>JAPQWV010000092.1:620000-1820000 GCA_027422505.1 Craterostigma plantagineum
CTGCCATCCACACCGGAATAAATAGTGTTTTCCGAAAAAACCTGCTAGTGGAGGAAGACCTCCTAGAGATAAGAGACATAGGGCTAAAGAGAGAGCCAAAAAAGGATCTTTCGTGTATAATCCTGCATAATCTCGAATGTTATCAGTTCCGGTACGTAGACCAAATAATACAATGCAAGCAAAAGTTCCTAGATTCATGGACCTTCATCAACTATACCACAGAGAAAGAAAAGATGGATGCATACTCACTAGGAAATGATAACCGTCCGCCAAACTTGCAATGCGGCGAATATACAGTCTGGAGAAGCCGCTTCCTAAATTTCATAGCCTTGAAGATCAAGCCGAAAACCTGCTAAAATCACTTGAAGAGGGGCCCGAACAATTCTGGGTCAATGTAGCCGGTGATGACACGGTTACTTCTCAAATTCCTGCTACTAGGCGACTGAATGAGCCTAGGAAATATTCCATCGAGGAAAGTGTTCGCGCTAAGGCAGATCTGATAGCCATGAACACACTCATGCAGGGCGTCCCCAATGACATCTATAGACAGATAGACAGCCTCCCAATGGCTAAGGGGATGTGGGATGAACTGCATATAATGATGCAAAGGACGGAAGTGGGCATCAAGGCCAAAAAGGCAAACATTCTCACTGCTTATGACTCCTTCAAAGCAAAGCCGAATGAGAGCATATATGACATATATCAAAGGTTCCTCACCCTTCTTAATGATATAAAGAAGATAGAAATCTCTAAGACAAACATGGAAACCAACATCAGATTTCTATCCTCCCCGCCCTCAGACTGGAAAAAAATATCCACTCAACTCAGGCAAAACAAAGATATGGAGGAGTTGGATATCCATGCAGTCTTTGATAATCTCGCCCAACATGAAGAAGATATCTGCGAGATTCAGAAGGAGCAAAAGGGCAAGCAGATTGAAGACACCATTGCACTTGTCTCAGAGAAGCGTGGAACAAAGCCTCGCAAAGAAAAGATCGTTAGGCCTCCCTCTCCATCAGAGTCAGAAGAAGATTCGGAGTCAGACGCCGAGCCAATCATAAAAGCACCGGGGAAGCAGTTGGCTTTAATCGGAAAATTGATGAGCAAGATGTACTTAAAAAAAAGGCCTCATCTTCGGCCAACTGACTTCAGATCTCGAGCTCTAAGAATAAAGAACGTGCACCAGAGAGCTCCGAAATCAAGAACACCAGTCCAACAAGTGCTTCAACTGTGGCAAGCCTGGTCATTTTGCCAGAGAATGCACTCTTCCCAAGAAGAGAGATGCTAGTAACTACTCTAGAAAGCTTCAACTCTCAAAACAGAAGGAAGCTGGAATAGCCCTCATGGCAGAGCAGGACCACTGGCTCGAAGACATGTCCAATTCCGAAGAGGAGAATTTAGCATGGCCCGCCTGGACAACACCTTGGATGTCGAAACCTCAAGCCGTACGGACGATGACGACGCATCACCTCATCACAAGAGGTAGTATCTCCTTTCACATTATTGACCATGTTAGAATCGTATAACATAAAATACGCTAACATGAAACGTGAGCAAAAAAGTATGAAGGAAGTAGATGAAAAACTTTCTAGGTCTCAGGTAAAGATTATTAGTCTCGAATCAGAATTTAGAAGCTCTAGTACAAAAATAGAAGAACTTACGAAGAGCCTACATTCTAGGGAGACTAGTCAACCTCAAATGGGGCAGCGTAATGACAAAATTAAAGTATTTTCTACTACTAAATTTATATTGATTTGCTGAAGTAACTAGAATTGCATTACTGACCATCAAAACCATTGGCAGCTTATTCTTTCCATAAATATTCTTATTGTAAGATTGAACTCAAGTGCGTTTGGATATTGCAAGACCAGTATCAAAAGCATAGTAAAATTAACATAATTGTTAATACAAAATATCAGATATTATGACAATTTAAATATCTTACATAACATTTTCCAATTTTTGTACATGGTTGCTTAAAGCGGAGACGGCAGTGGAGTACACGTTCTGCGAAATGGATTTGCATTATTTGTTCGGCATGACAAAATCCACATGATCTTACCATCGCAGGTTGATGAATTTAGGAAGTATCTAAAAGCTCTGTGTTTTTTCAGTATTGGCATTGACCTCCTCATAATGGAGATTAATAAAGTTCTACTTTTGTTTTCTTTTTATGGTATATGACTGAAACATTCTTGAACAAGTATTTGAACGACCTCGATTCGCCAAAAATATCAAACTTTGCACTACTAACAGATATTTAAATATTTTAATATGTAAATGCTAACTTGAGGACTAAAAAATTATGAATGATTCATAAATGAACTTACGCATATACAAGTAATTGAGATTAAATTTTGTTTTACATTGTTCCACGCATAAATGAAATTGTTTCCTTATTAGGTAAGACAAGCATAATAAATAATATAATAACATTGGAAATATATCAGTATACAATACTGATGAAGACTTACACGATTCTTACAAACTTATTGAGCGACTTCGATTCATTAGAAACATCTATTTTCACAGTACTGATCAAGTATTTTCTACGACTGCAATTTAGGTTGACTTTCTCAAGTTTCTAATGTTGCACTACTGATCATCATAGCTTGTTTCCAGCTTATTCTTTCCATCAATACTCTTATTGAAAGAATGAATCAATATTGGATATTGCAAGACGGTTATTGAAAACATAATCAATATTAACATATGAAATCAATCAATATACCAAATACATTAGCTTTTCTACGACTGTTTTTTGTTCATTTTTTCGATTCTGATAGTCGTTATATTTTCAAGTAATGTGCTAAATTTAGAACATCATAACTATATGTAAAAATAAAATGACATATAAAATAATTCATAAGTTTTTTATCCTTTCAATTATAACAAAATATCAAAGTTTATAAACTACTACATTAAATACTGTTAAAATGACATAACAATTAGGGATGATAATGGGACTACGGGTCTAGACTCGAACCCGCCAAAACCTGTTGGGATCTTGGCGGGTCCGGATTTTGCCAACCCCGGTCTGAAACCCGCACCGAGACCCACCCCTTATAATTTTTATATAAATATTATTATTTATATAACTATATAGAAACATATATTTAAATAATAATAATTATATAGAATAATTTATAAATATGGGGCAGTTTTTCCGAGGCGGGCCTCGGGTCCACTGTAAAATAGATGGCCCGATCGCGGGTCTCGGGTCTTTCCAATAACCAAAGATCTAATGAACTAAAAAATATCTTGAAAGATTGAACCACAAACTTCTGCACCAAATTGATCAGTGAAAGAATGAACCAGTATTGGATGTTGTCAGCTTATTCTTTCCATCAATACTCTTAATGAAAAAATGAACTAATATTGGATATTGCAAGACGGTTATTGAAACATAATTAATATTAACATATAGAAAAAATTTATGAATGCGGGGCAGTTTTTTTCTGAGGCAGATCTCAGGTCCACTATAAAATAGATGGCTCAATCGCGGATCTCGGATCTTTCTGATAACAATAGATCTAATAAACTAAAAAATATCTTGAAAATAACCCGTGCTACGCACGGGTCTGAAACTAGTGAAAACAATGTACCACATGTATTGACAAAACAAACAATTGTTTAAGTTGTGGGAGAAATAAATTTTATAATAAGCTTTATACATGTTTCGAATTTCATAACAAATGTTGTCGTAATAATAATTATTCACTACCTTGGTACTGGATAATTGGCAACCCTAATCCGAGTAATGTGAAATCGACTCAATTTATTATGTATCTTAATAATAAAACCATAAATTACTTAAATTCATCACGAAAAAAATGTGGGAATTAGCTTTCTCAAATATTGAAATATTTGATTGTTGTGTGATATGTTATGCAACTACCGAAAGAGGTGCCGTGCAAAACAAACACTTCTTCGGGCCTATAAGAAAAAAAAAAAAAAAGAAACTGGACCACATGTTCCGTATTTTATAACTCGTATAGGCCTAATAAGAACTCATCATTCGTATTAGTAACGTAACAATAAACCTGAATTAAGGTGAAATCCACTCAATTTTATCATGGATCTTAATAATCAACCAATATTGCTTCCACCAACGTTGATGAGTTCCCATAGTGGTACGCCCTTCCGCATCAAGCCAAGTGGAAAACTGGTGATTCATATAATAAGGTTATCCGTACAAGCTGGAACTCATATATTACACTTGATAGAATGATCTCTTTGATAGTTAGAGGGTTGATTGAACCTCCAACAATGAGATAGGTTATGCTCTCACAAACTTTGGCTTTGGATTTGGGAAGAAAAAGACAAACTTTGGCTTTGGATTCGATCGTCTCTCATGAGGTGAATATCGAATAAAAGCTCAACATAATTCTGCATCAAGAGGAGATCTATTGGAAACAAAAAAGAAAATTGGAATGGCTCGAGAAGGGTGTGAGAATCCTCGTTATATCGAGATGCTTGTGAGTCATTCTCCGTTCGCTTCCTATGACCATCGACGACATGATAGAAATAGTTCACAAATAAACTTACTATTTTAAGTCCGGCCAACCACATGCTGCCACGTGGCATTTTTTGTCAAAATAACGGTCAAACTAACGAAGGGACTAATTAGGTTCGAAATTAACAACATTGGGGACTTAATCGTCCACGCGAAACACCGGGAACTAGATTAGTTTATTGGGTCAATGACATGTATATTTTGGGTTTTCTCCCGAATCTTAAGTGGTAGATTCTTAAGACTAATAGGCATTTACGAGTAATTGTCCCAAAATAAATAGTTCCATTGATTCAAAAATTCTTTCTTTATTCATAAATTTGCAAGTGAAGCACAATGCATGCCAAACATGCAACTAAAAGAAAAACACAAATAACACCGACTCACACACACACACTTTTTCAGACAATTGAGTAAAACAACAATGCGTACTAGGGAAAAAAATCAACCCGTTCGGAGATAACTACTGCTAGACCCTCGAGGAGTCCAATGCCATGATGGTGCTAAGGTTCATGGGATGCATGTACTTGTTATCGCCGGTCAAAATTTGTTGTACTATGATTCTGTTAGCTCTCTCGGTTGGGTGAAATGGGTCCCAAAACGCGTACAAGTCCCTGTTCGGACACAGGTTCGACACCACCGTGCACAGACCAATCCCATTGTACGGTCCTTGCCCGCAGCACGCCACCTTCGACGTAATAAATCCTACATAGATTAAAAAGAAATCATTAATTAATTTTCTTTCCTATCGTACTTTTACGTGAAGTATTGTATGTATGGAGTGTTATTAATTATTACCATAGGCTTGTGGAGTAGAGATGAAGTCCATGTGCATAACGTAAGTGTTGGCAGCGACGAAGACGTCTTCTCCGAGCTCGCTGTTGAGGTCACTTAGCATTTGCGTGAGCTGCGGGTTGTATAGAGCCGCCGCCCTTGTCAGTTCGGGGTCGCACTGCCCGTTTCGGCTACGTTGAGCCAGCTCAGCAGGGACGCACCCCAATGGTCCTGTCCCCGTCACGAGGACCCTTCTTGCTCCCAAATCATACAATTTCTATAGAAAACAAAAAATAATAATAAAACAATAATAAATTAATAAAATAAAAAGTGTCATGCCTAGCTATGTACATAAATGTATTTTTATGATTGGCTCACTTAACATCCTTGAATGGCCGCTTCATATTTTAAATTTATTTATTTAATTTTCAATACGCCCCATCATGTCTATGCAGATTTCTTTGTTAGCTAGCCTTAGACGTGCAATATGGATTGTCGCGGGGATTCGTTCCATGACGCTTTGGCTGAGGTATGATACCATATTAGTTTTCACTTCTCCTCAAAATAAGCTTTAAGGGAGCATATTGTACTTTAAGTTTATATATTTTATAATAAACAAAATGCAACTTTGATTACCGTTAAGACTTTCTTGTACTCGGAGATGAGGAACCGGACGTAGTCAGGTAGAGTAAACTGGCGAGACCTCACGGAAAAGGGGACCAAATAGTAATTGTTGACGAAGTCGTTGCCTCCGAGAGTTATGAGCACGAGCGCTTGGTTCACGAGCGCCTGCGTCTGCTCGGGCCCAATGAGATCGGACACGCGGGACTGATACTGCTCGAAGTACTCGAGTTGTTTCCCAATTCGAATTATGTTCAACTGCATTATTATTACATCGTCCACAAAGAAATAGATGTTGGGAAAAGAAAATGATGTCAAAGACATTTCATATGTTATTAATGATTTGAGATTTCAATATGTGTGATGAAACGAAAAAAAAAAATCGGACTTACGAATTGAATCCCCGTGTCGTTGAGGATCCCAACGCCAGCCGACGCAAAGTTAGCCCCAACGAGTAGCTTTTCTCCCTTGAGGAATGGGCTCAAGTATGCTTGCGTTGGCTCCATTCCCATTTGCTCACCTTATTACATAAAATATATTAAGCCCACAACTTTTCATCATTTTACTTTATATATACGGAAAAATATTTGATCATCGTACTGATAATGTCGGGGATGTTGAGGCCATTGGAGAACCGCCCCGTCGGGCGATGGGTTGGGTAATCGATGCCGTAAGGCGGGGAATCAGCCCGAGCACTTGTGAGTAAGTAGTTATTATTCCCATTATCGACGAGTGAGTCACCAAACACGAAGAAGGCCCGCGATTCGACCGTAGTAGGAGCCATTGAGGCTATTAGCAATAATGCAAGCGCTATAGTTGATGATGTAAGAAGCATCCATGAGCTTGATGCCATTGTGTTGTGAGATGAATGTAATAGGATGCTTTGACTTGGCTTGGCTCTAAAAGTTGTGCTATGATTGTTACTTCTCTTTTGTTCTGTGTGAGAAGGATGTAGCAATGTGATGAGGTATTTATATGCGGAGATTCGGTTTAATAAATGGAAGATGAGAGAAGGAGAGGGAGTACAACAACCACATGGATTTTATGGGAATTAATGAAAGGTTTATTTTTTATTTTTAGGTTTTCTGTAGTTTTATTACTTATTCATGAATAGTAAAATGAGTAGTAATTTATGTTTTAAAATTGTGTAAGTCATGCTTGCATGTAAGGAATTATCAAACCATTGTCACGTTCATCTAATCCCGCTATATTTTGAACGTGTTATTATTACATCATTATCAGATGCATAAGTCATAATTTTGAACAAAAAAATATTTGAATTTTATGATTAGTCCATTTATATTGGTCCATTGACATTTCATAATACATAATTGTTGACATAGATTGCTTTTAAATTTTTGGATTTTGACATTTGGAAACTACCATCTAATTGTCATAATCTTATTTATTAAAATATTGGTTCGCGAATATATGTTCCAAATTATGTCTCATCAATCTCAATTCTTAGAAAATAAAAATTGACACGTAACTAATTCATTTCCCTTTCAAAACTTATTGTATATGATTGCTAATCACTTTCAGAATAATAATTTTGATGGTCAAAATTCACAATTAGGAAGGTCAATTTATTTAAAGACTGGTGGTCGCTACAGCAACCACTTTTTTAGTTTAATCTTGTAAATATTTTAAAAAATAATACTAATAATAATTATAATGAGGATGGTGATGATGATGAAGTAGCATGGGAAATTTATCATCAAATTCTCCAACTACTACTCATGAGTAGTTTGAAGTTTCATTAATATGTATCCAATCGTGTCTGTGACATCGCAACTATTGATGTCCCAACCCCCAAAGCCAAAGGAAGCACTTAGGCTTTTTTATTTTTTTGGGACTCAAGTCAAACGAGATTAGTCGAGTTAAAAGGGTTAAAGTTTGTTATTCTTATTATAGAAGAGGGTTTTTGCCAATTACCATCTCTTCAATTTTTATGATATCATGTTTTTAATACACATTTATATATATATATATATATATATATATATATATATTAATATCTTACAACTATATATTCTGACAGGATGTGTCCGAGCCAACTATATTATCTAATTATTCAGGCTCATTAAAATTGATAACAATGTGTGTGTATTGCAGCATTACATGGTCGTCGGTCCACAATGTGAAATGAATAATGATAATACTTACCAACAGATGCAACTTTTTTTTTTTTTTTTCAATCTTACCATCCAAGTACAAATATTTCAGCAATATATGACGTCCTTGAACTAAAGTACAAAAGAATGTTTATTTAGTATTTGCAGAAAATCATTTTCTTACACCTGTATTTATTACACAAATAAGGGAAATAAAATTTCATCAATATATGATGTACCCAATGCTTCAGCTAGCGGTCGGCTGGGATAATGATACTAGTACTCTATGCACATTCAAATGCTTGTACAATAGTAAAATATATAATATTAATTTCTTTAATTTAATCTTAGGGGTAACGTCCACTAAATCCCTATTCCCTTATTTTCTATCAACTAACTCCCCATTCCATATTATTTATTACCAAACTCCCTACATCAAAACAATCTTACACATAACTCCTCATGGACGATTTTGCCCCTATATTTTTCTAGTACCAACATACGTATATTTGTAGTACCTCATGGACGATTTTGCCCCCTCTATTTATTTTCACACCCTTACCCAACCTTGTAGTACCAATAACGTATGTTTGTAGTACCAATGTATAGATGTTTGTAGTACCATTCCGTGAATCCATGGACGATTTTGCCCCTCTACTAATTTCCACACCCTTTTCTTTTCCTTACGCGAACTTGTAGTACCAATATACGTATGTTTGTAGTACGACTGTATGGATGTTCGTGGTACCATTCCGTGAGCTAGTGTAGTACAATACGTAGGTTACTTGTGATATCTTTTCCGTACCATGTGCTTAACTATCGCAACTCCGACCCTAAAATTGTAGCACCAATACACATATATTTGTAGTACCAATATATAGATGTTCGTGGTACCGTATTATATGCTAGTGTGGTACCAAGATTAGGTTACTTGTAGTACCAATATCTATGGTAACCATCACGATTAAAAAAATTCGGATGGCGGCGAAAAATTCGTTACCAAAAAAACCTGAAGTACCAATATACGTATGGTTGTAGTACCACTGTATAGATGTTCGTGGTACCATACCTTGAGTCGTGTAGTACCATACGTAGGTTACTTGTGGTATCTTTTTTCGGTACCATGTGCTCAGCACAAGTAACCTACGTATGGTACCACACTCACTCACGGTATGGTACCACGAACATCGATACACTTGTACTACAAACATACGTATATTGGTACTTCAAGTTTGTGTAAGGAATTTTCGACGCCATCTGAATTATTTTTGGTCCGTGACCGTTGCCATAGATATTGGTATTACATGTAACCTACACATGGTACCACACTAGCTTACGATACGGTACCACAAACTTCTGTATATTGGTACTACAAATATATGTGTATTGGTGTTACAATTTTAGGGTAGGAGTTGCGATAGTTAAGCACATGGTATGAAAAAGATACTACAAGTAGCCTACGTATGGTACTACACTAGCTCACGGAATGGTACCACGGTATGGTTCCACGAATATCTATACATTGGTACTGCAAGAATACGTATCTTGGTACTACAAGTTTTGGGTAGGAGGTCCGTGGGTGTTGACAGGTTTTTCGGTATACATTGGTATACGTATACTGGTACTACAAGTTTTGGGTAGGGGTCCGTGGGTGTTGACAGGTTTTTTGGTAATATTGTTTTTTTTATAAGGCTAAAATCGTTCATTAGGTAGCTATGTGATATAAAAGTTTGAAACGAGGAGTTTGATGATAAATGAATGGGAAGGGGGGGAGTTAGTTGATTAATAGTTTGAGAGTAGGGGGTTATATGTAGATTTCTCTTAATCTTACGTATCTACATAATTAACAAACTTAAATATATAATAATTAGCTAAAAACATTATTTAACTAAAAAAGAGTAATTAAATGAAGTGTATGTTTTTTTAAAATTTTATTATTTAATTATTTTTGTTAAATTGACAGGCCAAAGTGGGTACTTTATACTACCTTCTCATTCTTCAGAAAATAGAGTAGATTTGTTACTTGTCGAGACCAATAGAAAGCCAATATGCCAAACGGTTAATAATAGCCTATAGGCTAACCTTAATTGAAGCAGATGGCGTTAAAAAAGTAAAAAATTTGAGGATTTGATGGTCCTTCATTGAAAACAAAAGTATATAAAACTAGTTATAATGGGGCTCTGGGTGAATTTAAAATTGGTCCTATTTATTCATAGGCAATAAATAAGTGGGAAAAAGTAGGTGATGAAATTAATTTACTTTTTGGTAGCAACGGTTTGTAGATCTTTCTCACGCGGTCGGAAATTTATTTGCAGAAATTATTGGTATGAGTGCACAGCATTTTTTTATTAACCAAAGTACAAACAAAATATAAACATCATAAATTCGTCAGGAATGTCTATTATTACATAGGTAAAAATCATTCTAAATTTAATATGTGAATGATCAGAACTTGTGTACTTGGGCTAGTAAGAAAAGTAGTTCGGTTTATCTGGCAGTCACGTAGTGTAATATATATTATTAGGGCTGTTCATTCGGTAAAAATGAATCGAAGTTTTGATTAACCGAATTTTTTGGTTCTAGAAATTTGAAATTAAATACCGAGCCGATCGGTTCGGTTTCGGTAAAACCGAATTCGGTTATCCACCGAAACCATATATATTCCGAAATACTATTGACGAATCTGCATTGTGATCTTTGCAACCAATAATCAATTTATAAAAATTGCAGTATAAAAGTCGGTAAAAATTACAGTATGTTAATATATAAATCTTTAAAATAAAGAAATACACACTAGCATGAACTAAAAGCAAAAAAAATTGGATATTAATGGGCCTGCATACCATTTTAGCGAATTGGTTGGATAGTGATATAGAATATATTTCGGTAATTCGGTTTTTATTCGGTTAAGCGAAGACCCGAACCGAAAAATCGAAATTTTCGATTTTATGGTTTTGAAAACCGGACCGAACTTTAATCGTCGGATTCGTTACAAACATAATTTCCGATTTTGGTTCACATTTATTCGGTTAACCGACTTTGAACACCCTTAACCGTATCTCGCAATCACTACATAATTGTATGTCTAAAAAGCATAAACTCCCTTGTGGTTCAGGTAAAATGCATCAAAACCCTATGGTTCGAAGATTGTACAAAAACCCTTCGGGACTTATTTAAGTATGCATTCCTTGTCAACACCCTAGAGGGGCATACTGCTAGATTTTAGACAATAAAAGTAGGCTGTATGATGCTAAAGTTTAGCACAAGACAATGGTATTTTGCGGAAAATAAAAGCATATGGTAATATCGTATATTTTTGTATAACCACATGGGAGTATAACACATTTTACCATAATCGTATTTATCTTTTTTATTATAGTTTTTAGGCGTTTGTGACTGATTATATTAATTTTTATTTTTGATCAATTAAATATGTCACTATCTTTGTATAGTATGTCAAGATAAATTTGGGGTTCCAATAATTTTCAGTCAAAAATTAGGAAATCCTACCTTGTTGTACCAAAGTTTCGTAGCGGAATTTGATCGTCGGCATAGTAAATTGAAAACGCATTGAAAACCCAAATTTATTGCTACATATGACATTATTTTATATACCGCCTAGTAATCCATATATATAATTTGATGTTCGGTAAGGAAATTTTGAATCTAATGATCCCATATGAATTAATACTTAAAAATCTCAACTATTTAAATACCTTCCCGTATTGATCCCGCGACCAGACAACTTGTTATCACATATTAATATGATAAAAATAAAATAAAAAAATAAAATATTTTCGAATAAAGTTACAAAATTAATCGCAATAAATTGAAAATTACGACGTATGATTTGGTTGTTTGATTATGTTTCTTAATGTCATAAATGTGGGGGAGTGGGTGGTTTATTAAGCCACTCCACCACTTCCTATAATACAATAATAATATTATTTATAATTATAATGGTTATTAGATGCATGCTTTGCCTATAAAAAGGCAGCGAACGCAGCGATAGAGAAAACACAAAAAAAGGAAAGAAAAGAAGTGAGAGAGAAAGGAAAGAAAGAAGAAAAAAATAGAGGGTTTGTTTGGCATTTGCTCCAACTATAAAGAGAGATAGTGAGTGTTTTCTCCTTTGTAGATTGAGAGGTTGTAACCCCTATTTTACCACAGAATAAAATTCCTACCTTTCCCGTGGTTTTTTACCCCAAGTCAAAAAGGAGTTTTCCACGTAAGTTTCTGTGTTCCATTTATCCTCACAGTCATTTCAATATAGTTACACTGTCCATTTATCAACAAGTGGTATCAGAGCTTTGGCTGTGTGTCTGTAAAATCTACTTATCGTATGCTCTGTGGTTGCCAATAATATTGGATCCTCCCATCAGAAAGTTTGTTAGATTATTATTATTCATCCGTTAAATTTTCTGGGGAGAGAGAGAAAAAAATGATAGCTAAAAATGACATTGAGAAATTCAACGGGAGAAACTACTCGCGGTGGAAAATGAGGATTAATGCAATTTTACTCAAAGAAAATTGTCTGGAGGCAATCACTGGCAGACCAACAACAATTACGAGTGATGCCAAATGGAAGAAAATAGACGGGAGGGTCATCGCCAATATTTATCTGACATTAGTGGATGATATATTCAAGCGTCGAAGAGAAAACTAGTGCAAAAGAAATTTGGGACCATCTTGAGAAGTTGTATTAAGTCAAGTCACTCCACAGTCGAATTTTCCTGAAAAGAAATTATACCATCTACGAATGGAAGAATCTTCTTCAGTGACCGAGCACATCAACAAGTTGAATACTCTGTTCTCTCAACTTAAAGACTTGGATTACAAAATAGAGCCAATTGAACGTCTGAGCTTCTACTACAAAGCCTGCCAGACTCCTACGATCAACTCGTCATAAATCTGAGCAACAACCAAGCTGCGGGAAAACCTCTCTTCGATAATATTGCAGCTGCGGTTCTCGAAGAAGAAAGTCGGCGCAATAACAAAGAAGACAAGTTGATAATGTCCCAACAGGCAGAGGCGTTGACTGTGACGAGGACAATATCAGGAGCGCGTGGTCCAAACGCGAGCCGAAAACGGACAAAACCCCAAGAGTCTGGTCCAAGTGGGAGTCAAAAATGGCAAAATCTTGTTACGAAAAATAAGAAGGTTATGAAGTATTACCACTGTGGCATGAAATGTCATCTGAAGAAAGATTGTTGGGCTCTAAACAAAAATTCCAGTGCCCAAGGAAATGCCGCCAACACTACCGACGATGGAATTGTCTTGGTGTGTGAAGCCGCAACCACTATTGGCGAAAAAGGAAGATTCAACGACGTGTGGCTCATTGACTCAGCAGCTACTTTCCACATGACTTCTCGAAAGGAATGGTTTCATCAATGCAAGCCAACATTTGGAGGATATGTCTACAGATGCACTAACCAAGCACTGAAGATTGTCAGAGTGGGTACAATCCAAATAAAGATGTACGATGGCACTGTGCGTACCATCCATGATGTGCGACATGTGAAGGGCTTGAAGAAAAATCTGTTGTCCGTGGGACAACTTGATGATCTTGGTTTCAAAATTGAATTGGAGAACAAGATCATGAAGGTTTCCAAAGGAGCACTGGTGGTGATGAAGGGAGAAAAGATAGCTGCAAATTTATACATAGTGAAGGGAGAGATTCTACAAGAAGGGCAAGCATCCGTTGCTGCGACGAGTTCAAGCAAAAAGTCTACAATGACTTGGCATAAGAAACTTGGTCATATGTCTGAACAAGACATGAAAATTCTTGCTCAAAAGAATCTACTTCCTGGTCTCACGATGGTGACGCTACCATTCTGCGAGCATTGTATTGTGAGCAAGCAGCATCGCCTGAAGTTCTCTACTTCAAATCTAGAAGCAAAGAAATTCTAGAATTGATCCACTCTGATGTATGGCAAGCACCGGCCCCATCCCTGAGAGGAGCCAACTACTTTGTATCATTCATCGACGACTACTCCAGAAGATGCCGTGTGTACCCAATCAAGAAGATGGACGACGTGTTCCCTACCTTCAACCATACAAGGCACGAGTTGAACTTGAATCCGGAAGGAAAATCAAGTGTCTCCGATCAGATAATGGAGGAGAATATAATGGCAAAGAATTCACTGAATTTTGCAAAGAAGCGGGCATCAGAAGACAGTTCACCACGACGTACACTCGCTCCGTCTTGGCTAGGACTTCTTCAAGAGCTACGGCATCCCCTTTGTCCTGCTCTGCTTCGACTAGGGCTTTGTGCGGGAGTCTGGAGGCCGGTTTCATCATCATCTTCTTTGCGCCATCCATGACTGTCAGTCATCACGGGGATAGCCTTCCGTGCCTTCGGCTTTTCTTTAAGTTCTTGATGGTCTGGAATAGCCTCTTCATGTCTTCATGTGATAGCCCAAAGGTCTTAGAATACCCTCCTGGGTCTATTTCCTCCTTGTGTCGAGCCATTGGTTCAGTTTTTGAATCCTCTGAAGATGAAATGACCGGACTTTTGGTTAGTGATTGTGAGGCTTTTTTCTGATTGTGATGCTATTTCTGACTAAGGGTTTGGGAGTTTTGGAGACTTAGGCGATTTTGAGCTGGTGGGATTTAAGTAAAGGGGCGAGGTCCTTAAATCCTTTGGAAATTTTGTCGCTATCTGTCACGTGTCAACAGTAACCCGGACTATCCTTATCCCCACAGTCAATGCCTCGGAACATTATGTCTTATCCGATGTCAGAGATTCTTTGGCGACATGACAGTTCACGTATTCTGGTAAGTATGCAGCCTCGAAGCCAGCTTTACCTAATACATGTTAGAAGTAACATGCAATGTTTGCATTGATAGTGCATCAAATGAAAACTAATTCGGTCCTAACCAGCTGGCATGGGGTATATGTAAGTGCACTATTTTAAAAACAATTCTCGGTTTCTGAAGGACTCCGGCACTGACTTTGAAAGCTCTATTTAAAACGATATGAAAGATATATGTTCAAGTTTTTCAGTGTATACTAGCTAATGCCGATTTTGGCTGAAACTGAATGGGATGAGTGTATAGCTGGTATTAGGGAGGAATGACCAATATTTGAGAGAGAGTTGCACTGAAATCATCAAAATGCAACATTTGTGTAAAGTCTAGGTAACTCGTCATATCAATTAATTTGATATAACATCGTTCCCCCTGACTTCATGCTAGGACTTTAAGACAAATACAATAGTCCTAAAGCATTTCGAAAGTAGGTAAACTTAGCTTCGAGGAGCAGTTTGGTGAAGATGTCTGCCACTTGCCGATCTGTTGAGATGTGCTTCAGTATGATCTCCTTCCTAAGCACGTGATCTCTGATGAAGTGATGCATGATCTTTATGTACTTCGTCCTGGAATGGAAAACCGTGTTTTGCATGATTACGATAGCACTCGTATTATCACAAAAGATCGGCGTGTCTGACTCCTTTACGCCATAATCCGCCAATTGATGTTGGATCCATAGGATCTTTGAGCAACAAATTCCAGCTGCTAAGTACTCTTCTTCCGCAGTCGAGGTTACGATGGAGGTTTGCTTCTTGCTAAACTAGGAGATGAAGCGGTCACCAAGGAACTGGCATGTTCCGGTGGAGCATCTCCGATCTATCTTGCAACCTGCATAGTCTGCATCCATAAAATCATATAAGGATAAACCGGAATCCTTGGGGTACCACAGTCCGACGTTGATTGTTCCCTTCAGGTACTTCAGTATCCTCTTGGCTGCAGTGTAGTGGCTCTCCTTGGGGCCTGACTGGAACCGGGCGCAGAGACCGACACTGTACATGATCTCCGGTCCGCTGGCTATTAGGTATAGTAGCGAACCTATAAGCCCCCAGTATTTTGTCACATCCACTGCTATTTCCCCTTGGTCCTTCTTGAGCTTGATTGATGCACTCATTGGGGTGAATGCTTCTAAGCAGTTCTCCACATCGAACCACTTAAGAAGCTCCTTGGTGTATTTCGCCTAGTTGATGAAGGTTCCAGTTTCTAGTTGCTTCACATCAAGTCCTATAAAGAACATCAGTTCGCCCATCATGCTCGAACTGGTCTTGCATCAGCTTGGAGAACCTCTTACACAACTTCGGATTGGTTGAACCCGAAAATGATATCATCGACTAGATCTATACGATGAGTAAATCTTCCCCCTTCGTGTACTCGAACAGTGTCTTGTCTACACTGCCTATGGAGAACTCATTGTCATGAGGAATTTGGACAGAGTCTCGTACCACGCTCTCGGTGACTACTTAAGTCCATAGAGAGCCTTCTTCAATCGTTACCCGTGGTCTGGAAACTCGTGGCTTCTTCTGAGATAAGCCCATTCAAGAATGCACTTTTAACATCCATTTGATACACCTTGAAGTCTTTGAAGGAAGCATTGGCTAAGAACATTCTGATTGCCTCCAGTTTAGGGTTGGCAACGGGGAGGGGCGGGGGCGGGGGCGGGGACCTAATCCCCGTCCCTGCCCCGTGAGGCTTTCGGGGAAAAAATTGTCCCCGTCCCCGTCCCCGTCCCCGCTGGATCCCCGCGGGGATTCATTTTTTTAAAAAAAAATAATATTTTGAATATAAGATATAAATTTAATTATATTTTCGTTATAAATATTATATAAATTATAGTTTTATATATAATTTGTATTAATTTAATATTATTTAATCTATATTTAATATTATTGTAATATTATTTAAATTATAATTTAATATTATATATATTATATAATATATATAGAAGGCGGGCGGGGCGGGGCGGGGATCCCCGCGGGGAAAAACTCGTCCCCGACCCCGCCCCGCGGGGGTAAAAAGAAAAAAACTCGGGGATTCCCCGCCCCGTTCGGGGCGGATCCCCACGGGGACGGGGAATCCCCGCCCCACTGCCATCCCTACTCCAGTTTGGCTACCGGTGCGAAGGTCTCGTCATAATCTATTACTTCCTCTTACCGATATCCCTGGGCTACTAGCCTTCCCTCGTTCCTCACGACCTGACTATCTTCGTTCAACTTGTTCTTGATCACCCACTTGGTTTCAATCACTATTTGAGTGGGTCTTGGGACAAACATCCATACATCGCTTATCTCGAACTGGTTCAACTCTTCCTGCATAGCTGCAATCCAGTCACTGTCCATTAGTGCTTCCTCAACCTTAGATAGTTGCACTTGAGAGATGAATGCGTGGATGAATAGGTTGGGATTGGATTGCTGCCTAGTTTCACTGGCTCACTGGGATCACCGATAATCAACCTCCTTGGGTTATTTAGTTTAGTCCGGTTCCATTTGATGGATTCCTCCTCAGATTGTCTTCCTCGTGAGGGTTGACTTGTTCTGCTGATTCTTCTAGTGCCTGTCCAGTCTGTATCTCTTCTTCAATCACCGCCTGATCATGCTGAACTGAGACTTCTTCCGGTATTTGCTCACTGTGGACTCCGGTCTCTTCAGCTTCTGGTTGGTTTGACTCCTTTTGTTCGCATACTGGTTCATCATCTTCACTGGAATCATTCAGTTTCTGAATTTCCAGTTGGTTGCTTAGCCGGTTGATGTTCCGTGGGGTGTTGTTATCATGCTGAGATTCTTCAAACACCACATACGGAGACTTTTCTATGCTCAGGCTCTTGCAATTGAACACTTGGTATGCCCTACTGACTGCCGAATATCCCAAGAAGAATCCCTTATCAGCCTGGTTGTCGAATGTGGCTAGATGATTCTTGCCATTGCCATGGATGTAACACCGACTTTCAAATGTTTTGAAGTAACCAATGAAGGGATGTTATCAGTCCAGATCTCACAGGGCATATTTCCTTGACTTTTGCATATCATTGACCGGTTCTGCGTATAGCAGACGGTGTTGATAACCTCTGCCCAGAACTTCTGTGAGATATCAACATCTGCCAGCATTTTCCTAGCCGCTTCCTTGAGCGTCTAATTTCTTCTCTCATCAACTCCATTCTGCTGAGGCGTCCTGATAGCAGACAACTCATGGCGTATGCCATGGTCCTCAAGATAGGAGGTTAACGTAAGTTAAGGAACTCAGTTCCTCGGTCACTCCTAGTCGTTTTTATCATGAAGTTATTTTCATTTTAAATTCTTTTATAGAATTTTATTAATTTGAACGGGGTTTGATCATTAGTTTTGACAAAAATTACCCAAGTGAACCTAGGGTAATCATCTACAACAACTAATGTGCATCTAGTTCCCCCTAAACGGGTTATCGAAACTGGACTAAACAAATCCATATGTAATAGACCTAGACAACAAAGTATGTCACACCCCTATATCACTTAGAATTGTTTTTGAATCTAAGGATTTTAGATGCAACACTGCAGCGACTTGGTATGGCCTTACCATGCCCGCCTAAACTTATGCGGAATGATCGTTCAAAGAGAAGTTGAACTCACACCAATAAGATTGAACAAATGCTAACACAACGAATTACATGAGCGCACTCCCAACCTAATTCTATTATAAATGGGGGGCCCCAAGTTACAGGAAAGTACAAGCTAAGTCCGCAAACTATCCTGACTTGTACAAGGTTCGAGTACACACGCACAACACTTAGAAAGCAAACACTCTAAAGCCAAATGAACCACTAAGAGCCACTAGTCAAAATGAGCTAAGTGAAGGCCTATTTATAGAAGAACACTAAGGGAACTTCAAGGGTCTTCAAGTGGTAGCAGTCGGCCAGGGTGGCCAATCGGCGCTCTGTGCGCAACAAGTGGCCTGGTCAGTCATGCGGGCTGGCGGCCTGATGCGGGCATGGGCTGGCCTTGGCTAGCTTTCTGGCTTGACAAGGCTGGCAAGGCATGGAAGGGACTCTTCAAGGTCTCGGCCAGCGGATGGGCTTGGAAGGGGTTGGCAGGCGCACTAAGGTGGCCGGCCTGTGCATGGTTTGCTTTTCTAACAGGCTGTCAGGGATCTTCAGCCTTGGCAGGGACGATTCAGCTCCTTGGCCTGTGGCTGGGGAGGCTTTCTGTCAGGCAGCTTGGTGGAGTCCCTTGGGCTTCTGGTCAGCTGCGGGCTGCCAGGTGGCGAAGGTCGGCCGGGCCAGTACGACCGCGCGAGCAAGTGTTGCGCACGTGCGTGCGTTGATGCGGCCAAGTATGGGCGATGGCGACAGTAGTGAGCGGCGCCAAGTGTTGAGGCCGAGGCGTGAGGCCGAGGCTAGGCCTAACTTAGGCTGCGCCTATCATCGAGGACGCGCGCGCCAATGAGGTTGCACGCAAGGCAAGGCCATCGAGCTGCCGTGTGCATGCGGTGGGGTACGCCGGGATGCGCGGCCGGACACCAATGTGGCGCGGCCCACGTACGGCCTGGACTGGACGCCCGCCACTGTTGACCATCGATCAACAGTCAACTCCGTGATAATCCTCCCCCACCGAAGCCGTCGACGCCCTCGTTGACGTTGAAGAGGCCTGTTGGCTAAGGTAGGTTTCGATGAGGTGGTTGAACTGCCACAGGTCTTCACAGTGTTCCCATGTGTTGCCGATCTTTGGCTCACCTTTCCATTGGATGGCAAAGCCGAGCGGGGTGCCGGGTAGGTCATTGCGTCGCCGATGCGCGATGATGCGTTCAACCTCGCGGTCGAACTCCTTCCTTGGTGCCGATGGGATGCTAAGCTCGGGCCTCCGTTCGGGGTCTTGGTCCTCAAGAAATTTCTTCAAGAAACTAACATGAAAGACGAGATAAACACGATACCTTGGCAGTAGCTTCAAGCGGTAGGCCACTGTGCCGATCCGCCGCACGACCTCGAACAGCTCGTCAAACTTTGGCATCAATCTCGTCGAACTTTCTCGCCTACGCCGAACTCCACGGGTCGGTGGCTTCGGTCGTAGTACTTCTTGATGCGTCAGCTAGCCTTTCTCCATGCTGTCGCACACCTCGTCCCAAAGCACTTGACGGCCGCGGGCGAACTGGTAGGCGGCGGGGCAGTCACCGTGGTTGCTCAAGGTCACGCCCTGGGGTGTCAATGGTTGGAACCCATACACAACTTCGAAGGGGCTCTTTGTTGTGGCCGTGGACATGTGCAAGTTGTAGCAAAACTACGTTGACTCGAGGAGGCTCGTCCAATTGCGTTGGCTTGCCAAGACATAATATCAAAGGTATTCCTCGAGTAGTTGGTTCGCGCACTCCGTCTGGCCATCGGTTTGCGGATGGTGCTGACGAGAAGCGAAGCTTGGTGCCACGCATGCGGAAAATGGCGGTCGAAAAGCAGCTAGTGAACCTAGTATCGCGGTCGCTTATGATCTCCTCAGGGATGCCGAAGTACTTGACCACATGGCAAAAGAATAGGTCGGCCGCCGTGTCAACCGGGCACTCTAGGGAGCGGCCATAAAAACTGCCATTTTTGAAAATCGATCAATGACTACAAAAATGGACGAGTTACCTTCGCTTTGGGGAGTCCCACGATAAAATCCATGGTGATAGATTGCCACGGGCTCGTCGTGACGGGTAGTGGTCGAAGTAGGCCAGCGGGCTTGGCGCGCTCCGTTTTGTCCCTTTGGCATATGAGGCAAGTGCGGACGAAGGCATCCACATCTTGCTCCATCTTGGGCCAAAAGAAGCGCCAGGACAAGAGAGCTAGCACGCGGCCTGTGCTGGGATGGCCGACCCATTGCGGCTCATGGTGCTCCTTGAGAAGCTCGCGCCTAAGCTTTTCGGCTGGGACGAAGTAGCGGCGGCCGTGCATCACAAGCAGACCGCCTTCGAGTCAATAGCGCTTCACGACTCCTGCTTCAACCTCATCCATGAGGTTCTTGTAGGTGGCGTCGTTCTTGGACTCATGCCTAATGCGGTCGTCGAAGTTGCTCCTTACGTAGCTAGTCACGACTGCGATGACGTTGAGGTGCGGCATGCAGCTAGAGCGTTCGCGACTTGGTTTTGGCGTCCGTGCCGATGGAGCCATTCAAAGTCGAACTTGCTGAGAAACTCTTGCCACGGGCCTTGCTTCGAAGAGAGTTGCGTCTGCATTTTGAAGTATGTATTCGCCACGTTGTCGGTGACGATAGTGAACTTCACATCCAGCAAGTAGTGGTGCCACGCCTTAAGGCAGTGGATGACGGCAGTCATCTCTTTCTCGAGAAAGTAGTGGCGCCAAGACATGCAAGCCGCTACCCAAGCCATGCGCCGGGACCTTGACGCGAAGCACCGCCACCGCACTGAGATTGAAGCCGAACTACGACTGTTGAGAAGTATGTTGCCAAGAAGCGAAGCCACACCCAGCTCTAGGCCGAAGCTGCCCGAGCCCGAGGCCTACAATGGCGTGCGCGACGCCAAGGACCTCGAAAACTTCATCAATGACCTTGAAGAGTACTTCGAGGCGGCCCTCACTTCGTAGCATGACCGCATCCTCATCGCCACCCGCTTCCTCGTCGGCGATGCCAAACGATGGTTGCGGACCAAGATGAGGGAAGCCCTTGAGACGGGCCAAGGCCGCATCGAGACATGGGAGGAGCTCAAAGTTTCACTCCACGCCAACTTCCTTCCACAGTTCGGCATCTACCACTCGTGCGCCAAGTTGCACGCAACCTGCACCATCCACGAGTACATGAAGAGCTTCCAACTACTCTTGATGGATACGAAGGACATTTTAGAGTTGGACAAGATCTATGACTTCATGAAGGGCCCGAGTACGTGGGTCCAAAACCAGCTTGCCGGCCGCCACATCCTCGACCTCAACACGGCCATCGCCGAGGCCGAGCACTTGTGTGATATCCTCGCGCCAAGACGCAGGCCGAGGTGGACTCCAAGCCAGCCAAAGGCCGCGACAAAGGGTAGAAGTCAGAAAGCACGTGGCACGGCAAGAAGAAGGAAGGCCATGGCCAACAGCAGGGGCAAGGCCACGGCGGGTCCAAGCCAAACCAAAAGCAGTCGGACAGTGGCTCCGGCTAGGCCCGATGCCACTTTTACAGCCAAGGACACAAATGGTTCGAGTGCCCTAGGAAGTCATCCGTCAACACTGTGGCAACGCTGCTCAACGACATCGACGTCACCAAGCTCAGACCGACCGCCGCCACCGCCTTGACCTCGGACGCACCGCAAGCCAACTATCTCCGTATCGTTGGCGCGTTGCAACAAGATGACCCAGATATGCATTGACAAATGTACGGTCCATGTACTCTTTGGGGTCAGAAGGCTGTTGCTTTGGTCGACACGGGCACGACCCACAACTTCATGAACTCGGCCACGACGGACAGCCTCGGCTTGTTCCTATTGGGCGAGTAGGCCTTGATGAAGACGATGAACTCAACCCCGATCAAGGTGCATTCCCAGACCTCAGTCTTCATCTCCATCGGCACTTGGCGAGGCATCCAACCCTTCATGGTCTCGCCCCTCGATGACTTCGAAGTTATCCTTGGCATGGGTTCATGATGAGCACCCGCGCCTACCCCGTGCCTTACCGTGCCATGTTCGTGATCGAGGACCCGGACAAGCAATGCAAAGTCCTGGCCTATTCCGACTACCGACTTGGCCACAACCCAGTTCACGCCTGACACCACGCCGCCATCATCTCGGCCATGCAGCTCAAGCGTGGCATGGCACGCGGCAAGGCCACCTACATCGCGGTCTTAGGCAGCCATGGCGAGGCCGAGCCTTTTGACGCCCCAAGTCAAGTGAAGGAGTTGCTGGCCTCTTTCGAGGACCTCATGCTAGACCAGCTCCCACAGCAACTCCCTCCGTGGCGGCCCATGGACCACTGCATCTACTTGGAGCCCGGCACGCGGCCCTGCCAAGGCGCCCTACCGCATGAACCCGGCCAAACTTGGGGAGCTACGGAGGCAGCTTGACGAGCTACTTAAGGTGGGCCTCATCCACCCATCGAAGTCCCCGTTTGGCTCCCCAGTACTGTTCCAAAGAAGGTCGACGCCCTCCGTTTTTGCATGGATTATCGGGCGTTAAAAAGGTGACCATAAAAAACAAGTACCTCATACCCAACGCGCTCTACCTCTTTGACAAGCTAGTCTCGGTGCGCTACTTCACCAAGCTGGACCTCAGATCCGGCTACTGGCAAGTTCGGATCGCCCAAGGTGGCAAAGCCAAACAACTTGCGTTATGAGGTATAGTACCTACGAGTTCTTGGTAATACCCTTCGACTTAACTGATGCCCCGACGACTTTTTGTAACGTAATAAAAGACGTGCTCTGTGAGCACTCGAACAAGTTTGTCGTCGTCTATTTGGACGATATTATCATTTATTTGGCTATCTTGGAGGACAATGTGCGGCACTTGAGGATCGTGTTCGAGAAACTTAGGGCGAACCAATTCTACCTCAAAAGGGAGAATGTGAGTTGAGTCGCATCAGGATCAACTTTCTCGGCCACGTCGTCGAGAATGGCAAAATCAAGATGGATTATGCAAAGGTCCGAGCCATTCTCGAGTGGGTGCCACCCACAACGTGAGCGAGCTTCAATCCTTCTTCGGCGTAGCCAATTAGTACTGCCGCTTCGTCAAGTCTTTCTCAAGGCTTGCCACACGGCTCACGGACCTCCTCAAGAAGGTGGGCTTGGACTGAGCCGGCCGCAGAGGCTTTCAAGGCGCTGAAGTTGGCCTTGGCGAGCGAGCCCATCCTCAATGCCCGAGTTTGGCTGTCACTTAGAGGTACACACCGACGCCTCAGGTAAGGCACTTGGTGGTGTGTTAGTGCAGGACAAGCATCCCATGGCCTACGAAAGCCGCAAGCTCAAGGATGCCAAGATGTGGTACTCGACGCATGAGAAGGAGATGACTGCCGTCATCCACTGCCTTGAGGCGTGGGCCACTACTTGCTCGGCGCGAAGTTCACCATCGTCACCGACAATGTGGCGAATACATACATCAAAATGCAGAAGAAACTCTCTTCGAAGCAAGCCCGGTGGCTAGAGATTCTCGGCGAGTTTAACTTCGAATGGCTCCATCGGCCTGGACGCCAAAAAGAAGTTGCGGACGCTTTTAACGGCATGCCGCACCTCAACGTCATCGCAGCCGTGACTAACTACGCAAGGAGCAACTTTGCGGACCTCATTAGGCGTGAGTCCGAGAACGACGCCACCTACAAGAAGCCCAAGGACGAGGTAGAAATCGGAGTCGTGAAGTGCTATGGGCTCGAAGACGGCCTGCTTGTGACGCACGGCCTCCGCTACTGCGTCCCGACCGAAAAGCTTAGGCGCGAGCTTCTCAAGGAGCACCATGAGCCGCAATTCGCCGGCCATCTCGGCACAGGCCGCATGCTAGCTCTCTTGTCCCGGCGCTTCTTTTGGCCCAAGATGGAGCAAGATGTAGAGGCCTTCGTCCGCACTTGCCTCATATGCCAAAAGGACAAAACGGAGCGCGCCAAGCTCGCCGGCCTACTTCGACCACTACCCGTCTCGACGAGCCCGCGACTATCTATCTCCATGGACTTCATTGTGGGACTCCCCAAAGGCAAAGGTAACTCGTCCATTTTTGTAGTCATTGATCTAGTTTCAAAAATGGCAGTTTTCAAGGCCGCCCCCTACGAGTGCTCGGCGGACACGGCGGCCGATCTCTTTTTTTGCTATGTGGTCAAGTACTTCGGCATCCGTGAGGAGATCATAAACGACCGCAACACTAGGTTCACTAGCATCTTTTGGACCGCTCTTTTCCGCATGCTCGGCACCTAGCTTCGCTTTTCGTCGGCGTACCATCCGCAAACCGACGGCCAGACAGAGCGCGCACAACTGCTCGAGGAATACCTTCGACATTATATCTCGGCAAGCCAATGCAATTGACGAGCCTCCTTGAGCCGGCGCAATTTTGCTATAACTTGCAGAAGATCGGCAACACATGGGTACACGACAAAGACCTGTGGCTGTTCAACCACCTCATCAAAGCCGACCTTAGCCAACAAGCACCTTCTACGTCAACGAGGGCGACGACGAAAGGCCACGATGCTATCTGGGTGATTATCGATCGCCTAACTAAATCAGCACACTTTCTTCCAATCAGTTCTACGTTTTCCATGGAACGCTACGCTGAATTATATATTCAGGAAAGTATTCGACTCCATGAAATTCCAACCTCTATCGTCTCGGATCGAGATTCGTGATTTTTGTCGAATTTTTGGCAGAGCTTGCCGAAAGCAATGGGAACCAAGCTCTCGTTCAGTACTGCTTACCATCCCCAAAATCGACGGGCAGTCTGAGCGAACGATTCAGACTCTCGAGGATATGCTACGGGCGTGCGTGCTCGATTTCAAGGGAAACTGGAGTAAATACCTGCCACTGATAGAGTTCTCTTATAACAATAGTTTCCACGCTACAATAGGAATGGCACCGTACGAGGCTTTATACGGGCGTAAGTGTCGATCGCCAGTCCATTGGGATGAAATTGGTGAGCGAACACTGCTAAGACCCGATATGATCCGAGAAATGACAGAAGCTGTGATGAAGATTCGGGAAAGGATGCGAACCGCACAAGGTCGTCAGAAAAGTTACGCAAATCATCGACGACGACCATTGGAATTTGCAGAGGGTGAGCAAGTGTTCCTGAAAATTTCCCCGATGAAAGGATTAAAGCGTTTCGGCAGAAAGGGCAAGCTGAGTCCCAGATACATAGGCCCCTTCAGGATTATAAAACGAGTCGGTGAAGTTGCGTATCAATTGGAGTTGCCAACTTCCCTATCGCAAGTTCACGACGTATTTCACGTATCGACATTACGAAAATACATCGCAGACTCAAGCCACGTGATCCAAAATGAGCTTTTTTATCAGCAGCTCAAGCCCGACTTGAGTTACGAAGAGAAACCTGTAGAAATTTTGATGTCTGAAATGAAGCAACTTCGGAATAAGACTATTCCGTTAGTTAAAGTTTTGTGGCGGAATCAATCGATTGAGGAAGCCACATGGGAGCGTGAGGATGATATGAGAGTTCGTTATCCCGAATTATTCCAATCGGCGTAATTTCGAGGACGAAATTCTTTTAGGGGGGGGGGGGGGGAAGGATGTAATACCCGTAAAATTAGATACGGGATTTTGATGTACATTAATAATATAATTTGCTAAGTAGGAAGTTGATGATGAAATTTAAATATTTTCAAAGAAATTCCAAAGCTTAAATAATAATAATAATAATAGAATACATGGAAATGGGCTAGAGTTAATACTTAAACAAAGGCCCAAGAGTATTATATAGGATAAGATCAATAACCTTACTTATGCTCAAGGTAACTTAACGTTTCCCCCAGCTTGTCCCATCAACTAGTGGCTAAAGATGGTCTAATACTTATCTAATATACACGGTTATATCAAGAAAAGGAAAACCCTCATGGGAGGAATAGTGAAACACGAACAAAACTAGAGAAGAAAGGGAATTTCTAACAAGCTCGGGCACTCAACAGCTTACGGTATGCTAAGAATTTTAAATTTAATAAGCTTGTTTAAATACATGTCCATCGTACACATGTCCCCACTTAATTAGATGGTGATCATCGGGGAGCTCTAAATTCATTATGTTTGGAAGATTTAGGGTCTTTGAACTCTAACTCAAAATCATGAGTGTTAAGTGACGAGATGTAAGCTTTAATCATTTTCGAAAGTACGATATATTTCCTAAGGATTTAACATTAGACCGAACACCTTCTGGTTTAGCATGGTTTTGAAAAGGGGCGATCTTGATAGTTTAGTTGGTTCTTTAGGAATTTAACGTTTTAAGGTGTATCATTTTCTGGAATTAGTATAATTTTGGAAGATGATTTCAATAATACTATTTTTAGGGTTTCCAAAGTATCACTATTTTGAGGGGGTCAGGCGACTTCAAGTTTAGGTATCACTATTTTGAGTATCAACCGATTTAGAGTATCGACCAAAACTAGGTCATGTTGAGTATGATTAACACGATTTATGACTAATATTTAAGTGAATTGTCGGCGATTTGAGGACCATATCATGCAATCGGGCAATTACATCTCAAAAGAAATCTCGGCGATTTCCTCAAATCGGACAATTCAATACTCGACTATATTCACGTGGACTAGCAATAATCGGTCGATTTTGAGAAGCATTAAGGCTCGGTGAAATTATAATCGGGCGATTTGGAGGTAAATTTCAACATGTGAGGGATCAGGCAATTGAACCTGTCTCTACTCCACATATGAATCGGACGAAAATAGGTTACAACATGTGGCAATCAGCGATGTTGAAACATGGAGAATCGGGCGATTAGGTGGTCGGCGAAACCAAGCCATGAGCTTGACAAATCGAGCGATTTAAGATAGCATGAAATCAGGCGATTTGTTGATCACTCAGCGATGGTAAATGTTGATCACAAATCGGGCGATTTCAATTAAATCCTTTACAACTTCGGGCGAATTAGGTAGTCTAACCCTTACTAAAATCGGTTGATGACTAAGTCACTTTCGAGGGTTGACTTCGGACGTTCACCAGAATAAACATTTTAATTATGAGTATTATTTTTGGGAATTTCTAGATTTACGTGATTTAGCAATTATACTGATGTGATAATACCTTCATGTCAGAGGTTCGAAACATTAGGGATTCACCAAATTACTTGGTTGACTGTATACGGAGGACAGGTAGGTGAATTATTCATCTACAAAAACACATATATGATCTTATGTGCTTCTATGTGATTAAATGATTGACGTGATTTACGTGTTATACATATTTTACGTACGTTTCATGCATGTTTTTATATGTTATCACATTTATATGCATGGCATATGCATATCATATCACAGGGGGGAGAAATTTACACCATATTGAGACGGTTGACTTGAGATATTGTCGAGCGAGGTAGAATGAGATGTTTGTGATTTTTGTTGTTGACTCGTTGAGGAGTCAAGGTTGGTACTCGTATGATACCTGACGGCAGACAGGCGTGATCGATCTGTCAAAACCGTCGTGATTATATTTTCAGCGGAGGGAGCGACCTGACATGGTAGTTGCGTGATCGTCAAAACGCTGCTAGTCTAAGCTTCCGTATGGTATTATTATGGGCCGCGAGGTGTCGAGACTAACCTAGTGCCCTGTGTTGTGTGATTTGAGATAGGATTGTGGAAAAAAAAGAGTGAACATTGCATGTGAGATATTGGGATCGGGAATGAGCGTTCACGTGCATACATACATTTTTATTCACCTACTGGGCAAATCACTCAGTGTTTACGTGTTGTAGGTATCGAGTCTGACGCCGACGCGCGTCAAGACTGAGGCGGCTGGTGGCGGTGCTCCACGGACTTTTGAGGGCGGGGCGGTACATGGATGAAGACCTGTGGAGCGACTTTAGGATTTTTGTTCTTTTGACATTTTGGGGCTATGCCCGTTGTACAGATACTACTATGTATATTTTATTTTATTATATTATCTTTTAGGAAAAAGTTTTTATTAGTCGGGCCTTCCGCGGCTTATGTTGCGGAAATCCGCCACTAACCTTAATTAGAAAACGAGGGTTGCCACATCAGTGCTCTCAGCTTAGTGGCTAATTTCGCCATTTCATGTATATACTCATGAATGTTTTCGTTGCCCCTATACCTCATGGAAACAAGTTTGCGTAAAGCAGCACTTATATCCACCTTATCATTTTTCAAAAAACGCTCCTGCGGGGCATCGAGAAACTCCTTTGCATTCGCCTCTGATGGCACAATACTCAAGAAGGTCTCTGGGATTGCATTCTTCATGACCTTAAGACTTACGTGGTTAGTCCGCTCCCACTTTTCGTGAGCTCTCTATTCCTGACGAGAGCTCCCATCAGTGAGTTCAGCTGGACGCGGATTAGTGATAGCGTAATCTAGATCCAGGCAACCCAGAACCATAAGCAATTTATTCTTCCAAGCAGCAAAGTTCATTCCATTAAGTTTAGGAATGTTGTTCATGGCAGAATTCGTAGTCGTAACACCGACCATCACAGCTGATAAGAGAACGATGATTGAATTAACTCACAATTTTTAGCTTTAATAATGATTAGAAAATGAAATAATAACAACCTATCTTCAGCTTAATCGTTGTGCAAAAGAGCCTAACGAAGGATAGGTAGTCAATCCACGAGTGACCAAACTGGTGCAACGATCAAGCGTCCGTACCGTATTCCAGCCAAGTAGTCGCATTCCGAAGGATCGGTCAACTACTCGCTATGGAAAGATCTTCAGGTACTTCACCTTACCGTCACAGACGTACACAAGCCACTGCCAGATAATCACCTTCCGAAGGGCCGGTCGAAATATCCGCATGTGTCATGTTACGCCATCGTCCCGACTATTAGATTTATGAAATCTCCACAGCAGAGGTCACGAAGGTGACTATGCTGCTTCAATAAAATATCTCTAATAATCGATATGCTAAAATAAGCATCTTTATGCCGTTATTAAATTTAATAATCACTGTCTGTTAAAAGTCGCAATTTTCCGAATACTTCTGACTTTAAAAGCACTCCGAATAGTCACGAAAAATAGCCAACTAATAACACATTTATTGGACCTAATAAAGTTAAATTAGTCCAATTTTGAGGTGGGCCTAAAATTATTCTGAAAGTGATGTGGCCCATTTACTAAAGTCTAGACAACCCAAAAGAAAACTTAATGGCCCATAATATATTTTTTTATTCTAACATAATATGGGCTGAAGTAAAATTAAGCCCATTAAGAAAAACCCTAAGTCAAACTAACGAGACATGCATATGCACAGTAAGTACTAACGCACGAATTCCTAGGCAGCTTTTGCTTTAAAGCCAATAAAAAGCCCTATATCCTATGCAACCCAAAAATTCTAGTAGGCCCATGACGGAAACCCTAACGCAACGCCTAATGTTGAAGCAAAAATAAGCCGTCAACAATGCCTGACAGTAGTCGATGCGCAACCCGGCAACGCCCAACGACTTTCAGTCACAGCCACACAGCCCGGCGATGCCCAACGACATCTGTCGCCCCACGACGACGAAGATCTGTAGCAGCCGATCTCAGTGCCCAACGGCGCCGCACAATATATCTGTCCCACGGGGTTCCAAATTGCTGCTTCATGGGGAACATTTTGCTTAAATATGTAATCCCTAGTTAATCCAAATCAAGGTGGCTCTGATACCACTTGTTGGAATCCATGACCGTATGGACCGGAAAAACTTTAAACCTTTATTGAATTAATTAAGGCGATAAACCAAATACAGCAGAAATAGAACATACCTGAGAATTCCATAGCATTCTTATTGAGAACCGAGTATGTGGATCTTCCAAGTACGCGTACGTGAAACCTTTAGCTTGGGGAAGATGGGTACCCCAAATATCCTTAGACGGTAATCGCTAGGGTTTTACGAGAGCGACGGCTGTGTGTTTCGTTACAACACTTAGGGACCACACCCATATTTATAGATGTCATAATGGACTGGCCCGTTAATAAGCCCATCAGATATTTACGTTCCAGCCCCCAGGAATTCTACACAAATATTAATTAACCCCACACGTCGTATTTAATTGCGACAGACCCCTTACATTTAATTGATCACCAAATGAGTCCTTTTAACTTAATTACAATATTAGGCATACGACTAGTACCGCAATACATGTACATCTACATGTCTGAACGCTAATCGTGCTAGAAATACGTATTCGAATAGTCCGAACCTAACAATGTTTCCTTTACTGTCGTTCTAATCATTTTACCTAGTTGACATGCTGAACAGATTTTATCTTTAACATATATTAGTTTCGGTAATCCTCTAACTAGGTTGTTTCTGCTTAAGGTTCAAATGGTCTTAAAGTTTAGATGTTTTAAACTTTTATGCCATAGCCAACCTCTGGACTCACCGGCTACCAAACATGTTGGAGTATGAGTAGTCTGCTCATTCAAGTTAATTGTGTAGATGCCATCGGTTCTTCGTCCGATCAGTACAGTTTTCCCTCCTTTTTTTCTAACAAGGCATTTATCATTTTTAAAACTGACCTCGTACCCGGTATCACTTAGTTGACTGACACTAATTCGATTATAGTGTAGGTTTTCAACTAAGTATACGTTTCTAAGGGTTAAGTTAGCATATGTAAGCTTACCCTTACCTATGGTCTCACCTTTGCCGTTATCCCCAAAGGTGATGGTCATTTTGGCACATGGTTGATGTACGTGAGAAGTCTTCTTTCTCCGATCATGTGCCGACAGCAACCGCTGTCTAGAAACCAGCTGGACCGGTTGAGCTCCTACAGGTATTCCTTTGCCGAGGAAGGCGATTGATATGGTGTTGACGCCTCCTCAGTGCTTGCTCTTTGTAACCAAGACCGGTCTGGTCATTGGTGTGCTTCATTATCCCTTGAAGGCAGTTGAGCATCTTAGACGACTTTGTCCAGGACTGGACTATCGTCGACACCTTCTGGTTTTCTGAGTCCTTCAGGTTGGTGGTCTCCTTTAACCTGTTGTTTTCTTTCTCTAGTTGAGTAATTCTCAACTAGGAATCCGGTATCCTCCTGTACCATTGCCTTACCTTTTTCTGCTACCTTCAGGTTTTCGTAAAGCTTCCGGTATTCATCGGCCATGTCCTGCAGAGCGTCCATTGGCTTTTGTAACTGAACTCAGGAGTCGACTGATTGTCCTCCTGTATTGCGTGATCGGCCATCAGGCACGCGAGTTCCTCCTCGCTCTCATTTTCGCTTAGCTCTTCTTCTGAGTTAGACTCCTCCAAATCGGTATCATCCCATTTGGGCATGTTTTTCCTAGCCATTAGTGCACGAGACTTTCTTTTGACCGATTCCTTCTTCTTTTTAGGTCAGTCTGCGATGAAATGCCCTTTCCTGCCACAGTTAAAGCACACGTTAGAATATCTTTATTAACGTGATTACCTCGTGTTGTTTTGTTCGGAGTTCTCTGAAGAGGGGCATCGCCTCTTCGCTCAGTTCCTCAACATCTTTTGAGGTAGATGTCTCTGCCACCGCCAAGGCCTTGACCAGTTGGACCGGTGTCGTTTTCTGTAGTCTTATCTTGAGTTCAAACTCATAGGCCTTCAAATCTGCAAAGAGGTCATGCAGCATAAGTTTCCTCAAGTCATTCGACTCTCGCATGGCCATACTTTTGACATCTCATTCGCATGGGAGCGCCTTCACGACTTTAATCGCCATGTCCCTATTCTCGAGCTGTCTCCCCAGCGTGAGAGGTCATTGATGATGGAGCAGAACCTCTCCTTGAACTCTGTCATGGTCTCTCATGGCTACATCCTTATGGTATCGTATTTCTGGATGGCCACGATTTTCCTTCGTCTGCTCGTTTCCTTTGCAGATCTGGCAAAGTTTGGCCCACACTTCCTTCGCGGTTGAGCACATCATAACTTGCCTGAAGTACTCATGTCCAAAGTTTTGAACAAGGTATCTTTGGCAATGTTGTTGAGGTTTGCATTTGCTGGAAATCGTGAATTTAAAGATTCAGATAGTTTTGGTGATTGAACCTGACTTAATAAAGTACATCGGGTAGACTCAGGAGAAATCGGTAATAAACAAGCAGTTCCTCAGTGTTATAAGAAACCGAATCAAGACAACAACCAGAAGGACACAGAAGATCAGACTGCTGACACCGGAAGTGCCACGCTGGACAAAGGATTTAAATATACTCAAGGCACGACAAGTTGTAGACTTATGACAAATAATTAATTCAAGCTGTCAGCTAAAGACAAGTCGAAGTCAAGTTAAGCTTAATAAAGGATAAAGCAAATGACACAGCGTGACTGCTACAACGACCGGACAGACCAATTTTGGGAAAAGTCATTAAATGCTCTGTCTAGTACGAAGAGCTATTTCACAACGGTCTTCTTCATCAAGTCCAACTATAAAATCAAAAGAAGCAAGATGAAGACCTTACTTCACTAACCGAGGTTTTATAACGAGAGAATTAGCTCAAGCATTTAGCTCTTGAAGAACGAAAAGAAAGAGATGTTGTCCTCACTGCACTAGTCCGAGACGGTTAGTGAGTGAGTTTTTCTCAGGGGATTGTAAAAAGCTCTTGAAAGAGACGGACTGTAAAAAGCTATCTAGTGCTGGCTAGGAGTTTAGTTAGCTGAGTATAGTCGGGGGGTTGTACTGTGTGAGTCTAGCTACGACGGTTGTACAACGGGGGATGTTAGAAACCAAATCTTCTAATGAGCCTTTCCGCGGGGAAAGGGGAGACGTAGGAGACTTTGCTTCGAACTCTCATATCAAGTTTCCGTGTTCTTCGCAAAAACACCCACACACACATTACATCGCGCATCCGGTTTCAGCACATATCTAACCGGTGCCACTTCCGCACAGGTTGCACTCAGAATATCAAGCACCGATATCTAACTTTAACCGGTTAAGAAGCAAAAAATGTCCAAGTGTTTATTCACCCCCTCTAAACACCTAACCGATCCTAAGAGCCTTTCTCCTTTCTTCCATCGTCACCTCCCTCATTTCTTTTCGAATTTCTCTCGGCTCGTCAGGGTGGTCGACATGACATGGATTCGTATTCTTAAACACGAAGGGCCCCGTGTTATTACATCGACCATTTTGTCGTCTAGTGTGCAAAGATGGATCATTGTTCTGATCTTCCACTCTAGGAAGTTTTCCCGGCTAAACATCGACAACTTACTGGAAGAAGTCATGGTGAATTTCAAGCAAAGCCGCTCTGATACCACTTGTTAGGATCGGTGAACGTGTTTATAGGGTTGTGAATAAACACTTGGTAGTTTTTTTATTCTTAATCGGTTAGGGTTAGATGCGGGTGCTTGATACTCACGAATATGACTTTGTGCAGAAGCGAACCAGTCAGTTATTGAACTGAGACTGGAAGTGTGATATGACGTGTGTGTGTGTTTGCAAATGGACACAGAGATTTGTTATGGAGGTTCGGAGCAAAGTCTCCTACATCTCCCCCTTTCCCGCAAGAAAGGCTATTTCTAGAAGATTTGGTTTCGTTACAACCCCGTCGTAAAACCATCTTAGCTAGACTTACACAGTATAACCCTCCGGTTATACTCAGCTAGCTAGACTCCTAGACACCACTAGACAGATTTTTACAGTCTGTCTCTTTCAAGAGCTTTTTACAGTGCCTTGTGAAAGACTCACTTACTAAACAGTACAATGAGGACAACACCGAATTTCTTTCTTCGCTTTGAGCTTTCTTTAGTATCTTATTTCTCGTGATAAAGTGTCGCAAAGGTCTTTAGCCTCTTCTCTGCTATTTATAGCTGGCTTGTTGAAGAAGACCGTTGTGAGATAGCTCTTCGTATCGGACAGCGCATTTAATGCCTTTGCCTAAAATGGGTCTGTCCAGTCTTCGTTGTAGTTCGCGTTGTGCCATTTGCTTTATTCCTCTTCAAGCTTGGCTAGACTTCAACTTGGCTCCTCCTTGTAGCCTTGCATTAAATGCTTGTCAGAAGTCTTCAGCTCCGGTATCTGCATTCCGATCTTCAGTGACCTTCCAGTCTTGATCCGGTTGCTGGTCGCACTTGTCGAACTGCTGACTGGTATCCGGTTTTATGTATGTCTAACCGGTAAGTTAAGTCCAATCAGCAAAACTGTTAATCGGAATACTTTAAATTCATGATTTCTAACAGAAGGTGATTAGACTTGAATTTGACAACAAAGTACTTATTAAGATTTTATATTCATATCTCACCGGTATCTTAAACTATCTTATCATAATAATATCAAAATATTCTTAACATAATCATAATTATATCATAATTATTTTATACGATAATTATCCTTAATCACATGTAATACCAAGTTATCAACACGAGCACTCTCCGTCCTCATATCAAACTCAATTGAAGCTATTATACGGATTAATTAAGATATGATAATTTTATTTCGTACGTTTGCTAATCGTCATTAATATTTTGTCTAATTTTAAAAATTTAAATGTATCACTAAAGGCAGGCATGTGTGGTATTCACAGAATATCGTTCACTATGAGTGACGAGCTGTACGTAATTTTAAGTTTAATATCAAGAATTAAGAATACAAAATTTATCACATTACCTTATTTGTTTTATTATAACTTTGCATTTTATGATAGAGTTATGTTATTTTATAAAGACAGGGTCAATCCTGACAATTTGTAGGCCCTGGGGTGGAATACAATAACAAGGCCTCTACAGCGTGACTTTTTTTTTTTCGCTACTAAACGGGCAAATAATATGAAGCTTAAAATCGATAAAATTCTGCCAAATCATAAAATAACCCATATAGTCACACTTAAAGTACTACTACGAGTTCTAGAAGCAAAAATTCAAAGATGCAAAACTTCAAAGGAAAACGCAACCACAAAATGAAAAACACAAAAAACAAGGGGTTAATGGGAAAGAAAAATCTTTATTTTAAACAACACAAGGGTGATTATACGTACCTGATACCTGTTGCACATTTATTTATGGGCCTTTTTAAAATATTACGAACATAGTTGAACTTAATATATAGAACAAGATAATAATGGGCCCCCCTTACAACTGGGCCAGAGCGGTCGCCCCTTTCGCGTGCCTTGAGGGCCGGCCATGTATGTTTTCGATCCCAATGTATCCTCACACAGCCCGGCTATGGGCTAATCGCCGTACCTTCCAGAGGTTGGACTAATCCCCGGGGCCAGATGGATATTTCCCAAACCCACCCGACAACGATAGTCATGGGCCTTAGGCCCATGGGGACTTGTCAAAGGAAATGTGAGATGTGGGATTCGATCCCTTGACCTCCTAGCCATATGACTTTTGCGGCCTCCCCTAGGCTTGACAATGGGGCGGGGATTCTCCACTCCCCGTGGGGATCCGCCCCGAATGGGGCGGGGATTCCCCACTTTCTCTCCCCGTGGGGGGACGACAGGGAAATTTTTCTCCCCGTTGGCGGGGATAGGGCGGGGACGGGGACCATGCTTCCCGCCCCGCGGGGATCCCCGCCCCATTCCCCGTGGGGATCCGCTATATATAATTACTAAATGACCCTTATTTATATTTAAATTTAAAATATCTCAGAACCTAGCCGTCGGAGTGAAACTTAGGGTGGGTGATCGATCGTTGAACTTCTTAACCCTTTAAGCAAAAGCAACAGTGCAACACAAACAACACAAGCAACTTGGAGGGTTAATATCGCGTTTTGGAGGGTGATCATTCGCATAGCAGTGAGTGCTCAGATCTCCTGACATTTAATTTCGGATCTAGGATATTGTCCACTTCACATTTAATTTTATATTTATTTCTCATGGATATGATACGAGCAAACTTATTATTGAGACTAAATTCCAATATTATATACGTTGTGAATATGATTATACTTTAATTATCTATATCCAAAAAATAATTCTGTTATATATTAGAAGTAGTGTGGGGTGGGGATTTCCCGTGGGGAAAGAAACCCCGAAAATCCCCACGGGGATGGGGGTGGGGAGAAAATTTTCCCCGTTTGCTAGTGTAATACCCGCAAAATATTAATACGGGATTTTGATATAATCAGTTGTAATTTGTGAATTAGGTAGTTTGATAAAGAAATTCAAGTTGTGGAAAAAAATATAAATTCCGAGGGTTTCGAATTAAATTCGAAGTTCACCCAAGAACTAAATAAAATTAATAATGTTAAAATAAATCTAACTTGGGCTAATTATAGTGGGCTTAATCTTAAAATCAAGCCCAACTGTTAGGATCGGTTTACGCGTTTAGGGGGGGGGGGGGGGTGAATAAACGCTTGACGCTTTTTGGTAGTTAACCGGTTAGGGCTAACACCTATACTTGATATTTTTCTAAGTGTCTGATGCGGAAGCAAGTTGGTCGGTTTTGAACCAAGACCGGTATTGTGCGTGACTTGTTAGTGTGAGTGTGTGACAGAGACACCGGTTTGTTTCTGGAAGTTCGGAGTTAAATCTCCTACGTCTCCCTTTCCTCCTCGTGAGGAAAGTTCACTAGACTTCAGTTATACACTCACTGTACAACCTACCCAGCTGCCCTCAGCTACATCTAGTGAATCCCTAGGCAGTCGTAAAAATACAATCCACCTACTTCAATAGCTTTTTACAGTCCGTCGGAAAACAACTCACTTACTTAACCTATACCGGTTTTCGTACAGTGAGGACAACACTCTCAACTTCGTTCTTCACTTGGTAATTCGAATGATATCTTTGATTTCTCGTAATGTGGTGTCGTGACTCTTCAGTCCCTCTTCTCTGATATATATAGTTGATCTTTTTTTAAGAAGGCCGTTGTGAGATAGCTCCTTGTACTGGACATTGCATTAAATGCATTTTTCTCAAAATGGGTACTGTCCGGTTTTTATAGCAGTTCGCGCTGTGCCAAATGCTTTTTCCTTTTTAAGCTTAGGTTGACTTCAACTTGGCTCCTCCTTGCAGCCTTGTATTAAATGCTTTGATAGAGATCTTCAAAGTCCCGCCTTGAATAATTTGAATCCTTGTACACATGGCGTGTCCGGTATTCTGACTTCGGTCTTGGTATTTCGTAGGTTCTGATAGTTGTACTTTGATCCTGGCACTTTATCAGTTCCGGTATTGGTGCTCCAGTCTTGGCGCTTGTCAGGTCCGGTACTTGACATTTTATCAGTTCCGATATCTGTACTCCGATCTTGGCACTTTATCAGATTCGGTATCGTTCGGTTTCTAGTGCGCTTCTGAACTGCTTACTGGTATCCGGTCTTGAATCTTCGTTTAACCGGTTTACTCAATCAATTTTGGACAATCACCAAAACTGTTTAATCTGAATTCTTCTATTCACGATTTCTAACAATTTCCCCCTTTTTGATGATTGTCAAAACTCAACGAAGCAGAAAGGTATTTATTATATCAAAGTAAGTTTGATACATAAACTACCGATCTAATACAACCGTTGTTAGCCTATCTATTCCTTAGATATGCTATACTTCTTCGATCTTCCGGTTGATGGCATATACCGATCCGTTACAGTGCCGACTATTTGCTTCGTTACAGTACTTCGCCAGTCCGTAGTACTCACCCTAACCTTGTACTGCCCTGCCATCTGCCCTTTTTGCCTTGACTTCCAGGCAGTACTCTTCCTCTTCCTCTTAAAGCTTTCTCTAACCGGTGTTGTTGGCTTGATTATGCCAGTTCTTCGATCTTCCGGTTGTTGGCATCCCCGGTCTGTCTGGTTTGTACGGTATGCCTGCTGCTTCGTCTAAGTACTGCCATGTGCACTTTCCCCTTGATTGGCAGTACTCTTCTTCCCCCTTTTTGACAACCACCTGTCCGGTATGAGGGAATGTAGTCATTGTGCAGGAGAGTTGTCACTCCAGTTGTTCTCTCCTTGGCTGCACAATGAGACCGATAGCTCCGCTGCTCTACTGGCAAACCTGATCAGAAGGTTGCTCAGCTTCGACGGGATGTTCAGAGATCTGAGGAAATCTTCTTCTGTCCCGCTCCGTCTCAGCAGCTCTTAGAGCTATGGCTACCCCTGAACCCACACCTTGGCTAGGGTTTCCTTGGGGAATCAGTCGTTGCGACGAGGAGTTTCTTTGCTTGTTTTCTCCTTGGAAAGCGCAACGAATCTGATAGGAGCTGAGGGATACCGTCTGGCATGGCATTCAATTTCCGGTATCCACTTGCCAGCTCTAGTGCCGTTTCTTGGTGGGTTCTCCGCCTTCTCGCACCAAGAAAGCAGGCACGGGAGCCATCGTCACTTTCTCCTAAGAGAGGCTGGCCCGGTCCGCGGCATCTTTTGTTCAGCTCTGTGTGGGAAGCTGAGGACTGGGTACATCTTTTCCAACTCGACCAGTCCTCTGAGAGCATCCCAGAGCTCGCCTTCTGTGCCGTCGGACTTGCTTTAGAAGCCCTGCTAGTCCAAAGCAGCGTCTTTGCATCTTTGTTGGACCGCCAGGAGGTCTTTGAATACCCTAATAGGTCGGTCTGCATCCAATGTGGTGATAATACCGCCTTGAATTGTCTGGACAAGACTACCGGATTCGAACTTGTTGGGCTTTTTCTGATTGTGAGGCTTATTCTGACTAAGGGTGATGGATGTTTAGATAGTTTAGGCATTGTGAACTTAGTCGGTTTGGAGATGATGATGATCTTCAAGATAGCGCGCAGGGTTCTTAAATACTTGTGAGAACCTTGTCGTCTTGTGTCACGGGTGCACCGTAACCCAGATCATCCTTATCGCTTCCCTTTAATGCGTCGAAGCTTTATGTCTTGTCCGGTGACAGAGATTCTTTTATGATATGACTGCCCACGCATTCTGATGACCTGCAGTCTTGAATTCATCTGTACTCGACACATAATGTGTGCATTGATGAGGTGCAATAATTTAGAGGATTCGGTCTTTACTCGGCCAGTAAGGGTAATGTATATATCCACTGGTTAAGCGGTGTCTCCGGTTTCAGAAGGATCCCGGTATCGGACCTGTATAGTCTCATAAGCTCAAATCTTCTTAGTGTATACTGACTAAGGTCGATCTTAGAGGATATCGACTGGGATAAGTGTATAGGCCGAGTTTATGAAGAAATGACCATTTTGAGAGAAGGGCTTTGCACTGAAATCATCTATATGCATTAGTTTTTGTAATGTCTAGGCAACTGATTATATCAATTAATTTGATATAATTTTGTTCCCCTTGACTTCATGCTAGGACTTTTATGTTAAGTTAGTAAGTCCTAAATGCATTTAGAGAGAAAATAGACTTAGCAGGAGCGGTTCAATGTAGATGTTCGCAGTTTGCCGGTTTGCTGATCTTTCATACAGTCTCCCCTTCTTGATTGCACAACCTTTGATCATCCTTGAGTGATGTGCTGTTCTTGAAGATTTTGATACTTCCATTTTATTCCCTTTTGTACCGGTATTGATCGTCCACCCCGATCGTATCCAAATTCTGATTTCCTGAGCACTGATCTTTGTTAATTCTCTGGTTGAGATGGCCCCTAACATTGAGTAGGTTCCCAAATCTTGATAGTGCTCGAACTGCTTTAGCTTCAGTTTGACTTTCGTTCAGTTATCTTTTAAGTCCCTGCTGTTTTCCTTTGATGATGAACTGACTCAGGTCAATTTTCTTTGGAAGATTCCCCCTCAGTCTGTTCCTCCATATGGAATTTCCTTGTGCCATTCGTCTAAAGCTTTAGTTAGTTACCTAACTGGTTCTGAAGTTTACCGGCAGATTGCGAAGCGTTGGAGAAACGAAGTAACTTAAGTCTGTTTTGTCCTTAGAAGAGGCAGCTCATTCGTTGAAGTTCCGATGAGCATTAATCTCTGATTGAACGAGCTTCACATTTTGGTTCGCGTAATCCCCTGGTAGACTCAGAAACTATCACCAATGTGTCGTTCTAGCTATCCGGTCATGCTTATAGAAAAGCAGGTTACTCGACACTGTTCAGGGGCCTGTAATTGCATATTCTCTATTGTAGCTGAAGTGTAAAATATGCCTAAGAGGGGGGGGGGGTGAATTAGGCTATAAAAATTTTGGCTTGTTCTTCTTTGAAAAATAATTTTCTTTAAGAAGATATCTGCAGAGTGTGTTATTTCCCAAAAAGCAGTACGAGTATCCAAGTTATCTCCCTAATCCTGTTTAATAAAAGTCACGTTATTTTTAAAACTAGTATCAACGATATCACCTGGTTATTTGCTGCTGTCCCCGGTTTGTCTCACGAAAAGTAAATAGCAGAAAGTAAAGTGAGACGGGATTTTTATACAGGTTATATTCCCAACTGGGGTTTAATCCTGTCCTTGGGATGTGATCTCCCAAGAGTTCCAATCAATCACTAGGTATTACCGGTTACACATGATTGACCCGTACACAATCGAAGCACTATGGACACTAGACCTCGCTCTAGGCTGACGCACGCCAAGTTTCGATCCACGTCGTTTACCCAGGAAACCTATTCCCCGACATGCAGCTTGCTACCGAAGGGCCACCGAGTCCACAAAATTCGTCCCTCCACGTGCGTAAGACTCCACTCGTGCTCCTTTGTGCGCTCAACGTGCCCGCAGACACAACACGTCCGAAGACAAGGTTTTTAGGATTTGGAGTTTCTAAGGATCGCTCAAAGGGTACAGATTCGCAAATGATAGCTCAAACACAAACTACGAATGAATCGCAAATTTCGCTCAAGAACTCTAAGGGATTCGCTAGTTTGTGTGTTCGTTGTCTACCCTTCAATCGTGAAGTGTTCTCCTCTATATAGAACCAGTTTTCGCTTCTACACTTCACAAGGAAAGTTAAGCACATAATATGCAAGATAAAGCTCAATAATCACGTGCATTAACTCAAACAATCATGCCAAGAATAAACCAATTAAGCTCAATGGTCATGCATGATCACTTACCATAAATACCACAGATTAACTTTCATTCCACTGTAATCTCATCCGTTAGTCAGCATATTCCATATATAATTCCACTCAGCATATTATCAACGGTAAGCTCAATCAACTGATTTCTTTCCCAAAATATGATACCAAATACGCACAGAGAAAGATTTGATCTATTGAGTATAATGCAAAGTATATTTTCCATGTATGGTGATCTCATCCGATTTCAGCACATTCCATAAATAGACTCAATCAGCATCTTACCACATATAAGCCCAATCAATTAATCACTTTCCATAATATAAGTCCTAAGTCGCACAAGGAAAGCAGGATCATGATTCACTGATTTAAGAGTCACTTAATATCGCACCCAACGGATATATCATTGCTATTCTTTCCTAAAATAGATCAATCACATGTAAGCACTTAATCAGAATATCTTTTTCATATATATAGCACATTCATTCATATCCGGATGATCACAATGATATTCTTTCCTAAAATAACCCAATCTCACGTACAGCTCATATATCACTTAATACAATATATCTTCCATATATAGTCGTTCATATCCGGGTAATCTCTACGATATTCTTTCCTAATATAACTCAATCACTTATCAGGATATATTTTCCATATATAGCACACAGTGATATTCCATCCAAACGAGAACGTTCAAAACCAGGTGATCACATCAATATTCCAGTTAAGCATAAAATCACTCAAATTCGATTTTCTTAACATTTAAACCATATTCAAGCGCTTAATCGAATATTTTCACATACTTAAACATCACTTAACATGCATATCGAGTTTTCTAATTTGTAGCCCCCAATTTACATAATTACTTGGAATAATCAAAACTCTCATAATCATTTGGACCAAAAAGGTCTACAATCTCCCCCTTTTTGATGATGACAAGTAATTAATGCCTATCTTAAGCATATGAGTCACTCGATATGAAGCCATTTACGCACGTAGCATGTTTAAGTATCACAGCATGCGACATATGATCAGAGCAAATAATTTTATCAGATTTCGAAGCATGCTCCCCTGTCCAATTGCTAGTATTCCCATGTAAAGCACAACAGCAAAAACATATAGCAATTACCAGGTCATATCATAGGAAATGTCACAAGTCACCATGGAATGTCACAAATTTTCAGATCATATCATATAGAAAGTCACAAGTTACCATGGAATGTCGCAAATTATACACCATATCAGTTTGCTCCCCCTGCCTATGTGCGGAATTCCTTAATCCTTAACAAATCACAAACTCAAGCACAGAGGATTAAGACATAAGCATATAAAAGCAAGCAAGCCGATTATATTATATCATTCCAAAATAACAAAATAAGGCATTAATTGCCTAGTCTTCTCCCCCTTCATGATTAAAAAGGAGGGACCAACGCCACCAACGTACCTAAACCTGCAACCAACCTCGACCCTCAAACCCAAGAACCAGCAAAGAAACAAGCCAGAACTAATCCTATCAGAGCTAGGGAATGGCTAGGGAATAAGATCTAAGGGCTGGAATCGCTATCGGATGAGGCAGATGAGGATTCAGCGATATTAAGAGCCACAGAGATCTCCTTCAGATACTTGTTAACCTTTTTGAAGTTCTGTGAGATCTTTTTGAAATTCCGACGGTTTTCATCCTTAAGCCCCTTGAAGCTTCTTTTCAGATCAGCTGTCGTTCCCTGCTCGTCGTCGCTCTCTAGATCCCTTTTCTTCCTGATCGGACTCTTTGACGGAGCCTTCAAATCCCTTGTCTTGAACCATCCTTTTCGCTCATCGAATCGTATACCAACACGCTTGAGTGTGACCATATCCACTGCATGCTTTGCGCTATCTTCCCAAGCTTTGGGCAGAGTGATTCCCTCGAATTCAAGCATGTGCGTAAGCAGCATTCCATATGGAAGTTCGTTATCAGAGCTCTTAATGGCATGGACCATGTACTTAAGAACAAAGAACCCTAGATTGAGCGGTTTATTTTGGGGTACTAGATAGAGAGTCAACATGCTCATGTTGTTCATAGTGGTGGAATGGCCGCCACTGCCAACTCGGGCGCTCCAGAGGGTAAAGTGAAGAACTTTGTAAAGGAAGAATAGATCGACAGGAAGTTTGTTCAGAGCTTCTCCTTCAGAGAATTTGGGCTTTCACACAGTCACGCAGGGATACATCAGACGTACACCAGTGGACGAAATCGAAGTAGCGTAACCCTTCGTTCTCAACACCCAAGATCTCGTTCACCTTCGCGCTATTCCATTCTAGGTGCGTCCCAAGCACATAAGATTTCACTGTAATCTCCGTTTCGTCTTCAACGAAAGTGAGATTGGCGTAGAACAGCTTCACGGCCTCAACATACACCGACTTGTCTATCCTCAGAAAGTTTTCCCAGCCGTACTCCGTCAGCCATGTCGCCACTTGGCTCTCAGCCAGTTCGTCAAAGTTGACACTTCTTCCTCGTGCAACTCACCGCTTCTGGAGTTTCTCATGTAGTTCCTTGGCGCTCTCAGTCAGAAATTTGATCTCGTCGGTGATCTCCTCAGGATTTTCAGGATTGAACATGACCTTCTCAGGCTGTTCCAAGGAGGGAGTTTTGTCTCGAGGAGGAGTCTCGATCTGAGCAGAGATAGATTTTTCTGGAGAGGCAGATTTCTCAAGTGGGGCATATTTTTCGGAAGAGGCAGACTGATTATCAGAGGAGGCAGGAGAAGGAGTAGGGGTTGGAGTAGGAATTTTATCGATCTTAGCCTTTTTCTTCTTAGGTTTCGTCGGGGATTTCATGGATTTGAGACTGCTCTTTGACTTGGAACGTGTAACTTTCGAAGAAGGTGGAGTTTCGACTAGGGCAGCCTTTCGCTTTTTGTCGGATTTAGATCCGGCACCTTTGGTTTTCACCATGGTTGATGTCGAAGAGTTGAAGGATGAAAGGATGAAGTGAGGAGATTAGGGTTTGAATTGAATGGAGAAACAAGGAAGGGACGGTTTATAAAAAGGCTTAGTCCTTTTGGATAAGGATGGAAGGAAGTTAAAGAGAGATGTGATCTTGACAAGACGTGTGTCAGATAAGGAAGGGATTTCAAAATTTGAATTTTAAAAGGAATACTTGGTGGTTAAGGAAACTGCCCGTTAAATGGAATAAAAGGATATCTCGCGGGAATTAAGAAGGGAAATAAGTAAAGATCAGAGCTCAAGGAAAATATAAGCTGAAAGGGAAAATATTGGCTGAAAATAGATTTTGACATAAATGTCGAAAAATCTAAAAATAATCTCCCCATGGATGGAAAGGATCTTAATAGAAAGGATAGAATTACGGAATAGAATCAAGGAATAAAATGGAGGAAATCCTAAAGGATAAGATCAAGGAGATACTAAGGATGATCTAATCATCTTTCCTATTTGAGCTCAATAATTCCTAATCGGTCGCGTATATCACAGAATCTACTCTCAATAAGGGGTTTCGTACAGATATCAGCCAACTGATCATTAGTTCCTACGAAATTCACACTGATATTTCCTTTCTGAACATGATCTCGAATAAAATGATGTTTCACCTCTATATGCTTAGTTCGAGAGTGGTGTACGGGATTCTTAGTGATACTAATGGCACTAGTACTATCACAGAAAATGGGGATTTGATCGTATCTTAAACCATAATCACTCAAGGTCTGTTTCATCCAAAGGATTTGCTGAGAACAACTTCCTAAGGCCATATATTCTGCTTCGGTTGTGGATAGGGCCACGACATTTTGTTTCCTACTGGACCAAGTAACAAGGGAATTTCCTAGTATTTGACAAGTACCGCTAGTGCTTTTTCTATCTTCCCTAGAACCGGCGTAATCCGCATTGGAGTATCCCATTAATGGGAATTCCTTGGAATTTGGATACCATATACCATGATTGATTGTTCCCTTCAAATATCTAAGTATCCGCTTGACTGCTGTCAAGTGAGATTCCCTAGGACTCGATTGATATCTAGAGCATAGACCAGTAGCAAACATAATATCGGGTCTGCTTGCTGTAAGGTATAGCAAACTTCCGATCATACCTCTATACTTAGTTTGGTCAAAAGGCGTACCTTGTTCATCAATGTCAATTTTAGCGGTCTGGTGCATAGGAGTGGGAAGTACCTTGGAATCAGCCATTCCGAATTTTTCGAGTAGTTCCTTCGTGTACTTCGTTTGAGATATGAATGTTCCCGTATCCAATTGCTTGATTTGCAATCCAAGGAAGTACGTGAGTTCTCCCATTAAGCTCATCTCAAATTCCTGTTGCATAGACTTGGAAAAATTCTCGCAAAGAGTGATGTCAGTGCTGCCAAATATGATATCATCAACATATATCTGCACAAGTAATATGTGATTCCCTTCGCACTTTATGAACAGAGTGTTATCTATTGTTCCTGTCGTAAAGCCCATGTCTAGTAAAAACTTACTCAATCTTTCATACCATGCCCTAGGGGCCTGTTTCAAACCATATAAAGCTTTGTTTAATTTAAAAACGTGATTTGAAAATTCCTCTTTTTCAAAACCGGGAGGTTGCTCAACAAAAACTTCCTCATTTATAAAACCATTTAAAAATGCACTTTTTACGTCCATTTGGGAAAGCTTAAATCTTTTAAAAGATGCATATGCAAGTAAAATACGGATTGACTCAAGCCTAGCTACGGGTGCAAAGGTTTCTTGAAAATCTATACCTTCTTCTTGGGAATAACCTTTGGCGACTAACCTGGCCTTATTTCGTGTTAGATTACCGTTCTCATCCAGTTTGTAGCGAAACACCAACTTCGTGCCTATTATGGACTTACCATTCGGTCTTTCCACAAGAGTCCACACCTGGCTCTTTTCGAATTGTGCCAGCTCTTCTTCCATGGCAATCACCCACGATTCATCGTCAAGTGCTTCAGTCACTGTCTTAGGTTCCATGGTTGACAACAGCACGTCATGTGATTCCTCAGCGGTATCGTTTCGTGCAGTTGCTCTTGTTTTGATCCCTGAAGTGATATTCCCTATGACATGTTCAGTGGGATGGCTGGAAGCGTGTTTGTATTTTCTGCGTTGTTGCTCGTCTGAAGCTTCAGGTTGCTCTGACATATCATCTAGTTCCAATGGAATTTTGTTCACTTCTTTGTCAGTAACCTGTATATCTGCAGGAGACACAACTATACCTTCCTCAGTAGCATCTGAGTTAGGAAATTCATCAAACGTAACATGCACAGATTCTTGAACAGTCTTCTTCCTATTATTAAACACTCTAAAAGCTTTGGAATGAAGGCTGTAACCTAGGAATATCTCTTCATCTACCTTGGAATCGAATTTTCCTCTTTTATCCCTATCATTCAAAATGAAACATTTGCACAAAATACATGGAAATATCCTATGTTAGGGGTTTTGTCGTTCCAAAGTTCATAGGGAGTTCTCTTAATAATCTGTCTAAGGAAAATCCTATTCGAGACATAACATGCCGTACTAACAGCTTCGGCCCAAAAATGTTTTGGAGTATTATATTCGCTCAACATAGTCCTAGCCATTTCTTGTAATTCTCTATTTTTCCTCTCGACCACTCCGTTCTGTTGAGGAGTAATAGGGGCTGAAAAATTATGACTATAAACATTTTCATCACAAAAAGATGCAAAGGATTTGCTATCAAATTCTAGACCGTTATCACTCCTAATCTTACGGACTTTCATTTCTTTCTCATTTTCTAGCTTCTTAATCAGTGGCGCAAGATTATCTAAAGCCTCACTTTTGTGCGCAAGAAATAAGACCCATGTGTACCTAGTATAGTCGTCTACGATCACAAAGGCATATTGTTTACCTTTCAATGACATAACCTGTACCGGACCAAAAAGGTCAAGATGCAGCAGTCCAGTGGTCTGGACGTGAAGATCACATTCTTAGGCTTAAAGGACGTCTTGGTCTGTTTCCCCATTTGGCACGCTTTACAGATTCTGTCCTTGGTGGCTTTCATATCTGGAATACCTCTCACCAACTCATTGCATGATATGTGAGACATTAGTTCCATGTTAGCATGTCCCAGACGTCTATGCCATAACCATGTGATATCCTGCGTAACTGCTAGACACTTGACGTTTTGGTTAGCAATATCATCAAGAGTGATGCAGTTATATTACCATGCCTAGATGCACTAAACACAATCTCATCGTTCTTTTTAACAAGGCATTTATCTTTGGCGAAATCTACGGTATGTCCATCATCACATAATTGGCTAATACTTATTAAATTATGTTCTAAGTTCCTAACGAACCGTACGTTATCGATGGTGATATTTAAATTGTTACCGACAGTACCAACTCCCACGATTTTGGCTTTTGCGTCGTTGGCGTACGAAACGTATCCTCCATCTACCGCCTTCAACGACACAAAATTGCCTATATCACCTGTCATGTGGCGGGAGCACCCGCTGTCGAGGTACCACTTACTTTTCTTATTGGGATTCTTCCTTCGTACCTGTAGAAAGAAGTACTCTTCTGAGGTACCCAAATTCTGTTGGGTCCTAACATGTTAGCGGAGAAATAACTTCTGTTAACATAAGAGATATCATTCTGCAGAGACGGTGATCTCCTGTACAATCAGATACAACAGTGGCATTTTCAGGTGACTTCTTAAGTCTCCAGACATACTTAGCTTTATCAAACCTTTTAAGGGACAGTTGTATGCATAATGACCATTTCTACCACAACAGAAACATTTAAACTTAGGCACAGAATGTTTAACATGCTTTTCATCAGTGGAATAACCTAACCCTGACCTACCAATGTGTCTAGGAGTATTCAGCAGCATATTTAGGGCCCGATTAATCGGTGCCGGCCCCCGAACAGCGCAACTTGGTTATAGCGGAAGTGCGGTTTGTACCGAGCGGCGTAGGGTGGCAAATTTTCGATTTTTAATATCTAAATTCAACCTTACGCCATTCGGCTTCTCCCGAGGGTCTGAGATGCTGCCCTAAGCCTCGGAAGATCGCGGTTAATTCGAATTATCAAAATTCGAATTTATTTCCAATTTATTCAAATTAATAATTTAGATCCAAATTAATCGAACAAAGCGGCAACCAGATGTTTTTCGATTATTTGGAGACCGAAATGATTTTTGATCAATACCAAACTTTCCAGAATAATTCTACACTTCCTAACATTCGCAACAATAGGACTTTCGAATTATTCTGACATCGTTTGATATTTTTCTTAAAATCAAATCTGTGGTTCGAAATTATTAATTCGAGTAAAACGGCAGTCTGCCGTCTTTTAACTATTTGACGATCGAAACGATTTCCGATCAATACCAAACTTTCCAGAATAATTACATTTCCCGTCGTTTCCAACGAGGGGTCTTGCGAGTTATTCCGATATCGTTTGGTATTTTTCGTAAATCAAATCGTAAGGGTTCGAGGTATACCTTCGGTGTACGAGATTTCTTCTGTTGTCGCCTCGGATGGACGTGGCTGCACCTCGTTTGGATCCCGGGGCCTCCGGGCTAGATCATCACGCCGGTATGACCTTAAACAAACCTCCGAGACTGCTCCCGATGGCTAGCGCAGTTCGGTTCGGGCGTCGGGTTCGTCGAACGATCCCGTCGGTTCAACGTGGCTTGAGAAGTTCTACACTTCAACTCTATTTTTTTTAGTACTATGTTATAGCGAGAAAAATACCAAGTCCCATTTTTAACATGAGCAACTCACGTTGCTTTATTCATGGATAATTTTTTTTATTTATTTTATTATTAGATAATGGAACAAGTGTCAAACACTTGTTAGACTCAAACCATGAGTCACACCTTCTACACATCCTTACGTGGATGTGTAGATATTTTTTTAATTTTTTATTTTATGGTAATTTCATTTTGGCCCTTGAGGTTTCTAAATTCTCAATTTAATCCCTCAATTTTAAATAATAAAATAATTAAATCCAATCTAATTATTTTAATTATAATTGAGCCTCACTTAGTTAATTAATTAATCACTTAAGACAATCTTAAGTCCTAATTATTTCCGTGACTGTCCCTGGAATTTAACTAAGTCGTCGACACCTCGTATCAACTTTGCCACTACCTCAACGAATCTTATTCGTTAGGTTCCACAGAAAAGCCCGCCGTTTTCGTTCAAGTTCATTACCATTTTTAACCGCGACTCTCTAGGTCCGTCTCAACTGGCATGGGAGGAATCCACGAGTCCCGGTATTCGCCTAGCCAATCCCACGGTACCGGACAGATCCCCCAGTTGAGAACGAATTTTGATCTAATCGAAATTCGGGCGAACCGACTATAGTGTATACATTCTAATACTTCTTACGCCTTTCACTTGCGTCCCGGTTAGGTGAGAGCCATGCAAATGTCAAACTCACCAACCTAACACTATGTTATAATCGAGACCGAACCGATTATTTAAACACCGCTCTGTATCTAATACGAGCAAGTTTCCCAAGCTTCGGCCGAAGGCTTTATAATCGTCACTCTCCGATTACCTCATAGGACATTAACCTATACGAATATAGGCAGTGAATCCCGATAGCAGTCAAAGCCCGGCAATCACCTCCGTAAAGTCGGTTGCGTTTCGTCGCTGACCCGTGTCTCATTATTGAACACTTGCGAGCCTAGCCAACTAGCGACAAACCGAAATCGCGAAAGCAAATCCGTCAATCTCCTGTCGACAGTTCATGTCTTTCCTTGTTGAATATGAATGGTCCATCCATCATCTCGTCATCTTGTGCGTAGATGTGGCAGCCCCGCCTTCCACCACTACTTTCTTAATTAGTCTACGCGACTAATGTCCTAAAAATGAAATAGATCGTACGGAATTTCGTATAAAATTTTTCCTTTCATAAAAAGGAATCGTAAAGGTTCCTACAAAATCATAATGGGTCCTAATTACATAGGAAGATGCGCAAGCGTGTCAAAACAAATCTATCTACTGGGCCTCCACGAGGTCGCATCCATGCACACACTTCCATCTCAAAAGCCCACGGAAGCTTCAAAAGTTGGCCTCGCCGTGAAAATGATCACGTACCGTGATCACGGGGTCCTACAACACATAAAAACGTGGAATGAGCTTATAAAGCTCAGTAAGTGAAAATCATGCATGCAATGCACGTGACCTAAATAGCGAAGGCATCCGCGCCAAAGCTATTGACTCCTTACATCCTTCTCGTTCTTTTCATTTCATAGTTGGGCCCTTTCGGCTTTCAATCTTGCTATGCACCATATAGAGCTCAAACCCCTAAGGGTATAAGTGGCAGTACACACACTGGGAGGCTAAACCCGAGTACTCCATTTGTGCTTATCCCTATGGCGCCTTTCAATCCCAATGCGGTCCACACTGAGAGGCTAATAGTGCCTTTCAATCCCAATGCGGTCCCATTGAGAGGCTAACCCGGGCACACAAATTTCGTTTAACCCTAAGGCGCCTTTCCATCCCAATGCGGTCTGACACGCGGGCGCTTCTCACTGGTAGCTTACTACGAGGTCGCCAACACTCGAGGTTCCCTCGGTGTCGCTCATACCCTCGAGTCGCATCCTCCAGGTTGCATCTCCCGCTACGGGGTATTTACCTGCCTCTCGTGAATCAGGCAGTCGGCCTCGTGAATCGCCGTAATATATTTCCCCTACCTTTCGTGAATCAGGTAATTCGGCTTCGTGAATCGCCGTGGTAGCATAGAAGAGCCGAGACTCATCATTGAGTCGACACAAACGCCCATATCGGCAAATATACATCGCTCTCAAGCAATCTTATACTCATGCACGCTATTTCCCTGACTCTCATACTAGTCGTGCGTGCACATGCTCATGCCATGAATATGCGTGTCATGTTCATATAATAATTTTCATCACATCAAATCACGTAAGTCACATAAGCAAGTAGTCGCATAAAATCATAAGAACACATAACACATAATTTCATGCACACATAAAAATTATGTGTTGTAGTTGCGATTTCCACTTACCTGGTATCCTTAGCTTATCGTACAGTTAAATTGCTAACCTTCGAACCCTAATTATAGAAACATATAAAATTAGGGTTTGTTAGTCTAGTTATAATTTCCTGAAATTGGCTTAATTTGAAAACCCTAATTTCGACTTCTATAAATTTCGAAACACTAAAATTTAAAACTTTAACCTAAACTGAAAATTATTTTAAGATAGATCTCGATATATATTTATGCTACTATGGACTGAAAATCTCGACATCATATACACATAAGTTTAACATAGATTTCGATATTATATGAATCTCGATATATGATATAGAATAAATGTCGATATATTTAACATGCAAAGATCTCGAGTTGTATGATAATTAGATGTCGACATTGCATATTTAATACTGCCTAAAGATTTCGGCATGATTCAAGATACATCTCGACATTTTACATTCAAAAATTTCGATACATGTTTGTCGACATAATGAACAACGATTCTGAGATGATTAAATACTACATGACTTTGATGCGGACTTCGAGATTTAATCATTAGACCAAGATTTCGAGATTATATATATATAGAGACCTCGAGGTTTAAACTATACAATGTACAATGTCGATATGGGTCTCAAGTTAGTTCTCGAGATCTTGTCAAACTTCGAAATTAATACTAACAAACATTTCGACATTGTTCTCGAGTTTTATTTCGAGATTTATAACCTGGTAAAATCCTATATCGTCTAAGCTTCCGATCAACATTCCATACTTTTTCAAGAACAATTTGAATATCAGTAAACTTTAAACGTTTTAAAGCCCTCAAGAACTAGCTTGTATAAACCCTAACCATATATAGTTTTCTCGAGCTTAGTAATTCATAATACCTGTTCATATACGAATAAAAACATGAAGTTATAAGAAAATTATACCTACTCCCAGCTTGACCTTTGGTTCTTTCTCCCCTCACTTAGATCTTTCGATAGTTCTCCACTAATGAGTCATGGTATACAATTCTATTCTTATTATTTCCACTCAACTTTCGATAGTTCTCTCCTAATGATATGTATTTCTTCCCTCCTTTCAGACTTTACGTTAGTTTCTCTTCTTAATTCTTATCTTATTTCTTGCGTGTAGTAATACACAAATGACATCGACACTTTAGTCCATTCTTATCTCTTTTATGTACCTTTCTTTGCTTTTAAGTAATTAGTATTTATCACAATGTTTCGACATCTTTAATTGCTTTCGAGTTTTACATCTTTCGACATTTATTGATTTGAGTTTTACTAATTTCGATATCTTTAGGACTTCAAGTGTTTCTTCTTCTGTTAAGTAAATTCTACTCTTATCTCTTTTGGCCCTTGCGTATGGAATTATCCAAATGACATCGATGGTTAATTGATCCTTATCTAAGTTCCTGTAATAAGTTATTATTTTATTGATTCTTTAGGTTTCTTGAGCTTGTTATTACTTATGTTCATGCTTATGAATACGTCATATATTAATATACTATTCGAATTTGTTTGAGATTTAACAAGGTCCTTATCTTTATCCCCCCTGCCACCAATTTATATATACACATTTCTACCGGAATTTCCATCCTTTCTCATATCATAGTTGTTATCTTCTTTATCGAGTTTTAAGAGTTCCAAGATTTTACTAAGGATGCAATCGAAAATGATTAAATAGTGCACAAACTTTCGAAGTTGATTTCCAAAATAATTTCTAAGTGACTTTGAAATTAATTTCGAACTTTGTTTCGAAATCTTGTCACACCTGATTTCGAATTTCACCTACAACACTTAATATATTAAATTAACTTGTTTTTAGGTTAGCATACCATGTGCTAGAACCCTAAAATAAATAACTAACCTAAATTCAATCAGTTCTTCTACTTGGTTAGTAATCCTACTAGCAGCTAATATGTAATCATGTTGACACATAAAATCATAGAATATGCTTCATGCAATCACATAAATTATAATTCGTAAAACACGTAAGAATTATAAATCACACAACATGACATCATATTGGCACATAAGTCACTTAAAGGTATGAAGATATGAAGACATTCTATCATCGAAAGTAATAATTAATCCAAAAGTACTTAATTAAATATTTTCATCCCTACTTAAATCGTAAATCCCGTAATTAGATTTTACGGATATTACAGTAGAGATGGGTCATCAACCTTATCTTCCATTCAAGGAAGTTGTCCCTGCTAAACATAATAAGCTGATCTGATAAAGTCATGGTTAGTTCAAAAATATCAAGTAAACCCTCTCTGATACCACTTGTTAGGATCGGTTTACGCATTTAGAGGGGGGTGAATAAACGCTTGGGTCTTTTTGGTACTTAACCGGTTAGGGCTATCACCTATACTTGATATTTTTCTAAGTGTTTGATGCGGAAGCAAGTTGGTCGGTTTTGAACCAAGACCGGTATTGTGTGTGACTTGTTATTGTGAGTGTGCAGAGACACCGGTTTGTTTCTGGAAGTTCGGAGTTAAATCTCCTACGTCTCCCCTTCTTCCTCGTGAGGAAGGTTCACTAGACTTCAGTTATACACTCACTGTACAACCTACCCAGCTGCCCTCAGCTATATCTGATATCCCCATCCAGATGTATTAGGCTTCCTATGGTAGCACAGAGCTAGACTTATATTCACAACCACGTAGGTTGGGTACTCTGGTGCCAGTGCGGAGCTGGACATAGATTTCCCAACAGGTAGGTTGGGTTTTCTGGTGCTAAGGCAAAGCTGGACTTAGGCATCCCAACAGTCAGGTTGGGTGTGTTCCAGCGCGGAGCTGGACTTAGATATCCCAACAGTTAGGTTGGGTGTTCCTGTGCCAGCACGATGCTGGACTTGGGTTTTCCGACAGTTAGGTTGGACCTTTACGTGCCAGCCCGGAGCTGGACTTAGATATCCCAACAGTTAGGTTGGGTTTCCCATGCTAGCGCGGAGCTAGACTTATATATCCCAAACACGTAGGTTGGGCCTTCTGATGCCAGTGGGGAGCTGGACTTAGATCTCCAACAGTTAGGTTGGGTCTTTACGTGCCAGTCCGGAGCTGGACTTAGATAGATATCCCAACAGTTGTGTTGGCTTTCCTTTTGGTGCCAGCACGGAGCTGGACTTGGATATCCCAACAGTTAGGTTGGGTCTTCTTTTGGTGCCAGCACGGAGCTGGACTTGGATATCCCAACAGTTAGGTTGGGTCTTCTGTTGGTGCCAGCACGGAGCTGGACTTGGATATCCCAACAGTTAGTTGGGTCTTTACGTGCCAGCCCGGAGCTAGACTTAGATAGATATCCCAACAGTTAGGTTGGGTTTCCTTTTGGTGCCAGCACGGAGCTGGACTTGGATATCCCAACAGTTAGGTTGGGTCTTGTTTTGTGATCCGCCTCTCAGTCAATGCGGGGACCTTTACTACTACCACTCTCCACTCCCCCTACTTCGGATTGTGCTGATGTTTATCAGCACATTCGAAGTACGTGAAGAGTGTACCCCGAGAGATGCCTGGGGAGCTTCGGGTGAGCTAGGTCCGACACTCATTGTTTTCGCCTTTTATCATGTTTGTAGCATGCCAGTGAACCTTTCCACCTGGAATGACCCAGGCCCAGCAAGGTTTACCCGGGATAGCTGGGGCTGAGAGGTACTTTTTCACAAAGCCTGCAATATTCATCCCCGGGTGATCTGGGGCTGGGGCGTGCTTTCTGTCCCGGGCGCCAACAGGTGTCCTAGTCCGGAGTAATCCGAAACCTGGGCGGCGTTTTCGCGAGAGGTGCCAACAGGTGTCCTAGTCCGGAGTAATCCGAAACCTGGGCATTTTTGTTCAGCACGCCAACAGGTGTCCTAGTCCGGAATAATCCGAAACCTGGGCGGCTTTTTCGCGAGAGGTGCCAATAGGTGTCCTAGTCCGGAGTAATCCGAAACCTGGGCATTTTTTGTTCAGCGCGCGAACAGGTGTCCTAGTCCGGAGTAATCCGAAACCTGGGCGGCTTTTTCGCGAGAGGTGCCAACAAGTGTCCTAGTCCGGAGTAATCCGAAACCTGGGCATTTTTTGTTCAGTGCGCCAACAGGTGTCCTAGTCCGGAGTAATCCGAAACCTGGGCGGCTTTTTCGCGAGAGGTGCCAACAGGTGTCCTAGTCCGGAGTAATCCGAAACCTGGGCATTTTTTGTTTCGCGTGCCAACAGGTGTCCTAGTCCGGAGTAATCCGAAACCTGAGCGGCGTTTTTCCAGCCTGGATCAAAGCCAGGGCTTAGAGGCTTCTTTTCCATCTGGAGCTACGTCGGGGCTCAGGGACTTCGTGCCTGGCCTGGATCAAAGCCAGGGCTTATAGGTTTCACTCCCAGCCTGGGTTTAAGCCAGGGCTTACAGGGTTTCGTTTCCATCCAAGATTGAATTCGGGGCTTATATGCTTCTCTTTCACCTAGTATCAGAGCTAGGACTCATGGCCCCCTTCCTCATCTGGAGCTACGTCGGAGCTTAGAGGCTTCGGGCCTGGCCTGGATCTAAGCTAGGGCTTATAGGCTTCACTCCCAGCCTGGGTTTAAGCCAGGGCTTACAGGTTTCACTTCCAGCCAGGGGTTATGGTCCCCTCTGTGACGCTCGGGGCCCACGAGGGCGGGGAGTGATCGCCGATGCCAAAGAGATGAACGGACAAGGAGCGGCTCCTGGCAGGCTTCTAGGCGAAGGGGTACATGAACGAACCGATCCGACACCCGAATGAGAGGGGATCCTGAGACTGACAATGTATGGGCGTGTCAGGCTAAGAATTGTATAAAAGAATTGATAGTACTACTCATATCACCAAGGTCGACCTACCTTTTCGGGAGTCCATCCGAAAGAACTTCAAAGTTAAGCGTGCTTGACTTGAAGCAATCTTGGGATGGGTGACCCCCTGGGAAGTTTGCCCAGGGTGCGTGTGAGCGAGGACGAAGCACGCTGAAAGGTTAAGTGGTGGTACAGTGGGGCCAGACTATCAGTCGGAGTGTGGTGGGCCCAACCCCACAGGTCCCGGTAGGGACGGATGCTACAGTGACACCCGGTATGGGACGGGATGTTACACCCTCTACCAGCCTGGGTCTTACCCAGTGCTTACAGTCTTCTATGCCAGTTTGGGTCTAAGCCAAGGTTTACAGGCTACTGTTGTCAGCAGAGAGCTGGACCACCATACCTGCCAAATCTACAAGCCATAGCCACAAGCAACTCCAACGCACGAGACGCAGTGAGTGTCGTGAGATAATAAAAATAATAATGAAATAATATCTAGTAATTGCTTAGTGAAACAGTGCGTCATGGCAGGTTAGAAGTAAGCATGTACAAATAAATTTCAGCGCCTATCCCAGTATTCCTCCTAATCCGGTGATCTAGAGAGGTCTGACTTCGAGATATGGGGTAGCTAAGTGGGATGGCTGGAGGTCCGTATTTAAGTAGGAAAGCTGGAGATCAAAGGTAGTGTACGGAGGAGGTACATGTCCCAGCTAATCCTGACACAGGGTGTTGCAAAGGACGGGACTGTTTACAGCCGACCAGGGGACACAAAGAGGGTGTAGACAGGGGAACATTATGGTCAGACAGAGTGCATGTCAGTCTGACAGTAGTACGCCTGTCTGTACTTGGCTAGGTTGTGCCTTCTGGCAGCCCTGATGGAGACCTACTGGGCCAGCGGCCCAATGACAATAATTCTAGCAACCCGAATATTTAAGCCCAAGATAATTAATTTGAGAGCCTAATAAATTAAGCCAAATTCATGTAAGTCCCCCGACTCCAAAAATCACACATTTAACTTATTTTGGTAACCCAAAATAATTAACTCCAGCAGCTATGCTAATTAATCTCAATAATTCCAAAATAATTATTTTCAGAAACTAACTAAAATAATATTAATAATGGAAGATAATTAATCAGCCCCACAAAATAATATCAGGAATCCAAATATTTAAAGTCCCTCAGGTCCAAAAGCCCAAGTACTTAATAAATTTAAGCTACCCAATAACTTAATTATATAGCCCAACATATAATTTCCACAGATTAAAGGCCCAAGCCCATCAAGAACCCTAGGTGAAATAACTACCATGTCCTAAATATTATCGAAATCCTATTTTCGCCCCTATTGCTCTTAGATTCACAGCATTTGGTCCCAAGGAGAATAACAGAATGAACCCTATTATTCCGGTAATTCCACTCAACACCCTAAAAAATCAGAAAACTTACATCACGTTCCCGGCGTGCGATTTCCGGCGAGGACGTCGCTCGCGACTGGCGTGGCGATGGCCACAGTGGTCGTCCTCCAAGTGCGACGGCCATGACTGCCTCTCGGCCTCAAGAAATCTGAAATCGGGCTCGACGTGATTGTCTCTCATCTTCTTCACAGACGTCATCGCCTCGACGTCTTTCCTGCTCCTGTAACGGTGCGGCTGACCGGCGACGAGATGAACGGAGGTTCAGCACCTTGGGCATCCTCGATTTTGAGGTCTCGCGCGTCGATTTTACGATTTTGCCTAAATCGCGTCATGGGATTTTGTGAGCGTTGACGCGAATTTTACCGGAGATTATGCTCGTTGTGGTTGGTCTTTGACCGCGGAAGGCACGCCTGCGGATAGAGCGTTTCCCAGCGAGTCCGCCGGTGGTCGCGGCTTCGTCGGCGGTCGTCGTTAGGCCGAGGTATGCCGCGACGAAAACGAGCTCGCACAACGATTGCACCGAAGCGTTTCTGCCCTTGTGACAGCAGATTCGAATGGGTGGCCACTATAGCCTCGCCGATGGTGCTCTGGTGGCGATTTGGTCGTTGACGGTGAAGCCGCGGTGGCCTGGTGACATGAACTTCCGCCCGACAGGTGTTTGACGAAATGCCATTGAAGAAAGTGAAGAACGGCAGCCAAGAAAACATCCAAAAACAGCGTTGAATCCAAGCCACGACTCCATATCTCATGTTCCAACCCTCGATTCCCACAGACGGCGCCATTTGATGCGGGTACGACCCCGATCAACCAGATTTATGGTCCGGGAATCAAGGTGAGAGCCTGTTCGGATGAAGTCGTGGATGGAATATTAAGAAAGATGACGAAAAAGTAAAGGGACGATGATTTACGTGGTTCGGATTCGGATGAATCCTACGTCCACGGGCCGCCGGAGAATATTCACTATTAACGGAGGAAGATTACACACGCAACCTCACTTGCTCTCATGTTTACGAGTGTTTCCAAGCTATAAACAGTAAAAAGAAGATAAAGAGAGGGAGAGAGAACATGTGTGTGTGTTCTTGGTGTGTTAGTGTGTGTGCCGCGTGTGGCTTCTTCTGTAAAATGAATAAGGAGCGCTATTTATACTTATGGGCGCGTCTAAGGTTTGGTACTGCTTCCCTCGTCAGGTCTCCCGGACGCTTCCTTAGCTCTTCTGACTGCTTCTTTTATCCCCTCTGCATGGCTCCGTAGCTCTCTGAAATATCTCCTGAGCTCCTCTGAACATTACTTCGTAGATCGCTCTGGTCGGACCTCATACCTGGTCCTTGCCTCCTTCAGACCTAACCTCCTACTCTATTTCTTGTGAGCTGTCGGGTCAGGAGGAATGCTGGATAAGTCACCCCTATCACACTTATCGCTTTCGTTTCCATGAGTTGGTACCAGGTCGGTAAGTTATTGACTACGCTCCCCATCTGGAGCTGGGAGTTCTGCGCTGGCTTCTAGCAACCTATCTTGAGGGCCTAGCCCCGTAAAAGTTGTGCCAATTGGAGGAGCAGGATGCAGTCGTTCCTGCTGCCCAGGGGAATGACCTCGCAGCTACTTTGAACCAACTCGTAGAGGGGCAACAACAACTCATCGACCTCAAAGTGCCCTGGGAGGTTTCGCTGCCAGGCGGGAGCCCGCTTCTATTCTGGAAGGGACTATCGTGGCTACGAGTGTTCCTCTGGCCATAAAGTGGATCCTGAGGCGGCTCCTAATCCCAACTTTTGGCTCACCGAAGTGCCTCACTGCTGTACTACTACCACTCTCCACTCCCCCTACTTCGAATTGTGTTAATGCTTGTCCGCGCATTCGAAGTAAGTGAGTAGTATGCCCCCTTATCTGCCGACCTCAATCCTTCTCTTGGAAGCTGCACTATGAGTACCCACGCTGATCCGTCTCGGCAGATTGCAGTACTCTAGATGTTTACTTAGGGACGTCATTTCTCCCATTCCCTTTCCTGACAGCATTCTACTGCATTCACTTCCAACACTTTCATCTGAAAGGTTATTGGTGTATCTAAACATGTATTGGGGAGATGTTGGTATAAGCTGCACCCAGCGCCCCTTGCCTTCTGGGTGTTCGTCATTGCCAGGTTGGTAGGTCACCAGGTGAGCTTTCCACTTGGGGCCTATCTTCATCTCAGGAATATTTTTCATTAAGTATTTATGGCCCAGCCTCTCTATCAATGCGGGGACCAACCTCGGCCTCTTCCATCGCTAGACCATAGAAGTCTCCGCTAGGTTTGGGGCCTCCTGCATAGGCTAGGTCCGACACCCATTGTTTTCGCCTTTTATCATGTTCGTAGCATGCCAGTGAACCTTTTCCACCTTGTGCGAGGTCAACATTGGTTGGTTCTATCTTCCGTTTGGGAGTTGAGTCGGAGCTTAGGAGCTTTCTCTTGTACCTGGAATGACCCAGGGCCAGCAAGGTTTACCCGGGCTAACTGGGGCTGAGAGGTACTTTTTCATAAAGCCCGCAATATCCCCGGGTGATCTGGGGCTGGGGCGTGCTTTCTGTCCCAAACGCCAATAGGTGTCCTAGTCCGGAGTAATCCGAAACCTGGGCTTTTTTGTTCAGCACGCCAACAGGTATCCTAGTCCGGAGTAATCCGAAACCTGGGCGGCTTTTTCGTGAGAGGTGCCAACAGGTGTCCTAGTCCGGAGTAATCCGAAATCTGGGAATTTTTTGTTCAGCGCGCCAACAGATGTCCTAGTCCGGAGTAATCGAAACTTGGGCGGCTTTTTCGCGAGAGGTGCCAACATGTGTCCTAGTCCGGAGTAATCCGAAACCTGGGCATTTTTGTTCAGCGCGCCAACAGGTGTCCTAGTCCGGAGTAATCCGAAACCTGAGCATTTTTTGTTCAGCGCGCCAACAGGTGTCCTAGTCCGGAGTAATCCGAAACCTGTGCGGCTTTTTTCCAGCCTGGATCAAAGCTAGGGCTTATGGCCTCCTTTCCCATCTCGAGCTACATCGGAGCGTAGAGGTTTCGTGTCTAGTCTGAATCTATGCCAGGGCTTATGGGGTTTTACTCCCAGTCTGGGTGTGGCTTATGGACTTCGTTTCCAGCCTGGAATGAATCCAGGGCTTATGGTCTCATGTTTCCAGCCTGGGTGTAAGCCAGGGCTTACGGTGTTCTCTGCCAGCCTGGATCTAAGCCAGGGCTTATGGACTTCGTTTCTAGCCTGATTGAATCCAGGGCTTATGGTCTCCTACTTCCAACCTGGGTCTAAGCCAGGGCTTACGGTGTTCTCTGCCAGCGTGGATCTAAGCCAGGGCTTATGGACTTCGTTTCTAGCCTGGATTGAATCCAGGGCTTATGTTCTCTTATTTCCAGCCTGGGTCTAAGCCAGGGCTTACGGTGTTCTCTGCCAGCCTGGATCTATGCCAGGGCTTATGGACTTTGTTTCCAGCCTGGATTGAATCCAGGGCTTATGGTCTCCTGTTTCCAGCCTGGGTCTAAGCCAGGGCTTACGGTGTTCTCTGCCAGCCTGGATCTAAGCCAGGGCTAATGGACTTCGTTTCCAGCCTGGATTGAATCCAGGGCTTATGGTCTCCTGTTTCCAGCCTGGATCTAAGCCAGGGCTTACGGTTTCCAACTCTGTCTGGAGCTACGGCAGTGCTTAGGGGCTTTGGTTTCTGCCTGGAGCTAGGAGACTTTGGTTGCCAGCGGAGAGCTGGACCATCATACCTGCCAAATCTGCTGGCCACAACCACACGCAACTCCAACGTACGAGACTCAGTGAGCGTAATGAGATAATAGAAATTATAATGAAGTAATATTTAGTGATTACCTAGTGAACAGTGCATCATGGCAGGTTAGATGTAAGCATGTTCAAATAAATTCTAGCACAGTATTATTCCTGATCCGATGATCTAGAAATGTCAGATTTTGAGATATGGGGTGGCCAAACTGTAGGGCGGTAGCTGAGTATGAAAGCTATGTAAAAAAGCTAAAGGTCAGTAGCTAAGTGGGAAATCTTGAGGTCCGTAAAGTATTTACGTAGAAAATCTGGGGGTCATAGTGTACGGAGGAGGTACATAGTTCCAGCTAATCCTGACACGGGGTGTTGAGAAGTACGGGACGGTTTATAGCCGACCAGGGAACACACACAGGGTGTTGGTCGGGGAACATTATGGTCAGACAGAGGACATGTCAGTTTGCCAATAGTACGCCTGTGACTGTCTGTCCTAAGCTGTGCCTTCTGGCAGTCCTGATGGAGACCTCTGGGCCAGCGGCCCAATGGCAATAATTCCAGCAACCCACATATAATTCCTACATACTTAATAGGCCCAAGCCCGTTAGAAAACCCTAGGTACAATAACCCATAGTGCCCCGAATATTATAAAAAATTCTATTTTGCCCCTCAGACTTAAGACTTCACAGCATTTGGTCCCAAGGCAAATAACATAATTGACCCCATTATTTCTATAATTCCATTTAGCACCCAAAAAAGTTAGAAAACTTACAACCGGACCCATTGGTGCCGTTTCCGGCCGAGACGTCGCCGGAGACCGGAGCGTAGGTCACGACGGCCCTACCTCCAGGCGTGGCGGGCGTTGCTACAGTGGTTCGAGCTCAATGGGCTCCGAAATCCGAGCTCGACGTAATCCTTCCTCTCTCATCTTCTTCATCGTCGTCACCCTCGATTCAGCCCGACGACGGTGCGTTCTGACCGACGAGGAGTGAAAGGGATATTAAGCACCTTGGGCCTCTTCGATTTTGTGGAATCAGCGTCGATTTTGCGATTTTACTGACACGCGTGGTTTGGATCTAGTGAGTGTCGCCGCGAGCTTGACGGTCGATTGCGCCCGCCATGGACAGTCTTTGGCTAAGGGAGGCATGCGTACAGGTGGAGTGTTTCCCAGCGAGTCCGTTGGTGGTCGCGGCTTCATCGGCGGTCGCCGTTAGGCCGAGGTATGTCGCGGCAAAGGTGAGCTTGTACATCGATTATTCCGAAATGCCTTCTGCCCTTCTGAAAGCAAATTTCCCAATGGGAGGTCATTGCTGCCTTGCCGACGGTGCCTGGGTGGTGGGCTGGTCGTTGACAGCGAGGCTAAGACGGCCGGCGGCAGGCGGCCAAGCTTATGGCGAGGCAAACTTCCGGCCGGCAGGTGTTCGACGAAATGCATAGAAGGAACTCAAGAACAGCAGCCCAGAAATGTTCCAAAACAGTTGTTGAATCCAAGCCACGGCTACATATCTCACGTTCCAACCCTCGTTTCCCACAGACGGAGCCATTTGATGCGGGTACGACCCCGATCAATAATATTTATGGTCCGGGAATCAAGGTGAGGGCCGGTTCAGATGGAATCGCGGTTGAATATACGAATAACGAAACGGAAAAAGGAAAGAGACAATGATTTACGTGATTCAGATTCGGGTGAATCCTACGTCCACGGGCCGCCGGAGAATATTCACTAATAACCAAGGAATATTACACACTCAAGCTCACTTTCTCTCTTCTTTACAAGTGATTCTCGGCTATGAACAGTATGAAGAAGATAAAGAGAGGGAGAGAGAGTATCTATGTGTGTTCTTGGTGCGTTAGTGTGTGTGGGGCGTGTGGAATCTGTTGTAGAATAGATAAGGAGCCTTATTTATACTTATGGGCGCGCCTAGGGTCTGGTACTGCTTCTCTCGTGAGGTCTCCTGGACGTTCCCTTAGCTCTTCCGAGCTCTTCTTCTGGCCCTTCCATATAGTTCCGTAGCTTCTTGGGATATCTCCCTCTTCAGGTCTACTGGATACTTCCTTAGCTCTCTCGATTACTTCCTTTGGTCCCCTGGATAGCTCCGTAGCTTCTTGGGACATCTCCCTAGCTCCTCCCAATATCAGCTTCGTATACCGTTCTGGTCGGACCTCGTACCTGGTCCTTACCACCTTCAAACCCAATCTCCTACCCTGTTCTTTGTAGGTTGTCAGGTCGGGAGGAATGCTGGATATGTCACCCCTATCAAACATTATATCCGCTGAACTGCCTCCATCTATGAATACCCGTAACACGTTGTATCCGGCCACGTCCGTGGTGATTACGAGAGCGTCGTTGCGGGGCCGCACAACGTCGACCTCATCCTGCGCTGTCTCCTGTCAGGGCCTTTCCCTTCTCTCTCATCCGAGCATACGACTTCCGTGCCCTGTGTGAGTCTCCACCATCCGGGCCCCCAACTATGATGAGGATGTCAGCTCTTGGCTGGCTGGGCCCAGGCCTTTAGGTTCCAGCATGGGTTGCTCCCTTGTTTTGTCCCGGGTCTTCCTTCTCCCGGGGCTGTGTTGGCGGAACCGGTCCTCGATCTCGGTATATAAACTCCTCAAGGTGCCCTGCCTTTATCAGCCTTTCCACTTCATTCTTCAGGTGCGTGCAGTTGTTCGTGTGATGCCCATATTCGTTATGGTAACGGCAGAAGGGCCCTGACGTGGGCTTTGGGTATCCTCGAGGGCTGGCTCGAGGGTACCGGATGTCTGGATGTCTTGTCGCCACAGCCAGGACCTCTTCCAGGCTCGTTCATAGGGGAGTGTATCTCTGATACCTGGGAAGGAATCTGTTCGCGCCAGCTGGTATAGGCCTTCTGGTCACTAGGGGGTGGATAACTCGGACATTTCCCTTGTTTCGATTATGATTCTGCGTTTCCTTCTTAGGTACTGTCCTGGTCGTTACCTCTCGGATCTTTGCCAACCTGCTTTCCTCCAAATTTATATACTTATCGGCTCTGCCCAGCAGTTCCTCGAACGTTTGTGGGGGCTTTTTGGAGAGCGACGCGAAGAAGTCGCCAACCTGCAAACCATGAACCAGGGCGTTAATTTTAACGGAAGTAGTAGCGGAGGGTACCTCCAAGGCCGCCGCATTGAATCTTCTGATATAAGATCGTAGGCTCTCGTCTGGTCACTGCCTGACTTGAAACAAGGACATATCAGATTTAGGGGGCTTCCGAGCGCTAGTAAACTGGGTTTGAACATTTCTTGGAACTCCCCAAATGAGTGGATAACCTCCGGTTCTAGCTGGCTGAACCACTGTTGGGCAGCCCTTACCAATGTTGTTAGAGAAACCCTACGCTTCACTCCCTCCGAGAAGTTATGCAACAAGATGGTGTTCTTAAAACGTAGCACGTGTTCCTTCGGGTCGGTGGTACCATCGTACTCATACGGCAACTGTTTGAAGTTGAGCGCTACTTCTCCCTCCAACAACTCTTTGGCGAAAGGCGTGCCGGCCTGGTGCAACCCTCGGAGATGCGGCCTAGTCGTCTTGTTTCGCGATGCAGAGTCCCTTCTATCTCCTCTTTTCTGGGCAACCTCCCTTCTTGACGGGTTCCGTAATGGATGTAAGGTCTCCTCTTCGGCCACCGCGTTCTCTCCTACAGTTTCCATCCATTCTGAGACATGTCTATCTAAGGTCCTGCCCTGAACAGAGAAGGGCTGCTTCCGTTTGCCCTTACTCCTCGCCTTCTTAGCGGTTATAGCCGCATCCACCGCATTTTTCACCATTAAGTCTAGCGGTTCCACCGGGGTCTCGATTGGCGAGGCCAACGTCGGGGCAGGCGTGGGGCTTTCCCCTGCTTCCCCGGTGACTTCCTCAAACGTTCCTTGGAGGTCCTGTGCTAATGGCGGTTGTTCTTCCATCATAGCCAACTTCTGTCTATCCTTAGGGCCTACTGCTCTCCAGACGACGGCACTCTTCTATTGTCTCTCCCACGTCTCGCCTTCAATCAGACACAAGCTTGGTTTATCTTCCTAGCCTTATCTTCAAACAGACACAAAAATGGCCTGCCTTACTTGCTATTCACTGCCCAGCGCTCTCATGTCTCAGTCCATCTTTCCCACAGACGGCACCATTTGATGCGGATATGACCCCGATCAACAGAATTTGGTCCGGGAAAAATGGTGATGTGTGAAACGGACTAGGCCTTGTGTTTTGGGTGTCTTCTAGAATCTACATTTTAGTGCTGAGAAAGAAAGGAACTGAAAGGGACGCAGATTTACGTGGTTCGGACAGGTGTCCTACGTCCACGGGCCGCCGGAAATAGTGTCCACTAGTCACAGTCGGGAAATACACACTCAAGCTCACCTCGCTCGTTACAGTATGTTAATGGCAGAAAAAGAGAATGAAGAAGATGAATACAGTAAATTCTCTAAGTGTTTTGTGCCTCGTATTGAATCTGTCTTCTCTCTGATCTCCTTCTATTAGCATATATCCGTTTTCCCTTTGTCGTTCCAGCTGGCAGTCCTTTGGGACCACGTGATAGCGACGTCTGGTACTACCTAGGAGAGACAGCACCTACAAGTGTACTATTGTCAGACTGGCGCGCCTCCTTCATGCTCACAATGTCGACCACTCACAGCGATCCACGTGTCCCTTAGTCGGCTTTACCTACTATTTCCCGCCCAGGCTATTTCCATGTCAGAGTCCATCTACTTTTTCCGTACACAGTCACAGGTCTTCAGATGTCCTACCTATCTATTCATATGTCTGAAAAGTCACTATCTTCAGGTAGTCAGGTTAGGAGGAATGCTGGGCTGAAGGTTACCCCTATCAAAAGGAATGAAGAAGCTGAATACAGGAGATTTTTCTAAGTGTTTTGTGCCTTGTATTGAGTCTGTCTTCTCTCTGATCTCCTCCTATTAGCATATATCCGTTTTCCCTTTGTTGTCCCAGCTGGCAGTCCTTTGGGACCACGTGATAGCGACGTCTGGTACTACCTAGGGGAGACAGCACCTGCAAGTGTTGTCAGACTGGCGCGCCTCCTCTCTGTCCACAATGTCGACCACTCACAGCAATCCACGTGTCCCTTGGTTGGCTTTGCCTAATATTTCCTGCTCGAACTATCGCGACGTCAGAGTCCCTTCTATTCCTAATATTTCCTGCAAGAACATTATATCCGCCGAACTGCCTCCGTCTATGAATACTCGTGACATGTTGTATCTGGCCACGTCTGTGGTGATTACGAGAGCGTCGTTGTGGGGCTGCACGACGTCAACCTCATCCTGCGCTCCGAACTGTATGTTCCCTGTGGTCTCCATTTCTCCCACTAGGCTGTCTCCTGTCAGGGCCTTTCCCTTCTCTCTCATCCGAGCATACGACTTCCATGCCCTGTGTGAGTCTCCACCATCCGGGCCCCCAACTATGATGAGGATGCGAGCTCTTGGTTGGCTGGGCCCATGCCTATTAGGTTCCAGCATAGGCTGCTTTCCCTTGTCTTGTCCCGGGCCTTCCTTCTCCCGGGGCTGTGTCGGTGGGACCGGTCCTCGATCTCGGTATATAAACTCCTTAAGGTGCCTTGCCTTTATCAGCCTTTCCACTTCATTCTTCAGATGCGTGCAGTTGTTCGTGTGATGCCCATATTCGTTATGGTAACGGCAGAAGGGCCCTGACGTGGGCTCTGGGTGTCCTCGAGGGCTGGCTCGAGGGTAGCTGATGTCTGGATGTCTTGTCGCCACAGCCAGAACCTCTTCTAGGCTATTTCGTAGGGGAGTGTATCTCTGATACCTGGGAAGGAATCTGGTCGCGCCACTTGGTATAGGCCTTCTGGTAGCTGGGGGGTGGATAACTCGGACATTTCCCTTGTTTCGATTATGATTCTGCGTTTCCTTCTTAGGTACTGTCCTGGTTGTTACCTCTCGGATCTTTGCCAACCTGCTTTCCTCCAAATTTATATACTTATCGGCTCTGCCCAGCAGTTCCTCGAACGTTTGTGGGGGCTTTTTGGAGAGCGACGCGAAGAAGTCGCCAACCTGCAAACCATGAACCAGAGCGTTAATTTTAACGGAAGTAGTAGCGGAGGGTACCTCCAAGGCCGTCGCATTGAATCTTCTGATATAAGATCGAAGGCTCTCGTCTGGTCCCTGCCTGACTTGAAACAAGGACATATCAGATTTAGGGGGCTTCCGAGCGCTAGTAAACTGGGTTTGAACATTTCTTGGAACTCCCCAAATGAGTGGATAACCTCCGGTTCTAGCTGGCTGAACCACTGTTGGGCAGCCCTTACCAATGTTGTTAGAGAAACCCTATACTTCACTCCCTCCGAGAAGTTATGCAACAAGATGGTGTTCTTAAAACGTAGCACGTGTTCCTCCGGGTCGGTGGTACCATCGTACTCGTATGGCAACTGTTTGAAGTTGAGCGCTACTTCTCCCTCCAACAACTCCTTGGCGAAAGGCATGCCGGCCTGGTGCAACCCTCAGAGATGCGGCCTACTCGTCTTGTTTCGCATCTCATCTACCATTTTCCTTAGGTCCGACATCTGCCTTCTAAGCTCCTATCCCTTCGAACTGACAGCTCCCCCTCAACCGCGCGTGCTACGGCTTCTCCCCTCCACTTCTTGCTCGCTGGCTCTCCTATCTCCTTTTATCCCGCATTCACTGGCTATGGTCGTCGGAGGTGCTACATTCCTTCGATTTGTTGGCCCCTCCTGGACTCCTCTGAGAGGTTCTTCACCTCTTCTGGGTGTTAGGTTCAGCGGTCCGCCATCTCTTCCTTCCTGGGCGACCTCCCTTCTTGATGGGTTCCTTCGGCAATGGATGTAAGGTCTCTTCTTCGGCCACTGCGTTCTCTCCTACAGTTTCCATCCATTCTGAGGCATGTCCATCTGAGGTCCTGCCCTGAACAGAGAAGGGCTGCTTCCGTTTGCCCTTGCTCCTCGCCTTCTTAGCGGTTATAGCTGCATCCACCGCATTTTTCACCAACAAGTCCAGCTGTTCCACCGTCATGGTTATGGGAGTTTGAGGCGGAACTGCTCCAGACGGTCCTGCGAAGGTGGGTGTCATGTAATCACTGGGGTCTCGCTCGGCGAGGCCAACGTCGGTGCCGGCGTGGGGCTTTCCCCTGCTTCCCCGGCGACTTCCTCAAACCTTCCTTGCAGGTCCTGTGCTAATGGTGGCTGTTCTTCCATTATAGCCAACTTTTGCCCGTCCTTAGGGCCTATTGATCTGCTGACGACGGCACTCTTTTATTGTCTTTCTCACGTCTCGCCTTCAATCAGACACAAGCTTGGTTTATCTTCCTCGCCTTATCTTCAAACAGACACAAAAACGGCCTGTCTTCCTTGCTCAGCGCTCTCACGTCTCAGTCCATCTTTCCCACAGACGGCGCCATTTGATGCGGGTATGACCCCGATCAACGATATTTGATCCGGGAAAAATGGTGATGGGTGAAACGGGCTAGGACTTGTGTTTTAGGTGTCTTTTAGAATCTGTATTTTAGTGCTGAGAAAGAGAAGAAATGAAAGAGACGCAGATTTTACGTGGTTCAGACAGGTGTCCTACGTCCACGGGCCGCCGGAAATAGTGTTCACTAGTCACAGTCGGGAAATACACACTCAAGCTCACCTCGCGCGTTACAGTATGTTCATGGCGGAAAAAAGGAATGAAGAAGATGAATACAGTAAATTCACTAAGTGTTTTGTGCCTCGTATTGAATCTGTCTTCTCTCTGATCTCCTCCTATTAGCATATATTTGTTTTCCCTTTGTCGTCCCAGCTGGCAGTCCTTTGGGACCACGTGATAGCGACGTGTGGTACTACCTAGGAGTGACAGCACCTGCAAGTGTACTATTGTCAGACTGGCGCGCCTCCTCTCTGTCCACAATGTCGACCAGTCACAGCAATCCACGTGTCCCTTGGTCGGCTTTGCCTAATATTTCCCGCTCGAACTATCGCGATGTCAGAGTCCCTTCTACTTTTTCCGTACAAGGTCACAGGTCCCCAGATATCCTACCCACCTGGACATATGTCCGAAAAGTTACTATCTTCAGGTAGTCGGGTTAGGAGGAATAGCTGAGCTGAAGGTTACCCTTATCACATGGTAATCACGAAGGCATCGTTGTGAGGTCGTACGACATCGGCCTCATCCTTGGCCCCAAACTGAATGTTCCTTGTGGTCTCCATCCGACCTACTAACTTACCTCATGCCCAAGTATCTCCATTTCCTTTCATTTGAGCATAAGAATTTTGAGCCTTATGCGAATCTCCACCCTCTGGGCCTTTAACTATGATGAGGATGTGAGCTCTTGGCTAGCAGGGTCCCGGCTGTTAGGTTCCGACATTGGTTGTTTTCCCTTGTCTTGTTCCGGGCCTTTCTTTTCCCTAGGCTGCACTGGTTGACCTAGCACTCGGTCCCGATATATAAACTCCTTGATGTGTCCTGTCCTTATTAATCTTTCTATCTCATTCTTCATGTGCGTACAGGCATCGGTATGATGCCCATGTTCGTTATGGAACTGGCAGAAGGGTCCCGTAGTGGGTCTCGGGGGTCCTCGCTAGTTGATCCGAGGATACCTGATGTCTGGGTGTCTTGATGCCACAGCCAACACCTCCTGCAAGCTCGTTCATAGAGGAGTATAACTCTGGCACTTAGGAGGGAATCTGCCCCCTCTACCTTGCATAGGTCCCCTTGTCATCTGGGGACGAGCCATCCTGACACCTTGTCTGTTCCGACCATGGTCTGGTATTCCTTTCCTTGGGAGCATCCTAGGCGCTGCTTCCCGAGCCTTTGCTAGCTTGCTTTCCTCCAAGTTTATTACTTGTCGGCTCAACCCAACAGCTCTTCGAACGTCTGCGGGGGCTTCTTAGAAAGTGATGCGAAGAAGTCGCCAACCTACAAACCATGAACCAAAGCATTAATTTTAACGGAAGTAGTGGCGGAGGGTACCTCCAAGGCTGCAACATTAAATCTCCGGAAAGATCGGAGGCTCTCATCCGGTCGCTGCTTGACTTGAAATAGGGACATGTCGAATTTGGGCGGTTTTCGAGCGCTAGCAAAGTGGTTAATGAACATCTCCTGGAACTCCTCGAATGAGTGGATGACCTCCGGCTTTAACTGGCTGAACCATTGTTGGGCGGCTCTCACCAACGTTGTCAAGAAGACCCTACACTGTACTCCTCTGGGTAGGTGGTACCATCATATTCATAGGGTAACTGCATAAAGTTGAGCGATACTTCTCCCTCCAACAGTTCTTTGGCAATAGGCGTACCGGCCTGATGCACCCCTCGCAGATGCGGACTAGTGGCCTTATTTTGCATATCTTCCACTACCTTCCGTACGTCAGACATCTGCTTCCTGAGCTCCTGTCGCCTATCGCTCATGGCACCCTTCTGACCGCGCGTGCTATAGCTTCTCACCTCCACTTCTTGTCCCCTGCCTTCCCTACTTCTCTCTGCTCTGCATTCGCTAGCTATAGTCGCTGGAGGTGCTACATTCCTTGGATTTATCGGCCTCAGCCCTTCCTGAAGCCCTCTGAGGTGTTCATCACTTCGTCCTGGGGGCGGGGTCAGTGGCCTCGGACAGCTTCTTTTTCGGACGGGTCTATATCCGGCTGGGTCTATATCCGGCTGAGGGTTTAATGTCCCCTCCGCAACCATCGTCTTCTCTCCGACCGTCTCCGTCCATTCTGAGATGTGCCAATCTGAGCTCCTGCCCTGAGCCCATGAAGCTTGCTTTCGTTTGCCTTTGTTTTTCACCTTTTTAACCGTCATTGCACCGTCCACCGTGCTTTTCACCAGCATATCCAGTCGTTCCACCGTCATTGTTATAGGGGTTTGGGGTGGAGCTGCTCCAGACGGTCACGCAAAGGTGGGTGCTGGTATCGGTGACAAAGTCTTGACCGGCGACGCCAGTGTCGGAGATGGTACTGGGTTCTCCCCCCGTCCTCTCAACGGCTTCCTCGAATCGTTCCTGTAGATTTTGCACCAACAGTGGCTGTTCTTCCATCTCAGCCCGATTTCGTGCGTCTCCAAGATCTACTGTCTCTCTAACGTCTCGTCTTCGAATAAATACAAGCTTGGCCTGTCTTTCTCGTTGCAACCACCCAGCGTACTCACGTCTCAGACCATCTTTCCCACAGACGGCACCATTTGATGCGGGTATGACCCCGATCAACAAGATTTGGTCCGGGAAATAAGCGTTGACAGGTGAAACGGACCGGGTTGGATATTTTAAGGTGTGTTTGAATCTGTTATTTAGGGTTAGAAATGAAAGAGACTGTGACGCCCGGGGCCGACGAGGGCGGGGAGTGATCGCCGGTGCCAAAGAGATGCACGGACAAGGAGCGGTTCCTGGCAGGCTTCTAGGCGAAGGGGTACATGAACGAACTGATCCGACACCCGAATGAGAGGGGATCCTGAGACTGACAATGTATGGGCGTGTCAGGCTAAGAATCGTATAAAAGAATTGATAGTACTACTCATATCACCAAGGTCGACCTACCTTTTCGGGAGTCCATTCGAAAGAACTTCAAAGTTAAGCGTGCTTGACTTGAAGCAATCTTGGGATGGGTGACCCCCTGGGAAGTTTGCCCAGGGTGCGTGTGAGCGAGGACGAAGCACGCTGAAAGGTTAAGTGGTGGTACAGTGGGGCCAGACTATCAGTCGGAGTGTGGTGGGCCCAACCCCACAAGTCCCGGTAGGGACGGATGCTACAGTGACACCCGGTATGGGACGGATGTTACAGAGACGAAGGAGACACATATTTTACGTGGTTCGGATAGATATCCTACGTCCACGGGCCGCCGGAAACAGTATTCACTATTGACAGTCGAGACTCACTTCTCTCGTTACAGTGCTGTTAATTGTCTATTTTGATCATTGAGATTTAACTCCAAGCAATTAATACAAGTCATTTTATTAAATTGCTGATTATTGAGATCTATAAATTAATCTCAAGTTAATAAATAGTTTATTTAATTAATAAATTATTACCATATATGATAATATATATTTCTTTAATACAAAATCTACATAAGGAAAGCATTGTAGAGAATTGTTTAAAGGAATAAAATCAAATATCATAAAATATGCAAATATTGAGAGAATCAAGCCACATATGGAAAATCAAATCAAGATCAAATCATATATGGACAAAATCAACCTAAATATGGACGAAATCATCCCAAAAGGATTATATTTCCCATTATTGAGAATTCTCTACGCCTATAAATATGGGCCTTCAGAATTCAGAAATGACAAGTTAGAGAGCAAAGAGAATACGAAACTTCGAGAGAATTAGAAGTAAGTCTTTGATAGCATTCGGAAATTCTCTCAACGGAGTTCTTCGTGTTCAAGGTTCGAAAACGTTCATCAAGACCCGTGCGAGTTTCTCATAATCGCACGGTTGCAACGAGGAAAGCCCATGCGAGTTTCTTGGAAGCGCGCGGTTCAACGCTCAAGACCCGTGCGAGTTTCTCATAATCGCACGGTTGCAACGAGGAAAGCCCATGCGAGTTTCTTGGAAGCGCGCGGTTCAACGCTCAAGACCCGTGCGAGTTTCTCATAATCGCACGGTTGCAACGAGGAAAGCCCGTGCAAGTTTATTGGAAGTGCGGTTCAACACTCAAGACCCGTGCGAGTCTCTTGGAAGTGTACGGTTCAAAGCCCAAGTCCCGCCCTTTCGAAAATATCAAGTCCAAGTGCTAGCTTCGTGACTAAGCCCAAAAGGCCCGCGAAGAAACGTTCGAGCAAACGATTTTCGACAAATAGCAAGTCCAATTGTCATCGTAATCAAGCCCAAAAACCTCCGAAGAAACGTCCATATTTCAGAAGTTTTCGCTACGACGCTAAGTTCGTGATCAAGCCCAACGGCCCACGAAGAAAACCCAAGTCAAGAAATCTCGAAGATTAAGAGGCTTCTAAAGTCTTTAAAATTTTATAGAGTGAAGAATCAGAGGAATAAATAGAGATAGAGCCCGTTAAACTTTATTAAATTATATTTGTACTATTTTCTGATAATTCAATATTCGAATATAGAAAATACGTTACAAGTGCATTAATGGTGAAGAAGAAGATGAATACAGGGAAAATCTTTAAGTGTTTAGCGTGTTGTGTTGAGCATATTTTTAATCTGATCTTTCTCTATTCCCATATATCAGTTCGATCTTTGCTTTCCCAGCTGGCAGTCCTTTGAGAACACTTGATAGCGACGTCTGATACAACCTAGGAGAGACAACAGTGGCAGGTGTACTATTGTCAAACTGGCGCGCCTCCTCTCTGAAGGTAATGTCGACCACTCACAGCCTTCCACGCGTCCTCTGGTCGGCTTTACTCAATATTTTCCGCTCAAACCACTTTGTCGTCAGAACTCATCTTACTTTTTCCTTACAAGGCCTCTGGTCTCCAGCTTTCCCACTTACCTGCCTCCACGTCCAAAAAGTTATTATCCACGGGTAATAAGGTTAGGAGGAATGTTGTATCGCAGGTCACCCCTATCACTACTATTCTTTTTATGAGTCAATTTAATTAATCATTTTTAATTAACTATCTATTATTATTTTGAGTCAATTTAATTAATCATTTTTAATTAACTAATTAAAGAATTGAGTCAATTTAATTTTATTTTGATACATGGGTTGTTTAGGTTTTTTAGAAAGTGGGGTGTGGGGTTTATCATCAAAGAAATAATTAATTAAAAAATTAATGGACCTGACACGTGTCAACACCACACGAAAATTACATTTAAATGTATATATAGCATATCGTAACAAATTATGTATGCTTTAATTTGATTACATTACATTTGTGGTAATGATCCATCTTGGATCGAGTTTGAAGTCTCATGACTGGGCTCGCACGCTCGTTGATCCAAAACAAGCCCAATCGTTGTAAAAAGACTGAAAACATTTGTAGCAGTCATAAACAAATATAAAAAATTGAAAATCAAATGTTCCACCACCATGGACAACCTACCACCTCCGCCGCCGCTCGCCACCACCACCACCACCAAAACGGTCATCCCACCTCCACCTTCGCCGCTTCACACCCTCACAGCAGTCAAAGTACCACATCACCCCCCGCTTCCTCCACCGACGTCCGCCGCCACGAACAACCTTCCTCCTTCTACGACGCCGCAGCCCATCACCACGTTACCACCTCCGCCGCCACAACCCATCGGCAATCAATCCCTGCCATCTCCGACCCTCTCCGCCGCCCTCGACCATCTCACCTCCCTCCTCGAGCTGACCACCACCGCACTCGACTCACTGCCCACCACCCTAACCACCGCCCACACCAAACCACCCACCGCCCTACCCTGCCTCCACGATCCCAGCCACCTCATTCCGCACCCCTCCGTTTTCTCACACTACCTTAACTGCCACTCCGCCGTCGAAATTCCTCAAATTAACCCCACCACCAGCAACTTCTTCTACCAAAATTGCCCCTCCGCCGTCACGTTACAGTCAAATCGCCCAACCCTAAACCTCGCACTACCTCCAGCGCTGCTCAATGAGTGCGATAATGCCTCAATCCAACAAAATCCCCTTAGAAATCACTACCCTCATTTCCCAAACCTCTTTCTTCCGTCGGAAATTTGGTTCGTACGCCAGGAGTTAGACTCATGGGGCTACGGCGGCCATCATTCCCCAATTTCTTCCTCATACTCTGTTTTGCGTGCTTTTACGAGTCTGAGGCACTCTGGGCTGTCGTTCTTGCGTGAATGGATCGTTGGGAGGTCGCTGAAATATAGGATAGCCCTCGATTTTGCAGTGGCTGATAGCATCACGGCGTTGGTTGGTTTGTGCTTGAAGGCAATCGTCAGGTATGCGCTCGGTTTGATGATGAGTAAGGAAGATGTGAGAGTTCAGCTGAATCCTAGCTTTGAGTTTCCCCTTTTAGGGAAAGTGTTGACATGGTTGGGTTCGCAGTTGGCTGTGTTGTACGGTGAGGTTAATGGAAGATCTTTTGCAATCGATATTATAAGAGAGTGTGTCTTAGAGTCTGCTTCGCAAGGTTGTTTGTTTCCTATATTAGATAGAAAATGTGAGGATTCGAGTGAGATTATTGGCAGTGAAGTTGCGAAAAATGCAGAACAAGAGTGTAGTAAAGGTGAAACGATTGAGGATAATAATAGGATTTCCTTCTCGCAAGTAGAAGAAGCTGTTGCGAAATTGCAGGAGAGAGCAGTTATGGAAGAACATATAAAGGCAGTACGCCGTTCACAGCTTCTCACTAGATATCAACGGTACAGTTTAAAATCTTTGGTCTAATATCAACAGGTGAAGCTGTAGTAGTGTTTTAATACTCTGTTGTGTGTTCTAAATGTGTTGTTAAAAGGTTTATTTTATTTTCTTGAAGCACATAAAATAAAAGATCTTCTCACTGCATATATTGCTTGGACAGTTCTTGCTTTAGTAGGAAGGACTATGTCTTTGCTTTTGCCCTTTTACTTACAAAATTTATCATCTATCTCTTGTTTGGAAAACAATGCGTAGTTATAGGGAACATGAACACGTGTCGAAAATGGCTGAAGAGGAGCGAAAAAGACGACCCGACTACAAACCTGTAATTGAACATGATGGGCTTCTCTGGCAAAGGCTCAACGAAACAGTATTTACGTCGTTGAACTTTTTTCCAATTAGTATTTCTGGCCAGTATCTAATTAATTTTTTTTCCCAATTATTTAGGATAATGGGAAAACAAAGACAAGGGAGGAATTATTGGCCGAGGAACGAGATTACAAACGTCGGAGGATGTCTTACCGTGGAAAGAAGTCGAAGCGAAGTCCTTTTGAGGTAAGTCACCATATGTTTCCATTTTACTCATTTTTCCGTAATTACATCTCTTTTCTTTTTCATCTTTTCATTGTTGGACTTTGTACCTTATATGGATCATTTAGGCAGGCTTTGAAATCATGAACATATCCTTCGACCTCTAGATATAAAACTATATATTATAAGTTTTATATAGTTTAGTAAAAATCCCTTCTTGCAGTTGTTTTAGTATTTTCAAGCATTACATGGAGAAATGGAAAATATGACATAGCACACCTGCAGCTGTCTACTAGTTTAGATCAACTCTTCTATATTTCACTATCTCGCACTACGCCTTTTCTTGAGTAACTACTATTGTTTTCTTAGATTATATTATCGGTGGAGTTTGGTTGGTAATGGCTTTTTTTCCCTTTTCCATATTACATGACTGTGGGTGGTTAATGATTCTTGTAAGATTTTGTAGCTCGACTTGAAACCGATAGCAATTATGAGCAAAACATTGGTCAATTGAATATTCAATTCTGCACCTAACAGGTAACAAGGGACATTATAGAGGAATACATGGAAGCAATTAAGGTAGCTGGTGGTGGAGTAAGTAGTAATGCTGAGAAAACAGAAGAAGCTTCTTTAGTTCCTGAAAGTACAAATCAGCCTCACTATCCCAGAAAAGCCCCGTCCATTCTTCATGATTCAAACCGAAATGTCAAAAGAGAACAGATTGGCGATAGAGAGGTTCACCACGGTGAGTCATATACAGAAGGTTCAAAACAAAAATCTCACAAAAGGACAAGAGAATCTCCCGTAAGAAGATATAGAGATGGAGATGAACGTAGGCGTCAGCACAGTGATAACAGAAGATACAACGACGGTGATGAGGACACTGTTACTCATAGGAAGAGAGAGAGATTCACTGACGATCGAGATGAATATAAACGTGATAGAAATAGAAGGAAGAGCAGTTCGTCAAAGAGTAGTCATAGTAGCAGCTCCCATCGTCATCAACCGCACAAGTTTGAGGACAGATACGACCCTACTGCAGATTCTGAGAACTCCTATGAAGATTTAGACTAGCCCGGCCTATGCATATGTGTGCTCTCTGTTGGTGAGTCCCATTGGCTACAATTTTTTTTTCCCGAGTTTCGAGTTCTTCATCCAGGTTTGTTTTTTATTTATTTCATCTGCAGTGAGTGAGCATTCTTGTTTATGTGTTTTCTCTGTCTTGACGGCGGCAGACGATGATCATCATTGAAGGTCTTAGCACTTTATCAACCATCTGTATCCTCCATTGTATCCTTTTCGTGATTTCATCGAAATTTTTTCAAGACATGCTTGTTTTCAAATTCTGTTACATTACTTTCTGTCTGATCATAACAGGGTTCCTTTTTTATTACATAAATTCAATGTAGGCTATGAAGTGCATGAACTTATCGATATACTATGTACACAACGTAAGCTTCTTTTCTATTTGGCAATTCACTTTGTGCAGGACAGGACATTACTCTCCTCTTGCTTGCCATGAAAGTGATACAGTTAAGACAATGTTGTCCCATTCCATCACTGGTAATTCAGTTTCTCTTCGATTTCCAGTGAAAACATATCTTATATATCTCTATGTATGTATATTGGCTATGTTTTGTTTGCTTGAGAAATGCTGTAGAAAGTTGAAGCCAGTTTGGTTTTTTTGAATGCTGATTTTGGACCATGGCTTCTCTCTTGTTATATATCTATTTTGATGTTCGATGGATGATGTAGCTTAAAGTTGATGAGAAGGTAAAAAGCCCAGTGGAAATGGACCTTGTTTGCATGATAGATACTTTTTATCCAAAAGAGATGTAACAAACACATTGTACAAAATGCTACTTATTACATTGTAATCGATCACCTGAGCTTTCTCAAAGGCAATGCCCTACCAAAGAGCTTCTCAACCTCAGCAGCTTCCATCTCAAGTCCATTCAAAACCTCCGTCTCCTCTTTGTTGAGCTCATTCAAGAAGTAATCCTTGTCCTGCATCAGCTCCTTAAAGCCCTCCGCAAGCCTCTGAAACAGAGTCACCTCTTCGTTCTTCACCTTCTCCACTCTTTGTTCGATCTCTTCGACTTCCTTGGCTATGATCTCTTCCCCTTCTTCGACGGTCCTCTCTATCCTCTCCACGAGGGGCGGCTCGGGCCCGCAAGTGTTGTCCGTTGCGATGAACTGATTGAAATCCCGTCCCACGTTCTTGGCCGCTCTCCTAAGCTCGGGCACTATGCTCTCGGGAAGGGTCGGCCTCCTCGTGTAGACCACCGCCCCTCCGTAGCCGTCCCAAGCGTCGTTCCGCCCTCTGTAGTATATGAATATGTAGTCGTCTGCTTGGCCCTGCACTTGAGAAGATAGTATGTACCTGTGTTCGTATCTCCGTCACCGTGCGTTAGAGAGTGCTCGAATTAAATCACCTTGATATGGAATGAAAAAACTAACAATTGGAAGTTGAATATCTACTTGGACGATGAATCTATTCTCAACGTCCACGAAAATATTACCGTGCTAGATGGACCAGCTTAAGAGGCCATGTGTCCGAATACCCAGGCCATCCATTACAAGAAAAATCTACGTTTAAGTTCTTTTTTTACGACCTGAGCCATCCCACTCACAATCGGCTATGGGCTAACGCCACACTCTGAGGGGTGGGACTAATGCTCAGGGTCCAGGGACAGGTAAACTTCCTAAGTCTACTCACCACGGAAGTCATGAGAATTGAACCCATGTTAACTACATCTAAGTTTAGAAAAGAAAGATATCGAAGGGGAGACATTGGTATCAAAATATACACTCCCTTCAAGCTAAAGTTAAAAAGAAAGAACATGATAACCAAAAAAGAAATAGAAAATAGTTATAAAGAGATATACCAGTCGTCTTGGTAGTGAAGAAACTCGTTGTCATGATTGTAAAGTATGCCGGGATACTTTGGATCCTGAACGAACTGTTGCACGGTGGATCGGGTGAAAAAACCGGTATCAGGCGTCCTTATCCGCCACGTAATATTAGCCACGAGCCTATTCGACTCCGTGTGGAACTCGTGGAGTTGGCAGTCGAAGGTATCGAATGTAGGATTCAGACCACTAGTTATATACCATTTTCCGTTGAAATCGTTCAAGTCGAAGCTCTTCACCAATACTGCGGGATCTGGCACGGGGAACTCCCCGACATCCGATTTACGAGGCACACACTTCTTACGTGATACTGCGCAATCATTGAACTCGTCCACTACACTGTTCTCGAACAAATCTCCACATTTTATCTGGCATTCGATCCCCGATAATATAAAATAAATCAACAAGCCCTTAATAACCAAAAGATGAATTGCAGTTAAACCAACCAATAATAACCATCTGACATGTAAATAGAAACTTAAAGGGAGTGCGTCATATTTTAATTTATATTAGATTTCCAGCATACTCCCTCACGTATAGACTGATTTCTTTATTATCATGCACGTAATTTTTATTTTAATGGGTGATCTTGAGGATTCATACAAAGAAGACCATATAGAATGACCATTTCACCTAAAACCTCAAACTTGAACGAAGTGTATCATATATTAATCTTATATTCATAGAGATATGCGCTTGGTGATATGTCATGTACCTGGCATTCAGTTTCATCGGGCCTGTTATTGCAAGTTTGAAGGCATGCGATATTTGCAGCACAGGAAGGATTGGCGATGCACTTGGCGAGTTCTAACCTACACAAAAAAAAAAAAAAGAGGAACATTTCATAACCACATATGTATGCATGTTAGAGAGAAGTTCGAAAGCAAGCACGGTAGAATAGAAACGTACCGAAAATCTTACCTGCACTCCTTGAGCAAGCAAGTGCAAGTCTTTAACGCATCGACGGCGTCGGCTTGCGGAGTTGTTAGCATTAACGTCAGCGCCACCAAGATCGCCACACCGTTCGCATAGCCCCATCGCTCGAAAAAACCATCGATTTTCTTTTTGACCTACAAAATGTAATTTTTCATTCCAAATAGAAAGAAGCAGAAAAAGAAGAAATAATAAGGATCGGTTAATAAAGCCACACACCTCCGATATAACGTTGTTTATTCCACGACCCGTAGCAAAAGACGACTTACTACAACGGGCAAGAAGCCCTTTTCGAAGCAGCTTCAGTCCCGTCGAATTTTTACTACGAAGGCGGTTATTGTTCCATTTAGTACCAGCGCAACGCATGCTCACCAGTTGGAATTCGTTGTACGCTCGACGACGATCGTATAACTTCGATTTGTTTCCAGGTAAGTGAATAATGGTTTCGGTATTAGAGAAAGCTCCTGAGAATGGCGTAAAAGCCATTTATTTTCTCAAGTGGATAACCTAAAAATTGACAGCAAGCCAGCAGATATGAGCAAAATTGAATCAATGACGTTCATTATGACTTTTTTTTTCAGACACGAACCAATACATGATTGATTTTGCACTTGGAATTGAAAGGGGGAAGTAATCTAGGATTGAACAATTCGAGTTCCATAAGCATAAGTATCCATAAAAAGAAAATCAAGGACTAGCTAGCATGAGATGATGAGAGAACCATATAGCGTTCAGACAAGAAGCTAACACTCGATGTTAGTGCAAGATTACAACTAATTATGTTTACGTCTTCGACTTTGGGCAATCGGCAATATATAATTACTACACAAAGAGAAAACATTACTTCCTTTAAGTGGCTGCTAACTTTCGACCTGTAAAAGGGGAGAACTGTGGACGAGCTTGCAAGAATGAACGAAAATCGAGAGAAAGTGAATTATCTTTGTTTCACAAGTGAACTTGCTAGATAAGATGTTCTGTGACAGTAAGCCGTGCAACGTTAGCGTGGGGACCACTTCAATTGTTATATAATATACTAGCGTAACCCCGTGCGTTGCACGGGTTATTTTTAAGAGATTTTTAGTTTATTAGATATATTGTTATTGGAAAGACCTGACATCCGTGATCGGGCCAACTATTTTATAGTAGACCCGAAATCCGCCCATTTGTTTTGTAGTGGACCCAAGACCCGCCCAATTACACGACTGCGTCAATAACAGTCGTGCAAAAACAGGACAAACCCTAAATAAATGTTAATCATAGATTACGAAATTAGAAACATAATTATGTAGAACTTCAAACAAAAAAATCAGAGAGAAATGTTCCAATACATACTCTTTACACCCGCACGAAACTGGACGACTGTACGAAAACTGTTGCACGACTGTTATTGAAACAATCATGTAATTTAGGAAACAGGAGTAGGAACGATGCAATTGTGCATTATAACAATATACATCAGTAGTGCATTATGTTCTTATTACATACCATTAGTTAAGTAATCTCTCACCTAATTGTTGTAGACTTCATACTCTTTACACCCACAAGAAACTGCACGACTGTACGAAATATTGCACGACTGTTATTGAAACAGTCGTGGAACGATGCAGTAGTGCATTATAACAGTATACAATAGTAGTATTATGTACTTATTACATACCTTCAGTTAAGCAATCTCTCACCTAACTGTTATAGAATTCATGGTAAACAATGTTGACTATTGCATCATCTTCAAGTTCATCTTCTTTCTTCGTCTCATGTTCGATCTAAGTCCAATACCAAAATGTTTTCATTATCCAGGTTTTGTCACACAGATCAATCATTTTGAGGTGTAATATTGCAGGATTATCCATAGCTTTTTATAAAAAAATACTCCGTCCCACTGATTTTATCACATTTTGCCATTTCGGACGTCCCACTAATTTTATCACCTTTCCTTATTTATCAAAATACTATCACAAACAATCAATATAATAATATTAAATATTCTTAAAAGACGTGTTAAAATATACACTTTATTACCTTTTCATTGTACTATATTATTATAATAATACCACGTTAATTTACGTGCCCGGCCACTTATGTGACAAAGTTACCGGGACGAAGAGAGTAATAAAATCATATTCTAGAGTCTCAGTCGTATAGTCTTACAGTCTTACGATGTCTAAGTAGTGCAGTCGATAAATGTGCATCGTTATGTTTTACAACGTTTAAGTATTGGTTGTGCAACCTTACAGTCATACAATGTTTAAGTAGTGGAGACCAATGTTCAAACAACTTGAGATTTGACTCGTTTGAGACAGAGAAATTTGACTTTGGGGCGATTGTTACATTAAGTAGTCTTTTAGTTGCCGTCTTACAAAGCTAATTTTATCATAACCTAATATAATGTCAATCCATGAAGCAGTCTTATAACATTGTTATTAGAAACAAATTCGACTTTTTTTATTATATAGAATAATAGTATATCAGTAGAGCAGTCTTGCAATATTGATGCTAAAAAATTCTTACCAATCTCCGATTCCTTAGCTTGAAGGTGGGTAGAGTGGACTTGAGTTCTCTTCCTCACACTTCGACCCGTTGAAGATCAAAGAAGTTGAGATGCATAACAGAGTAATGAAGTTATATGATATGACAATATCCTGATCCCATAACTATTTACTCAATATACATTTCCCATATACAAATTACTGCATTATACATTACAAATAATTTTATTTGACTTTCACCATAATAATATTTCAGTCGTGTTTTGTGAAGAATACCAACATTCAGATGTATCAGTAGTGCAAATTAAATGTTTCTAATGAATGTCAGTCGCTAAATAAATTAGAGTCAAAAGGTGAAATGCATTATACAATATAAATAATAATAATTTTGCATGATACATGATAAATTATTCATAATTATCGTCATAATAATATTTCAGCCGTGTATTGTAAAGAATGCCCAATATATTTTTTTATACGTGTAACAATATAAAAAAATATTGCATTATAAATTACACCATTTTTGCTTGATCTGGTCTGGCCATAATAATTTTTCAGTCATGTATTGTGAAGAATGCCAACATTCAGATATTCGTATCAGTAATGCAAATTAAATGTTCACTACGCTAAGTACTCGCTGAAGAAAAATATAAAGATTATGTATCTTAATTTCAAAATCCATCATCTTTTGGGTGTTAAAATAAGCATTCTAGCGTATTTGATACAATAGGCCATTAACTCCGTAAATGTAGCAATGGAAAAAAAAAAACTTAAAAGCAACATAATTAACAACAAAAAATTAATTAAAATGGTAAAGACTAACCGAGTAATCGAAACAGATGCATATGCCTTAGACGATTGATATTGGTAAGCTCATCGAGAAATAATCTTGGCCCTTATTTCTCTCCCTAGAATAACACTTGGATGCAATCTCCAAATGTACGGCCATCGTAGGTGGATCAGTAAAATAAATTTTGACACGTCACCTCAACAACAAAATTCTTTATATTCTTTTTCAGCGAGTACTTAGCCACATTTTCCCCACTTGAAGTTGTGACTAAACCGTCAAGGAAACGATTGATGAGTCAAATATTAAGGTATTACTGTAAAATGAAAGGAAACCCCAAATCCAATACCCTAGAAACACCAAAAAAGGCTCACACTTGCTCGTAAGCTGGAAATGATATCCACTCAGAGAAGTTCTCACCTCAGACTTTCTTCAAGTCATCCCTACTCAGTGAGCTCAATAGCTTAATATCATCTGCCTGTCCACAGTAGCACCAAATAACTCGACGATTAAAAAATTAACGAACATTGTAGCACACAAAATCATAAACACAAAATTGATACACAAAACGGGTGAAATACCTTGGCCACATGTTTGCTACTGTAGGGAAAAACTTGCACTACTGCTGGTTTGACCACATGATTGCACTACTGAAGAACTGCAGCACTGAGGAGAATTGCACTACCGAACAGATTTGCACTACCGAAGAACTGCACCACTGAGGAGAATTGCACTACCGAACATATTTGCACTACCGAACACATGATTGCACTACTGAAGAACTACACCACTGAGGAGAATTGCACTACCGAACAGATTTGCATTACCGAAGAGATTTGCACTACCGAAGAAAATTACACTACCAACCAGAAGGTCAGTAGTGTGTAACAAAAACCAGAACGTCGAGTTAATAAATTGATCCAAGATAGAAAATGACGTCAAAATTGAAATATTAGCAAATCTTTCATAGCACCAGCCTTCTTATGATGCTCAAATCAAGCTCGTTTCCCTCGATATCTTGAATTGCATTTTGACCCAAGAAAAGTTGTCGATTTCATCGCATCCTATTTTTATAACAATATACAAAAGTGAAGGATAATTTTATCAAATTATGTTTACCCGAATCATTCCAGGCCAAAAATGTCAAGCTCCATTCCTCTTTGTCTCTCTCAGCCATGACAACCACTATTCCTCCACCCAAACTCTCATTGGCTATGGCAAGTTGATTCAATAGCGATCCCTGAGAATGTGGTACTACTCATCAATCTAAATGGCTGTAATACCCGTAAAATCTAATTACGGGATTCATAATATAATTAATGGCATGACGTCCTAATTTGCGGTATTTCCAGGCAAATTAAATAAAGAGGTCATGACTACAAGAAAACCAATACATAATTTGTTCTCTATAGTTAAATTCAGTTAAGCGATGTGAAATCAAACTTTCACCAATAAATTTGCATACATGTTATATGACTTACGTGACTGCATGAGACGTGTTTTACGATTTTATGTGTGAACATGATTTCAAATTGGGTGCTAATCAGGAAGGTTTAATTTAGTATAATTAAGTGCTAATTGTGTGAAATTCTAACTTAATATAGAATAAATTTTGTAGGTGATTAGAACGGATTTTACCACTTAGAAACCTAAATAGGTGAGTTCGATTTCTTGGCTATGAGGAAATATACATAGTAACCATTATTACAATTATTTAGAGACACAAGAATTGGAGCTATGATATGGCTCGATTACTTAAGCCATGGGAAATATATTTAATATTATGATAATAGTATCATCATATGAATCGGTTATTTGACAAGGAAAGGAATAATGATAATAATAATATATGTTATACCATTAAGATAAAGTATCGACCAAGTGTCGATGATAATTATCTAACATCACACGCAATAAGGAGATAAAAACTGAGAAAAGCAGAAAATGAAAACCCTAAAATTATTATACACAAAAACTCGAAAACTCAAGTGAAGATCAGAAGAAACGAAAAGCAGACTGATTTAAGCAAGGGTGGTATGAAATTCTTATCCCAAACTTATGTGTTTAGATTTATAATAAGTTAGTATCACGTGTTAGAGAATCTGAATCAGTAAGAACAATCCTTTAAGTAATCCTATATGATATCCCCATCGGGTGTTTTAAAATTTTATGGTATGTATACTGTTCTTGAATAAGTATAGAATTTGATCGGAGTTTAGATGTCAAGCAACAGGTTATTCTGTGAAGTAGATGTCGAATTTTGCTAGCTGCAACAGAAAGAAATCGAGTCTGGAAGGATTAAAAATGTCGAACTGTGTCTTCAAGGTCATATCGACATCTTCACAACATCTCGACATTTTGCTTGAAATGTCGACATATAGTGTTATTAAATACCTCGACATTTTGCTTGAAATGTCGACATATGGTGTTATTAAATACCTCGACATTTTGCTTGAAATGTCGACATATGGTGTTATTAAATATCTCGACATTTAAGCATAAGAGCTCGAAACTCTATGCTTCATATCATATCGACATCTTACATTCTCTATTGACATTTGTCTTATATCATATATGAAGCATCGAAATCCTATAATATTATGTCGAGATTTTTATAAACAAACCTATCGGGATTTATTAATTTATAGTAGTATGTGTTGAACTCATGAGCTCGACATCTTAAACATAACAGTAACATACACTTCGATATTCAGTAATGAGAGCTCGACATTTCACTTAATGTAGAAGTCAAAACCTTTATAAGTCCAACAGACACAACTCGACATCTTATTATAATAATTATATACATCTCGACATTGTGTGATATAGCTGAAATCTATTTCCAAGTCATCTCGACATTTCACTTAATACATCTCGACATTTCACTCATTGTATATTAACTAGTTTAAATGTCGAAGTCTTTATATATATATATTCTCCAAGTCACATAGCTGAAATCTATTTCCAAGATGTCGAAACCCACTTTAGTTCCGTGTCGAAATTCATGTTAGAAACATATCGAAATTTATAGAGTCGAAATTAGGGTTTTCTAAATTAAGCCAATTTCCTGAAATTATAATTAGACTGAACAAACCCTAATTTTATATATTTCTATTAGGATTTGAAGATTAGCGATTTACCGTACGATAAGCTAAGGATACCAGGTAAGTGGAAATCGCAACTACAACACATAATTTTAATGTGCATGAAATTACGTGTTATGTGTTCTTATGATTTTATGCAACTACTTGATTATGTGACTTTTTATGATTTGATGTGATGAAAATTATTATATGAACATGGCACGCATATTCATGGCATGAGCACGTGCACGCACGACTAGTATGAGAGTCAGGGAAATAGCGTGCATGAGTATAAGATCGCTTGAAAGCGATATGTATAATTGCCGATATTGGCATTTGTGTCGACTCAATGATGAGTCACGGCTCTTCTATGCTACCACGGCGATTCACGAAGCCGAATTACCTGATTCACGAAAGGTAGGGGGAATACCCCGTAGCGGGAGATGCAACCTGGAGGATGCGACTCGAGGGTATGAGCGGCACCGAGGGAACCTCGAGTGTTGGCGACCTCGTAGTAAGCTACCAGTGAGAAGCGCCCGCGTGTCAGACCGCATTGGGATGGAAAGGCGCCTTAGGGTTAAACGAAATTTGTGCGCCCGGGTTAGCCTCTCAATGGGACGACATTGGGATTGAAAGGCACTAGTAGCCTCTTAGTGTGGATCACACTGGGATTGAAAGACACTAATAGCCTCTCAGTGTGTACCGCATTGGGATTGAAAGGCACCATAGGGTTACACACAGGTTGAGTACTCGGGTTTAGCCTCCCAGTGTGCGTACTGCCACTTATACCCTTAGGGGCTTGAGCTCTATATGGTGCATAGTAAGATTGAAAGCCGAACGGGCCCAAAGATGAAATGAAGAGAACGAGAAAAATATGAGAGGTCAATAGCATTGGCGCGAATGTCTTCGCTATATAGGTCATGTGCATTGCATGCATGATTTTCACTTACTGAGCTTTATAAGCTCATTCCACGTTTTTATGTGTTGTAGGACCCCGCGATCACGGTACGTGATCATTTTCACGGCGAGGCCAACTTTTGAAGCTTCCGTGGGCTTTTGAGATGGAAGTGTGTGCATGGATGCGACCTCGTGGAGGCCCAGTAGATAAATTTATTTTGATCCGCATGCGCGCTTTCCTATGTAAATAGGACCCAAGATGATTTTGTAGACAACTTCAAGATTCCTTTTTATAGAAGGAAAAATTTTATCCGAAATTTCTCACGATTTATTTTATTATTACAATATTAGTCACATAGACTAGTTAAGAAAGTAGTGGTGGAAGGCGGGGCTGCCACAGGTGGTATCAGAGCTTAGGATATAGGTTCTGCAGACTGTCCATGTACACACACTCAAAAGCACGGAAGCGGCCTTGCCTGTAAGTTTTATGTTTATGAATTTCTGGTATTACATGATTTATTGATCGTAGGAACGTTAGGATAGAAGAACGATGGGTAGAACGAGAAATGGAAATAGTGCGGGTGCGGATAAAGGTAAAGAACCCGCAGCCTCTACTGATAGTCGTGATGAGACTATCCTCCAACTCGCGGAACTAGTCCGCCAACAATCTGCCCAAATCCAGCAACTGATCCAGCAACAAAACGCTGGTGGGCAATCAAATAACGGATCCCCTCCGGCCGACAGAATCGAAATGGTCGGGGAAAGATTTCGTAAACTTAACCCCCCAACCTTTGAAGATGCTGTTGACCCAACCTCGGCTGAGGATTGGCTCCGAACCCTAGAAACTATGTTCCAACATAGTCGCACCCCTGAAACCGAAAAGGCCTTGTGCGCTGGGTACCTATTAAGGGGAAGCGCCGGCCACTGGTGGGACACGATCCTAACTCTTGAAGATCCGATAACAATGACCTGGGAGCATTTCAAAGAACTCTTCCGAAATAAGTATTTTACTGCTCCCGTTCGTGCACAAAGAATGAACGAGTTCATCAATCTCCGCCAGGGAACAATGACGGTGGCAGATTATATTAGGAAATTCGAACAGTTGTCCCGATTCGCTACCCACATGGTGAGCACCGACTCGCTGAAAATCGAACGATTTATGGAAGGCTTGAAGCCAGAACTCTATCGCGACGTCGGCATGGCTGGATTCCAAGGGGTTACTTATGCCCAAATGGCAGAACGAGCCCTGATGGCTGAGCAAGCCGAGATCAGAATTGTGCGAGCCCAGGAAGTTAAGAGGAAATTCGAACAAGAACCCAAAAGGAACGGAAATAACCCGAAGAAACCATTTGTCCATCAGAATGTGAAACCCAATTTCCAAAACTGCCCTGGACCACCTCAACAAACAAATCCGAATCAAGGGAGACCCCAACCGAATGCACCCATATGTCCGAAATGTGCACGATGTCATCTTGGCGTCTGTTTCTCCCAAAACGCCACCTGCTTTAAATGTGGCAAGACAGGCCACTACTCCGTAGCCTGCCCAGAGAATACATCTGGAAGTCAGGGAACAAACCAAGCTAAGCCGCCGACAGCACCTGCTCGAGTATATATGCTTACGGCGGAAGAAACTGAAAACAACCCATCCGAGACGGAAGGTACCCTCCTAACTGATTAAACTTCAACATGCATTCTAGTGGACTCATGAGCCACATTTTCTTTCTATCCACCACTTATGTGGTAAGACTCGGGAATTCTTTTAGCCGACTTGGTTGATACCAGTTCGAGTGTCGACCTGAGTCGTGATCGTAGTAGATAGGCGTTGGAAATAAGAAGCCAAAATCTTTGGCTGAATTCTTGAAACCAATAATAATGGGGTATATTCCTATGCCCTAATCTTTTGCTCACCCTGAGAAACGTATTTGTTCGATATCAGAGTTGCGCAGCGGAAGCGTGATGGGTACTTAGGATCTTCGATTTCTGCCTAAGTTTATAATTATTCGCGTTAGCTCTTCGAGGTAGTACATGTTCCACTAACTGGAACAATCTTCGTGTTTACTTCACCAGGATTCTATTCCTTTCGATCCTCGAAAATTATTGGAGATTCCTTTATAACTTCCTATGGTGAATTTCTATCACCTAACTAAGTCAGATCAACTCCCTATCAATCGTTACCCTGAATTATTCCAGCTGGCGGAATTTCGGGGGCAAAATTCTTTTTAAGGGGGGAAGGATGTAATACCCGTAAAATCTAATTACGGGATTCATAATATAATTAATGGCATGACGTCCTAATTTGCGGTATTTCCAGGCAAATTAAATAAAGAGGTCATGACTACAAGAAAACCAATACATAATTTGTTCTCTATAGTTAAATTCAGTTAAGCGATGTGAAATCAAACTTTCACCAATAAATTTGCATACATGTTATATGACTTACGTGACTGCATGAGACGTGTTTTACGATTTTATGTGTGAACATGATTTCAAATTGGGTGCTATTAGGGTTACTAACCAAGTAGAGGAATTAACTGAATTTAGATGGGTTATTGACTTTAGGGCTTTTAGTACATGACATGCTAATCAGGAAGGTTTAATTTAGTATAATTAAGTGCTAATTGTGTGAAATTCTAACTTAATATAGAATAAATTTTGTAGGTGATTAGAACGGATTTTACCACTTAGAAACCTAAATAGGTGAGTTCGATTTCTTGGCTATGAGGAAATATACATAGTAACCATTATTACAATTATTTAGAGACACAAGAATTGGAGCTATGATATGGCTCGATTACTTAAGCCATGGGAAATATATTTAATATTATGATAATAGTATCATCATATGAATCGGTTATTTGACAAGGAAAGGAATAATGATAATAATAATATATGTTATACCATTAAGATAAGTATCGACCAAGTGTCGATGATAATTATCTAACATCACACGCAATAAGGAGATAAAAACTGAGAAAAGCAGAAAATGAAAACCCTAAAATTATTATACACAAAAACTCGAAAACTCAAGTGAAGATCAGAAGAAACGAAGAGCAGACTGATTTAAGCAAGGGTGGTATGAAATTCTTATCCCAAACTTATGTGTTTAGATTTATAATAAGTTAGTATCACGTGTTAGAGAATCTGAATCAGTAAGAACAATCCTTTAAGTAATCCTATATGATATCCCCATCGGGTGTTTTAAAATTTTATGGTATGTATACTGTTCTTGAATAAGTATAGAATTTGATCTGAGTTTAGATGTCAAGCAACAGGTTATTCTGTGAAGTAGATGTCGAATTTTGCTAGCTGCAACAGAAAGAAATCGAGTCTGGAAGGATTAAAAATGTCGAACTGTGTCTTCAAGGTCATATCGACATCTTCACAACATCTCGACATTTTGCTTGAAATGTCGACATATAGTGTTGTTGACCTTTTTGGTCCATATATGTTAGAGAGTTTTGATGAACGATGTAATTGTAATGACATTAGGTCTATAAAATAAGCAATTCGATTTGGGACAAATAAAATGTCTAAGTTCATGATAATGTTCAACCATGCATTACAAATGAGATGAAAATTGTTAAAGTGTTGAATATTTGAATTACGTGTGATTCTGTGATGATTTAATGGAACTATGTGATCGCATGTTATAGACAGTCCATGAGATAGGATATATCGTTCTGTGCTATATATGGAAATAATGTATGAGATATCCTACTGAGCTATATATGGAAAATATGCTGTTTATATATGGAAAGTGATATATCCGTTGATACCAGTTTATTCCTGGACGAAAATCATTTGCACAATCCTTGATTACCTTGCACTGAATTAAATGCGAAATATTAAGTTGATATCTTTCCTTGTGCTGATTGGATTATTATAATTAGGAAAGATTTGATTTGATTGATCTTATGGATAAAGTGCTCTTATATGGTATGTGCTTTATATGGATGATATCTCTGAGATAAGGAAAGTCGTGCCTTGATTAATAAATCTATTTAAGTAAGCTCTGATTTGATCGGTGTGCTAAACATGGTAATTATATTGATTAAATGCTATGAGCTGTACATGGAAAACGTGTTGATATCTTGCTATCTTGTGTGCCATACTTGGAAAGTAAATCTGGATTGACTCGTTACTAGGAACTGATAGCAGGGAATCACTTATGAAAAGTCCGATATGGAAAATATATGCGAAGTGGTTGAATATGCTTGAGAACGTAATTGGACTTTTATATGGAATAAAAATCATGCTTAAATGCTTTATATGACCGTTGTGATGATTCATTAAACGCATGATTTATATGGTATGCTTGACTCGAAATCTACATGGAAACTATGCTTGATTTGGTGATTATTGTTTGATATAACTTTCCATGTGAAGTGCTGATTCAAAAGGACTATATATAAGCCACACTTCAGAATTTCGAGAGGATCTAGATTTTGCGAATATAAGCCTACGAGAGGTTCTTGAGCAGAAACATACTGAGAGATTCCTGAGTTTCCACTTGAGATAGCTTTCTGCCCACCTGAGCTTTAACTTGCATATCCATCACTGAGCGAGTGATTCATCAGATATTTCATCATCCCCTGCAATATATTCTGTCTTCGGACGTGTTGTCTTCGGACGTGAGCTATACCAAGGAGGCAAGGTCGACGTTTACGCACACGTGAAGGGAAGGACAAGTCCGGGGGCCCTTCGGTAGCGAGCTGTGTCTGTCGGGATCAAGGAGATTCCGAGGAACGAAACTCGGCGTGTGGTAACCTAGTAGTGTCTAGTGTTCGACTTGTTTCGGTTGTGTATTGGGCTGACCAATCAGTTTTGTATCCAGCTACGGTGCATTATAGTGATTGGTTAAACTCTTGGGAAGAAAATCCCAAGGAGAGGAGTAAACCCCAGTTGGGGATATAACCTCTATAAAAATCCTGTCTCGCATTTACTTATCAGTTATTTCTTTATCGCTGTGAGACAGACCCGACACACATCCGACGTTACTAGGATATATCAGGCATACTAGTTACAAACATCAGTAAGTATATCTAAGTCACCACACTAAGGTTTTGAAAAAGAAGCATAAAATTTTATTAGCCTAATTCACCCCCCCCCCCTCTTAGGCACTTTTATATCTTCATTTGGTATCAGAGCGGGTTACTCAAACGACGGGCCTAACAAGCCTGAGTTAAAGATCTAATGGCTTCTTCGAGTTTTGATGTTTTTGCAGAAGGACAATCCCATTCTAGGCCACCGCTCTTTGATGGAACAAACTATGCTATATGGAAAAATCGTATGAAGGAATTCCTGCTTGCTACTGACTATGATCTGTGGGATATCATCACGACTGGACCCTACAGTCCCAAGAAGGCGGATGGAACTCCAAAGAAAGGTTCCGAGTACGATACAACCGACAAGCGAGGAATATCCTTGAATGCCAAAGCTAAGAACATGATCGCCTGCGCGCTTACAAGAGAAGAATACAATCGTGTGAGTTCATGCGAATCTGCCAAGGACATGTGGGAGATGCTTCAAGTCACACATGAGGGAACCACTCGAGTTGTACAAAAAAGAATAGCCCTCTTAACTCACCAATACGAGCTGTTCAAAATGGAGGACAACGAGACCATAAGCCATATGTACGCAAGATTCATGAGCATCATAAATCAAATGTTCTCGTTGGGAAAGAAAATACCGGACGGTGAGAAAGTACGGAAGATACTGAGATCTCTGCCAAGAGAATGGAATCCCAAAGTAACTGCCATCTACGAAGCAAAGGACTTGGACCAACTTTCCGTGTCAGAATTGATTGGATCTCTTACCACCTACGAGATGACTCAGATATCCTTCAAAGAGAAACCAACGGTCCGAAGTCAACCAAACATTGCATTTAACACCGAACAAGAAAATGATTCTGAAGGTGAAGAAGAGACTGAGGAGGATCTAATGGAGCAGATCGCCATGCTGACCAGAAGATTTGAAAAGTTTCGGATGAGAAGAAAGTTCAAGGGAAACTCCAAGTTCCCGCCTAGGAACAAGGGAATATCGTCATCCGGGAACAACATGCAGAAATGTTTCAAATGCAACAAGCCAGGCCACTTCGCCTCAAACTGCCCTATGGAAAATGGTGACAAAAAGGTAAAGAAGCAGAAAGCAATGGTCACTAACTGGGAAGAGGCCGAAAGTGAAGAGGAGGAAGATCTCGCCTACATGGCCAATGACGATGATCAGGTATCAGATTCATCTACTATTAAGAAAATTTACTTTCTAAATGAATTATATGCTAGGCAAGATGAATCTCATGATAACACTTCCTCAGTTCCTGAAGTAGATGAAAAGGAAGAGATGTTTGAAATTATTCAAAACGCAGAAAGAAGAATTAAGTCGCTCAACTCACAAGTAAAGAGTCTGATTAGGCAACGAGATGATGTAGCTAGAGAAAAGCATCAAACAGAGCTAGAAAATGAGCGTCTAAAAGCCGAGCTAGAAACTCTTAAAGAAGAAAAAGTCTTATGTAGTTGCGAAAAGCTTAGGAAGCAAGAAAATAGGTCTAGAGACACGTCCGTCCTTAAGGATTTCTTAGAAGAAAACAAAAATGTTAGACTTTTTGTAGGACAACATAATCTCAACATGATACTTGATCTTCCTAGACATGTTGGAAATACAGGGATAGGATATTCCACAACACCTAAGCATGATGCACCTTCACTAGATATTAGAAAGCCTAAATGTTTTTCATGCGGCCGTCACGGTCATTATGCTAACCACTGTTTCTTGAAGAAAGCTGATAAAACTAGATATATCTGGAGGCCAAAGCAGATTCCTAAGAATCAAGGTTCTAACACTGGCGCACCTGCATTTATGAGATCACAGTCTGTGACAGATGATATATCATGTGTTAACAAGAGCCATTTTTCCACTAACCCTTTAGGACCCAATCGAAGTTGGGCACCTCAGAAAAGAAATGATTCATGCAGGTACAAAGAAGAAAATCCAGCAAAAAGAACAAGTGGTACCTCGACAGTGGGTGTTCCCACCATATGACAGGTGATATCAGTAAGTTTGTGTCGGTGAAAGCCTATGATGGAGGATATGTCTCCTACGCCGACAACACTAAAGCTAAGATCATTGGGGTTGGAACTGTCGGTAACACTTTACATACTACTATAGATGACGTATGGTTAGTTAAGAATCTAGAACATAATCTCATTAGCATTAGTCAATTATGTGATAAGGGTCATACGGTAACCTTTGAAAATGATAAATGTATTGTTAAAACCAATGATAAGGTACTGTTTAGTGCATCTAGGGATAGGAATATTTATTGCATAACCCTTGATGATATCACTGACCAGAACGTCAAGTGCTTAGCAGTCACACAGGATAACACCTGGTTATGGCATAGACGCTTAGGACATGCCAACATGGAATTACTGTCTCACATCACAAGCAATGCACTGGTGCGAGGTGTTCCTGACATAAAGTTTGTCAAGGACAAAACATGCAAGGAATGCCAAATGGGCAAGCAGACCAAGACATCGTTCAAGGCAAAGAATGTGATATCCACATCCAGACCTCTGGAATTACTGCATCTCGACCTTTTTGGTCCTGTCCAGACGATGTCTCTGCGAGGTAAAAGATATGCATTTGTTATTGTTGATGATTATTCCAGGTATACTTGGGTGATATTTCTTGCACATAAGAATGAGGCACTAGATAATTTTGCATCACTAGTTAAGAGACTTGAAAATGAAAAAGAGACAAACTTATGTAGGATACGCAGTGATAACGGACTGGAATTTGATAGTAAGTCATTTGCATCATTCTGTGATCAGTACGGATATAGTCATAACTTCTCTGCCCCTATAACTCCTCAACATAATGGCGTAGTTGAACGTAAAAATAGGGTATTACAGGAAATGGCTAGATCTATGTTACATGAGTATGATATTCCTAAACAGTTCTGGGCGGAAGCTGTTAGTACAGCTTGTTACGTGTCTAATCGTGTTTTCCTTAGGCCGATATTAAAGAAGACTTCTTATGAAATCTGGCATGGTAGAACTCCGAATATAAGTTACTTTCGAGTGTTTGGATGCAAATGTTTTATCTTGAATGATAGAGATAAGAGAGGAAAATTTGACTCTAAGGTTGATGAAGGGATATTCCTTGGTTACAGTCTTCACTCTAAGGCATATCGGGTTTATAATAAAAGGAAATTGACTGTTCAGGAGTCCATACATGTTACTTTTGATGAAATGCCTAACGCAGATGCTACTGATGAGGAAGGTATAGATTTTCCCTGTGCAGAATTACAGGATACTGAAGATGGTAAGGATGATATTCCAGAAGACGAAAATGTAGAGACACTGGAACCAGAAGCAAATGAGCTACAACCTAGAAAATGGAAACATGCTTCCAGTCATCCAACAGATCAAGTGATAGGAAATATCAGATCTGGAATCAAAACTCGAGCAACTGTACGAAATCAGGATACAGAGGAATCTCATGATGTACTACTTTCAATGATGGAACCAAAAACAGTCCATGAAGCCTTGGATGATATATCCTGGGTCTCTGCCATGGAAGATGAGTTAGCTCAGTTCGAAAAGAGCCAAGTGTGGACACTCGTGGAGAGACCAGATGAAAAGTCCATCATAGGAACCAAATGGGTTTTCCGCAACAAACTCGATGAACATGGTAATGTCACAAGGAACAAAGCGAGGTTAGTTGCAAAAGGTTATTCCCAGGAGGAAGGTATTGATTTCGATGAAACCTTTGCTCCAGTAGCTAGATTAGAGTCCATACGTGTCTTACTTGCATATGCATGTTTTAAACGTTTTAAACTTTTTCAAATGGACGTAAAAAGTGCATTTTTAAATGGCTTTATAAATGAGGAGGTCTATGTAGAACAACCACCGGGCTTCGCTAGGGAAGATTTTCCAAATCACGTTTTTAAATTAAATAAAGCATTATATGGTTTAAAGCAGGCTCCTAGAGCATGGTATGAAAGGCTAAGCAAGTTCTTGATCGACATAGGATTTTCGACTGGAACTATTGATAACACATTGTTTATTAAGTATGAAGGTGATCACATGATACTGGTACAAATATACGTTGATGATATCATATTTGGTAGTACTGATATCCTTCTTTGCGAGAAATTTTCTAAGTCTATGCAGAAGGAATTTGAGATGAGCTTAATGGGCGAGCTGAACTACTTCCTTGGGTTGCAAATAAAGCAACTTGACGGTGGAACCTTTGTATCCCAGACTAAGTACAGCAAGGAATTACTGATCAAATTCGGGATGAACGATTCCAAAGAAATTTCCACTCCCATGCATCAGACCACCAAAATAGACAGTGACGAATCAGGTACACCAGTTGATCAAACGGAATATCGAGGTATGATCGGTAGCCTCCTTTACTTAACTGCTAGTCGTCCTGATATCATGTTTGCTGTTGGTATGTGTTCGAGATATCAGTCTGACCCTAGGGAATCTCACTTGACAGCAGTCAAGCGTATACTTAGATATGTCAAGGGTACTGTTAATTATGGTTTGTGGTACTCTCATTCGGATGAATTCCCATTAATGGGATATTCCGATGCCGACTATGCCGGCTGTAGGGAAGATAGGAAAAGTACTAGTGGAACTTGCCAATTACTTGGAAATTCCCTAGTAACTTGGTCTAGTAGAAAGCAAAATGCTGTCGCCCTCTCCACAACCGAAGCTGAATATATGGCTTTAGGAAATTGTTGTCAACAAATTCTTTGGATGAAACAAACCCTTAGTGATTTCGGGTTAAGTTATGACAAAATTCCTATTAGGTGTGATAGCACTAGTGCCATTAGTATTACTAAGAATCCCGTGCATCACTCTCGTACTAAGCATATTGAGGTTAAACATCATTTCATACGAGACCATGTTCAGAAGGGGAATATCAGTGTGGAATTCGTAGGAACAAATGATCAGCTTGCTGATATCTTCACAAAACCCTTATTAGAGGCAAGATTCTGTGACATCCGTGATCGATTGGGAATTCTCGAGCTAAATAAGGTTAGTAAATCTGCCTAATTCTATTATTCACTTTAGGTTACTCTATTTTAGTTAGAGATTCTTAGTTATCATATCTTAAGATATTCAGCCCCTAGAATATTTCCGTGGATCTTACAGATCTTTCCCTAAGTATGATTCTAGTATTTTAGGAAGCAATTCGTAGATAGACATTCCTTCAGCCATCCAGTTTATTTTAGGAATATCAGATCTCCTGGATCTGCTCTTGAATGTGATCAGGTTATTTTAGGAAGGAATTCGTAGATATCATCTCAGCCGTTCAGTTATTTTAGGGAACCCATTTATTTAAACTATATTCCTTTTCAGCCCAGTCAAATCCCTTCCATAATTATGAGATCCTGTCAAATCAGTCCGATATCTCTGACAGTTTTCCACTTTCCAACTTCGAAATTTCAAAATTCAAATTTCAAATCCATCCTTATCCATTCCAAGAATAAACCGACTCCACTTCTTTAAAAGATCAAAACCGTTCCTCAATCTTCATCATTCAATCATCCTCTTCAAACATCCCCTCGACATTCAAACCTTCTTAAATGGCCAAAACTTCCAAAGCTGTCAACCCTGAATCATCAAGCCGCAAACGTAAGGAGCCCATGTCAGACACTGATGAAACCCCGCTCAAATCACCTTCCAAATCACCAAAATCAGCCTCGCCTTCTGCTCGTAAAACTCGTTCTAAAGCAAAATCTTCCGAAAAGATCTCAAGTCCTTCCAAGATTGCCAAGAAGAAGAAGAAGACCAAGAAATCCAAGACACCCGAACCCGCAAAACCTGCCTCAAGCTCTGAAATTCCTGAAGAAGTTCCTGAGGATACCCAGGTATCACCCCAGCAATCCCCAACTCCAATTGAAACCCAGAAATCGCCTTCACCTCCACCAAAGTCTCCTGAAAAACAGCCCTCACCACTTGATAAGACCTCGCCAACTCAGCCATCAAGTTCAAAATCCTTTGCCATTCCGCCTATCGATCTGAGCCAACCCAGTGAAATCCCACCTGAAATGCTTTTTCTGGAAGAGAGTAACCGCACCACCTACAAAAGCTTCCTCAAAAGAGATATCGCTCGTGGTCGCGGAGTTGCCTTCGACAAACTGCCCCCTGGGAACGTAATCACCTGGCTTAAAGAGTTTGGATGGGAGCATTTCCTGAGCCTCAACACACCCCACTTCCCTGAAGTAGTCAAACTCTTCTATGCTAATCTCGACTACAACGAGTTCGAAGGGCATGTTAACATCCGTTCCTATGTTCTCGGCCATAAGATCGAATGGACCACTCAGAAGATGAACGCTATGCTGGGAGTTGCTGATGAGGGACTTAAGCACTATGACATGAATGACTGGTGCCACGCTGATGAGTTTGATCTAGGGAATGTCTTTCATACACTCTGGAATACCCGCACGAAACCTCGATTCTCTGACGGTGAAGCACTGAACCAACTCCCTATCGACTACTTCTTCCTGCACAAGCTTCTCAACATGACTCTCTGGAGTGCCAAAATTGGCAGCGGCGGCCACTCGACGACGATGAACTTCATGAGCACCTTTGCCGTCTACATGGTATCCCAAAACCTCAAGTTCAACCTCGGATATGTCATCATGAAACACATGATCCAGGCCTACGAAAGCAGAGACAAAGCGCTGCCTTATGGCATGCTACTCACTCACTTATTTGAGTGCGAGGGCATTGTGTTGCCGCCTGGCTGGGAAGACAAATCCGTCCACATCGTGGACCAAGTGACCTTGAAGCGCATGGGAATTCACTATACAAAAGGCCAAGGTTGGTTCAAGGCCAAGGAAGTCAGGTCAGTGGATAGCGCCCAGAAGCGAGCTGCTGCAAAGGGAAAGGCAAAAGTGAAAAGCGACGATGATGAGGATTACGAAGATGAGCTCAGCGTCGGGAAGACAGGAATTGCCGTGTTGCGCCGTGATATCTCCGATATCAAAGCTGACAATCAGAAGCGATTCCGCAAGATCAAAGAACAATATACCGAAATGTCGCTGAAACTCTCCAAGCTCACCAAGCTCGTCAAGCAATCCCTTTCAAAACCCGCTGTTTCCGACTCCTCTTCAAGCCAGTAGGCTGCCTCTCCAGTTCCTTTCTGCTCTTAGTTGCCCCTAGGATATTCCAGTATCGCTCAGTTTTTAGGTTTACCTCCCGCCTTTTTGATAATGAAGGGGGAGTAGTAAGGTAAGTTTAGGCGTTTAGCGTCTAAGTGTTTTGCTAGTAAGTGATGTATGGGGAGGCTCGTTGAACCCTAATATAATATTTTGCTGCTATTATGATATATCTTCTATGCTTAATATTTTCTTTGCTCTGACCTTCGGATATATCATATGCTGATCTCATACTCTGATGCTTAGCTGTGCGATTTGACATGCGTGAATTTTCTTGATGAGTGCTAAGTGCCTGCTGCGATGATTACATGATTACTTGAACCATGCTTGGAAAATGCGCACTTAGGCAGGGGGAGCACACTCACGGGTAATTTCGAAATTCTTGTACTTAAGATATAACATAGAATTTAATAGGATATATCCGCACGTAGACAGGGAGAGCAAAATTTGTTCACGATATATCTTAGCGTATCATAGAGATATCTGCACATAGGCAGGGGGAGCAAATAGAATCACATGTGATTAGGAAATATCGTATGCTCTGCTTTGTGATTATTGAACACTTAGACATATGCGCTAGGACTTGCATAATCGAATATGCTTACGTGCTTCCGTGCTGCATCAATTACATGTCATCATCAAAAAGGGGGAGAATGTTGACCTTTTTGGTCCATATATGTTAGAGAGTTTTGATGAACGATGTAATTGTAATGACATTAGGTCTATAAAATAAGCAATTCGATTTGGGACAAATAAAATGTCTAAGTTCATGATAATGTTCAACCATGCATTACAAATGAGATGAAAATTGTTAAAGTGTTGAATATTTGAATTACGTGTGATTCTGTGATGATTTAATGGAACTATGTGATCGCATGTTATAGACAGTCCATGAGATAGGATATATCGTTCTGTGCTATATATGGAAATAATGTATGAGATATCCTACTGAGCTATATATGGAAAATATGCTGTTTATATATGGAAAGTGATATATCCGTTGATACCAGTTTATTCCTGGACGAAAATCATTTGCACAATCCTTGATTACCTTGCACTGAATTAAATGCGAAATATTAAGTTGATATCTTTCCTTGTGCTGATTGGATTATTATAATTAGGAAAGATTTGATTTGATTGATCTTATGGATAAAGTGCTCTTATATGGTATGTGCTTTATATGGATGATATCTCTGAGATAAGGAAAGTCGTGCCTTGATTAATAAATCTATTTAAGTAAGCTCTGATTTGATCGGTGTGCTAAACATGGTAATTATATTGATTAAATGCTATGAGCTGTACATGGAAAACGTGTTGATATCTTGCTATCTTGTGTGCCATACTTGGAAAGTAAATCTGGATTGACTCGTTACTAGGAACTGATAGCAGGGAATCACTTATGAAAAGTCCGATATGGAAAATATATGCGAAGTGGTTGAATATGCTTGAGAACGTAATTGGACTTTTATATGGAATAAAAATCATGCTTAAATGCTTTATATGACCGTTGTGATGATTCATTAAACGCATGATTTATATGGTATGCTTGACTCGAAATCTACATGGAAACTATGCTTGATTTGGTGATTATTGTTTGATATAACTTTCCATGTGAAGTGCTGATTCAAAAGGACTATATATAAGCCACACTTCAGAATTTCGAGAGGATCTAGATTTTGCGAATATAAGCCTACGAGAGGTTCTTGAGCAGAAACATACTGAGAGATTCCTGAGTTTCCACTTGAGATAGCTTTCTGCCCACCTGAGCTTTAACTTGCATATCCATCACTGAGCGAGTGATTCATCAGATATTTCATCATCCCCTGCAATATATTCTGTCTTCGGACGTGTTGTCTTCGGACGTGAGCTATACCAAGGAGGCAAGGTCGACGTTTACGCACACGTGAAGGGAAGGACAAGTCCGGGGGCCCTTCGGTAGCGAGCTGTGTCTGTCGGGATCAAGGAGATTCCGAGGAACGAAACTCGGCGTGTGGTAACCTAGTAGTGTCTAGTGTTCGACTTGTTTCGGTTGTGTATTGGGCTGACCAATCAGTTTTGTATCCAGCTACGGTGCATTATAGTGATTGGTTAAACTCTTGGGAAGAAAATCCCAAGGAGAGGAGTAAACCCCAGTTGGGGATATAACCTCTATAAAAATCCTGTCTCGCATTTACTTATCAGTTATTTCTTTATCGCTGTGAGACAGACCCGACACACATCCGACGTTACTAGGATATATCAGGCATACTAGTTACAAACATCAGTAGGTATATCTAAGTCACCACACTAAGGTTTTGAAAAAGAAGCATAAAATTTTATTAGCCTAATTCACCCCCCCCCCTCTTAGGCACTTTTATATCTTCATTTGGTATCAGAGCGGGTTACTCAAACGACGGGCCTAACAAGCCTGAGTTAAAGATCTAATGGCTTCTTCGAGTTTTGATGTTTTTGCAGAAGGACAATCCCATTCTAGGCCACCGCTCTTTGATGGAACAAACTATGCTATATGGAAAAATCGTATGAAGGAATTCCTGCTTGCTACTGACTATGATCTGTGGGATATCATCACGACTGGACCCTACAGTCCCAAGAAGGCGGATGGAACTCCAAAGAAAGGTTCCGAGTACGATACAACCGACAAGCGAGGAATATCCTTGAATGCCAAAGCTAAGAACATGATCGCCTGCGCGCTTACAAGAGAAGAATACAATCGTGTGAGTTCATGCGAATCTGCCAAGGACATGTGGGAGATGCTTCAAGTCACACATGAGGGAACCACTCGAGTTGTACAAGAAAGAATAGCCCTCTTAACTCACCAATACGAGCTGTTCAAAATGGAGGACAACGAGACCATAAGCCATATGTACGCAAGATTCATGAGCATCATAAATCAAATGTTCTCGTTGGGAAAGAAAATACCGGACGGTGAGAAAGTACGGAAGATACTGAGATCTCTGCCAAGAGAATGGAATCCCAAAGTAACTGCCATCTACGAAGCAAAGGACTTGGACCAACTTTCCGTGTCAGAATTGATTGGATCTCTTACCACCTACGAGATGACTCAGATATCCTTCAAAGAGAAACCAACGGTCCGAAGTCAACCAAACATTGCATTTAACACCGAACAAGAAAATGATTCTGAAGGTGAAGAAGAGACTGAGGAGGATCTAATGGAGCAGATCGCCATGCTGACCAGAAGATTTGAAAAGTTTCGGATGAGAAGAAAGTTCAAGGGAAACTCCAAGTTCCCGCCTAGGAACAAGGGAATATCGTCATCCGGGAACAACATGCAGAAATGTTTCAAATGCAACAAGCCAGGCCACTTCGCCTCAAACTGCCCTATGGAAAATGGTGACAAAAAGGTAAAGAAGCAGAAAGCAATGGTCACTAACTGGGAAGAGGCCGAAAGTGAAGAGGAGGAAGATCTCGCCTACATGGCCAATGACGATGATCAGGTATCAGATTCATCTACTATTAAGAAAATTTACTTTCTAAATGAATTATATGCTAGGCAAGATGAATCTCATGATAACACTTCCTCAGTTCCTGAAGTAGATGAAAAGGAAGAGATGTTTGAAATTATTCAAAACGCAGAAAGAAGAATTAAGTCGCTCAACTCACAAGTAAAGAGTCTGATTAGGTATATCTAAGTCACCACACTAAGGTTTTGAAAAAGAAGCATAAAATTTTATTAGCCTAATTCACCCCCCCCCCTCTTAGGCACTTTTATATCTTCAAGTGTTATTAAATACCTCGACATTTTGCTTGAAATGTCGACATATGGTGTTATTAAATACCTCGACATTTTGCTTGAAATGTCGACATATGGTGTTATTAAATATCTCGACATTTAAGCATAAGAGCTCGAAACTCTATGCTTCATATCATATCGACATCTTACATTCTCTATTGACATTTGTCTTATATCATATATGAAGCATCGAAATCCTATAATATTATGTCGAGATTTTTATAAACAAACCTATCGGGATTTATTAATTTATAGTAGTATGTGTTGAACTCATGAGCTCGACATCTTAAACATAACAGTAACATACACTTCGATATTCAGTAATGAGAGCTCGACATTTCACTTAATGTAGAAGTCAAAACCTTTATAAGTCCAACAGACACAACTCGACATCTTATTATAATAATTATATACATCTCGACATTGTGTGATATAGCTGAAATCTATTTCCAAGTCATCTCGACATTTCACTTAATACATCTCGACATTTCACTCATTGTATATTAACTAGTTTAAATGTCGAAGTCTTTATATATATATATTCTCCAAGTCACATAGCTGAAATCTATTTCCAAGATGTCGAAACCCACTTTAGTTCCGTGTCGAAATTCATGTTAGAAACATATCGAAATTTATAGAGTCGAAATTAGGGTTTTCTAAATTAAGCCAATTTCCTGAAATTATAATTAGACTGAACAAACCCTAATTTTATATATTTCTATTAGGATTTGAAGATTAGCGATTTACCGTACGATAAGCTAAGGATACCAGGTAAGTGGAAATCGCAACTACAACACATAATTTTAATGTGCATGAAATTACGTGTTATGTGTTCTTATGATTTTATGCAACTACTTGATTATGTGACTTTTTATGATTTGATGTGATGATAATTATTATATGAACATGGCACGCATATTCATGGCATGAGCACGTGCACGCACGACTAGTATGAGAGTCAGGGAAATAGCGTGCATGAGTATAAGATCGCTTGAAAGCGATATGTATAATTGCCGATATTGGCATTTGTGTCGACTCAATGATGAGTCACGGCTCTTCTATGCTACCACGGCGATTCACGAAGCCGAATTACCTGATTCACGAAAGGTAGGGGGAATACCCCGTAGCGGGAGATGCAACCTGGAGGATGCGACTCGAGGGTATGAGCGGCACCGAGGGAACCTCGAGTGTTGGCGACCTCGTAGTAAGCTACCAGTGAGAAGCGCACGCGTGTCAGACCGCATTGGGATGGAAAGGCGCCTTAGGGTTAAACGAAATTTGTGCGCCCGGGTTAGCCTCTCAATGGGACGACATTGGGATTGAAAGGCACTAGTAGCCTCTTAGTGTGGATCACACTGGGATTGAAAGGCACTAGTAGCCTCTCAGTGTGTACCGCATTGGGATTGAAAGGCACCATAGGGTTACACACAGGTTGAGTACTCGGGTTTAGCCTCCCAGTGTGCGTACTGCCACTTATACCCTTAGGGGCTTGAGCTCTATATGGTGCATAGTAAGATTGAAAGCCGAACGGGCCCAAAGATGAAATGAAGAGAACGAGAAAAATATGAGAGGTCAATAGCATTGGCGCGAATGTCTTCGCTATATAGGTCATGTGCATTGCATGCATGATTTTCACTTACTGAGCTTTATAAGCTCATTCCACGTTTTTATGTGTTGTAGGACCCCGCGATCACGGTACGTGATCATTTTCACGGCGAGGCCAACTTTTGAAGCTTCCGTGGGCTTTTGAGATGGAAGTGTGTGCATGGATGCGACCTCGTGGAGGCCCAGTAGATAAATTTATTTTGATCCGCATGCGCGCTTTCCTATGTAAATAGGACCCAAGATGATTTTGTAGACAACTTCAAGATTCCTTTTTATAGAAGGAAAAATTTTATCCGAAATTTCTCACGATTTATTTTATTATTACAATATTAGTCACATAGACTAGTTAAGAAAGTAGTGGTGGAAGGCGGGGCTGCCACAGGTGGTATCAGAGCTTAGGATATAGGTTCTGCAGACTGTCCATGTACACACACTCAAAAGCACGGAAGCGGCCTTGCCTGTAAGTTTTATGTTTATGAATTTCTGGTATTACATGATTTATTGATCGTAGGAACGTTAGGATAGAAGAACGATGGGTAGAACGAGAAATGGAAATAGTGCGGGTGCGGATAAAGGTAAAGAACCCGCAGCCTCTACTGATAGTCGTGATGAGACTATCCTCCAACTCGCGGAACTAGTCCGCCAACAATCTGCCCAAATCCAGCAACTGATCCAGCAACAAAACGCTGGTGGGCAATCAAATAACGGATCCCCTCCGGCCGACAGAATCGAAATGGTCGGGGAAAGATTTCGTAAACTTAACCCCCCAACCTTTGAAGATGCTGTTGACCCAACCTCGGCTGAGGATTGGCTCCGAACCCTAGAAACTATGTTCCAACATAGTCGCACCCCTGAAACCGAAAAGGCCTTGTGCGCTGGGTACCTATTAAGGGGAAGCGCCGGCCACTGGTGGGACACGATCCTAACTCTTGAAGATCCGATAACAATGACCTGGGAGCATTTCAAAGAACTCTTCCGAAATAAGTATTTTACTGCTCCCGTTCGTGCACAAAGAATGAACGAGTTCATCAATCTCCGCCAGGGAACAATGACGGTGGCAGATTATATTAGGAAATTCGAACAGTTGTCCCGATTCGCTACCCACATGGTGAGCACCGACTCGCTGAAAATCGAACGATTTATGGAAGGCTTGAAGCCAGAACTCTATCGCGACGTCGGCATGGCTGGATTCCAAGGGGTTACTTATGCCCAAATGGCAGAACGAGCCCTGATGGCTGAGCAAGCCGAGATCAGAATTGTGCGAGCCCAGGAAGTTAAGAGGAAATTCGAACAAGAACCCAAAAGGAACGGAAATAACCCGAAGAAACCATTTGTCCATCAGAATGTGAAACCCAATTTCCAAAACTGCCCTGGACCACCTCAACAAACAAATCCGAATCAAGGGAGACCCCAACCGAATGCACCCATATGTCCGAAATGTGCACGACGTCATCTTGGCGTCTGTTTCTCCCAAAACGCCACCTGCTTTAAATGTGGCAAGACAGGCCACTACTCCGTAGCCTGCCCAGAGAATACATCTGGAAGTCAGGGAACAAACCAAGCTAAGCCGCCGACAGCACCTGCTCGAGTATATATGCTTACGGCGGAAGAAACTGAAAACAACCCATCCGAGACGGAAGGTACCCTCCTAACTGATTAAACTTCAACATGCATTCTAGTGGACTCATGAGCCACATTTTCTTTCTATCCACCACTTATGTGGTAAGACTCGGGAATTCTTTTAGCCGACTTGGTTGATACCAGTTCGAGTGTCGACCTGAGTCGTGATCGTAGTAGATAGGCGTTGGAAATAGGAAGCCAAAATCTTTGGCTGAATTCTTGAAACCAATAATAATGGGGTATATTCCTATGCCCTAATCTTTTGCTCACCCTGAGAAACGTATTTGTTCGATATCAGAGTTGCGCAGCGGAAGCGTGATGGGTACTTAGGATCTTCGATTTCTGCCTAAGTTTATAATTATTCGCGTTAGCTCTTCGAGGTAGTACATGTTCCACTAACTGGAACAATCTTCGTGTTTACTTCACCAGGATTCTATTCCTTTCGATCCTCGAAAATTATTGGAGATTCCTTTATAACTTCCTATGGTGAATTTCTATCACCTAACTAAGTCAGATCAACTCCCTATCAATCGTTACCCTGAATTATTCCAGCTGGCGGAATTTCGGGGGCAAAATTATTTTTAAGGGGGGAAGGATGTAATACCCGTAAAATCTAATTACGGGATTCATAATATAATTAATGGCATGACGTCCTAATTTGCGGTATTTCCAGGCAAATTAAATAAAGAGGTCATGACTACAAGAAAACCAATACATAATTTGTTCTCTATAGTTAAATTCAGTTAAGCGATGTGAAATCAAACTTTCACCAATAAATTTGCATACATGTTATATGACTTACGTGACTGCATGAGACGTGTTTTACGATTTTATGTGTGAACATGATTTCAAATTGGGTGCTATTAGGGTTACTAACCAAGTAGAGGAATTAACTGAATTTAGATGGGTTATTGACTTTAGGGCTTTTAGTACATGACATGCTAATCAGGAAGGTTTAATTTAGTATAATTAAGTGCTAATTGTGTGAAATTCTAACTTAATATAGAATAAATTTTGTAGGTGATTAGAACGGATTTTACCACTTAGAAACCTAAATAGGTGAGTTCGATTTCTTGGCTATGAGGAAATATACATAGTAACCATTATTACAATTATTTAGAGACACAAGAATTGGAGCTATGATATGGCTCGATTACTTAAGCCATGGGAAATATATTTAATATTATGATAATAGTATCATCATATGAATCGGTTATTTGACAAGGAAAGGAATAATGATAATAATAATATATGTTATACCATTAAGATAAGTATCGACCAAGTGTCGATGATAATTATCTAACATCACACGCAATAAGGAGATAAAAACTGAGAAAAGCAGAAAATGAAAACCCTAAAATTATTATACACAAAAACTCGAAAACTCAAGTGAAGATCAGAAGAAACGAAGAGCAGACTGATTTAAGCAAGGGTGGTATGAAATTCTTATCCCAAACTTATGTGTTTAGATTTATAATAAGTTAGTATCACGTGTTAGAGAATCTGAATCAGTAAGAACAATTCTTTAAGTAATCCTATATGATATCCCCATCGGGTGTTTTAAAATTTTATGGTATGTATACTGTTCTTGAATAAGTATAGAATTTGATCGGAGTTTAGATGTCAAGCAACAGGTTATTCTGTGAAGTAGATGTCGAATTTTGCTAGCTGCAACAGAAAGAAATCGAGTCTGGAAGGATTAAAAATGTCGAACTGTGTCTTCAAGGTCATATCGACATCTTCACAACATCTCGACATTTTGCTTGAAATGTCGACATATAGTGTTATTAAATACCTCGACATTTTGCTTGAAATGTCGACATATGGTGTTATTAAATACCTCGACATTTTGCTTGAAATGTCGACATATGGTGTTATTAAATATCTCGACATTTAAGCATAAGAGCTCGAAACTCTATGCTTCATATCATATCGACATCTTACATTCTCTATTGACATTTGTCTTATATCATATATGAAGCATCGAAATCCTATAATATTATGTCGAGATTTTTATAAACAAACCTATCGGGATTTATTAATTTATAGTAGTATGTGTTGAACTCATGAGCTCGACATCTTAAACATAACAGTAACATACACTTCGATATTCAGTAATGAGAGCTCGACATTTCACTTAATGTAGAAGTCGAAACCTTTATAAGTCCAACAGACACAACTCGACATCTTATTATAATAATTATATACATCTCGACATTGTGTGATATAGCTGAAATCTATTTCCAAGTCATCTCGACATTTCACTTAATACATCTCGACATTTCACTCATTGTATATTAACTAGTTTAAATGTCGAAGTCTTTATATATATATTCTCCAAGTCACATAGCTGAAATCTATTTCCAAGATGTCGAAACCCACTTTAGTTCCGTGTCGAAATTCATGTTAGAAACATATCGAAATTTATAGAGTCGAAATTAGGGTTTTCTAAATTAAGCCAATTTCCTGAAATTATAATTAGACTGAACAAACCCTAATTTTATATATTTCTATTAGGATTTGAAGATTAGCGATTTACCGTACGATAAGCTAAGGATACCAGGTAAGGGGAAATCGCAACTACAACACATAATTTTAATGTGCATGAAATTACGTGTTATGTGTTCTTATGATTTTATGCAACTACTTGCTTATGTGACTTTTTATGATTTGATGTGATGAAAATTATTATATGAACATGGCACGCATATTCATGGCATGAGCACGTGCACGCACGACTCGTATGAGAGTCAGGGAAATAGCGTGCATGAGTATAAGATCGCTTGAAAGCGATATGTATAATTGCCGATATTGGCATTTGTGTCGACTCAATGATGAGTCACGGCTCTTCTATGCTACCACGGCGATTCACGAAGCCGAATTACCTGATTCACGAAAGGTAGGGGGAATACCCCGTAGCGGGAGATGCAACCTGGAGGATGCGACTCGAGGGTATGAGCGGCACCGAGGGAACCTCGAGTGTTGGCGACCTCGTAGTAAGCTACCAGTGAGAAGCGCCCGCGTGTCAGACCGCATTGGGATGGAAAGGCGCCTTAGGGTTAAACGAAATTTGTGCGCCCGGGTTAGCCTCTCAATGGGACGACATTGGGATTGAAAGGCACTAGTAGCCTCTTAGTGTGGATCACACTGGGATTGAAAGGCACTAGTAGCCTCTCAGTGTGTACCGCATTGGGATTGAAAGGCACCATAGGGTTACACACAGGTTGAGTACTCGGGTTTAGCCTCCCAGTGTGCGTACTGCCACTTATACCCTTAGGGGCTTGAGCTCTATATGGTGCATAGTAACATTGAAAGCCGAACGGGCCCAAAGATGAAATGAAGAGAACGAGAAAAATATGAGAGGTCAATAGCATTGGCGCGAATGTCTTCGCTATATAGGTCACGTGCATTGCATGCATGATTTTCACTTACTGAGCTATATAAGCTCATTCCACGTTTTTATGTGTTGTAGGACCCCGCGATCACGGTACGTGATCATTTTCACGGCGAGGCCAACTTTTGAAGCTTCCGTGGGCTTTTGAGATGGAAGTGTGTGCATGGATGCGACCTCGTGGAGGCCCAGTAGATAAATTTATTTTGACCCGCATGCGCGCTTTCCTATGTAAATAGGACCCAGGATGATTTTGTAGACAACTTCAAGATCCTTTTTATAGAAGGAAAAATTTTATCCGAAATTTCTCACGATTTATTTTATTATTACAATATTAGTCACATAGACTAGTTAAGAAAGTAGTGGTGGAAGGCGGGGCTGCCACAATGGCTACGTAAAGAAGACACAATCAAACAGTTCATCAACGTAAATTTGAACCTAGATAATCTCTTCCTTTTATCTAGCAAGAAAGAAGGCATTGTCCTTACCAACTTATCGTTCCACCTCAGGATAAGAGTGTAATTTTGATAAAAAAAAAAAAATAGATGGCAAAACTATCATATGTTACTCGAAAAAGAGCCAGTCCACCAAGACCTATCAACAATAATGTAGCAAGTAAGAGTGTCACGGCTTAACATACTGGTTGACGGATAAAAATAAGTCAACTCGGTATGCTAGCTGGTTGTTGAAAGATAATTCCTCCGTTTTATTCTCCAACGATCTCTTCTAGAGCTTGAAACATAGCCAACATGCTTGAACAAAAGGAACGGGAGGGATAATAACATTACCGAAGCAGCTAGAGCTGTAAATTTCAGACGTTTACGAAATAGGTAATCGGTATAAACATTCTCAGGCGGTGGCGAGTAGCTTATGTTTACAGAGTCCAACAAAGTGCAAACTATCAGTCGTGCTTCGAGCTCAGAAATTTGAGCCCTACAAAAATAGCGGGAAAAAATTGTTAATCAGAAAGGAAAAACATTAGGCTCATCCAATTAAAGGGCTCCTTCTTCTTGAAAATTACCCTAATTCAATAATCTCGCCTTGCAAAGAGATATACATGTACATCAACGATGAGAAAAATATGGCGAGTATCTACAAGAGACTGGCAATCAATCACTAACTCGCAGTATTCACTATAATTCCCCACTGTTGTTGTCTATGTAATGATCGCAGTCCACATTGAGCAATACGAAACGTTTGAGATTACAGCTGAGACTCGAATCTGAAATCGGGGGAAACAAAAACCTAAATGTCGAGTAAATAAATTGATCCAAGATCGAAAAGGACGTCAAATCGAAATATTACCAAATCATTCATAGCACCAGCCTTCTTATGATGCTCAAATCCAGCTCGTTTCCCTCGATATCTCGAACTGCATTTTGATCCAAGAAAAGCTGTCGATTTCATCGCATCCTATTTTTATAACAATATATAAAGTGAAGGATTATTTGATCAAATTATGTTTACCTGAATCATTCCAGGCCAAAGAGTTCCATCTTGCATTGTCTATCCTTCCTCGGGCATCTTTTTGCGACCAATAGCATGAAGCTACACTTCAATTTCCACACCCCCCTTCAAAAACACTCAAATTTGCACAGAATTTCAAGAATATCATCCTAAGATATCAATCAACATGAAAATGGCCTTCAGCTAACCCATAAACTTACTTAAATCCCATAAACGAAACCCTAATCGGCATACACTGTGGCAGCCCTGCCTTCCACCACTACTTTCTTAATTAGTCTACGCGACTAATGTCCTAAAAATGAAATAGATCGTACGAAATTTCGTATAAAATTTTTCCTTTCATAAAAAGGAATCGTAAAGGTTCCTACAAAATCATAATGGGTCCTAATTACATAGGAAGATGCGCAAGCGTGTCAAAACAAATCTATCTACTGGGCCTCCACGAGGTCGCATCCATGCACACACTTCCATCTCAAAAGCCCACGGAAGCTTCAAAAGTTGGCCTCGCCGTGAAAATGATCACGTACCGTGATCGCGGGGTCCTACAACACATAAAAACGTGGAATGAGCTTATAAAGCTCAGTAAGTGAAAATCATGCATGCAATGCACGTGACCTAAATAGCGAAGGCATCCGCGCCAAAGCTATTGACTCCTTACATCCTTCTCGTTCTTTTCATTTCATAGTTGGGCCCTTTCGGCTTTCAATATTGCTATGCACCATATAGAGCTCAAACCCCTAAGGGTATAAGTGGCAGTACACACACTGGGAGGCTAAACCCGAGTACTCCATTTGTGCTTATCCCTATGGCGCCTTTCAATCCCAATGCGGTCCACACTGAGAGGCTAATAGTGCCTTTCAATCCCAATGCGGTCCCATTGAGAGGCTAACCCGGGCACACAAATTTCGTTTAACCCTAAGGCGCCTTTCCATCCCAATGCGGTCTGACACGCGGGCGCTTCTCACTGGTAGCTTACTACGAGGTCGCCAACACTCGAGGTTCCCTCGGTGTCGCTCATACCCTCGAGTCGCATCCTCCAGGTTGCATCTCCCGCTACGGGGTATTTACCTGCCTCTCGTGAATCAGGCAGTCGGCCTCGTGAATCGCCGTAATATATTTCCCCTACCTTTCGTGAATCAGGTAATTCGGCTTCGTGAATCGCCGTGGTAGCATAGAAGAGCCGAGACTCATCATTGAGTCGACACAAATGCCCATATCGGCAAATATACATCGCTCTCAAGCAATCTTATACTCATGCACGCTATTTCCCTGACTCTCATACTAGTCGTGCGTGCACATGCTCATGCCATGAATATGCGTGTCATGTTCATATAATAATTTTCATCACATCAAATCACGTAAGTCACATAAGCAAGTAGTCGCATAAAATCATAAGAACACATAACACATAATTTCATGCACACATAAAAATTATGTGTTGTAGTTGCGATTTCCACTTACCTGGTATCCTTAGCTTATCGTACAGTTAAATTGCTAACCTTCGAACCCTAATTATAGAAACATATAAAATTAGGGTTTGTTAGTCTAGTTATAATTTCCTGAAATTGGCTTAATTTGAAAACCCTAATTTCGACTTCTATAAATTTCGAAACACTAAAATTTAAAACTTTAACCTAAACTGAAAATTATTTTAAGATAGATCTCGATATATATTTATGCTACTATGGTCTGAAAATCTCGACATCATATACACATAAGTTTAACATAGATTTCGATATTATATGAATCTCGATATATGATATAGAATAAATGTCGATATATTTAACATGCAAAGATCTCGAGTTGTATGATAATTAGATGTCGACATTGCATATTTAATACTACCTAAAGATTTCGGCATGATTCAAGATACATCTCGACATTTTACATTCAAAAATTTCGATACATGTTTGTCGACATAATGAACAACGATTCTGAGATGATTAAATACTACATGACTTTGATGCGGACTTCGAGATTTAATCATTAGACCAAGATTTCGAGATTATATATATATAGAGACCTCGAGGTTTAAACTATACAATGTACAATGTCGATATGGGTCTCAAGTTAGTTCTCGACATCATATACACATAAGTTTAACATAGATTTCGATATTATATGAATCTCGATATATGATATAGAATAAATGTCGATATATTTAACATGCAAAGATCTCGAGTTGTATGATAATTAGATGTCGACATTGCATATTTAATACTACCTAAAGATTTCGGCATGATTCAAGATACATCTCGACATTTTACATTCAAAAATTTCGATACATGTTTGTCGACATAATGAATCAACGATTCTGAGATGATTAAATACTACATGACTTTGATGCGGACTTCGAGATTTAATCATTAGACCAAGATTTCGAGATTATATATATATAGAGACCTCGAGGTTTAAACTATACAATGTACAATGTCGATATGGGTCTCAAGTTAGTTCTCGAGATCTTGTCAAACTTCGAAATTAATACTAACAAACATTTCGACATTGTTCTCGAGTTTTATTTCGAGATTTATAACCTGGTAAAATCCTATATCGTCTAAGCTTCCGATCAACATTCCATACTTTTTCAAGAACAATTTGAATATCAGTAAAACTTTAAACGTTTTAAAGCCCTCGAGAACTAGCTTGTATAAACCCTAACCATATATAGTTTTCTCGAGCTTAGTAATTCATAATACCTGTTCATATACGAATAAAAACATGAAGTTATAAGAAAATTATACCTACTCCCAGGTTGACCTTTGGTTCTTTCTCCCCTCACTTAGATCTTTCGATAGTTCTCCACTAATGAGTCATGGTATACAATTCTATTCTTATTATTTCCACTCAACTTTCGATAGTTCTCTCCTAATGATATGTATTTCTTCCCTCCTTTCAGACTTTTCGTTAGTTTCTCTTCTTAATTCTTATCTTATTTCTTGCGTGTAGTAATACACAAATGACATCGACACTTTAGTCCATTCTTATCTCTTTTATGTACCTTTCTTTGCTTTTAAGTAATTAGTATTTATCACAATGTTTCGACATCTTTAATTGCTTTCGAGTTTTACATCTTTCGACATTTATTGATTTGAGTTTTACTAATTTCGATATCTTTAGGACTTCAAGTGTTTCTTCTTCTGTTAAGTAAATTCTACTCTTATCTCTTTTGGCCCTTGCGTATGGAATTATCCAAATGACATCGATGGTTAATTGATCCTTATCTAAGTTCCTGTAATAAGTTATTATTTTATTGATTCTTTAGGTTTCTTGAGCTTGTTATTACTTATGTTCATGCTTATGAATTCAACGTCATATATTAATATACTATTCGAATTTGTTTGAGATTTAACAAGGTCCTTATCTTTATCCCCCCTGCCACCAATTTATATATACACATTTCTACCGGAATTTCCATCCTTTCTCATATCATAGTTGTTATCTTCTTTATCGAGTTTTAAGAGTTCCAAGATTTTACTAAGGATGCAATCGAAAATGATTAAATAGTGCACAAACTTTCGAAGTTGATTTCCAAAATAATTTCTAAGTGAGTTTGAAATTAATTTCGAACTTTGTTTCGAAATCTTGTCACACCTAATTTCGAAATTTCACCTACAACACTTAATATATTAAATTAACTTGTTTTTAGGTTAGCATACCATGTGCTAGAACCCTAAAATAAATAACTAACCTAAATTCAATCAGTTCTTCTACTTGGTTAGTAATCCTACTAGCAGCTAATATGTAATCATGTTGACACATAAAATCATAGAATATGCTTCATGCAATCACATAAATTATAATTCGTAAAACACGTAAGAATTATAAATCACACAACATGACATCATATTGGCACATAAGTCACTTAAAGGTATGAAGATATGAAGACATTCTATCATCGAAAGTACTAATTAATCCAAAAGTACTTAATTAAATATTTTCATCCCTACTTAAATCGTAAATCCCGTAATTAGATTTTACGGGTATTACATCCTCCCCCCCTTAAAAGAATTTCGCCCCCGAAATTCCGTCAGCTGGAATAATGCAGGGTGACAATTGGTAGGGAGTTGATCTGACTTGGTTAGGTGATAGAAATTCACCTTAGGAAGTTATCAAGGAATAGAAAGGAATAGGATCCTAATGAAATAGATATAAGGATTGTTCCAGTTAGTGGAACCTGTATTACCTCGAAGAGCTAACAAAAATATCTACAATTCTAACTCAGGTAGAGGTCAAAATTGTTAACGTCCATCACACTTCCGCTACGCCACTCTGATACTTGAACGAACAGGTTTTCTCAGGATGATCAAAAGATTGGGGCATAGAATTATACCCCGGATATTATTGGATCTTAGGTTCCAGGAATTCAAGTACGGGTTTCTATTTCGAATGCCTATCTACTACGATCACGATTCAGATCGACACTCGAACTGGTATCAACCAAGTCGGCTAAAAGAAATCCTGAGTCTTACCACATGAGTGGTGGTTGCAAAAGAAAGTGGTTTATAAGTCCACTAGAATGCATTTTGAGGTTTAATCGGTTAGAAGAGTACCTTCCATCTCGGATTGATTGTTTTCAGTTTCTTCCGCCGTAAGCATATATACTCGAGCAGGGGCCGTCAGCGGCTTAGCTTGGTTTGCTCCCTGACTTCCAGATGCATTTTCCGGGCAGGCTACGGAGTAGTGGCCCGTCTTGCCACATTTGAAACAGGTAGCATTTTGTGAAAAACAGACGCCCAGGTGACGTCGTGCACATTTTGGGCATGTAGGTGCATTTGGTTGGGGTCTCCCTTGATTCGGATTAGGTTGTTGAGGTGGTCCAGGGCGGTTTTGGAAATTGGGTTTCACATTCTTAGGAATGAACGGTTTCTTCAGGTTGTTTCTGTCCTCTTTAGGTCCTTGTTCGAACTTCCTTTTTATTTCTTGGGCTCGTACAATTCGGCTTTCAGCTTGTTCAGCCATCAAGGCTCGTTCCGCCATTTGGGCATAAGTAACCCCTTGGAATCCAGCCATGCCAACATCACGGTAAAGTTCTGGCTTCAAGCCCTCCATAAATCGTTCGATTTTTAGCGAGTCGGTACTTACCATGTGGGTTGCAAATCGGGAGAGTTGTTCGAATTTTCTAATATACTCTGCCACCGTCATTGTTCCCTGGCGGAGATTGATGAACTCGTTCATTCTTTGGGCACGGACAGGAGCAGTGAAATACTTATTGCGGAAAAGTTCTTTGAAACGCTCCCAGGTCATTGTCAATGGATCTTCTAAAGTTAGGATCGTGTCCCACCAGTGGCCGGCGCTTCCCCTTAATAGGTACCCAGCGCACAAGGCCTTTTCGGTTTCAGGGGTACGACTATGTTGGAACATAGTTTCTAGGGTTCAGAGCCAATCCTCAGCCGAGGTTGGGTCAACAGCATCTTCAAAGGTTGGGGGGTTAAGTTTACGAAATCTTTCCCCGACCAATTCGATTCTGTCGGCCGGAGGGGATCCGTTATTTGATTGCCCACCAGCGTTTTGTTGCTGGATCAGTTGCTGGATTTGGGCAGATTGTTGGCGGACTAGTTCCGCGAGTTGGAGGATAGTCTCATCACGACTATCAGTAGAGGCTGCGGGTTCTTTACCTTTATCCGCACCCGCACTATTTCCATTTCTCGTTCTACCCATCGTTCTTCTATCCTAACGTTCCTACGATCAATAAATCATGTAATACCAGAAATTCATAAAAACATAAAACTTACATGCAAGGCCGCTTCCGTGCTTTTGAGTGTGTGTACATGGACAGTCTGCAGAACCTATATCCTAAGCTCTGATACCACCTGTGGCAGCCCCGCCTTCCACCACTACTTTCTTAATTAGTCTACGCGACTAATGTCCTAAAAATGAAATAGATCGTACGAAATTTCGTATAAAATTTTTCCTTTCATAAAAAGGAATCGTAAAGGTTCCTACAAAATCATAATGGGTCCTAATTACATAGGAAGATGCGCAAGCGTGTCAAAACAAATCTATCTACTGGGCCTCCACGAGGTCGCATCCATGCACACACTTCCATCTCAAAAGCCCACGGAAGCTTCAAAAGTTGGCCTCGCCGTGAAAATGATCACGTACCGTGATCGCGGGGTCCTACAACACATAAAAACGTGGAATGAGCTTATAAAGCTCAGTAAGTGAAAATCATGCATGCAATGCACGTGACCTAAATAGCGAAGGCATCCGCGCCAAAGCTATTGACTCCTTACATCCTTCTCGTTCTTTTCATTTCATAGTTGGGCCCTTTCGGCTTTCAATATTGCTATGCACCATATAGAGCTCAAACCCCTAAGGGTATAAGTGGCAGTACACACACTGGGAGGCTAAACCCGAGTACTCCATTTGTGCTTATCCCTATGGCGCCTTTCAATCCCAATGCGGTCCACACTGAGAGGCTAATAGTGCCTTTCAATCCCAATGCGGTCCCATTGAGAGGCTAACCCGGGCACACAAATTTCGTTTAACCCTAAGGCGCCTTTCCATCCCAATGCGGTCTGACACGCGGGCGCTTCTCACTGGTAGCTTACTACGAGGTCGCCAACACTCGAGGTTCCCTCGGTGTCGCTCATACCCTCGAGTCGCATCCTGCAGGTTGCATCTCCCGCTACGGGGTATTTACCTGCCTCTCGTGAATCAGGCAGTCGGCCTCGTGAATCGCCGTAATATATTTCCCCTACCTTTCGTGAATCAGGTAATTCGGCTTCGTGAATCGCCGTGGTAGCATAGAAGAGCCGAGACTCATCATTGAGTCGACACAAACGCCCATATCGGCAAATATACATCGCTCTCAAGCAATCTTATACTCATGCACGCTATTTCCCTGACTCTCATACTAGTCGTGCGTGCACATGCTCATGCCATGAATATGCGTGTCATGTTCATATAATAATTTTCATCACATCAAATCACGTAAGTCACATAAGCAAGTAGTCGCATAAAATCATAAGAACACATAACACATAATTTCATGCACACATAAAAATTATGTGTTGTAGTTGCGATTTCCACTTACCTGGTATCCTTAGCTTATCGTACAGTTAAATTGCTAACCTTCGAACTCTAATTATAGAAACATATAAAATTAGGGTTTGTTAGTCTAGTTATAATTTCCTGAAATTGGCTTAATTTGAAAACCCTAATTTCGACTTCTATAAATTTCGAAACACTAAAATTTAAAACTTTAACCTAAACTGAAAATTATTTTAAGATAGATCTCGATATATATTTATGCTACTATGGACTGAAAATCTCGACATCATATACACATAAGTTTAACATAGATTTCGATATTATATGAATCTCGATATATGATATAGAATAAATGTCGATATATTTAACATGCAAAGATCTCGAGTTGTATGATAATTAGATGTCGACATTGCATATTTAATACTACCTAAAGATTTCGGCATGATTCAAGATACATCTCGACATTTTACATTCAAAAATTTCGATACATGTTTGTCGACATAATGAACAACGATTCTGAGATGATTAAATACTACATGACTTTGATGCGGACTTCGAGATTTAATCATTAGACCAAGATTTCGAGATTATATATATATAGAGACCTCGAGGTTTAAACTATACAATGTACAATGTCGATATGGGTCTCAAGTTAGTTCTCGACATCATATACACATAAGTTTAACATAGATTTCGATATTATATGAATCTCGATATATGATATAGAATAAATGTCGATATATTTAACATGCAAAGATCTCGAGTTGTATGATAATTAGATGTCGACATTGCATATTTAATACTACCTAAAGATTTCGGCATGATTCAAGATACATCTCGACATTTTACATTCAAAAATTTCGATACATGTTTGTCGACATAATGAATCAACGATTCTGAGATGATTAAATACTACATGACTTTGATGCGGACTTCGAGATTTAATCATTAGACCAAGATTTCGAGATTATATATATATAGAGACCTCGAGGTTTAAACTATACAATGTACAATGTCGATATGGGTCTCAAGTTAGTTCTCGAGATCTTGTCAAACTTCGAAATTAATACTAACAAACATTTCGACATTGTTCTCGAGTTTTATTTCGAGATTTATAACCTGGTAAAATCCTATATCGTCTAAGCTTCCGATCAACATTCCATACTTTTTCAAGAACAATTTGAATATCAGTAAAACTTTAAACGTTTTAAAGCCCTCGAGAACTAGCTTGTATAAACCCTAACCATATATAGTTTTCTCGAGCTTAGTAATTCATAATACCTGTTCATATACGAATAAAAACATGAAGTTATAAGAAAATTATACCTACTCCCAGCTTGACCTTTGGTTCTTTCTCCCCTCACTTAGATCTTTCGATAGTTCTCCACAATGAGTCATGGTATACAATTCTATTCTTATTATTTCCACTCAACTTTCGATAGTTCTCTCCTAATGATATGTATTTCTTCCCTCCTTTCAGACTTTTCGTTAGTTTCTCTTCTTAATTCTTATCTTATTTCTTGCGTGTAGTAATACACAAATGACATCGACACTTTAGTCCATTCTTATCTCTTTTATGTACCTTTCTTTGCTTTTAAGTAATTAGTATTTATCACAATGTTTCGACATCTTTAATTGCTTTCGAGTTTTACATCTTTCGACATTTATTGATTTGAGTTTTACTAATTTCGATATCTTTAGGACTTCAAGTGTTTCTTCTTCTGTTAAGTAAATTCTACTCTTATCTCTTTTGGCCCTTGCGTATGGAATTATCCAAATGACATCGATGGTTAATTGATTCTTATCTAAGTTCCTGTAATAAGTTATTATTTTATTGATTCTTTAGGTTTCTTGAGCTTGTTATTACTTATGTTCATGCTTATGAATTCAACGTCATATATTAATATACTATTCGAATTTGTTTGAGATTTAACAAGGTCCTTATCTTTATCCCCCCTGCCACCAATTTATATATACACATTTCTACCGGAATTTCCATTCTTTCTCATATCATAGTTGTTATCTTCTTTATCGAGTTTTAAGAGTTCCAAGATTTTACTAAGGATGCAATCGAAAATGATTAAATAGTGCACAAACTTTCGAAGTTGATTTCCAAAATAATTTCTAAGTGAGTTTGAAATTAATTTCGAACTTTGTTTCGAAATCTTGTCACACCTAATTTCGAAATTTCACCTACAACACTTAATATATTAAATTAACTTGTTTTTAGGTTAGCATACCATGTGCTAGAACCCTAAAATAAATAACTAACCTATATTCAATCAGTTCTTCTACTTGGTTAGTAATCCTACTAGCAGCTAATATGTAATCATGTTGACACATAAAATCATAGAATATGCTTCATGCAATCACATAAATTATAATTCGTAAAACACGTAAGAATTATAAATCACACAACATGACATCATATTGGCACATAAGTCACTTAAAGGTATGAAGATATGAAGACATTCTATCATCGAAAGTACTAATTAATCCAAAAGTACTTAATTAAATATTTTCATCCCTACTTAAATCGTAAGTCCCGTAATTAGATTTTACGGGTATTACATACACACCTGGCGTTTATCAAAATCCACGCCGACGCAATTCGCAAGAAGAAGTACGACCCAGGTTTGCGGGAGATGGCTGGCTGAATCCTGCCGATCGGCTCGGCCACGGACCTAAACTCCAGCGTCCCCACGCACGTCGACGCCAGCAAAGGGGTGAAGACCATGCGGTTCCTCGAGGAGACGCAAACGACATCCTACTTCTTCATATCGATGTCCTTGATCAGCCTGCACCCGGCCCAGCCCGAACCCAGCACCACCACCCTCGGTTTCTCACGCCTTAGTGGGGCCAAGGCTCGGATGCTTAGGCTCGGCAGCCTTCATATCATCTCTCTCTGAAGCTGAGCAGTGGGTGAACTGAGAAAATAGAGTCCTCGGCGAGTTTGGATGTCGTGATTTTCCGAGCAGTGAAGCTCCAACGACCAACTGTTCGCCATGATCGCACTCATCCTTTGCATCGTAGTGAAAAGAAAAGAAGAGAAAGTCACAAACTGAACAGACATTCACAATGACTGTTCAACTTTCTTCCTGTTGGGTTCCTTTTTTTTATTATTCATTACTTTGCAACGTGAATAGGAAAAAGCCAAAAGGTGAATATGAAAAGTCAAAAGATAAAACTTTGATTTATGGGGTTTCGTTTTTCGTAAGATGGCACTTGGTAATTCCATTCAACAGTAGACCCAAAATGGTCATTGTAGTTTTGAGCGCTGACGTGTCACGCAGCGATTGGCTATAGGAGGGTCAATGAGAGGTCAACTATTTTACTTTTAATAAGTATATGATTAGCATGCCATGTGGCACAACGATCGACGATTCCAAAAGGGTATATTTGTGTTGTTTTGAAATGAATAAAGTTTGTACCCAATTTGTTGGTCTGCATTCCAAAGGGAAGTAAATTTCCGATGATTTCAATACTCAGTCAGTTGAAGTGTGTCTTGATTGGTGTATTTGAACGAAATCGAATAATTTAAATTATGTATTTTAAATTTTAAATTTCAATTCCAAACCCTAGGCAAACATTAGGAATTCAGGATATTTTGAATTTCAAAATGACGCTCGAGGCCCAGTTGTTAAAATAGAAAACCTTAATAAGTCACATGTGTCCCACAGATAATTGAGGAGAGTTTGATCAGTATATAAGTAGATGAGGGCACTCCATCTATCAACAATATTGATTTTAGGATGAAAGTTCATATCTTTTATGATCAACTCTCCTCCTATGTGGGCCAGCCCAATAAGACCGATTAAGGCCCAATAACGAAATTTCACATGGTCTCTGTTAGGAATAATGAATTTAAAGAATTCAAATTAACAGTTTTTTTGATTGGACTTAACCTAATTAAGTTTACGGGTTAGACATAGGCAAAACTGGATACCAGTCAACAGTTTGACAAGCGCGACCAGTAACCAAATCAAAGCTGCTATCACAAGGTCACTGAAGACCGGAATGCAGATACTGGATGTGCCACGTTTGACCAAGATTCAAATATATTTGAAGAGCGATAAGTTGAAGACTTCTGACAAGCAATTAATTCAAGGCTGACAGCTAGAGCCAAGTTGAAGTCAAACTAAGTCAAATAAGGGAAAGCAAAGCGCACATAGGGACTGCTGCAAAGACCGGACAGGCCCATTTTTGGGAAAAGTCATTAAAAGCTCTGTTCGGTACAAAGAGTTATCTCACAACGGTCTTCTACATCAAGCCAACAATAAAAGGGAGGAAGGCAAGATAAAGACAACCACTTCACCATTTTTTTTAAATCAAGGAACGAGAGAAAAAGCTCAAGCTCACAAGTGATTAAGCAAGAAAGTTTAGGTGTCATCCTCACTGCACGTTAGACCAGTTCAGTTAGTGAGTGAGTTGTTCTCAAGAGACTGTAAAAAGCTCTTGAAAATAGACCGGTCTGTAAAAAACTGTCTAGTTGGTGTCTAGGAGTTTAGTTAGCTATAGCCGTGTGGGTTATACTGTGTTAGTCTAGCTAAGAAGGTTGTGCAACGGGGTTGTCAAACCAAGTCTTCTAGTGGTGTCTTCCTTACGGGGAAGAAGGGGAGACGTAGGAGATTTTTGGCTCCGAACTTCCAGAAACAAATTCGTGTCTTTAGCAAACACACACACAAATCACACCTCTTATCCTTGGTTCAAAACCGACCGGTCTGCTTCCACACAAGTCACGTACTCAAATATCAAGCACCAGTATCTAACCTTAATCGGTTAAGAACCGAAAAAGAGCGATTGTTTATTCACCCCCTCTAAACATGCAACCGATCCTAACAGTATCAGAGCTGAAGGTCCTTTGTGGCTCGAGGGGTTCGAAAAGAGTAGCGTTCCCCATCCATCTCAAATTAAATAAATATATAAATAAATGGCGGGTTCGAAAAGAAGTGGCGTTCCTGACCGAATTTAAACAATTAATGTGGTTCACATGTGAGGGGGGAGTGTTAAAATAGAAAACCCTAAATAAGTCATATGCGTACCACATTTGATAATTGAGGAGAGTTTGATCGGTTTACAAGTAGATGAAGCCACTCCACCTATCACCAATTGATTTTAGGATGGAAGCTCATATCTTATATGATAAACTCTACACCTATGTGGGCTACCCCTATAAGGCCCAGTATGGCAAAATAACGAAATTTCACCCTCGTCGAACTCGACTTCTATCTATTTTCTTAAAAATTTTAACAAGTACAAAAATAAAATAATAAATAGCAAACAAAACAAGCTCGTGAGCCGGCTTCGAGCGCCCATGAGAGAGCTCGATCTAGCGAGTTTGCTCAACGGTCCCCTAATTGTTATTATTTTTTATTAATATTATTATTGTTAGTATTATTATTAATCTATTATTACTACTATTATTTACGAAAAACACATTACGAGCTCAACATTGGATTTCAGAAACGGATTATTTGACATGAAATTTCGAATACGGCAAATAATAAGCATTTAGATTTAACCTCGAATTTAGATGAAATCGAAATCGAAATCCGACGATTGCCAAACGGAAGAATTGGGAGAAACTCGGATTTCAAATAAAAAACTGGAATCCAAACGGTCCATTATTAAATTTAGACTTGCTCATGGTTTATATACCGGCGGTTCTTGGTTTGGAGGGAGCGCCTAACCGCTGGGGCCTGGGAATCGTCATTAGGGATGGTTACAGCTGGTGAGAGCCAGTTCTGTTTCAGCGGGAAAAAGCAGTTTTGGCAATTTTTTCATTTTCTTTCCCCATTCATGGCCGTAGACATGGCGTGCACTTATCTGTGGAGAGTCACGGTTTTCGTTTAAGCCCGTGGGCTCCTCGTGCATTGGAAGGTAGAGTTCACTTCTTTCAACGAGACTGTGGACCATGACAATTTTGTTAAAAGTATATGAACTTGGTTTGGACCATTAACATATGAATTTAGTAGTTGGCTTCGGAGATATATTAGCCAAATATCTAGAACCTCATGGATATTCTAGAGATATCATAGAACCTTATAGAACAAAGATATTGATAGGAATAGTTTAGACTAGTGATGTGTGGCTTAATTCTACCCACAAGTTAAGGAGGTGGAACTAGAATAATTACAGGTGAGGTCGTAGCGTTTGTATAAAGGAAGTAAAAATCAAGAGTCACAATTAAGTACTATAATATAAAGCCTCTTTCTTCTTAAACACAAGCCTTCAATATTAAGTTACACTAGTACAAAAGGGCTAATAGGCTACACTAGTACAAAAGGGCTAATAGGGGACAACTTATTGGCGTCGTCGATAGCACAATCGCTTATAGTCCCGATATAAGGCGACGGTGCAGACCGTAAAGTAAGAAGTACAAACTGCGATGGTCTTTACGTAACAACCACCGCAGAAGGCGTCACAACTAGGCGACAGTTGATTCTTAACAACTGTCTTTTTTAATATTTTTTCTGTTTTTATAAAATACCTATAAATCAAACCTACAAAAATCCTAAAATGGCAATCCGCGTATAGTAACGATCACTAACGCATCAAAAATTAAAACACTCCCGTTGAGCAATCAAATTCAGAATTATCATCCTTCAACTAATGTAAAATCCACATAAACAACCTCACACTATAAAAATCCAAACAAAAAATTCTCACCTAGACACACGACACGGAAGTGCTCGGCCCACAACTCACATACTTCTTCTATCGATTCCAATCGTAAGTGAAGCATTGTAGCATCTAAAAAACAGTAAACACGAAGTACAATAAATAGACAAACGTAATCAGAAAGATAGTTATATATATAGATATATACCATCATCAACTTGTTATTTTGGCATTGTCCGATATTTCTGAAGATGTTGTACATGTACGGCATAACGTAGAGGCCACACATTTCACTACCAGATAGTTGTTGAGTGCACCAGCTAACAACAATAACTTAATTCCAAATGTAAGTATAATTACGATTAACTTTGCAAATCACAAAACATACTAACCCAACTAATGAGAGATGTCTTCTTCTTAGTTTGACAGCACCCACGCGCCTCCCCGACTTTATCTCCCTGAAATTCAATAGTATACCAACATTATTATAATAAAATAAAATTGATACTACTAATTTAACATTGAATAAAACTTACAATTTCAGTCGACACGGATAGCTATCTTCCTAAGATCTGCATTTGGCGCCATTAGTAAATAAAAGCAATATTTTACCTTAAGCGTCCAAATCAAATCAAAGAGGCCACAACAAAGTTCTCCAAGTTCAATTCGTCCGATAAAAGGACAAGCCCCTGATCAAAACCTAATTTTAGAAATAAATAAGTAATAATATTCAATCAAACGAATTAATTCAAAGCTAAAACCCAATTTTCGAAAGCAAACATGCCCCAATAGCCCAATTTTCAAAATTTAAGTATGAAACAAAATATATTACACGAAACTGCACCCAAATTGACAAAAAAATCAACCACACCGTGACCAAAACCCTAATTTTCGAAACAAAGACACCCCAAATTCGTCCAATCTCGAAATTAAAATACAAATCAACATATATTAATCTTAAATCGCCCCACATTTCGACTAAATCCACATCAAATAGGACACAACTCGAAAAACGAGTTTAGAAAGGAAAATATACCTATCCGAGCCGCTAGGAATCAAAACAATCGTCGCCCACCAACCTTGTAGCAAAAAGATGTCGCGTCGAAGAAGCTAAGTGTAATACCCGTAAAATTTAGTACGGGATTACCAATATAATCTAGTAGTGTGAATATTAAAATTAGAAAGTTTCGGATTAGTAATTCGGAAATTTTGCAATGATTTTATGATCGAATTAGAAGTTTCGGAAAAGGAAATTAAATAGTAAAATGGAGTTTAGGATAGCAAAGTTATTCTCAGATAACAATAACATGGTAAAGCTTGAAATTAATTTGTGGAATGAGGCTTAAGAAATTTTCGTGAGCCTAAGTATATTTATTATATTATATCACTAATAAAGAATTGTATCATACTAATTTAAGTTGAGTTTCCTAACTTATATACATATATCATTAGAGAGGTAAGACGTTTCGTGACTATGATGATATATGCACACATATTAGTATTTATAATATCTATAATAAAGAAGATGGGATAAGATCGATCATAAGGAAGTAATAGAATGACTTATATTGGGATAAGATAATCCTTGCTTACTCCATGAGGAAAACTCGTCACCTCTTAGTCTTGTCAAGTTCCCAATTTCTAAAAAGCTTTTAATATATATCGACATGCTAAGTTATCATAATGGCATACATACACACACGAACTGACGAAAGAAAAAAGGGCAAGAAATATTTAACGCAAGGAGAAAGAAAATTGCATCAAAGAAAATGTTTCGACAGCCAACTTCATCAAGGTCGAAGCTTAAACTAGCACGGATCAGTAAAACAACAAAACCTAGGAAGTGAGGTATGGATGAGTCCGGTGCTGATGCGCGTCGCGACTAAGGCGGGTTGACGGCGGTGCTCCATAGATTTTGGAGGGCGATGCTGTACATGGATGCGACCTCTGGAACGACGTTAGAGTGTTTTGTCGTTTTGTCATTTTGGGGCTACGGCCCGTGTATAGTGATGGCGATGTAGTAATATATGTTTTATTTTCGAAAAAAGGTTTTTGTTAGACGGGTCTTCCGCGACTTACGTTGCAAAATCCGCCACAATTAGTATTAGGAAGCCAGGGTCGTTACAGGTGGTATCAGAGCTTAGGATATAGATTTTGCAGACTGTCCATGTATGGCCGCTCAAAAGCATGGATGATCAGCCTTGCCTGTAAGTTTTAAGTTTTGATGTGATTAAATGTTTACGATAATGTGCCTCCTTACGTGACTAATTCATAAGATGACAAAAGGGCGTAGAGAAGTGGGCGCGACTATTCGTAGAACCGAACCCGAATCCCCTACCACTAAACGGGACTCAGTCATTCTGCGACTTACCGAGCTGATCCAACGACAGTCGAATCAGAGTAGTGATCTTATCCAACATCACAGTTCATCCGAACACCAGCCGTCCCCCCAGCTCGAACGTGTGGAGATCATCGAGGAACGGTTTCGAAAGTTAAATCCTCCCACTTTTGAGGATGCCATCGACCCTACAGTGGCAGATGATTGGTTGTGCACTGTAGAGGATATGTTCCTATACAGTCGAGTCCCAGAAAATGAACGAGTGCTCTGCGCTGCATCGATGCTCCAAGGGAATGCCAGATTTTGGTGGGACACCATCAAAATTTTGGAGGACCCAATGACCATGTCATGGGAAAGATTTAGGGAGCTATTTCGGGGCAACTATTTTACAACCCACGACCGAACTCGTAAGATGAACGGGTTCATCAATCTTAAGCAAGGCGAGAAGACTATTGCGGAATATATCCGTAAGTTTGAGGAACTGTCATGTTTTGCCCCGCATATGGTGGCGACCAACGAGCTAAAGGTAGCACGCTTTCAAGTAGATCTCAAACCTGAGATCTATCGAGACGTTAGTATTGTTGGGAATCGGCGCACATAATCGAAGTATTACACGCAGCGGAAATTAAAATTTTTATATCAACATATCAACCGATTCCGACAGGATCCATGCGAATTAAAGCCTAACTAGTTCGTAGAGATCATACCTGATATTATCTTGAGACGACTACGTAGCTAAATACCAAACGTATGGTATCTCTACCGATATCCACCAAGAACTCGATCAAAGAATCGTCCTTTCTCCGGCTAGAAATACTCGAACGATGTATCTTAATTCACTAATACCCAAGAGCTCGTAATTATTCAAGAAAAAGGGACGATTTTGTAGGGTCTCGACTCCCAATTTTATACACCTATCAACCATAGGATAAGATCTTCTAATATCTTTTTTATATTAGTAAAAGATCATAACATTATTATATTCCATAGTTAGTGCAATTAACCCTCACTATTATAGCAACATAACGTGGGATCAAATCCCATTTAATAATGATAATTTCCTTGCATGTTCTATTGCGTGATTTTAGAAGCCGATCTCCTACCACTCAATCCTTTCCATCTATAAATTAATATTAAAAAATATATCAAATATATATTTAATATAAATTCATCATATACTATACGAGTCTCATTTATTTTGTATCATATGATAACCAAATAAATTATCTTATAATTAATTCGTCATCATATTTACATCTCCTTGTAACATACAAAACTTAATCTCTTTGATCTTTTCTTTTCGGTGTGACCCTGTAGGATCCATGTCACGTGGCAATAGAATTAGATCCAATTCTAATTCTATAAATCATAAGCGGTATCTAGCAGATACGTTAAGACTACCCAAGTGACACAGATAATAAGTATCTCAAATACGAATCATCATCCTTAAGCAGTAACTGCCCGTGTCAATTCCTTGTCGCATAATATCCTAAATAAGTTCAAGGTAGGAATGTGTCATCCTCGCAACTTATTTATCTCTTGATTCCAAAAGTTTATCGTAAATATGATTACTCTTAATCACATTGCATGCATTACGATATCACCTTTATCAAGGGGCCCATGGATATTATCACTCATGAAATGAGGGACAAAATATTCTTGATGAACGTAATCCACTGCACTAGTCACGCTTGTCGTAACACCACCCGTATGGTTACCTTTTACGGCTAACGTTGAGCGATACTAACAGACATTCATTTCTAGTGTTGAAAAATGATCTCATATTATAGAATTCAAGACACGTATGAAACATTAATGACACAAACACAATCTATAATATGCTTCATTTGGGGTCTATCCGATATCATAATCTTTATTATCTGTGTGATTAAATTGATAACTCTTTATCAAATAGTTTGCAGAGTATAACAATCATTCAATCCACACATTAATCTTAAACATGATAATTAGTGTTCCATGCTAAAATCAAGATTAAGGATACTTTAGAGTAAATATTATTTAATTCAATATGGAATTCTACAATCTAAGTCATCGACTTAAATGACCATAAATAATTAATTTACTCAAGGAACAAAATGATATAAATCATTCAATTCGTGAAAATAAAAAGCGCAACAATATAAATATTAGCTTTTTGATCACAATACTAACAATCTCCAACTTGATCTAAAGCCAAATCCAAGGATCTCTATGCACGTAGCTATAAACAAGGGTCCTCAGAATAATCATATAATTCAAAACCAATTTCCATCGTATCTAATACCCATAGATTCACTATGAGAAGTGTGCTTGGCTTGAGGTAAATGTTTTGTCAGTGGGTCGGCTGTGTTGCCGGCGGAATCAACTCTACAAACCTTCACATCACCTCTATCAACGATTTCTCGTATTAAGTGATAACGACGTAGAACATGTTTGGATCTTTGGTTTGACCTAGGCTCTTTCGCTTGAGCAATAGCTCCATTGTTGTGAACTTTCTTATCCAACATCCCTCTTTAGCCGCTTCAGAAGCAGCTATGTATTCTGCCTCAGTAGTGGAATCTGCTGTTGTTTCCTGTTTGGAACTCTTCCAACTAACAGCACCTCCATTGAGCAGAAAAACATATCCTGATTGCGATCTCATATCATCATGGTCGGTTTGAAAACTAGCATCAGTGTAACCTTTTACAACGAGCTCAGGTTCACCACCATAAACAAGGAACATATCCTTAGTCCTTTTCAGGTACTTGAGGATATTTTTAACTGCACGCCAATGTGCTGTAACATCCCGTTCCATACCGGGTGTCACTGTAGCATCCGTCCCTACCGGGACCTGTGGGGTTGGGCCCACCACACTCCGACTGATCGTCTGGCCCCACTGTACCACCATTTAACCTTTCAGCGTGCTTTGTCCTCACTCACACGCACCCTGGGCAAACTTCCCAGGGGGTCACCCATCCTAAGATTTCTTCAAGTCAAGCACGCTTAACTTCGAAGTTCTTTCGGATGGACTCCCGAAAAGGTAGGTCGACCTTGGTGATATGAGCAGTACTATCATTTCTCTTATACGATCACTCCCCGCCCTCATCGACCCGGGCGTCACATGTGCTATGCCGGAGTTGCCTGATATCTACTTGTCACACTAAGCGCGTATGACACGTCAGGGCGAGTGCATATTGTGGCGCCCCGCCATCTACTAACCTTTCTAACGTTATCTTACGTGACTAAATATAATATAAAGTAAACAATACGCGAAAATGCGTATTAAATTTTTCCTTTTATATAAAGGAATTCATTATGTACATGCTCAAAATATCGCTCCAACCCTATATACAAGGGAAGTGTATAAGTGCGAAGCACCTAACGCCCGGCCACACAGGTCGCATCCATGTACACACCACCCCCAAAAGTCGCTAGAAGCTTCAAAAGGTAAGCCTTGCCATCAAAAGCGATCACGTACCGTGGTCGCGTGCACCTACAACACATAAAGTAAGGGGTGAGCTATAAAGCTCAGTAAGTAGGAATATGCAATGTCGTGAACGTGGAAACCCTCGCAAAGGCATCCGCGCCAATGCATCTCACACCTCATAAAACAAACTCGATCTCATATCTCTCAGGGCCCTCGGCTAACTTGCTATGCACCATAAAGAGCTCTAATCCAACACGGATAAATGTGGCAGCGACCTACGCTGGGTAGCCTACGCTAGGTTTCCCTAGGTCGCACCCTCCCAGGTCGTCCCCTCGTGCGGTAGCCCACGCTGGTAGCCTACGCTGGTTAGCCTACGCTAGGGTTTCCCCTTAGGTCGCTCCTTTCCAGGTCGCACCCTCCAGGTCGCATCCCTCCGCTATCAGGGCATCAGCCCAAATAAAATAAACAGGGCAGAAGCCCAATAAATATATAATATAATCGACGACGCACCACGCCGTCCTGGTGCCATAGAAGTAGCCCTGACTCAACTGCGAGTCGACATCAAATGCGTATATCGGCAAATATTATTCGCCCTCAGGCGATAAATACCGTGCATGCTCATCTCACATAAACCCCAAGTGTCTCGTGCATGCACATGAATATGCAATGTGAATTAATATTATAAATATTTATCATGCAGAAGCATGTCAAATAATTCACGTAATAATATAAACACCCAAGCACATAGTCACGTAATTCAAGCACATACAAATACATTAGGTGTTGTAATTGAAATTGACACTTACCTGGTATCCTTAGTTATTAGCTTATCGTACTGTAAATTGCTAACCTTCGAACCCTAAATATTGAAACATATAAAATTAGGGTTTGTTAGTCTAATTATAATTTCAGGAAATTGGCTTAATTTGAAAACCCTAATTTTAACTTATAAATTTCGAAATCCTAAAATTTAGAACTTTAACCTAGACTAAGAAATATTATTTTGGAGATAGATCTCGAGTGGAATTGTGAAATGCTATTGATATAAATCTCGGCATGTTATCAATCTCGACATATTAGCTATGGCTATCGAACTACATAAATAAATCTCTGACATAGTTGATAAATCTCGATATGAATCTCGAGATGTGTCAAGTTATAACAAAAGTCGAAAGGTTAAATGTCGAAATATGTTATGTAAGGATTTCGATACTACATATGAAAATCTCGATATGTATCTTAAGATAGATTTCGATATCCATCATAAAACTAAATTTCGGTATAAATCTCGACATTGTAATCAAAATATGGAGATGTATGTTAAGCTTTTACAAATGTCGAGATGTTAAAACAAGATGTCGATATGGAATAGGTTTCGAAGTTGTTTTCAACATCAATTCTCGACATTACACTCTTACCTCGACATTTGATTAGTCAATACACTAAGATTTCGAATTAAATAATGCACAAAGATGTCACAGATTTCGAGATGTATGCTTGGGAATATAATCAAGATGTCGAGATGTTATTATGTATAGAAATTTCGATGTTTCTTCAAGATTACAAAAATCAGAAAAAGCAAAATTCCTATCAATACGAAATAATAAAGTCAAGTCTTTTCCCTAAAACAACTCGACATCTCTTCAATCCACCCGAGAATTACCTAAGTGAATGCTCAAAATTTCAGACCCTTAGAGCTTTTTGTCTATACGAATATTGTTTTTCTACAAAAATGATTTCAACTTGATTAACCTTCAGACTTGAGCACATATGAATCTAAGCGGTTGGGTTAGCACAAACTTAAACCTAGAAGTTAGGGTTTTCAGAATAAAAATTTATCTCTAACCTCTTGAATACGAGAATTCTTATTGAAAAACATATGAACAGGATCGATACTAATTTAGGTGTCCAAACTTACTTCCCACCCGAAGAGTTGTCCTAAATCGTTCTTATATCTAGTTTACTCATAATTCGTCTAAATAAAATCCTCCAAGCTTAAACCTATACAAACCGTAAACACGAACGTAACCTTGGGTGTTTAATATTCTCTAATACACATGAAGATAAAAGATAGTTATGATAGAAATTATACCTCTTAGCTTTGTGCGAAATTCAATACAGCTCTTAGTTCTTCTTACTCCAGTTTTCGATGGTTTATGTTTAATGAATTGGAGTTTTCATTCTTTATCCTTAAAGGTGGCGTGTTTGAGTAAACAATTAGTATTTATCAAGTCCTTCCTTATTCTATTTTTTACCTTACTTTAGTTTACCTTCTAGCTTAAGTAATCGAAGTTATCATTTCATTCGAAATCCGCTATGGTTCTTTGATTTCGATATTTCAAGTAATTACCTATCGAGATTTCTAAATCTCGAGACTAAGAGACTCTACAATTGATTTCTTTCGATGTTGGTTATTTTCGATCTTCATTATCGACTTCCCCTTGCAACTATAAATTTCAAGGTTGATTAATCATTACCAAGATTGCGAGATGTGTTTTAGCAATTCGATTTGGGACAAATAAAATGTCCTAAGTTCATGATAATGTTCAACCATGCATTACAAATGAGATGAAATTGTTAAAGTGTTGATATTTGAATTACTGTATTCTGTGATGATTTAATGGAACTATGTGATCGCATGTTATAGACAGTCCATGAGATAGGATATATCGTTCTGTGCTATATATGGAAATAATGTATGAGATATCCTACTGAGCTATATATGGAAAATATGCTGTTTATATATGGAAAGTGATATATCCGTTGATACCAGTTTATTCCTGGACGAAAATCATTTGCACAATCCTTGATTACCTTGCACTGAATTAAATGCGAAATATTATAGTTATATCTTTCCTTGTGCTGATTGGATTATTATAATTAGGAAAGATTTGATTTGATTGATCTTATGGATAAAGTGCTCTTATATGGTATGTGCTTTATATGGATGATCTCTGAGATAAGGAAAGTCGTGCCTTGATTAATAAATAATCTATTTAAGTAAGCTGATTTGATCGGTGTGCTAAACATGGTAATTATATTGATTAAATGCTATGAGCTGTACATGGAAAACGTGTTGATATCTTGCTATCTTGTGTGCCATACTTGGAAAGTAAATCTGGATTGACTCGTTACTAGGAACTGATAGCAGGGAATCACTTATGAAAAGTCCGATATGGAAAATATATGCGAAGTGGTTGAATATGCTTGAGAACGTAATTGGACTTTTATATGGAATAAAATCATGCTTAAATGCTTTATATGACCGTTGTGATGATTCATTAAACGCATGATTTATATGGTATGCTTGACTCGAATCTACATGGAAACTATGCTTGATTTGGTGATTATTGTTTGATATAACTTTCCATGTGAAGTGCTGATTCAAAGGACTATATATAAGCCACACTTCAGAATTTCGAGAGGATCTAGATTTTGCGAATATAAGCCTACGAGAGGTTCTTGAGCAGAAACATACTGAGAGATTCCTGAGTTTCCACTTGAGATAGCTTTCTGCCCACCTGAGCTTTAACTTGCATATCCATCACTGAGCGAGTGATTCATCAGATATTTCATCATCCCCTGCAATATATTCTGTCTTCGGACGTGTTGTCTTCGGACGTGAGCTATACCAAGGAGGCAAGGTCGACGTTTACGCACACGTGAAGGGAAGGACAAGTCCGGGGCCCTTCGGTAGCGAGCTGTGTCTGTCGGGATCAAGGAGATTCCGAGGAACGAAACTCGGCGTGTGGTAACCTAGTAGTGTCTAGTGTTCGACTTGTTTCGGTTGTGTATTGGGCTGACCAATCAGTTTTGTATCCAGCTACGGTGCATTATAGTGATTGGTTAAACTCTTGGGAAGAAAATCCCAAGGAGAGGAGTAAACCCCAGTTGGGGATATAACCTCTATAAAAATCCTGTCTCGCATTTACTTATCAGTTATTTCTTTATCGCTGTGAGACAGACCCGACACACATCCGACGTTACTAGGATATATCAGGCATACTAGTTACAAACATCAGTAAGTATATCTAAGTCACCACACTAAGGTTTTGAAAAAGAAGCATAAAATTTTATTAGCCTAATTCACCCCCCCCCCCCTCTTAGGCACTTTTATATCTTCATTTGGTATCAGAGCGGGTTACTCAAACGACGGGCCTAACAAGCCTGAGTTAAAGATCTAATGGCTTCTTCGAGTTTTGATGTTTTTGCAGAAGGACAATCCCATTCTAGGCCACCGCTCTTTGATGGAACAAACTATGCTATATGGAAAAATCGTATGAAGGAATTCCTGCTTGCTACTGACTATGATCTGTGGGATATCATCACGACTGGACCCTACAGTCCCAAGAAGGCGGATGGAACTCCAAAGAAAGGTTCCGAGTACGATACAACCGACAAGCGAGGAATATCCTTGAATGCCAAAGCTAAGAACATGATCGCCTGCGCGCTTACAAGAGAAGAATACAATCGTGTGAGTTCATGCGAATCTGCCAAGGACATGTGGGAGATGCTTCAAGTCACACATGAGGGAACCACTCGAGTTGTACAAAAAAGAATAGCCCTCTTAACTCACCAATACGAGCTGTTCAAAATGGAGGACAACGAGACCATAAGCCATATGTACGCAAGATTCATGAGCATCATAAATCAAATGTTCTCGTTGGGAAAGAAAATACCGGACGGTGAGAAAGTACGGAAGATACTGAGATCTCTGCCAAGAGAATGGAATCCCAAAGTAACTGCCATCTACGAAGCAAAGGACTTGGACCAACTTTCCGTGTCAGAATTGATTGGATCTCTTACCACCTACGAGATGACTCAGATATCCTTCAAAGAGAAACCACGGTCCGAAGTCAACCAAACATTGCATTTAACACCGAACAAGAAAATGATTCTGAAGGTGAAGAAGAGACTGAGGAGGATCTAATGGAGCAGATCGCCATGCTGACCAGAAGATTTGAAAAGTTTCGGATGAGAAGAAAGTTCAAGGGAAACTCCAAGTTCCCGCCTAGGAACAAGGAATATCGTCATCCGGGAACAACATGCAGAAATGTTTCAAATGCAACAAGCCAGGCCACTTCGCCTCAAACTGCCCTATGGAAAATGGTGACAAAAAGGTAAAGAAGCAGAAAGCAATGGTCACTAACTGGGAAGAGGCCGAAAGTGAAGAGGAGGAAGATCTCGCCTACATGGCCAATGACGATGATCAGGTATCAGATTCATCTACTATTAAGAAAATTTACTTTCTAAATGAATTATATGCTAGGCAAGATGAATCTCATGATAACACTTCCTCAGTTCCTGAAGTAGATGAAAAGGAAGAGATGTTTGAAATTATTCAAAACGCAGAAAGAAGAATTAAGTCGCTCAACTCACAAGTAAAGAGTCTGATTAGGCAACGAGATGATGTAGCTAGAGAAAAGCATCAAACAGAGCTAGAAAATGAGCGTCTAAAAGCCGAGCTAGAAACTCTTAAAGAAGAAAAAGTCTTATGTAGTTGCGAAAAGCTTAGGAAGCAAGAAAATAGGTCTAGAGACACGTCCGTCCTTAAGGATTTCTTAGAAGAAAACAAAAATGTTAGACTTTTTGTAGGACAACATAATCTCAACATGATACTTGATCTTCCTAGACATGTTGGAAATACAGGGATAGGATATTCCACAACACCTAAGCATGATGCACCTTCACTAGATATTAGAAAGCCTAAATGTTTTTCATGCGGCCGTCACGGTCATTATGCTAACCACTGTTTCTTGAAGAAAGCTGATAAAACTAGATATATCTGGAGGCCAAAGCAGATTCCTAAGAATCAAGGTTCTAACACTGGCGCACCTGCATTTATGAGATCACAGTCTGTGACAGATGATATATCATGTGTTAACAAGAGCCATTTTTCCACTAACCCTTTAGGACCCAATCGAAGTTGGGCACCTCAGAAAAGAAATGATTCATGCAGGTACAAAGAAGAAAATCCAGCAAAAAGAACAAGTGGTACCTCGACAGTGGGTGTTCCCACCATATGACAGGTGATATCAGTAAGTTTGTGTCGGTGAAAGCCTATGATGGAGGATATGTCTCCTACGCCGACAACACTAAAGCTAAGATCATTGGGGTTGGAACTGTCGGTAACACTTTACATACTACTATAGATGACGTATGGTTAGTTAAGAATCTAGAACATAATCTCATTAGCATTAGTCAATTATGTGATAAGGGTCATACGGTAACCTTTGAAAATGATAAATGTATTGTTAAAACCAATGATAAGGTACTGTTTAGTGCATCTAGGGATAGGAATATTTATTGCATAACCCTTGATGATATCACTGACCAGAACGTCAAGTGCTTAGCAGTCACACAGGATAACACCTGGTTATGGCATAGACGCTTAGGACATGCCAACATGGAATTACTGTCTCACATCACAAGCAATGCACTGGTGCGAGGTGTTCCTGACATAAAGTTTGTCAAGGACAAAACATGCAAGGAATGCCAAATGGGCAAGCAGACCAAGACATCGTTCAAGGCAAAGAATGTGATCCACATCCAGACCTCTGGAATTACTGCATCTCGACCTTTTTGGTCCTGTCCAGACGATGTCTCTGCGAGGTAAAAGATATGCATTTGTTATTGTTGATGATTATTCCAGGTATACTTGGGTGATATTTCTTGCACATAAGAATGAGGCACTAGATAATTTTGCATCACTAGTTAAGAGACTTGAAAATGAAAAAGAGACAAACTTATGTAGGATACGCAGTGATAACGGACTGGAATTTGATAGTAAGTCATTTGCATCATTCTGTGATCAGTACGGATATAGTCATAACTTCTCTGCCCCTATAACTCCTCAACATAATGGCGTAGTTGAACGTAAAAATAGGGTATTACAGGAAATGGCTAGATCTATGTTACATGAGTATGATATTCCTAAACAGTTCTGGGCGGAAGCTGTTAGTACAGCTTGTTACGTGTCTAATCGTGTTTTCCTTAGGCCGATATTAAAGAAGACTTCTTATGAAATCTGGCATGGTAGAACTCCGAATATAAGTTACTTTCGAGTGTTTGGATGCAAATGTTTTATCTTGAATGATAGAGATAAGAGAGGAAAATTTGACTCTAAGGTTGATGAAGGGATATTCCTTGGTTACAGTCTTCACTCTAAGGCATATCGGGTTTATAATAAAAAGAAATTGACTGTTCAGGAGTCCATACATGTTACTTTTGATGAAATGCCTAACGCAGATGCTACTGATGAGGAAGGTATAGATTTTCCCTGTGCAGAATTACAGGATACTGAAGATGGTAAGGATGATATTCCAGAAGACGAAAATGTAGAGACACTGGAACCAGAAGCAAATGAGCTACAACCTAGAAAATGGAAACATGCTTCCAGTCATCCAACAGATCAAGTGATAGGAATATCAGATCTGGAATCAAAACTCGAGCAACTGTACGAAATCAGGATACAGAGGAATCTCATGATGTACTACTTTCAATGATGGAACCAAAAACAGTCCATGAAGCCTTGGATGATATATCCTGGGTCTCTGCCATGGAAGATGAGTTAGCTCAGTTCGAAAAGAGCCAAGTGTGGACACTCGTGGAGAGACCAGATGAAAAGTCCATCATAGGAACCAAATGGGTTTTCCGCAACAAACTCGATGAACATGGTAATGTCACAAGGAACAAAGCGAGGTTAGTTGCAAAAGGTTATTCCCAGGAGGAAGGTATTGATTTCGATGAAACCTTTGCTCCAGTAGCTAGATTAGAGTCCATACGTGTCTTACTTGCATATGCATGTTTTAAACGTTTTAAACTTTTTCAAATGGACGTAAAAGTGCATTTTTAAATGGCTTTATAAATGAGGAGGTCTATGTAGAACAACCACCGGGCTTCGCTAGGGAAGATTTTCCAAATCACGTTTTTAAATTAAATAAAGCATTATATGGTTTAAAGCAGGCTCCTAGAGCATGGTATGAAAGGCTAAGCAAGTTCTTGATCGACATAGGATTTTCGACTGGAACTATTGATAACACATTGTTTATTAAGTATGAAGGTGATCACATGATACTGGTACAAATATACGTTGATGATATCATATTTGGTAGTACTGATATCCTTCTTTGCGAGAAATTTTCTAAGTCTATGCAGAAGGAATTTGAGATGAGCTTAATGGGCGAGCTGAACTACTTCCTTGGGTTGCAAATAAAGCAACTTGACGGTGGAACCTTTGTATCCCAGACTAAGTACAGCAAGGAATTACTGATCAAATTCGGGATGAACGATTCCAAAGAAATTTCCACTCCCATGCATCAGACCACCAAAATAGACAGTGACGAATCAGGTACACCAGTTGATCAAACGGAATATCGAGGTATGATCGGTAGCCTCCTTTACTTAACTGCTAGTCGTCCTGATATCATGTTTGCTGTTGGTATGTGTTCGAGATATCAGTCTGACCCTAGGGAATCTCACTTGACAGCAGTCAAGCGTATACTTAGATATGTCAAGGGTACTGTTAATTATGGTTTGTGGTACTCTCATTCGGATGAATTCCCATTAATGGGATATTCCGATGCCGACTATGCCGGCTGTAGGGAAGATAGGAAAAGTACTAGTGGAACTTGCCAATTACTTGGAAATTCCCTAGTAACTTGGTCTAGTAGAAAGCAAAATGCTGTCGCCCTCTCCACAACCGAAGCTGAATATATGGCTTTAGGAAATTGTTGTCAACAAATTCTTTGGATGAAACAAACCCTTAGTGATTTCGGGTTAAGTTATGACAAAATTCCTATTAGGTGTGATAGCACTAGTGCCATTAGTATTACTAAGAATCCCGTGCATCACTCTCGTACTAAGCATATTGAGGTTAAACATCATTTCATACGAGACCATGTTCAGAAGGGGAATATCAGTGTGGAATTCGTAGGAACAAATGATCAGCTTGCTGATATCTTCACAAAACCCTTATTAGAGGCAAGATTCTGTGACATCCGTGATCGATTGGGAATTCTCGAGCTAAATAAGGTTAGTAAATCTGCCTAATTCTATTATTCACTTTAGGTTACTCTATTTTAGTTAGAGATTCTTAGTTATCATATCTTAAGATATTCAGCCCCTAGAATATTTCCGTGGATCTTACAGATCTTTCCCTAAGTATGATTCTAGTATTTTAGGAAGCAATTCGTAGATAGACATTCCTTCAGCCATCCAGTTTATTTTAGGAATATCAGATCTCCTGGATCTGCTCTTGAATGTGATCAGGTTATTTTAGGAAGGAATTCGTAGATATCATCTCAGCCGTTCAGTTATTTTAGGGAACCCATTTATTTAAACTATATTCCTTTTCAGCCCAGTCAAATCCCTTCCATAATTATGAGATCCTGTCAAATCAGTCCGATATCTCTGACAGTTTTCCACTTTCCAACTTCGAAATTTCAAAATTCAAATTTCAAATCCATCCTTATCCATTCCAAGAATAAACCGACTCCACTTCTTTAAAAGATCAAAACCGTTCCTCAATCTTCATCATTCAATCATCCTCTTCAAACATCCCCTCGACATTCAAACCTTCTTAAATGGCCAAAACTTCCAAAGCTGTCAACCCTGAATCATCAAGCCGCAAACGTAAGGAGCCCATGTCAGACACTGATGAAACCCCGCTCAAATCACCTTCCAAATCACCAAAATCAGCCTCGCCTTCTGCTCGTAAAACTCGTTCTAAAGCAAAATCTTCCGAAAAGATCTCAAGTCCTTCCAAGATTGCCAAAGAAGAAGAAGACCAAGAAATCCAAGACACCCGAACCCGCAAAACCTGCCTCAAGCTCTGAAATTCCTGAAGAAGTTCCTGAGGATACCCAGGTATCACCCCAGCAATCCCCAACTCCAATTGAAACCCAGAAATCGCCTTCACCTCCACCAAAGTCTCCTGAAAAACAGCCCTCACCACTTGATAAGACCTCGCCAACTCAGCCATCAAGTTCAAAATCCTTTGCCATTCCGCCTATCGATCTGAGCCAACCCAGTGAAATCCCACCTGAAATGCTTTTTCTGGAAGAGAGTAACCGCACCACCTACAAAAGCTTCCTCAAAAGAGATATCGCTCGTGGTCGCGGAGTTGCCTTCGACAAACTGCCCCTGGGAACGTAATCACCTGGCTTAAAGAGTTTGGATGGGAGCATTTCCTGAGCCTCAACACACCCCACTTCCCTGAAGTAGTCAAACTCTTCTATGCTAATCTCGACTACAACGAGTTCGAAGGGCATGTTAACATCCGTTCCTATGTTCTCGGCCATAAGATCGAATGGACCACTCAGAAGATGAACGCTATGCTGGGAGTTGCTGATGAGGGACTTAAGCACTATGACATGAATGACTGGTGCCACGCTGATGAGTTTGATCTAGGGAATGTCTTTCATACACTCTGGAATACCCGCACGAAACCTCGATTCTCTGACGGTGAAGCACTGAACCAACTCCCTATCGACTACTTCTTCCTGCACAAGCTTCTCAACATGACTCTCTGGAGTGCCAAAATTGGCAGCGGCGGCCACTCGACGACGATGAACTTCATGAGCACCTTTGCCGTCTACATGGTATCCCAAAACCTCAAGTTCAACCTCGGATATGTCATCATGAAACACATGATCCAGGCCTACGAAAGCAGAGACAAAGCGCTGCCTTATGGCATGCTACTCACTCACTTATTTGAGTGCGAGGGCATTGTGTTGCCGCCTGGCTGGGAAGACAAATCCGTCCACATCGTGGACCAAGTGACCTTGAAGCGCATGGGAATTCACTATACAAAAGGCCAAGGTTGGTTCAAGGCCAAGGAAGTCAGGTCAGTGGATAGCGCCCAGAAGCGAGCTGCTGCAAAGGGAAAGGCAAAAGTGAAAAGCGACGATGATGAGGATTACGAAGATGAGCTCAGCGTCGGGAAGACAGGAATTGCCGTGTTGCGCCGTGATATCTCCGATATCAAAGCTGACAATCAGAAGCGATTCCGCAAGATCAAAGAACAATATACCGAAATGTCGCTGAAACTCTCCAAGCTCACCAAGCTCGTCAAGCAATCCCTTTCAAAACCCGCTGTTTCCGACTCCTCTTCAAGCCAGTAGGCTGCCTCTCCAGTTCCTTTCTGCTCTTAGTTGCCCCTAGGATATTCCAGTATCGCTCAGTTTTTAGGTTTACCTCCCGCCTTTTTGATAATGAAGGGGGAGTAGTAAGGTAAGTTTAGGCGTTTAGCGTCTAAGTGTTTTGCTAGTAAGTGATGTATGGGGAGGCTCGTTGAACCCTAATATAATATTTTGCTGCTATTATGATATATCTTCTATGCTTAATATTTTCTTTGCTCTGACCTTCGGATATATCATATGCTGATCTCATACTCTGATGCTTAGCTGTGCGATTTGACATGCGTGAATTTTCTTGATGAGTGCTAAGTGCCTGCTGCGATGATTACATGATTACTTGAACCATGCTTGGAAAATGCGCACTTAGGCAGGGGGAGCACACTCACGGGTAATTTCGAAATTCTTGTACTTAAGATATAACATAGAATTTAATAGGATATATCCGCACGTAGACAGGGGAGCAAAATTTGTTCACGATATATCTTAGCGTATCATAGAGATATCTGCACATAGGCAGGGGGAGCAAATAGAATCACATGTGATTAGGAAATATCGTATGCTCTGCTTTGTGATTATTGAACACTTAGACATATGCGCTAGGACTTGCATAATCGAATATGCTTACGTGCTTCCGTGCTGCATCAATTACATGTCATCATCAAAAGGGGGAGAATGTTGACCTTTTGGTCCATATATGTTAGAGAGTTTTGATGAACGATGTAATTGTAATGACATTAGGTCTATAAAATAAGCAATTCGATTTGGGACAAATAAAATGTCTAAGTTCATGATAATGTTCAACCATGCATTACAAATGAGATGAAAATTGTTAAAGTGTTGAATATTTGAATTACGTGTGATTCTGTGATGATTTAATGGAACTATGTGATCGCATGTTATAGACAGTCCATGAGATAGGATATATCGTTCTGTGCTATATATGGAAATAATGTATGAGATATCCTACTGAGCTATATATGGAAAATATGCTGTTTATATATGGAAAGTGATATATCCGTTGATACCAGTTTATTCCTGGACGAAAATCATTTGCACAATCCTTGATTACCTTGCACTGAATTAAATGCGAAATATTAAGTTGATATCTTTCCTTGTGCTGATTGGATTATTATAATTAGGAAAGATTTGATTTGATTGATCTTATGGATAAAGTGCTCTTATATGGTATGTGCTTTATATGGATGATATCTCTGAGATAAGGAAAGTCGTGCCTTGATTAATAAATCTATTTAAGTAAGCTCTGATTTGATCGGTGTGCTAAACATGGTAATTATATTGATTAAATGCTATGAGCTGTACATGGAAAACGTGTTGATATCTTGCTATCTTGTGTGCCATACTTGGAAAGTAAATCTGGATTGACTCGTTACTAGGAACTGATAGCAGGGAATCACTTATGAAAAGTCCGATATGGAAAATATATGCGAAGTGGTTGAATATGCTTGAGAACGTAATTGGACTTTTATATGGAATAAAAATCATGCTTAAATGCTTTATATGACCGTTGTGATGATTCATTAAACGCATGATTTATATGGTATGCTTGACTCGAAATCTACATGGAAACTATGCTTGATTTGGTGATTATTGTTTGATATAACTTTCCATGTGAAGTGCTGATTCAAAAGGACTATATATAAGCCACACTTCAGAATTTCGAGAGGATCTAGATTTTGCGAATATAAGCCTACGAGAGGTTCTTGAGCAGAAACATACTGAGAGATTCCTGAGTTTCCACTTGAGATAGCTTTCTGCCCACCTGAGCTTTAACTTGCATATCCATCACTGAGCGAGTGATTCATCAGATATTTCATCATCCCCTGCAATATATTCTGTCTTCGGACGTGTTGTCTTCGGACGTGAGCTATACCAAGGAGGCAAGGTCGACGTTTACGCACACGTGAAGGGAAGGACAAGTCCGGGGGCCCTTCGGTAGCGAGCTGTGTCTGTCGGGATCAAGGAGATTCCGAGGAACGAAACTCGGCGTGTGGTAACCTAGTAGTGTCTAGTGTTCGACTTGTTTCGGTTGTGTATTGGGCTGACCAATCAGTTTTGTATCCAGCTACGGTGCATTATAGTGATTGGTTAAACTCTTGGGAAGAAAATCCCAAGGAGAGGAGTAAACCCCAGTTGGGGATATAACCTCTATAAAAATCCTGTCTCGCATTTACTTATCAGTTATTTCTTTATCGCTGTGAGACAGACCCGACACACATCCGACGTTACTAGGATATATCAGGCATACTAGTTACAAACATCAGTAGGTATATCTAAGTCACCACACTAAGGTTTTGAAAAAGAAGCATAAAATTTTATTAGCCTAATTCACCCCCCCCCCTCTTAGGCACTTTTATATCTTCATTTGGTATCAGAGCGGGTTACTCAAACGACGGGCCTAACAAGCCTGAGTTAAAGATCTAATGGCTTCTTCGAGTTTTGATGTTTTTGCAGAAGGACAATCCCATTCTAGGCCACCGCTCTTTGATGGAACAAACTATGCTATATGGAAAAATCGTATGAAGGAATTCCTGCTTGCTACTGACTATGATCTGTGGGATATCATCACGACTGGACCCTACAGTCCCAAGAAGGCGGATGGAACTCCAAAGAAAGGTTCCGAGTACGATACAACCGACAAGCGAGGAATATCCTTGAATGCCAAAGCTAAGAACATGATCGCCTGCGCGCTTACAAGAGAAGAATACAATCGTGTGAGTTCATGCGAATCTGCCAAGGACATGTGGGAGATGCTTCAAGTCACACATGAGGGAACCACTCGAGTTGTACAAGAAAGAATAGCCCTCTTAACTCACCAATACGAGCTGTTCAAAATGGAGGACAACGAGACCATAAGCCATATGTACGCAAGATTCATGAGCATCATAAATCAAATGTTCTCGTTGGGAAAGAAAATACCGGACGGTGAGAAAGTACGGAAGATACTGAGATCTCTGCCAAGAGAATGGAATCCCAAAGTAACTGCCATCTACGAAGCAAAGGACTTGGACCAACTTTCCGTGTCAGAATTGATTGGATCTCTTACCACCTACGAGATGACTCAGATATCCTTCAAAGAGAAACCAACGGTCCGAAGTCAACCAAACATTGCATTTAACACCGAACAAGAAAATGATTCTGAAGGTGAAGAAGAGACTGAGGAGGATCTAATGGAGCAGATCGCCATGCTGACCAGAAGATTTGAAAAGTTTCGGATGAGAAGAAAGTTCAAGGGAAACTCCAAGTTCCCGCCTAGGAACAAGGGAATATCGTCATCCGGGAACAACATGCAGAAATGTTTCAAATGCAACAAGCCAGGCCACTTCGCCTCAAACTGCCCTATGGAAAATGGTGACAAAAAGGTAAAGAAGCAGAAAGCAATGGTCACTAACTGGGAAGAGGCCGAAAGTGAAGAGGAGGAAGATCTCGCCTACATGGCCAATGACGATGATCAGGTATCAGATTCATCTACTATTAAGAAAATTTACTTTCTAAATGAATTATATGCTAGGCAAGATGAATCTCATGATAACACTTCCTCAGTTCCTGAAGTAGATGAAAAGGAAGAGATGTTTGAAATTATTCAAAACGCAGAAAGAAGAATTAAGTCGCTCAACTCACAAGTAAAGAGTCTGATTAGGTATATCTAAGTCACCACACTAAGGTTTGAAAAAGAAGCATAAAATTTTATTAGCCTAATTCACCCCCCCCCCTCTTAGGCACTTTTATATCTTCAAGTGTTATTAAATACCTCGACATTTTGCTTGAAATGTCGACATATGGTGTTATTAAATACCTCGACATTTTGCTTGAAATGTCGACATATGGTGTTATTAAATATCTCGACATTTAAGCATAAGAGCTCGAAACTCTATGCTTCATATCATATCGACATCTTACATTCTCTATTGACATTTGTCTTATATCATATATGAAGCATCGAAATCCTATAATATTATGTCGAGATTTTTATAAACAAACCTATCGGGATTTATTAATTTATAGTAGTATGTGTTGAACTCATGAGCTCGACATCTTAAACATAACAGTAACATACACTTCGATATTCAGTAATGAGAGCTCGACATTTCACTTAATGTAGAAGTCAAAACCTTTATAAGTCCAACAGACACAACTCGACATCTTATTATAATAATTATATACATCTCGACATTGTGTGATATAGCTGAAATCTATTTCCAAGTCATCTCGACATTTCACTTAATACATCTCGACATTTCACTCATTGTATATTAACTAGTTTAAATGTCGAAGTCTTTATATATATATATTCTCCAAGTCACATAGCTGAAATCTATTTCCAAGATGTCGAAACCCACTTTAGTTCCGTGTCGAAATTCATGTTAGAAACATATCGAAATTTATAGAGTCGAAATTAGGGTTTTCTAAATTAAGCCAATTTCCTGAAATTATAATTAGACTGAACAAACCCTAATTTTATATATTTCTATTAGGATTTGAAGATTAGCGATTTACCGTACGATAAGCTAAGGATACCAGGTAAGTGGAAATCGCAACTACAACACATAATTTTAATGTGCATGAAATTACGTGTTATGTGTTCTTATGATTTTATGCAACTACTTGATTATGTGACTTTTTATGATTTGATGTGATGATAATTATTATATGAACATGGCACGCATATTCATGGCATGAGCACGTGCACGCACGACTAGTATGAGAGTCAGGGAAATAGCGTGCATGAGTATAAGATCGCTTGAAAGCGATATGTATAATTGCCGATATTGGCATTTGTGTCGACTCAATGATGAGTCACGGCTCTTCTATGCTACCACGGCGATTCACGAAGCCGAATTACCTGATTCACGAAAGGTAGGGGGAATACCCCGTAGCGGGAGATGCAACCTGGAGGATGCGACTCGAGGGTATGAGCGGCACCGAGGGAACCTCGAGTGTTGGCGACCTCGTAGTAAGCTACCAGTGAGAAGCGCACGCGTGTCAGACCGCATTGGGATGGAAAGGCGCCTTAGGGTTAAACGAAATTTGTGCGCCCGGGTTAGCCTCTCAATGGGACGACATTGGGATTGAAAGGCACTAGTAGCCTCTTAGTGTGGATCACACTGGGATTGAAAGGCACTAGTAGCCTCTCAGTGTGTACCGCATTGGGATTGAAAGGCACCATAGGGTTACACACAGGTTGAGTACTCGGGTTTAGCCTCCCAGTGTGCGTACTGCCACTTATACCCTTAGGGGCTTGAGCTCTATATGGTGCATAGTAAGATTGAAAGCCGAACGGGCCCAAAGATGAAATGAAGAGAACGAGAAAAATATGAGAGGTCAATAGCATTGGCGCGAATGTCTTCGCTATATAGGTCATGTGCATTGCATGCATGATTTTCACTTACTGAGCTTTATAAGCTCATTCCACGTTTTTATGTGTTGTAGGACCCCGCGATCACGGTACGTGATCATTTTCACGGCGAGGCCAACTTTTGAAGCTTCCGTGGGCTTTTGAGATGGAAGTGTGTGCATGGATGCGACCTCGTGGAGGCCCAGTAGATAAATTTATTTTGATCCGCATGCGCGCTTTCCTATGTAAATAGGACCCAAGATGATTTTGTAGACAACTTCAAGATTCCTTTTTATAGAAGGAAAAATTTTATCCGAAATTTCTCACGATTTATTTTATTATTACAATATTAGTCACATAGACTAGTTAAGAAAGTAGTGGTGGAAGGCGGGGCTGCCACAGGTGGTATCAGAGCTTAGGATATAGGTTCTGCAGACTGTCCATGTACACACACTCAAAAGCACGGAAGCGGCCTTGCCTGTAAGTTTTATGTTTATGAATTTCTGGTATTACATGATTTATTGATCGTAGGAACGTTAGGATAGAAGAACGATGGGTAGAACGAGAAATGGAAATAGTGCGGGTGCGGATAAAGGTAAAGAACCCGCAGCCTCTACTGATAGTCGTGATGAGACTATCCTCCAACTCGCGGAACTAGTCCGCCAACAATCTGCCCAAATCCAGCAACTGATCCAGCAACAAAACGCTGGTGGGCAATCAAATAACGGATCCCCTCCGGCCGACAGAATCGAAATGGTCGGGGAAAGATTTCGTAAACTTAACCCCCCAACCTTTGAAGATGCTGTTGACCCAACCTCGGCTGAGGATTGGCTCCGAACCCTAGAAACTATGTTCCAACATAGTCGCACCCCTGAAACCGAAAAGGCCTTGTGCGCTGGGTACCTATTAAGGGGAAGCGCCGGCCACTGGTGGGACACGATCCTAACTCTTGAAGATCCGATAACAATGACCTGGGAGCATTTCAAAGAACTCTTCCGAAATAAGTATTTTACTGCTCCCGTTCGTGCACAAAGAATGAACGAGTTCATCAATCTCCGCCAGGGAACAATGACGGTGGCAGATTATATTAGGAAATTCGAACAGTTGTCCCGATTCGCTACCCACATGGTGAGCACCGACTCGCTGAAAATCGAACGATTTATGGAAGGCTTGAAGCCAGAACTCTATCGCGACGTCGGCATGGCTGGATTCCAAGGGGTTACTTATGCCCAAATGGCAGAACGAGCCCTGATGGCTGAGCAAGCCGAGATCAGAATTGTGCGAGCCCAGGAAGTTAAGAGGAAATTCGAACAAGAACCCAAAAGGAACGGAAATAACCCGAAGAAACCATTTGTCCATCAGAATGTGAAACCCAATTTCCAAAACTGCCCTGGACCACCTCAACAAACAAATCCGAATCAAGGGAGACCCCAACCGAATGCACCCATATGTCCGAAATGTGCACGACGTCATCTTGGCGTCTGTTTCTCCCAAAACGCCACCTGCTTTAAATGTGGCAAGACAGGCCACTACTCCGTAGCCTGCCCAGAGAATACATCTGGAAGTCAGGGAACAAACCAAGCTAAGCCGCCGACAGCACCTGCTCGAGTATATATGCTTACGGCGGAAGAAACTGAAAACAACCCATCCGAGACGGAAGGTACCCTCCTAACTGATTAAACTTCAACATGCATTCTAGTGGACTCATGAGCCACATTTTCTTTCTATCCACCACTTATGTGGTAAGACTCGGGAATTCTTTTAGCCGACTTGGTTGATACCAGTTCGAGTGTCGACCTGAGTCGTGATCGTAGTAGATAGGCGTTGGAAATAGGAAGCCAAAATCTTTGGCTGAATTCTTGAAACCAATAATAATGGGGTATATTCCTATGCCCTAATCTTTTGCTCACCCTGAGAAACGTATTTGTTCGATATCAGAGTTGCGCAGCGGAAGCGTGATGGGTACTTAGGATCTTCGATTTCTGCCTAAGTTTATAATTATTCGCGTTAGCTCTTCGAGGTAGTACATGTTCCACTAACTGGAACAATCTTCGTGTTTACTTCACCAGGATTCTATTCCTTTCGATCCTCGAAAATTATTGGAGATTCCTTTATAACTTCCTATGGTGAATTTCTATCACCTAACTAAGTCAGATCAACTCCCTATCAATCGTTACCCTGAATTATTCCAGCTGGCGGAATTTCGGGGGCAAAATTATTTTTAAGGGGGGAAGGATGTAATACCCGTAAAATCTAATTACGGGATTCATAATATAATTAATGGCATGACGTCCTAATTTGCGGTATTTCCAGGCAAATTAAATAAAGAGGTCATGACTACAAGAAAACCAATACATAATTTGTTCTCTATAGTTAAATTCAGTTAAGCGATGTGAAATCAAACTTTCACCAATAAATTTGCATACATGTTATATGACTTACGTGACTGCATGAGACGTGTTTTACGATTTTATGTGTGAACATGATTTCAAATTGGGTGCTATTAGGGTTACTAACCAAGTAGAGGAATTAACTGAATTTAGATGGGTTATTGACTTTAGGGCTTTTAGTACATGACATGCTAATCAGGAAGGTTTAATTTAGTATAATTAAGTGCTAATTGTGTGAAATTCTAACTTAATATAGAATAAATTTTGTAGGTGATTAGAACGGATTTTACCACTTAGAAACCTAAATAGGTGAGTTCGATTTCTTGGCTATGAGGAAATATACATAGTAACCATTATTACAATTATTTAGAGACACAAGAATTGGAGCTATGATATGGCTCGATTACTTAAGCCATGGGAAATATATTTAATATTATGATAATAGTATCATCATATGAATCGGTTATTTGACAAGGAAAGGAATAATGATAATAATAATATATGTTATACCATTAAGATAAGTATCGACCAAGTGTCGATGATAATTATCTAACATCACACGCAATAAGGAGATAAAAACTGAGAAAAGCAGAAAATGAAAACCCTAAAATTATTATACACAAAAACTCGAAAACTCAAGTGAAGATCAGAAGAAACGAAGAGCAGACTGATTTAAGCAAGGGTGGTATGAAATTCTTATCCCAAACTTATGTGTTTAGATTTATAATAAGTTAGTATCACGTGTTAGAGAATCTGAATCAGTAAGAACAATTCTTTAAGTAATCCTATATGATATCCCCATCGGGTGTTTTAAAATTTTATGGTATGTATACTGTTCTTGAATAAGTATAGAATTTGATCGGAGTTTAGATGTCAAGCAACAGGTTATTCTGTGAAGTAGATGTCGAATTTTGCTAGCTGCAACAGAAAGAAATCGAGTCTGGAAGGATTAAAAATGTCGAACTGTGTCTTCAAGGTCATATCGACATCTTCACAACATCTCGACATTTTGCTTGAAATGTCGACATATAGTGTTATTAAATACCTCGACATTTTGCTTGAAATGTCGACATATGGTGTTATTAAATACCTCGACATTTTGCTTGAAATGTCGACATATGGTGTTATTAAATATCTCGACATTTAAGCATAAGAGCTCGAAACTCTATGCTTCATATCATATCGACATCTTACATTCTCTATTGACATTTGTCTTATATCATATATGAAGCATCGAAATCCTATAATATTATGTCGAGATTTTTATAAACAAACCTATCGGGATTTATTAATTTATAGTAGTATGTGTTGAACTCATGAGCTCGACATCTTAAACATAACAGTAACATACACTTCGATATTCAGTAATGAGAGCTCGACATTTCACTTAATGTAGAAGTCGAAACCTTTATAAGTCCAACAGACACAACTCGACATCTTATTATAATAATTATATACATCTCGACATTGTGTGATATAGCTGAAATCTATTTCCAAGTCATCTCGACATTTCACTTAATACATCTCGACATTTCACTCATTGTATATTAACTAGTTTAAATGTCGAAGTCTTTATATATATATTCTCCAAGTCACATAGCTGAAATCTATTTCCAAGATGTCGAAACCCACTTTAGTTCCGTGTCGAAATTCATGTTAGAAACATATCGAAATTTATAGAGTCGAAATTAGGGTTTTCTAAATTAAGCCAATTTCCTGAAATTATAATTAGACTGAACAAACCCTAATTTTATATATTTCTATTAGGATTTGAAGATTAGCGATTTACCGTACGATAAGCTAAGGATACCAGGTAAGGGGAAATCGCAACTACAACACATAATTTTAATGTGCATGAAATTACGTGTTATGTGTTCTTATGATTTTATGCAACTACTTGCTTATGTGACTTTTTATGATTTGATGTGATGAAAATTATTATATGAACATGGCACGCATATTCATGGCATGAGCACGTGCACGCACGACTCGTATGAGAGTCAGGGAAATAGCGTGCATGAGTATAAGATCGCTTGAAAGCGATATGTATAATTGCCGATATTGGCATTTGTGTCGACTCAATGATGAGTCACGGCTCTTCTATGCTACCACGGCGATTCACGAAGCCGAATTACCTGATTCACGAAAGGTAGGGGGAATACCCCGTAGCGGGAGATGCAACCTGGAGGATGCGACTCGAGGGTATGAGCGGCACCGAGGGAACCTCGAGTGTTGGCGACCTCGTAGTAAGCTACCAGTGAGAAGCGCCCGCGTGTCAGACCGCATTGGGATGGAAAGGCGCCTTAGGGTTAAACGAAATTTGTGCGCCCGGGTTAGCCTCTCAATGGGACGACATTGGGATTGAAAGGCACTAGTAGCCTCTTAGTGTGGATCACACTGGGATTGAAAGGCACTAGTAGCCTCTCAGTGTGTACCGCATTGGGATTGAAAGGCACCATAGGGTTACACACAGGTTGAGTACTCGGGTTTAGCCTCCCAGTGTGCGTACTGCCACTTATACCCTTAGGGGCTTGAGCTCTATATGGTGCATAGTAAGATTGAAAGCCGAACGGGCCCAAAGATGAAATGAAGAGAACGAGAAAAATATGAGAGGTCAATAGCATTGGCGCGAATGTCTTCGCTATATAGGTCACGTGCATTGCATGCATGATTTTCACTTACTGAGCTATATAAGCTCATTCCACGTTTTTATGTGTTGTAGGACCCCGCGATCACGGTATGTGATCATTTTCACGGCGAGGCCAACTTTTGAAGCTTCCGTGGGCTTTTGAGATGGAAGTGTGTGCATGGATGCGACCTCGTGGAGGCCCAGTAGATAAATTTATTTTGACCCGCATGCGCGCTTTCCTATGTAAATAGGACCCAGGATGATTTTGTAGACAACTTCAAGATCCTTTTTATAGAAGGAAAAATTTTATCCGAAATTTCTCACGATTTATTTTATTATTACAATATTAGTCACATAGACTAGTTAAGAAAGTAGTGGTGGAAGGCGGGGCTGCCACAATGGCTACGTAAAGAAGACACAATCAAACAGTTCATCAACGTAAATTTGAACCTAGATAATCTCTTCCTTTTATCTAGCAAGAAAGAAGGCATTGTCCTTACCAACTTATCGTTCCACCTCAGGATAAGAGTGTAATTTTGATAAAAAAAAAAAATAGATGGCAAAACTATCATATGTTACTCGAAAAAGAGCCAGTCCACCAAGACCTATCAACAATAATGTAGCAAGTAAGAGTGTCACGGCTTAACATACTGGTTGACGGATAAAAATAAGTCAACTCGGTATGCTAGCTGGTTGTTGAAAGATAATTCCTCCGTTTTATTCTCCAACGATCTCTTCTAGAGCTTGAAACATAGCCAACATGCTTGAACAAAAGGAACGGGAGGGATAATAACATTACCGAAGCAGCTAGAGCTGTAAATTTCAGACGTTTACGAAATAGGTAATCGGTATAAACATTCTCAGGCGGTGGCGAGTAGCTTATGTTTACAGAGTCCAACAAAGTGCAAACTATCAGTCGTGCTTCGAGCTCAGAAATTTGAGCCCTACAAAAATAGCGGGAAAAAATTGTTAATCAGAAAGGAAAAACATTAGGCTCATCCAATTAAAGGGCTCCTTCTTCTTGAAAATTACCCTAATTCAATAATCTCGCCTTGCAAAGAGATATACATGTACATCAACGATGAGAAAAATATGGCGAGTATCTACAAGAGACTGGCAATCAATCACTAACTCGCAGTATTCACTATAATTCCCCACTGTTGTTGTCTATGTAATGATCGCAGTCCACATTGAGCAATACGAAACGTTTGAGATTACAGCTGAGACTCGAATCTGAAATCGGGGGAAACAAAAACCTAAATGTCGAGTAAATAAATTGATCCAAGATCGAAAAGGACGTCAAATCGAAATATTACCAAATCATTCATAGCACCAGCCTTCTTATGATGCTCAAATCCAGCTCGTTTCCCTCGATATCTCGAACTGCATTTTGATCCAAGAAAAGCTGTCGATTTCATCGCATCCTATTTTTATAACAATATATAAAGTGAAGGATTATTTGATCAAATTATGTTTACCTGAATCATTCCAGGCCAAAGAGTTCCATCTTGCATTGTCTATCCTTCCTCGGGCATCTTTTTGCGACCAATAGCATGAAGCTACACTTCAATTTCCACACCCCCCTTCAAAAACACTCAAATTTGCACAGAATTTCAAGAATATCATCCTAAGATATCAATCAACATGAAAATGGCCTTCAGCTAACCCATAAACTTACTTAAATCCCATAAACGAAACCCTAATCGGCATACACTGTGGCAGCCCTGCCTTCCACCACTACTTTCTTAATTAGTCTACGCGACTAATGTCCTAAAAATGAAATAGATCGTACGAAATTTCGTATAAAATTTTTCCTTTCATAAAAAGGAATCGTAAAGGTTCCTACAAAATCATAATGGGTCCTAATTACATAGGAAGATGCGCAAGCGTGTCAAAACAAATCTATCTACTGGGCCTCCACGAGGTCGCATCCATGCACACACTTCCATCTCAAAAGCCCACGGAAGCTTCAAAAGTTGGCCTCGCCGTGAAAATGATCACGTACCGTGATCGCGGGGTCCTACAACACATAAAAACGTGGAATGAGCTTATAAAGCTCAGTAAGTGAAAATCATGCATGCAATGCACGTGACCTAAATAGCGAAGGCATCCGCGCCAAAGCTATTGACTCCTTACATCCTTCTCGTTCTTTTCATTTCATAGTTGGGCCCTTTCGGCTTTCAATATTGCTATGCACCATATAGAGCTCAAACCCCTAAGGGTATAAGTGGCAGTACACACACTGGGAGGCTAAACCCGAGTACTCCATTTGTGCTTATCCCTATGGCGCCTTTCAATCCCAATGCGGTCCACACTGAGAGGCTAATAGTGCCTTTCAATCCCAATGCGGTCCCATTGAGAGGCTAACCCGGGCACACAAATTTCGTTTAACCCTAAGGCGCCTTTCCATCCCAATGCGGTCTGACACGCGGGCGCTTCTCACTGGTAGCTTACTACGAGGTCGCCAACACTCGAGGTTCCCTCGGTGTCGCTCATACCCTCGAGTCGCATCCTCCAGGTTGCATCTCCCGCTACGGGGTATTTACCTGCCTCTCGTGAATCAGGCAGTCGGCCTCGTGAATCGCCGTAATATATTTCCCCTACCTTTCGTGAATCAGGTAATTCGGCTTCGTGAATCGCCGTGGTAGCATAGAAGAGCCGAGACTCATCATTGAGTCGACACAAATGCCCATATCGGCAAATATACATCGCTCTCAAGCAATCTTATACTCATGCACGCTATTTCCCTGACTCTCATACTAGTCGTGCGTGCACATGCTCATGCCATGAATATGCGTGTCATGTTCATATAATAATTTTCATCACATCAAATCACGTAAGTCACATAAGCAAGTAGTCGCATAAAATCATAAGAACACATAACACATAATTTCATGCACACATAAAAATTATGTGTTGTAGTTGCGATTTCCACTTACCTGGTATCCTTAGCTTATCGTACAGTTAAATTGCTAACCTTCGAACCCTAATTATAGAAACATATAAAATTAGGGTTTGTTAGTCTAGTTATAATTTCCTGAAATTGGCTTAATTTGAAAACCCTAATTTCGACTTCTATAAATTTCGAAACACTAAAATTTAAAACTTTAACCTAAACTGAAAATTATTTTAAGATAGATCTCGATATATATTTATGCTACTATGGTCTGAAAATCTCGACATCATATACACATAAGTTTAACATAGATTTCGATATTATATGAATCTCGATATATGATATAGAATAAATGTCGATATATTTAACATGCAAAGATCTCGAGTTGTATGATAATTAGATGTCGACATTGCATATTTAATACTACCTAAAGATTTCGGCATGATTCAAGATACATCTCGACATTTTACATTCAAAAATTTCGATACATGTTTGTCGACATAATGAACAACGATTCTGAGATGATTAAATACTACATGACTTTGATGCGGACTTCGAGATTTAATCATTAGACCAAGATTTCGAGATTATATATATATAGAGACCTCGAGGTTTAAACTATACAATGTACAATGTCGATATGGGTCTCAAGTTAGTTCTCGACATCATATACACATAAGTTTAACATAGATTTCGATATTATATGAATCTCGATATATGATATAGAATAAATGTCGATATATTTAACATGCAAAGATCTCGAGTTGTATGATAATTAGATGTCGACATTGCATATTTAATACTACCTAAAGATTTCGGCATGATTCAAGATACATCTCGACATTTTACATTCAAAAATTTCGATACATGTTTGTCGACATAATGAATCAACGATTCTGAGATGATTAAATACTACATGACTTTGATGCGGACTTCGAGATTTAATCATTAGACCAAGATTTCGAGATTATATATATATAGAGACCTCGAGGTTTAAACTATACAATGTACAATGTCGATATGGGTCTCAAGTTAGTTCTCGAGATCTTGTCAAACTTCGAAATTAATACTAACAAACATTTCGACATTGTTCTCGAGTTTTATTTCGAGATTTATAACCTGGTAAAATCCTATATCGTCTAAGCTTCCGATCAACATTCCATACTTTTTCAAGAACAATTTGAATATCAGTAAAACTTTAAACGTTTTAAAGCCCTCGAGAACTAGCTTGTATAAACCCTAACCATATATAGTTTTCTCGAGCTTAGTAATTCATAATACCTGTTCATATACGAATAAAAACATGAAGTTATAAGAAAATTATACCTACTCCCAGGTTGACCTTTGGTTCTTTCTCCCCTCACTTAGATCTTTCGATAGTTCTCCACTAATGAGTCATGGTATACAATTCTATTCTTATTATTTCCACTCAACTTTCGATAGTTCTCTCCTAATGATATGTATTTCTTCCCTCCTTTCAGACTTTTCGTTAGTTTCTCTTCTTAATTCTTATCTTATTTCTTGCGTGTAGTAATACACAAATGACATCGACACTTTAGTCCATTCTTATCTCTTTTATGTACCTTTCTTTGCTTTTAAGTAATTAGTATTTATCACAATGTTTCGACATCTTTAATTGCTTTCGAGTTTTACATCTTTCGACATTTATTGATTTGAGTTTTACTAATTTCGATATCTTTAGGACTTCAAGTGTTTCTTCTTCTGTTAAGTAAATTCTACTCTTATCTCTTTTGGCCCTTGCGTATGGAATTATCCAAATGACATCGATGGTTAATTGATCCTTATCTAAGTTCCTGTAATAAGTTATTATTTTATTGATTCTTTAGGTTTCTTGAGCTTGTTATTACTTATGTTCATGCTTATGAATTCAACGTCATATATTAATATACTATTCGAATTTGTTTGAGATTTAACAAGGTCCTTATCTTTATCCCCCCTGCCACCAATTTATATATACACATTTCTACCGGAATTTCCATCCTTTCTCATATCATAGTTGTTATCTTCTTTATCGAGTTTTAAGAGTTCCAAGATTTTACTAAGGATGCAATCGAAAATGATTAAATAGTGCACAAACTTTCGAAGTTGATTTCCAAAATAATTTCTAAGTGAGTTTGAAATTAATTTCGAACTTTGTTTCGAAATCTTGTCACACCTAATTTCGAAATTTCACCTACAACACTTAATATATTAAATTAACTTGTTTTTAGGTTAGCATACCATGTGCTAGAACCCTAAAATAAATAACTAACCTAAATTCAATCAGTTCTTCTACTTGGTTAGTAATCCTACTAGCAGCTAATATGTAATCATGTTGACACATAAAATCATAGAATATGCTTCATGCAATCACATAAATTATAATTCGTAAAACACGTAAGAATTATAAATCACACAACATGACATCATATTGGCACATAAGTCACTTAAAGGTATGAAGATATGAAGACATTCTATCATCGAAAGTACTAATTAATCCAAAAGTACTTAATTAAATATTTTCATCCCTACTTAAATCGTAAATCCCGTAATTAGATTTTACGGGTATTACATCCTCCCCCCCTTAAAAGAATTTCGCCCCCGAAATTCCGTCAGCTGGAATAATGCAGGGTGACAATTGGTAGGGAGTTGATCTGACTTGGTTAGGTGATAGAAATTCACCTTAGGAAGTTATCAAGGAATAGAAAGGAATAGGATCCTAATGAAATAGATATAAGGATTGTTCCAGTTAGTGGAACCTGTATTACCTCGAAGAGCTAACAAAAATATCTACAATTCTAACTCAGGTAGAGGTCAAAATTGTTAACGTCCATCACACTTCCGCTACGCCACTCTGATACTTGAACGAACAGGTTTTCTCAGGATGATCAAAAGATTGGGGCATAGAATTATACCCCGGATATTATTGGATCTTAGGTTCCAGGAATTCAAGTACGGGTTTCTATTTCGAATGCCTATCTACTACGATCACGATTCAGATCGACACTCGAACTGGTATCAACCAAGTCGGCTAAAAGAAATCCTGAGTCTTACCACATGAGTGGTGGTTGCAAAAGAAAGTGGTTTATAAGTCCACTAGAATGCATTTTGAGGTTTAATCGGTTAGAAGAGTACCTTCCATCTCGGATTGATTGTTTTCAGTTTCTTCCGCCGTAAGCATATATACTCGAGCAGGGGCCGTCAGCGGCTTAGCTTGGTTTGCTCCCTGACTTCCAGATGCATTTTCCGGGCAGGCTACGGAGTAGTGGCCCGTCTTGCCACATTTGAAACAGGTAGCATTTTGTGAAAAACAGACGCCCAGGTGACGTCGTGCACATTTTGGGCATGTAGGTGCATTTGGTTGGGGTCTCCCTTGATTCGGATTAGGTTGTTGAGGTGGTCCAGGGCGGTTTTGGAAATTGGGTTTCACATTCTTAGGAATGAACGGTTTCTTCAGGTTGTTTCTGTCCTCTTTAGGTCCTTGTTCGAACTTCCTTTTTATTTCTTGGGCTCGTACAATTCGGCTTTCAGCTTGTTCAGCCATCAAGGCTCGTTCCGCCATTTGGGCATAAGTAACCCCTTGGAATCCAGCCATGCCAACATCACGGTAAAGTTCTGGCTTCAAGCCCTCCATAAATCGTTCGATTTTTAGCGAGTCGGTACTTACCATGTGGGTTGCAAATCGGGAGAGTTGTTCGAATTTTCTAATATACTCTGCCACCGTCATTGTTCCCTGGCGGAGATTGATGAACTCGTTCATTCTTTGGGCACGGACAGGAGCAGTGAAATACTTATTGCGGAAAAGTTCTTTGAAACGCTCCCAGGTCATTGTCAATGGATCTTCTAAAGTTAGGATCGTGTCCCACCAGTGGCCGGCGCTTCCCCTTAATAGGTACCCAGCGCACAAGGCCTTTTCGGTTTCAGGGGTACGACTATGTTGGAACATAGTTTCTAGGGTTCAGAGCCAATCCTCAGCCGAGGTTGGGTCAACAGCATCTTCAAAGGTTGGGGGGTTAAGTTTACGAAATCTTTCCCCGACCAATTCGATTCTGTCGGCCGGAGGGGATCCGTTATTTGATTGCCCACCAGCGTTTTGTTGCTGGATCAGTTGCTGGATTTGGGCAGATTGTTGGCGGACTAGTTCCGCGAGTTGGAGGATAGTCTCATCACGACTATCAGTAGAGGCTGCGGGTTCTTTACCTTTATCCGCACCCGCACTATTTCCATTTCTCGTTCTACCCATCGTTCTTCTATCCTAACGTTCCTACGATCAATAAATCATGTAATACCAGAAATTCATAAAAACATAAAACTTACATGCAAGGCCGCTTCCGTGCTTTTGAGTGTGTGTACATGGACAGTCTGCAGAACCTATATCCTAAGCTCTGATACCACCTGTGGCAGCCCCGCCTTCCACCACTACTTTCTTAATTAGTCTACGCGACTAATGTCCTAAAAATGAAATAGATCGTACGAAATTTCGTATAAAATTTTTCCTTTCATAAAAAGGAATCGTAAAGGTTCCTACAAAATCATAATGGGTCCTAATTACATAGGAAGATGCGCAAGCGTGTCAAAACAAATCTATCTACTGGGCCTCCACGAGGTCGCATCCATGCACACACTTCCATCTCAAAAGCCCACGGAAGCTTCAAAAGTTGGCCTCGCCGTGAAAATGATCACGTACCGTGATCGCGGGGTCCTACAACACATAAAAACGTGGAATGAGCTTATAAAGCTCAGTAAGTGAAAATCATGCATGCAATGCACGTGACCTAAATAGCGAAGGCATCCGCGCCAAAGCTATTGACTCCTTACATCCTTCTCGTTCTTTTCATTTCATAGTTGGGCCCTTTCGGCTTTCAATATTGCTATGCACCATATAGAGCTCAAACCCCTAAGGGTATAAGTGGCAGTACACACACTGGGAGGCTAAACCCGAGTACTCCATTTGTGCTTATCCCTATGGCGCCTTTCAATCCCAATGCGGTCCACACTGAGAGGCTAATAGTGCCTTTCAATCCCAATGCGGTCCCATTGAGAGGCTAACCCGGGCACACAAATTTCGTTTAACCCTAAGGCGCCTTTCCATCCCAATGCGGTCTGACACGCGGGCGCTTCTCACTGGTAGCTTACTACGAGGTCGCCAACACTCGAGGTTCCCTCGGTGTCGCTCATACCCTCGAGTCGCATCCTGCAGGTTGCATCTCCCGCTACGGGGTATTTACCTGCCTCTCGTGAATCAGGCAGTCGGCCTCGTGAATCGCCGTAATATATTTCCCCTACCTTTCGTGAATCAGGTAATTCGGCTTCGTGAATCGCCGTGGTAGCATAGAAGAGCCGAGACTCATCATTGAGTCGACACAAACGCCCATATCGGCAAATATACATCGCTCTCAAGCAATCTTATACTCATGCACGCTATTTCCCTGACTCTCATACTAGTCGTGCGTGCACATGCTCATGCCATGAATATGCGTGTCATGTTCATATAATAATTTTCATCACATCAAATCACGTAAGTCACATAAGCAAGTAGTCGCATAAAATCATAAGAACACATAACACATAATTTCATGCACACATAAAAATTATGTGTTGTAGTTGCGATTTCCACTTACCTGGTATCCTTAGCTTATCGTACAGTTAAATTGCTAACCTTCGAACTCTAATTATAGAAACATATAAAATTAGGGTTTGTTAGTCTAGTTATAATTTCCTGAAATTGGCTTAATTTGAAAACCCTAATTTCGACTTCTATAAATTTCGAAACACTAAAATTTAAAACTTTAACCTAAACTGAAAATTATTTTAAGATAGATCTCGATATATATTTATGCTACTATGGACTGAAAATCTCGACATCATATACACATAAGTTTAACATAGATTTCGATATTATATGAATCTCGATATATGATATAGAATAAATGTCGATATATTTAACATGCAAAGATCTCGAGTTGTATGATAATTAGATGTCGACATTGCATATTTAATACTACCTAAAGATTTCGGCATGATTCAAGATACATCTCGACATTTTACATTCAAAAATTTCGATACATGTTTGTCGACATAATGAACAACGATTCTGAGATGATTAAATACTACATGACTTTGATGCGGACTTCGAGATTTAATCATTAGACCAAGATTTCGAGATTATATATATATAGAGACCTCGAGGTTTAAACTATACAATGTACAATGTCGATATGGGTCTCAAGTTAGTTCTCGACATCATATACACATAAGTTTAACATAGATTTCGATATTATATGAATCTCGATATATGATATAGAATAAATGTCGATATATTTAACATGCAAAGATCTCGAGTTGTATGATAATTAGATGTCGACATTGCATATTTAATACTACCTAAAGATTTCGGCATGATTCAAGATACATCTCGACATTTTACATTCAAAAATTTCGATACATGTTTGTCGACATAATGAATCAACGATTCTGAGATGATTAAATACTACATGACTTTGATGCGGACTTCGAGATTTAATCATTAGACCAAGATTTCGAGATTATATATATATAGAGACCTCGAGGTTTAAACTATACAATGTACAATGTCGATATGGGTCTCAAGTTAGTTCTCGAGATCTTGTCAAACTTCGAAATTAATACTAACAAACATTTCGACATTGTTCTCGAGTTTTATTTCGAGATTTATAACCTGGTAAAATCCTATATCGTCTAAGCTTCCGATCAACATTCCATACTTTTTCAAGAACAATTTGAATATCAGTAAAACTTTAAACGTTTTAAAGCCCTCGAGAACTAGCTTGTATAAACCCTAACCATATATAGTTTTCTCGAGCTTAGTAATTCATAATACCTGTTCATATACGAATAAAAACATGAAGTTATAAGAAAATTATACCTACTCCCAGCTTGACCTTTGGTTCTTTCTCCCCTCACTTAGATCTTTCGATAGTTCTCCACAATGAGTCATGGTATACAATTCTATTCTTATTATTTCCACTCAACTTTCGATAGTTCTCTCCTAATGATATGTATTTCTTCCCTCCTTTCAGACTTTTCGTTAGTTTCTCTTCTTAATTCTTATCTTATTTCTTGCGTGTAGTAATACACAAATGACATCGACACTTTAGTCCATTCTTATCTCTTTTATGTACCTTTCTTTGCTTTTAAGTAATTAGTATTTATCACAATGTTTCGACATCTTTAATTGCTTTCGAGTTTTACATCTTTCGACATTTATTGATTTGAGTTTTACTAATTTCGATATCTTTAGGACTTCAAGTGTTTCTTCTTCTGTTAAGTAAATTCTACTCTTATCTCTTTTGGCCCTTGCGTATGGAATTATCCAAATGACATCGATGGTTAATTGATTCTTATCTAAGTTCCTGTAATAAGTTATTATTTTATTGATTCTTTAGGTTTCTTGAGCTTGTTATTACTTATGTTCATGCTTATGAATTCAACGTCATATATTAATATACTATTCGAATTTGTTTGAGATTTAACAAGGTCCTTATCTTTATCCCCCCTGCCACCAATTTATATATACACATTTCTACCGGAATTTCCATTCTTTCTCATATCATAGTTGTTATCTTCTTTATCGAGTTTTAAGAGTTCCAAGATTTTACTAAGGATGCAATCGAAAATGATTAAATAGTGCACAAACTTTCGAAGTTGATTTCCAAAATAATTTCTAAGTGAGTTTGAAATTAATTTCGAACTTTGTTTCGAAATCTTGTCACACCTAATTTCGAAATTTCACCTACAACACTTAATATATTAAATTAACTTGTTTTTAGGTTAGCATACCATGTGCTAGAACCCTAAAATAAATAACTAACCTATATTCAATCAGTTCTTCTACTTGGTTAGTAATCCTACTAGCAGCTAATATGTAATCATGTTGACACATAAAATCATAGAATATGCTTCATGCAATCACATAAATTATAATTCGTAAAACACGTAAGAATTATAAATCACACAACATGACATCATATTGGCACATAAGTCACTTAAAGGTATGAAGATATGAAGACATTCTATCATCGAAAGTACTAATTAATCCAAAAGTACTTAATTAAATATTTTCATCCCTACTTAAATCGTAAGTCCCGTAATTAGATTTTACGGGTATTACATACACACCTGGCGTTTATCAAAATCCACGCCGACGCAATTCGCAAGAAGAAGTACGACCCAGGTTTGCGGGAGATGGCTGGCTGAATCCTGCCGATCGGCTCGGCCACGGACCTAAACTCCAGCGTCCCCACGCACGTCGACGCCAGCAAAGGGGTGAAGACCATGCGGTTCCTCGAGGAGACGCAAACGACATCCTACTTCTTCATATCGATGTCCTTGATCAGCCTGCACCCGGCCCAGCCCGAACCCAGCACCACCACCCTCGGTTTCTCACGCCTTAGTGGGGCCAAGGCTCGGATGCTTAGGCTCGGCAGCCTTCATATCATCTCTCTCTGAAGCTGAGCAGTGGGTGAACTGAGAAAATAGAGTCCTCGGCGAGTTTGGATGTCGTGATTTTCCGAGCAGTGAAGCTCCAACGACCAACTGTTCGCCATGATCGCACTCATCCTTTGCATCGTAGTGAAAAGAAAAGAAGAGAAAGTCACAAACTGAACAGACATTCACAATGACTGTTCAACTTTCTTCCTGTTGGGTTCCTTTTTTTTTATTATTCATTACTTTGCAACGTGAATAGGAAAAAGCCAAAAGGTGAATATGAAAAGTCAAAAGATAAAACTTTGATTTATGGGGTTTCGTTTTTCGTAAGATGGCACTTGGTAATTCCATTCAACAGTAGACCCAAAATGGTCATTGTAGTTTTGAGCGCTGACGTGTCACGCAGCGATTGGCTATAGGAGGGTCAATGAGAGGTCAACTATTTTACTTTTAATAAGTATATGATTAGCATGCCATGTGGCACAACGATCGACGATTCCAAAAGGGTATATTTGTGTTGTTTTGAAATGAATAAAGTTTGTACCCAATTTGTTGGTCTGCATTCCAAAGGGAAGTAAATTTCCGATGATTTCAATACTCAGTCAGTTGAAGTGTGTCTTGATTGGTGTATTTGAACGAAATCGAATAATTTAAATTATGTATTTTAAATTTTAAATTTCAATTCCAAACCCTAGGCAAACATTAGGAATTCAGGATATTTTGAATTTCAAAATGACGCTCGAGGCCCAGTTGTTAAAATAGAAAACCTTAATAAGTCACATGTGTCCCACAGATAATTGAGGAGAGTTTGATCAGTATATAAGTAGATGAGGGCACTCCATCTATCAACAATATTGATTTTAGGATGAAAGTTCATATCTTTTATGATCAACTCTCCTCCTATGTGGGCCAGCCCAATAAGACCGATTAAGGCCCAATAACGAAATTTCACATGGTCTCTGTTAGGAATAATGAATTTAAAGAATTCAAATTAACAGTTTTTTTGATTGGACTTAACCTAATTAAGTTTACGGGTTAGACATAGGCAAAACTGGATACCAGTCAACAGTTTGACAAGCGCGACCAGTAACCAAATCAAAGCTGCTATCACAAGGTCACTGAAGACCGGAATGCAGATACTGGATGTGCCACGTTTGACCAAGATTCAAATATATTTGAAGAGCGATAAGTTGAAGACTTCTGACAAGCAATTAATTCAAGGCTGACAGCTAGAGCCAAGTTGAAGTCAAACTAAGTCAAATAAGGGAAAGCAAAGCGCACATAGGGACTGCTGCAAAGACCGGACAGGCCCATTTTTGGGAAAAGTCATTAAAAGCTCTGTTCGGTACAAAGAGTTATCTCACAACGGTCTTCTACATCAAGCCAACAATAAAAGGGAGGAAGGCAAGATAAAGACAACCACTTCACCATTTTTTTTAAATCAAGGAACGAGAGAAAAAGCTCAAGCTCACAAGTGATTAAGCAAGAAAGTTTAGGTGTCATCCTCACTGCACGTTAGACCAGTTCAGTTAGTGAGTGAGTTGTTCTCAAGAGACTGTAAAAAGCTCTTGAAAATAGACCGGTCTGTAAAAAACTGTCTAGTTGGTGTCTAGGAGTTTAGTTAGCTATAGCCGTGTGGGTTATACTGTGTTAGTCTAGCTAAGAAGGTTGTGCAACGGGGTTGTCAAACCAAGTCTTCTAGTGGTGTCTTCCTTACGGGGAAGAAGGGGAGACGTAGGAGATTTTTGGCTCCGAACTTCCAGAAACAAATTCGTGTCTTTAGCAAACACACACACAAATCACACCTCTTATCCTTGGTTCAAAACCGACCGGTCTGCTTCCACACAAGTCACGTACTCAAATATCAAGCACCAGTATCTAACCTTAATCGGTTAAGAACCGAAAAAGAGCGATTGTTTATTCACCCCCTCTAAACATGCAACCGATCCTAACAGTATCAGAGCTGAAGGTCCTTTGTGGCTCGAGGGGTTCGAAAAGAGTAGCGTTCCCCATCCATCTCAAATTAAATAAATATATAAATAAATGGCGGGTTCGAAAAGAAGTGGCGTTCCTGACCGAATTTAAACAATTAATGTGGTTCACATGTGAGGGGGGAGTGTTAAAATAGAAAACCCTAAATAAGTCATATGCGTACCACATTTGATAATTGAGGAGAGTTTGATCGGTTTACAAGTAGATGAAGCCACTCCACCTATCACCAATTGATTTTAGGATGGAAGCTCATATCTTATATGATAAACTCTACACCTATGTGGGCTACCCCTATAAGGCCCAGTATGGCAAAATAACGAAATTTCACCCTCGTCGAACTCGACTTCTATCTATTTTCTTAAAAATTTTAACAAGTACAAAAATAAAATAATAAATAGCAAACAAAACAAGCTCGTGAGCCGGCTTCGAGCGCCCATGAGAGAGCTCGATCTAGCGAGTTTGCTCAACGGTCCCCTAATTGTTATTATTTTTTATTAATATTATTATTGTTAGTATTATTATTAATCTATTATTACTACTATTATTTACGAAAAACACATTACGAGCTCAACATTGGATTTCAGAAACGGATTATTTGACATGAAATTTCGAATACGGCAAATAATAAGCATTTAGATTTAACCTCGAATTTAGATGAAATCGAAATCGAAATCCGACGATTGCCAAACGGAAGAATTGGGAGAAACTCGGATTTCAAATAAAAAACTGGAATCCAAACGGTCCATTATTAAATTTAGACTTGCTCATGGTTTATATACCGGCGGTTCTTGGTTTGGAGGGAGCGCCTAACCGCTGGGGCCTGGGAATCGTCATTAGGGATGGTTACAGCTGGTGAGAGCCAGTTCTGTTTCAGCGGGAAAAAGCAGTTTTGGCAATTTTTTCATTTTCTTTCCCCATTCATGGCCGTAGACATGGCGTGCACTTATCTGTGGAGAGTCACGGTTTTCGTTTAAGCCCGTGGGCTCCTCGTGCATTGGAAGGTAGAGTTCACTTCTTTCAACGAGACTGTGGACCATGACAATTTTGTTAAAAGTATATGAACTTGGTTTGGACCATTAACATATGAATTTAGTAGTTGGCTTCGGAGATATATTAGCCAAATATCTAGAACCTCATGGATATTCTAGAGATATCATAGAACCTTATAGAACAAAGATATTGATAGGAATAGTTTAGACTAGTGATGTGTGGCTTAATTCTACCCACAAGTTAAGGAGGTGGAACTAGAATAATTACAGGTGAGGTCGTAGCGTTTGTATAAAGGAAGTAAAAATCAAGAGTCACAATTAAGTACTATAATATAAAGCCTCTTTCTTCTTAAACACAAGCCTTCAATATTAAGTTACACTAGTACAAAAGGGCTAATAGGCTACACTAGTACAAAAGGGCTAATAGGGGACAACTTATTGGCGTCGTCGATAGCACAATCGCTTATAGTCCCGATATAAGGCGACGGTGCAGACCGTAAAGTAAGAAGTACAAACTGCGATGGTCTTTACGTAACAACCACCGCAGAAGGCGTCACAACTAGGCGACAGTTGATTCTTAACAACTGTCTTTTTTTAATATTTTTTCTGTTTTTATAAAATACCTATAAATCAAACCTACAAAAATCCTAAAATGGCAATCCGCGTATAGTAACGATCACTAACGCATCAAAAATTAAAACACTCCCGTTGAGCAATCAAATTCAGAATTATCATCCTTCAACTAATGTAAAATCCACATAAACAACCTCACACTATAAAAATCCAAACAAAAAATTCTCACCTAGACACACGACACGGAAGTGCTCGGCCCACAACTCACATACTTCTTCTATCGATTCCAATCGTAAGTGAAGCATTGTAGCATCTAAAAAACAGTAAACACGAAGTACAATAAATAGACAAACGTAATCAGAAAGATAGTTATATATATAGATATATACCATCATCAACTTGTTATTTTGGCATTGTCCGATATTTCTGAAGATGTTGTACATGTACGGCATAACGTAGAGGCCACACATTTCACTACCAGATAGTTGTTGAGTGCACCAGCTAACAACAATAACTTAATTCCAAATGTAAGTATAATTACGATTAACTTTGCAAATCACAAAACATACTAACCCAACTAATGAGAGATGTCTTCTTCTTAGTTTGACAGCACCCACGCGCCTCCCCGACTTTATCTCCCTGAAATTCAATAGTATACCAACATTATTATAATAAAATAAAATTGATACTACTAATTTAACATTGAATAAAACTTACAATTTCAGTCGACACGGATAGCTATCTTCCTAAGATCTGCATTTGGCGCCATTAGTAAATAAAAGCAATATTTTACCTTAAGCGTCCAAATCAAATCAAAGAGGCCACAACAAAGTTCTCCAAGTTCAATTCGTCCGATAAAAGGACAAGCCCCTGATCAAAACCTAATTTTAGAAATAAATAAGTAATAATATTCAATCAAACGAATTAATTCAAAGCTAAAACCCAATTTTCGAAAGCAAACATGCCCCAATAGCCCAATTTTCAAAATTTAAGTATGAAACAAAATATATTACACGAAACTGCACCCAAATTGACAAAAAAATCAACCACACCGTGACCAAAACCCTAATTTTCGAAACAAAGACACCCCAAATTCGTCCAATCTCGAAATTAAAATACAAATCAACATATATTAATCTTAAATCGCCCCACATTTCGACTAAATCCACATCAAATAGGACACAACTCGAAAAACGAGTTTAGAAAGGAAAATATACCTATCCGAGCCGCTAGGAATCAAAACAATCGTCGCCCACCAACCTTGTAGCAAAAAGATGTCGCGTCGAAGAAGCTAAGTGTAATACCCGTAAAATTTAGTACGGGATTACCAATATAATCTAGTAGTGTGAATATTAAAATTAGAAAGTTTCGGATTAGTAATTCGGAAATTTTGCAATGATTTTATGATCGAATTAGAAGTTTCGGAAAAGGAAATTAAATAGTAAAATGGAGTTTAGGATAGCAAAGTTATTCTCAGATAACAATAACATGGTAAAGCTTGAAATTAATTTGTGGAATGAGGCTTAAGAAATTTTCGTGAGCCTAAGTATATTTATTATATTATATCACTAATAAAGAATTGTATCATACTAATTTAAGTTGAGTTTCCTAACTTATATACATATATCATTAGAGAGGTAAGACGTTTCGTGACTATGATGATATATGCACACATATTAGTATTTATAATATCTATAATAAAGAAGATGGGATAAGATCGATCATAAGGAAGTAATAGAATGACTTATATTGGGATAAGATAATCCTTGCTTACTCCATGAGGAAAACTCGTCACCTCTTAGTCTTGTCAAGTTCCCAATTTCTAAAAAGCTTTTAATATATATCGACATGCTAAGTTATCATAATGGCATACATACACACACGAACTGACGAAAGAAAAAAGGGCAAGAAATATTTAACGCAAGGAGAAAGAAAATTGCATCAAAGAAAATGTTTCGACAGCCAACTTCATCAAGGTCGAAGCTTAAACTAGCACGGATCAGTAAAACAACAAAACCTAGGAAGTGAGGTATGGATGAGTCCGGTGCTGATGCGCGTCGCGACTAAGGCGGGTTGACGGCGGTGCTCCATAGATTTTGGAGGGCGATGCTGTACATGGATGCGACCTCTGGAACGACGTTAGAGTGTTTTGTCGTTTTGTCATTTTGGGGCTACGGCCCGTGTATAGTGATGGCGATGTAGTAATATATGTTTTATTTTCGAAAAAAGGTTTTTGTTAGACGGGTCTTCCGCGACTTACGTTGCAAAATCCGCCACAATTAGTATTAGGAAGCCAGGGTCGTTACAGGTGGTATCAGAGCTTAGGATATAGATTTTGCAGACTGTCCATGTATGGCCGCTCAAAAGCATGGATGATCAGCCTTGCCTGTAAGTTTTAAGTTTTGATGTGATTAAATGTTTACGATAATGTGCCTCCTTACGTGACTAATTCATAAGATGACAAAAGGGCGTAGAGAAGTGGGCGCGACTATTCGTAGAACCGAACCCGAATCCCCTACCACTAAACGGGACTCAGTCATTCTGCGACTTACCGAGCTGATCCAACGACAGTCGAATCAGAGTAGTGATCTTATCCAACATCACAGTTCATCCGAACACCAGCCGTCCCCCCAGCTCGAACGTGTGGAGATCATCGAGGAACGGTTTCGAAAGTTAAATCCTCCCACTTTTGAGGATGCCATCGACCCTACAGTGGCAGATGATTGGTTGTGCACTGTAGAGGATATGTTCCTATACAGTCGAGTCCCAGAAAATGAACGAGTGCTCTGCGCTGCATCGATGCTCCAAGGGAATGCCAGATTTTGGTGGGACACCATCAAAATTTTGGAGGACCCAATGACCATGTCATGGGAAAGATTTAGGGAGCTATTTCGGGGCAACTATTTTACAACCCACGACCGAACTCGTAAGATGAACGGGTTCATCAATCTTAAGCAAGGCGAGAAGACTATTGCGGAATATATCCGTAAGTTTGAGGAACTGTCATGTTTTGCCCCGCATATGGTGGCGACCAACGAGCTAAAGGTAGCACGCTTTCAAGTAGATCTCAAACCTGAGATCTATCGAGACGTTAGTATTGTTGGGAATCGGCGCACATAATCGAAGTATTACACGCAGCGGAAATTAAAATTTTTATATCAACATATCAACCGATTCCGACAGGATCCATGCGAATTAAAGCCTAACTAGTTCGTAGAGATCATACCTGATATTATCTTGAGACGACTACGTAGCTAAATACCAAACGTATGGTATCTCTACCGATATCCACCAAGAACTCGATCAAAGAATCGTCCTTTCTCCGGCTAGAAATACTCGAACGATGTATCTTAATTCACTAATACCCAAGAGCTCGTAATTATTCAAGAAAAAGGGACGATTTTGTAGGGTCTCGACTCCCAATTTTATACACCTATCAACCATAGGATAAGATCTTCTAATATCTTTTTTATATTAGTAAAAGATCATAACATTATTATATTCCATAGTTAGTGCAATTAACCCTCACTATTATAGCAACATAACGTGGGATCAAATCCCATTTAATAATGATAATTTCCTTGCATGTTCTATTGCGTGATTTTAGAAGCCGATCTCCTACCACTCAATCCTTTCCATCTATAAATTAATATTAAAAAATATATCAAATATATATTTAATATAAATTCATCATATACTATACGAGTCTCATTTATTTTGTATCATATGATAACCAAATAAATTATCTTATAATTAATTCGTCATCATATTTACATCTCCTTGTAACATACAAAACTTAATCTCTTTGATCTTTTCTTTTCGGTGTGACCCTGTAGGATCCATGTCACGTGGCAATAGAATTAGATCCAATTCTAATTCTATAAATCATAAGCGGTATCTAGCAGATACGTTAAGACTACCCAAGTGACACAGATAATAAGTATCTCAAATACGAATCATCATCCTTAAGCAGTAACTGCCCGTGTCAATTCCTTGTCGCATAATATCCTAAATAAGTTCAAGGTAGGAATGTGTCATCCTCGCAACTTATTTATCTCTTGATTCCAAAAGTTTATCGTAAATATGATTACTCTTAATCACATTGCATGCATTACGATATCACCTTTATCAAGGGGCCCATGGATATTATCACTCATGAAATGAGGGACAAAATATTCTTGATGAACGTAATCCACTGCACTAGTCACGCTTGTCGTAACACCACCCGTATGGTTACCTTTTACGGCTAACGTTGAGCGATACTAACAGACATTCATTTCTAGTGTTGAAAAATGATCTCATATTATAGAATTCAAGACACGTATGAAACATTAATGACACAAACACAATCTATAATATGCTTCATTTGGGGTCTATCCGATATCATAATCTTTATTATCTGTGTGATTAAATTGATAACTCTTTATCAAATAGTTTGCAGAGTATAACAATCATTCAATCCACACATTAATCTTAAACATGATAATTAGTGTTCCATGCTAAAATCAAGATTAAGGATACTTTAGAGTAAATATTATTTAATTCAATATGGAATTCTACAATCTAAGTCATCGACTTAAATGACCATAAATAATTAATTTACTCAAGGAACAAAATGATATAAATCATTCAATTCGTGAAAATAAAAAGCGCAACAATATAAATATTAGCTTTTTGATCACAATACTAACAATCTCCAACTTGATCTAAAGCCAAATCCAAGGATCTCTATGCACGTAGCTATAAACAAGGGTCCTCAGAATAATCATATAATTCAAAACCAATTTCCATCGTATCTAATACCCATAGATTCACTATGAGAAGTGTGCTTGGCTTGAGGTAAATGTTTTGTCAGTGGGTCGGCTGTGTTGCCGGCGGAATCAACTCTACAAACCTTCACATCACCTCTATCAACGATTTCTCGTATTAAGTGATAACGACGTAGAACATGTTTGGATCTTTGGTGTGACCTAGGCTCTTTCGCTTGAGCAATAGCTCCATTGTTGTGAACTTTCTTATCCAACATCCCTCTTTAGCCGCTTCAGAAGCAGCTATGTATTCTGCCTCAGTAGTGGAATCTGCTGTTGTTTCCTGTTTGGAACTCTTCCAACTAACAACACCTCCATTGAGCAGAAAAACATATCCTGATTGCGATCTCATATCATCATGGTCGGTTTGAAAACTAGCATCAGTGTAACCTTTTACAACGAGCTCAGGTTCACCACCATAAACAAGGAACATATCCTTAGTCCTTTTCAGGTACTTGAGGATATTTTTAACTGCACGCCAATGTGCTGTAACATCCCGTTCCATACCGGGTGTCACTGTAGCATCCGTCCCTACCGGGACCTGTGGGGTTGGGCCCACCACACTCCGACTGATCGTCTGGCCCCACTGTACCACCATTTAACCTTTCAGCGTGCTTTGTCCTCACTCACACGCACCCTGGGCAAACTTCCCAGGGGGTCACCCATCCTAAGATTTCTTCAAGTCAAGCACGCTTAACTTCGAAGTTCTTTCGGATGGACTCCCGAAAAGGTAGGTCGACCTTGGTGATATGAGCAGTACTATCATTTCTCTTATACGATCACTCCCCGCCCTCATCGACCCCGGGCGTCACATGTGCTATGCCGGAGTTGCCTGATATCTACTTGTCACACTAAGCGCGTATGACACGTCAGGGCGAGTGCATATTGTGGCGCCCCGCCATCTACTAACCTTTCTAACGTTATCTTACGTGACTAAATATAATATAAAGTAAACAATACGCGAAAATGCGTATTAAATTTTTCCTTTTATATAAAGGAATTCATTATGTACATGCTCAAAATATCGCTCCAACCCTATATACAAGGGAAGTGTATAAGTGCGAAGCACCTAACGCCCGGCCACACAGGTCGCATCCATGTACACACCACCCCCAAAAGTCGCTAGAAGCTTCAAAAGGTAAGCCTTGCCATCAAAAGCGATCACGTACCGTGGTCGCGTGCACCTACAACACATAAAGTAAGGGGTGAGCTATAAAGCTCAGTAAGTAGGAATATGCAATGTCGTGAACGTGGAAACCCTCGCAAAGGCATCCGCGCCAATGCATCTCACACCTCATAAAACAAACTCGATCTCATATCTCTCAGGGCCCTCGGCTAACTTGCTATGCACCATAAAGAGCTCTAATCCAACACGGATAAATGTGGCAGCGACCTACGCTGGGTAGCCTACGCTAGGTTTCCCTAGGTCGCACCCTCCCAGGTCGTCCCCTCGTGCGGTAGCCCACGCTGGTAGCCTACGCTGGTTAGCCTACGCTAGGGTTTCCCCTTAGGTCGCTCCTTTCCAGGTCGCACCCTCCAGGTCGCATCCCTCCGCTATCAGGGCATCAGCCCAAATAAAATAAACAGGGCAGAAGCCCAATAAAATATATAATATAATCGACGACGCACCACGCCGTCCTGGTGCCATAGAAGTAGCCCTGACTCAACTGCGAGTCGACATCAAATGCGTATATCGGCAAATATTATTCGCCCTCAGGCGATAAATACCGTGCATGCTCATCTCACATAAACCCCAAGTGTCTCGTGCATGCACATGAATATGCAATGTGAATTAATATTATAAATATTTATCATGCAGAAGCATGTCAAATAATTCACGTAATAATATAAACACCCAAGCACATAGTCACGTAATTCAAGCACATACAAATACATTAGGTGTTGTAATTGAAATTGACACTTACCTGGTATCCTTAGTTATTAGCTTATCGTACTGTAAATTGCTAACCTTCGAACCCTAAATATTGAAACATATAAAATTAGGGTTTGTTAGTCTAATTATAATTTCAGGAAATTGGCTTAATTTGAAAACCCTAATTTTAACTTATAAATTTCGAAATCCTAAAATTTAGAACTTTAACCTAGACTAAGAAATATTATTTTGGAGATAGATCTCGAGTGGAATTGTGAAATGCTATTGATATAAATCTCGGCATGTTATCAATCTCGACATATATTAGCTATGGCTATCGAACTACATAAATAAATCTCTGACATAGTTGATAAATCTCGATATGAATCTCGAGATGTGTCAAGTTATAACAAAAGTCGAAAGGTAAAATGTCGAAATATGTTATGTAAGGATTTCGATACTACATATGAAAATCTCGATATGTATCTTAAGATAGATTTCGATATCCATCATAAAACTAAATTTCGGTATAAATCTCGACATTGTAATCAAAATATGGAGATGTATGTTAAGCTTTTACAAATGTCGAGATGTTAAAACAAGATGTCGATATGGAATAGGTTTCGAAGTTGTTTTCAACATCAATTCTCGACATTACACTCTTACCTCGACATTTGATTAGTCAATACACTAAGATTTCGAATTAAATAATGCACAAAGATGTCACAGATTTCGAGATGTATGCTTGGGAATATAATCAAGATGTCGAGATGTTATTATGTATAGAAATTTCGATGTTTCTTCAAGATTACAAAAATCAGAAAAAGCAAAATTCCTATCCATACGAAATAATAAAGTCAAGTCTTTTCCCTAAAACAACTCGACATCTCTTCAATCCACCCGAGAATTACCTAAGTGAATGCTCAAAATTTCAGACCCTTAGAGCTTTTGTCTATACGAATATTGTTTTTCCTACAAAAATGATTTCAACTTGATTAACCTTCAGACTTGAGCACATATGAATCTAAGCGGTTGGGTTAGCACAAACTTAAACCTAGAAGTTAGGGTTTTCAGAATAAAAATTTATCTCTAACCTCTTGAATACGAGAATTCTTATTGAAAAACATATGAACAGGATCGATACTAATTTAGGTGTCCAAACTTACTTCCCACCCGAAGAGTTGTCCTAAATCGTTCTTATATCTAGTTTACTCATAATTCGTCTAAATAAAATCCTCCAAGCTTAAACCTATACAAACCGTAAACACGAACGTAACCTTTGGTGTTTAATATTCTCTAATACACATGAAGATAAAAGATAGTTATGATAGAAATTATACCTCTTAGCTTTGTGCGAAATTCAATACAGCTCTTAGTTCTTCTTACTCCAAGTTTTCGATGGTTTATGTTTAATGAATTGGAGTTTTCATTCTTTATCCTTAAAGGTGGCGTGTTTGAGTAAACAATTAGTATTTATCAAGTCCTTCCTTATTCTATTTTTACCTTACTTTAGTTTACCTTCTAGCTTAAGTAATCGAAGTTTATCATTTCATTCGAAATCCGCTATGGTTCTTTGATTTCGATATTTCAAGTAATTACCTATCGAGATTTCTAAATCTCGAGACTAAGAGACTCTACAATTGATTTCTTTCGATGTTGGTTATTTTCGATCTTCATCTTATCGACTTCCCCTTGCAACTATAAATTTCAAGGTTGATTAATCATTACCAAGATTGCGAGATGTGTTTCGAATTCATTCCTACCAATTCAGTTTCCAGAATATACAATATCAACACCTAATATACTAAATTTTCTAGGTTAGCATGCCATGTATTAGAAACCCTAAAATAAATAACTATCCTAAATTAAATTAATTCATATATGTCATGTTAGCATATAACATGAAATCATTTAAGCACATGAAAATCACAAAACATGTCTAATGCAGTCACGTAAGTCACATAATATATATGCATACTTATTGGCCAACTTACGTGCGGGACCCGGGTATTACATCCTCCCTCCCTTAAAAGGGATTTCGCCCCCGAAATCAGGCAGGGAGAAAAAGCTCAGGGTAGCGATTCCTCATATCATCTTCTCGTTCCCAAGTGGCTTCTTCTGTTGACTGATTCTGCCATAATACTTTTACTAACGGGATCTCCTTGTTCCGCAACCGCTTTACTTCGTGCATCAAAATTTCTACGGGTCTCTCCTCATAACTCAAGTCGGGCTTGAGTTGTTGGTGAAAATTTTCGTTATTCAGGACATGACTGGGATCTCCGACGTATTTTCGTAACGTCGATATGTGAAAGATGTCATGAACCTGAGCTAACGACACCGGTAACTCTAGCTGGTAAGCAACTTCGCCAACTTTCTTTATTATTCTAAACGGTCCAACATACCTAGGACTCAATTTGCCTTTCTTTCCAAATTGCTTCACGCCTTTCACTGGGGATACCTTTAGGAATACCCAATCATCTGTTGTAAACTCTAACGGTCTTCGTTTTTTGTTTGCGTAACTCTTCTGTCTACTCTGGGCCGTTCGCATTCTTTCACGTATCTTTGAAATGGCCTCCATCATTTCTTGCACCATATCAGGGCCTAACATTGTCCGTGCACCAACTTCATCCCAATGAATCGGAGATCTGCATTTGCGTCCATATAGAGCTTCATAAGGAGCCATTCCAATCGTCGCGTGATAGCTGTTGTTGTAAGAGAATTCGATCAATGGAAGATATCGGCTCCAATTCCCTTTAAAATCGAGTACGCACGCCCTTAATATATCTTCTAATGTCTGGATTGTTCGTTCTGACTGCCCGTCAGTTTGGGGATGATAGGCAGTACTGAAAGAAAGCTTGGTTCCCAGTGCCTTCTGCAAACTCATCCAGAACTTAGACAGGAATCTTGAATCTCGGTCGGAAATGATCGAAATTGGAACTCCGTGTAGTCGAACTATCTCTTGAACATATAATTCTGCGTATCGCTCCAAGGAGAATGTCGAGTTGATCGGCAAAAAGTGGGCAGATTTGGTCAATCGATCAACGATTACCCAAATGGCGTCGTGGCCTTTCACTATTTTCGGCAAGCCAACGACGAAATCCATCGTGATATGGTCCCATTTTCATTCGGGAATTGGCAAAGACTGTAATGTTCCTGCCGGTCGTTGGTGTTCCGCTTTTATCTGTTGGCAAGTCAGACATTGACTTACGAATGTTGCAATATCTCTCTTCATTCCTGGCCACCAATAGTTATTTCGTAAGTCCCTATACATCTTGGTCGCTCCGGGGTGTATGGAATAGACCGTAGTATGTGCTTCCGTCAGAATAATCTTTCGTAGTTCCGTGTTATTGGGCACGTATAAGCGATTCTTGTAATATAAGCTTCCATCTTTTCGTACTTCAAAATCAGAGGGCACTTCTTCTTTTTGCACGCCTTTAATCTTTAAATAGAATTCATCATTTTCTTGCGCGTTCCTGATCTGCTCTATTAATGTAGGTTGGAGGGTCAGTGCTGCCAATTTCGCTTCAACTTCGCCCAATTGTACAATTTCCACGTCGAGTTGTTGTAGCTCCGTGCTCACAGATTTTCGGCTTAATGCGTCGGCGACCACATTTGCTTTGCCTGGGTGGTAATGAATTACGCAGTCATAATCTTTAACAAGCTCCAGCCATCGTCGCTGCCTCATATTTAACTCCTTTTGGGTGAAGAAGTACTTCAGACTCTTGTGATCCGTGAAAATTTCGCATCGTTCACCGTATAAATAGTGCCTCCAGATCTTCAAAGCAAAGACTACTGCGGCGAGCTCCAAATCATGAGTCGGATAATTCTTTTCATATTCTTTTAACTGTCGGGAAGCATACGCAACCACGTTCCCATTTTGCATTAATACACATCCCAGACCATTTTTCGAAGCATCGCTGTATACTGAAAATTCTCCGGTCCTTGTGGGTATCATCAGAACTGGGGCCGACGTGAGTCGTCTTTTTAATTCCTGAAAACTCTGTTCGCATTCGTCGCTCCAGTGAAATGGGGCATTCTTCTTCGTTAACTTTGTTAATGTTGAGGCGATCTTCGAGAAGTCTTTAATAAATTTTCTGTAATACCCCGCTAGGCCAAGAAAACTACGTACTTCGGTGACATTGGTTGGTTGGGGCCAATTATTTATAGCTTCGATCTTGCTTGGGTCCACGGAAATTCCTGCTCCCGAGATGACGTGTCCCAAGAATGCGACTTGATTCAGCCAGAACTCGCATTTCTTGAACTTAGCATATAATTCTTTTTCTCGTAGTATCTCGAGAACGATCTTCAAATGTTGTTCATGTTCATTCTTCGTCCTAGAATAGATAAGGATGTCATCGATAAATACGACGACAAATTTGTCCAGAAATGGCTTGAATATGCGATTCATTAGATCCATGAACGCCGCTGGCGCATTAGTCAGCCCAAAAGGCATGACTAAGAACTCGTAGTGCCCATATCGTGTACTGAAAGCGGTCTTTGGAACGTCTTCCTCTCGGATCTTCAACTGGTGATATCCCGATCTTAAGTCTATCTTTGGGAACACCGTTGCACCTTGCAATTGATCAAATAGATCATCAATTCTCGGTAGAGGGTATTTATTCTTGATGGTAATCTTGTTCAGTTCTCGGTAATCAATACATAGTCTCATCGATCCATCTTTCTTTTTAACAAACAGGACCGGTGCTCCCCATGGTGAGAAGCTAGGCTGAATGAATCCCTTTTGTAATAATTCATCTAGCTGCTCTTCAAGTTCCTTCAACTCGGTTGGAGCTAACCGGTAAGGAGCCTTCGAAATTGGTGCAGATCCTGGTATTAAATCGATCGTGAATTGGATCTCACGATCAGGAGGGAGTCCGGGTAAATCTTCTGGAAAAACATCGGGAATTCTCATACTACTGGAATTTCTTCTAATTTCGCGGACAAGCGTTCCTCTGATGTTATTGCAAAAATGAGGTATGCTTCACATCCAACCTTGATCAAACGTCGTGCCTTCAATGCTGAAATCTTCGGAATACCTTTGCCTTTAGTTGTTCCAGTAAAGACGAACGGTTCACTTTTCTCTAAGCTGAACGTGACTGTTTTGTGGTTACAATCGATCACAGCTCCATATTTAGACAGCCAGTCCATTCCTAGGATTACTTCATAATCGTTCATCGGAATGATTATGAGATCTACAGGTAGTTCTCTATCACTAACTAATACTGGGCAATCTCGTAAGATTAGGCTAGTCCGGGTCGAAGCCCCATGTGGAATAGTTACGTTATACTCACAATCAGATTGCTGAGGTGTAATCCCGAGTCTCGCCAAGTATTTAGATGATGCAAATGAATGCGAGGCTCCTGAGTCTATTAATATGCATGTTGGGGTATGATGTATAGATAATGTACCTGCTACTACTGACGGGTCGGTCTCTGCTTCCTCGGACGTCATGGTATATACACGAGCTGGTACAGTTGGTGGCCTCGCCTGGCCTGCAGCTTGACTTCCAGAAGTGTTCTCTGGGCATTGTTTCGCATAATGCCCTGGCCTTCCGCATCTGAAGCAGTTATTAGTCTGTGGAGGACAGTTACCAAAATGTCGTCTCCCACACCTTGGACAATTTGGTACCGGTGCGGGAAACCTTGGTGGCATCTGATTTGGTTGTTTAGGTGGTCCAGGTCTATTCTGGAAATTAGGCTTTACGCCCTTTGGGAAAAACCGTTTCTTCTGGTTCCCTCCACTCCATTGCGTTCCTCGCACAAATTTTCTTTTTGCCTCTTGTGCGCGGATAATTCGGGTCTCGGCCTGTTCAACGATTAAAGCTCTTTCTGCGACTTGAGCATATGTGACCCCCTGAAGTCCGACCATATTCACGTCGCGATACAATTCTGGCTTCAGGCCCTCTAGAAAGCGTTCGATCTTCAGGACATCAGTGCTAACCATGTGAGTGGCAAACCTCGACAATTGTTCAAATTTTCTGATATACTCAGCCACAATCATTGTCCCTTGTCGCCGGTTAATGAACTCATTCATTCTCTGGGCTCGAACTGGAGCAGTAAAGTACTTGCTCCTGAAGAGTTCTTTAAAACGATCCCAGCTCATCGTGATCGGGTCCTCAATTGCCAGGATGGTATCCCACCAATGGCCCGCACTTCCTCGCAGTAGAAACGCAGCACATAATACTTTCTCTTCCTCGGGAATGCGGCTGTATTGGAACATGCTCTCAAGGGTCCTTAGCCAATCCTCAGCAGACGTGGGGTCGATAGCGTCTTCGAATGTAGGCGAATTGAGTTTGCGAAACCGTTCCCCAACGATCTCGATCCTTTCTGCCTGGGAAGGTCCGTTGGTTTGTTGCCCCTCACTGTTTCGACGTTGGATTAATTCTTGGATCTGGGCAGATTGCTGACGTACTAACTCCGTAAGTTGGAGAATAGCAGCGTCACGATTATCAGTCGGTGTTTCGGGTTCTCTACCCCAATCGGAGCTCCCACTACCTTCACTTCTTGTTCTACCCATCGTAAATATTCCTACCCTGATGTCCCTAAGGCCAATAAATTACGCAACACAAACAAAATTCACAGTAATAAAAACATACTAGCAAGGCTGCTTCCACGCTTTTGAGTGTGTGTACATAGACAGTCTACAGAACCTGTAACCGAAGCTCTGATACCACCTGTGGCGCCCCGCCATCTACTAACCTTTCTAACGTTATCTTACGTGACTAAATATAATATAAAGTAAACAATACGCGAAAATGCGTATTAAATTTTTCCTTTTATATAAAGGAATTCATTATGTACATGCTCAAAATATCGCTCCAACCCTATATACAAGGGAAGTGTATAAGTGCGAAGCAAAAGAAACCCTAACGCCCGGCCACACAGGTCGCATCCATGTACACACCACCCCCAAAAGTCGCTGGAAGCTTCAAAAGGTAAGCCTTGCCATCAAAAGCGATCACGTACCGTGGTCGCGTGCACCTACAACACATAAAGTATGGGGTGAGCTATAAAGCTCAGTAAGTAGGAATATGCAATGTCGTGAACGTGAAAACCCTCGCAAAGGCATCCGCGCCAATGCATCTCACACCTCATAAAACAAACTCGATCTCATATCTCTCAGGGCCCTCGGCTAACTTGCTATGCACCATAAAGAGCTCTAATCCAACACGGATAAATGTGGCAGCGACCTACGCTGGGTAGCCTACGCTAGGTTTCCCTAGGTCGCACCCTCCCAGGTCGTCCCCTCTGCCGTGCGGTAGCCCACGCTGGTAGCCTACGCTGGTTAGCCTACGGTAGGGTTTCCCCCTAGGTCGCTCCTTTCCAGGTCGCACCCTCCAGGTCGCATCCCTCCGCTATCAGGGCATCAGCCCAAATAAAATAAACAGGGCAGAAGCCCACTAAAATATATAATACAATCGACGACGCACCACGCCGTCCTGGTGCCATAGAAGTAGCCCTGACTCAACTGCGAGTCGACATCAAATGCCTATATCGGCAAATATTATTCGCCCTCAGGCGATAAATACCGTGCGTGCTCATCTCACATAAACCCCAAGTGTCTCGTGCATGCACATGAATATGCAATGTGAATTAATATTATAAATATTTATCATGCAGAAGCATGTCAAATAATTCACGTAATAATATAAACACCCAAGCACATAGTCACGTAATTCAAGCACATACAAATACATTATGTGTTGTAATTGAAATTCCCACTTACCTGGTATCCTTAGTTATTAGCTTATCGTACTGTAAATTGCTAACCTTCGAACCCTAAATATTGAAACATATAAAATTAGGGTTTGTTAGTCTAATTATAATTTCACGAAATTGGCTTAATTTGAAAACCCTAATTTTAACTTATAAATTTCGAAATCCTAAAATTTAGAACTTTAACCTAGACTAAGAAATATTATTTTGGAGATAGATCTCGAGTGGAACTGTGAAATGCTATTGATATAAATCTCGGCATGTTATCAATCTCGACATATATTAGCTATGGCTATCGAACTACATAAATAAATCTCTGACATAGTTGATAAATCTCGATATGAGTCTCGAGATGTGTCAAGTTATAACAAAAGTCGAAAGGTAAAATGTCGAAATATGTTATGTAAGGATTTCGATACTACATATGAAAATCTCGATATGTATCTTAAGATAGATTTCGATATCCATCATAAAACTAAATTTCGGTATAAATCTCGACATTGTAATCAAAATATGGAGATGTATGTTAAGGTTTTACAAATGTCGAGATGTTAAAACAAGATGTCGATATGGAATAGGTTTCGAAGTTGTTTCAACATCAATTCTCGACATGACACTCTTACCTCGACATTTGATTAGTCAATACACTAAGATTTCGAATTAAATAATGCACAAAGATGTCACAGATTTCGAGATGTATGCTTGGGAATATAATCAAGATGTCGAGATGTTATTATGTATAGAAATTTCGATGTTTCTTCAAGATTACAAAAATCAGAAAAAGCAAAATTCCTATCCATACGAAATAATAAAGTCAAGTCTTTTCCCTAAAACAACTCGACATCTCTTCAATCCACCCGAGAATTACCTAAGTGAATGCTCAAAATATCAGACCCTTAGAGCTTTTGTCTATACGAATATTGTTTTTCCTACAAAATGATTTCAACTTGATTAACCTTCAGACTTGAGCACATATGAATCTAAGCGGTTGGGTTAGCACAAACTTAAACCTAGAAGTTAGGGTTTTCAGAATAAAAATTTATCTCTAACCTCTTGAATACGAGAATTCTTATTGAAAAACATATGAACAGGATCGATACTAATTTAGGTGTCCAAACTTACTTCCCACCCGAAGAGTTGTCACGAACGTAACCTTTGGTGTTTAATATTCTCTAATACACATGAAGATAAAAGATAGTTATGATAGAAATTATACCTCTTAGCTTTGTGCGAAATTCAATACAGCTCTTAGTTCTTCTTACTCCAAGTTTTCGATGGTTTATGTTTAATGAATTGGAGTTTTCATTCTTTATCCTTAAAGGTGGCGTGTTTGAGTAAACAATTAGTATTTATCAAGTCCTTATCCTTATTCTATTTTTACCTTACTTTAGTTTACCTTCTAGCTTAAGTAATCGAAGTTTATCATTTCATTCGAAATCCGCTATGGTTCTTTGATTTCGATATTTCAAGTAATTACCTATCGAGATTTCTAAATCTCGAGACTAAGAGACTCTACAATTGATTTCTTTCGATGTTGGTTATTTTCGATCTTCATCTTATCGACTTCCCCTTGCAACTATAAATTTCAAGGTTGATTAATCATTACCAAGATTGCGAGATGTGTTTCGAATTCATTCCTACCAATTCAGTTTCCAGAATATAATATCAACACCTAATATACTAAATTTTCTATGTTAGCATGCCATGTATTAGAAACCCTAAAATAAATAACTATCCTAAATTAAATTAATTCATATATGTCATGTTAGCATATAACATGAAATCATTTAAGCACATGAAAATCACAAAACATGTCTCATGCAGTCACGTAAGTCACATAATATATATGCATACTTATTGGCCAACTTACGTGCGAGACCCGGGTATTACACATATCATGGCGTACATGATAGATCCAATTGCCGAAGCATATGGAACCCTACTCATCTCATTCAGCTCATCAGGTGTTTTGGGACACTGATTCTTGCTTAAATGTATACCATGTGACATAGGTATGAAACCTTTCTTGCAATTTTGCATAGAAAATCGCTTCACCTTTTCAATATATGCACTTTGACTCAATCCTATGAGTCTCTTAGATCTATCTCTATAGATCTTGATGCCCAAAATATAAGCAGCATCGCCCAAATCCTTCATCGAGAACGCTTTCATTAATGAGGATTTGACAAACTCCAGTGATGGAATATCATTGCCGATAAGAAGTATGTCATCTACATATAGTACTAGAAAATTATTGCACTCCCACTAGTTCTCTTGTATACACAAGGTTCTCTTCGCACTTGATAAATCAAACATTTTGATCTCTTCATCGAAGCGTTTGTTCCAACTTCGTGATGCTTGCATCAACCCATAAATGGATTTCTGAAGCTTGCATACCTTTCTAGCATTCAATGGATCTACAAAACCTTCTGGTTGTGTCATGTACACATCTTCCTCTAAATCACCATTTAGAAATGCAGTTTTAACATCCATTTGCCATATTTCATAGTCGTGAAATGCAGCAATTGCCAGAAGGATCCGAATCGACTTAAACACAACGACTGGTGAGAAAGTTTCGTCATAGTCAACTCCTTGAACTTGTTTGAAACCTTTCACTACAAGTCGTGCCTTGTATGTAGTCAGATTACCGTCCATGTCTGTCTTCCTTTTGAAAACCCATTTGTTTTCAATGGCTTTTACACCATAAGGAAGATCGACTAAGTTCCAAACTTGATTGTCGTACATGGACTGCATCTCGGATTTCATGGCTCCTAGCCACTCATCAAAGTCAGGTCTATCTAATACTTCTTTATAAGTCATTGGGTCATCGGTGTCTAAGATCAATATCTCATGTAGTCCCAAAAACCTCACAGGCATTCGGACTATCCGTGTTGACCTACGTAAAGGTTGTCCTCCGGCTGAACCTCCTCCACAACAATTTGTGGTTGTTCAACTTCGACTGATGTCGAATCAGCTTGAGGCAATACTTGAGCCTCTTCCGCAACTTGTTGCGAAATTGGCTCTTCTTGCCTCGTGCTGGTGGAGACTATCATGGGCTGAGACACATGATAACCCATAACCATATCATCTTGTAGTGTCCCTTGAATTTCTTCAAGTCTAACGCTACTATCGTTGCCTTTTCGTGTGAGAAACTCTTTCTCCAAGAAAACGCCATGTCGAGCAACAAACACTTTGTTCTCCGACTTATGATAGAAATAATATCCTTTGGTTTCTTTAGGATATCTTACAAAGAAGCATTTATCTGATCTAGGGCCAAGTTTATCAACCATCAACCTTTTGACGTAAACTTCGCAACCCCAAATTTTCAGAAAAGTCACATTTGGTACCTTACCAAACCACATCTCATATGGTGTCTTTTCTACAGACTTAGAGGGAACTCGGTGCAGTGTGAATGCAGCAGTTTCAACCGTATAGCCCCAAAAGGAAAGAGAAAGTTCAGTCTGACTCATCATAGATCGAACCATGTCCAACAAGGTTCTGTTCCGCCTTTCAGAAACGCCATTCCATTGTGGCATTCCAGGATGAGTCAACTGTGAAACGATTCCACATTCTTTAAGATAAGCACCGGACTCTATGCTCAAATATTCACCTCCACGGTCTGACCGTAAGGTTTTTATTTTCTTGTTGAGCTGGTTCTCTACTTCATTCTTGAATTCTTTGAACTTTTCAAATGATTCAGATTTGTGTCTCATCAAGTAGACATAACCGTATCTACTGAAATCATCAGTAAATGTAATGAAGTATTGATAACCTCCCCGAGCATTAGTCGTCATCGGACCGCACACATCACTATGTATTAGTCCTAGTAGGTCATTTACCCTTTCGCTTCTTTTGGTGAAAGGCGCTTTAATCATCTTTCCGAGCAAACACGATTCGCATGTCTCAATTGATTCTAAATCAAATTGACCAAGAAGTCCCACTTCTTGTAATTTCTTAATGCGTCTCTCATTTATATGACCTACGCGACAATGCCACATAAGAGTCATACTCTCATGAGAAATCTTGGATCTTTTGTTATTGATATTTAAAACTTGTTTTTCCATCTCAAGCAAATATAGACAATTCTTCTCATAAGAACATCCATAAAATAAATTATTTTTATAAAATGAAAAGCACTCGTTCTTAATGGTAAAATGAAAATCATCAGAAATAATATTTCTTGAGATAGATGGAACATAATAAACATCAGTTCTAATATAAGTCCACTCAGCAAAGAGACATCTATGCATCCAATAGCAACAGCTGCAACACTTGCACCATTCCCGACACGTAGTTGTACTTCGCCTTTTCTTAGCATCCTCTTATTCTTTAGTACCTGCATACTCGAACAAATATGAGCGCACGATCCGGTATCAAATACCCATTCAGAATCAGAAGTAGCAATGTTAACTTCAATAACAAATATACCTGAAACGGTTGGAACCTTTCCATTTTTCAAGTCATCAAGATACTTGGGACAATTTCTCTTCCATTGCCCAATGCCTATACAGTAAAAGCACTCAGCAGTAGCAGGAACCTTGACCTTGGGAGCGCTCGAAGCGACAACCTTAGCCTTATTTTTACCAACATTTGGTTTGCCTTTTGTTTGGCACTTGAATTTGTCTTTCTTAATCTTTTTCCCACCTGCATTAATTGCAAGCACATGAGAAACTCCTTTCTTCATGTCAAGCTCAGCAATTTTTAGCATCCCATGGATCTCATCCAAGCTCTTATCCATTCCATGCATATGATAGTTCATGATGAACGATGAATAGCTGGGAGGAAGAGAGTCGAAAATAATGTCTGTGGCCAACTCTTTGCCCACAGGAGCTTCAAGTTTTTCCAACTGTTCACATAACTCAACATCTTGAGCATGTGATCACCAACGGAGTTACCCTCAGACATCTTACATGCCAGCAAAGCTCTAATCACATTATACCTCTCAGCACGTGCATGCTCTTGAAACATTTTATTGAGCTGCTCCATGATATCGTACGACGTGCTCAACTCGAATCGCTTCTGCAATTCGGGTGCTATCGTCGCCACAATAAGACATTGTACATCGATCTCATTGGAACAATGTCGGTCGTACTCATCGACTTCTTCGACACTTGAATTAGCATCGGGATCTTTGGGAACGGGCGTATTAATTACATATTCCTTGCGCTCTTGCCTAAGAACGATTCTTAGTTTACGGTACCGATCAATAAAATCGGTCCCATTAGAGCTCAATTTGTCCTTGTCCAAAAGCGAACGCAACGACAATGCTGGTGCTGCAATTATCTACGTTACAGAGGAAAAAAGTTTAAGTTATTTTCACGTAAATATTTTATTCACTGAATAAAACTCCACTACAACTTAATGCCCCAGAGTAGTAGGTCCAAGATCCATATTTTCACTAAGAATAAGCCAGCGGCGGCATGAAACTTTGTCTTAGTTATTTTAGGTAAGCAACACCTTGCTAATCAAATCATATTTGACTCTTGGTTTTGTTAACATCGTATATTAACAAAACTTCTCCCCAAGACCCAAAACGGTTTTGGTTTCTTGATAAGTTAACTCATTCTATTTGATACGACATGTCGGACATACCCCACGACTCTTAAAGATTGAACACGGTACCTACTGAGTAGGTCCCACCAATATTCTTTCTAAATTCGGCGCGGATAGAATAGTAAGGGAGTAACTTAATTTCAAACGGGACTCGAATTCGTTAATCATATTAACGGATATTTAAATCATTTCTGATTTAAAATATGATGCGATAATATTCGAAATAATAATCTAACACATTAGTTATGCAAATCATCTAATAAATCTTGCATAATACATATGAGATAATCATGTCTTATTGCTTGGTCAATCATATTAACCAAAGCTGAATTCCACGAGATATATGATAAGTTATTTCCAAACAGTTTAATCATCATCATGATCTCAGATTGGGCATACACATATATCGATACACTATTCATATTCTGTTCATGTTTTTCATACTGAAAGTAATCAACTGCTTATCGAAAAATCATCATCAATCGAGAAAGGGCAAAAATTACTCCAGCAAATGATATTTTATCAGAATATGTATTAAATCTTTAAACAAGCCATGATAAAACACGTTGAATCATGTATATGAAATACACTCTGAATTGAAAACACCATCATGACATCTAAGCATATATTATATATGTGAATGTACTGTAAGCAAGGCGGTAACGATCATCACATATTATTGCACTCGTGACATATGATTGCATCAGTATACATATATACAAATATACTATGAATATATGACCTTTTGAACAACACGTTGAACAGCAATCATCAAGCATGTGAATAAAATAATGAATTATATTCTTATTCCGTAACAGTTAAGCACGCAAGATGGCTCTGATACCACTGTTGGGAATCGGCGCACATAATCGAAGTATTACACGCAGCGGAAATTAAAATTTTTATACCAACATATCAACCGATTCCGACAGGATCCATGCGAATTAAAGCCTAACTAGTTCGTAGAGATCATACCTGATATTATCTTGAGACGACTACGTAGCTAAATACCAAACGTATGGTATCTCTACCGATATCCACCAAGAACTCGATCAAAGAATCGTCCTTTCTCCGGCTAGAAAATACTCGGACGATGTATCCTAATTCACTAATACCCAAGAGCTCGTAATTATTCAAGAAAAACGGACGATTTTGTAGGGTCTCGGAATTTTATACACCTATCAACCATAGGATAAGATCTTCTAATATCGTTTTTATATTAGTAAAAGATCATAACATTATTATATTCCATAGTTAGTGCAATTAACCCTCACTATTATAGCAACATAACGTGGGATCAAATCCCATTTAATAATGATAATTTCCTTGCATGTTCCGCGTGATTTTAGAAGCCGATCTCCTACCACTCAATCCTTTCCATATATAAATTAATATTCAAATATATATCAAATATATATTTAATATAAATTCATCATATATTATACGAGTCTCATTTATTTTGTATCATATGATAATCAAATAAATTATCTTATAATTAATTTGTCATCATATTTACATCTCCATGTAACATACAAAATTTAATCTCTTTGATCTTTTCTTTTCGGTGTGACCCAGTAGGATCCATGTCACGTGGCAATAGAATTAGATCCAATTCTAATTCTATAAATCATAAGCGGTATCTAGCAAATACGTTAAGACTACCCAAGTGACACAGATAATAAGTATCTCAAATACGAATCATCATCCTTAAGCAGTAACTGCCCGTGTCAATTCCTTGTCGCATAATATTTTAAATAAGTTCAAGGTAGGAATGTGTCATCCTCGCAAGTTATATATTTCTTGATTCCAAAAGTTTATCGTAAATATGATTACTCTTAATCACATTGCATGCATTACGATATCACCTTTATCAAGGGGCCCATGGATATTATCACTCATGAAATGAGGGACAAAATATTCTTGATGAACGTAATCCACTGCACTAGTCACGCTTGTCGTAACACCACCCGCATGGTCACCTTTTACGGCTAACGTCGAGCGATACTAACAGACACTCATTTCTAGTGTTGAAAAATGAACATCTCATATTATAGAATTCAAGACACGTATGAAACATTAATGACACAAACACAATCTATAATATGTTTCATTTGGGGTCTATCCGATATCATAATCTCTATTAGATATCTGTGTGATTAAATTGATAACTCTTTATCAAATAGTTTGCATAATATAACTATCATTTAATCCACACATTAATCTTAAACACGATAATTAGTGTTCCATGCTAAAATCAAGATTAAGGATAATTTAGAGTAAATATTATTTAATTCAATATGGAATTCTACAATCCAAGTCATCGACTTAAATGACCCATTAATAATTAATTTACTCAAGGAACAAAATGATATAAATCATTCAATTTGTGAAACTAAAAAGCGCAACAATATAAATATTGACTTTTTGATCACAATACTAACAAGTATAGCCGGGGGCCGGGAGCTAGCATTTGCCCAAGTGGCAGAACGAGCAGTGATCGCCGAACAAGCGGAGGCACAGATTATAGAGGCGCAAGAGGCAAAGAAGAGGAAAGAGGGTAAGCATGGTAACGGGGGCGATCGGAAGCGTCAAAACATCGAAATGGGCTTCAGTAACAATCTAGGTAACCGCTCGGGACAACAGATTAGACAACGACCAATTGGGCAATTGATCAATACCCCTACTCAAATTAGAAAACCCACCCCACAGTGTCAGCAGTGTGTGCGTTATCATTTTGGAGTGTGCTTTGGGATGAATCCAAATCCGAACCCCAAAGTGCAATGCTTTCGATGTGGACGGTCAGGCCACTATGCCAAGAATTGTCGAGCGAATCGGCCCCAAAACCTAGCCCCACCACAAGAACGACCACGATTGGTTCGCCCGAGTTTATGCGCTAACCAACGAAGAGGCGGAGGTCAATCCTACCTTTCCCATGGGTAAGTTATTTGTACTGTGCCCTTATCAATTTGATCTTCAAAAGTTGAGCAACACATTTGGATGTGTCGGCTAGTTGCCTGACATAGGTAAAAATAAATTCTATCACTGAGGGATGGAAATTTATCTTAAGTATTGGGGTATTAGAATTGCGCAGTGGAAACGTGGTGGGAATAACTCCAACGATAAGAAGATACCAACGGTGGTATCAATAGATCAATGCGTTAGGGAGAATTCAACCACGAGTCATACCGACCGACGAATTTCGGGGCGAAATTCTTTAAGGGGGGATGTAATACCCGTAAAATTTAGTACCGGATTACCAATATAATCTAGTAGTGTGAATATTTAAATTAGAAAGTTTCGGATTAGTAATTTGGAAATTTTGCAATGATTTTATAATCGAATTAGAAGTTTCGAAAAAGGAAATTAAATAGTAAAATGGAGTTTAGGATAGCAAAGTTATTCTCAGATAACAATAACATGGTAAAGCTTGAAATTAATTTGTGGAATGAGGCTTAAGAAATTTTCGTGAGCCTAAGTATATTTATTATATTATATCACTAATAAAGAATTGTATCATACTAATTTAAGTTGAGTTTCCTAAGTTATATACATATATCATTAGAGAGGTAAGACGTTTCGTGACTATGATGATATATGCACACATATTAGTATTTATAATATCTATAATAAAGAAAATTGGATAAGATCGATCATAAGGAAGTAATATAATGACATATATTGGGATAAGATAATCCTTGCTTACTCCATGAGGAAAACTCGTCACCTCTTAGTCTTGTCAAGTTCCTAATTTCTAAAAAGCTTTTAATATATATCGACATGCTAAGTTATCATAATGGCATACATACATACACGAACTAACGGAAGAAAAAAGGGCAAGAAATATTTAACGCAAGGAGAAAGAAAATTGCATCAAAGAAAAGGTTTCGACAGCCAACTTCATCAAGGTCGAAGCTTAAACTAGCCAGGATCAGTAAAACAACAAACCTAGGAAGTGAGGTATGGATGAGTCCGGCGCTGATGCACGTCGCGACTAAGGCGGGTTGACGGCGGTGCTCCATAGATTTTTGAGGGCGATGCTGTACATGGATGCGACCTCTGGAGCGACGTTAGAGTGTTTTGTCGTTTTGTCATTTTGGGGCTACGGCCCGTGTATAGTGATGGCGATGTAGTAATATATGTTTTATTTTCGAAAAAGGTTTTTGTTAGACGGGTCTTCCGCGACTTACGTTGCGAAATCCGCCACAATTAGTATTAGGAATCCAGGGTCGTTACACTAGGAGACCTATTGGAGTCCCCGGAATCGCTGCGGGTCTCTCGCTTTCGCCGCGTCATCGTTTGTGTTTTGTGAATGATAAAATAACAAAGTGAGGAAGAAGGGGGGGCGATTAAGTTAACATTGTGACGGTTTCTATCTCGTAACCGTCGCATAAAGCTTACGTGATAGTTTATGAGTAACAACCGTCGCGGAAAGTGATATATTAAGCGACGGTTTGTAGCGAGAACAGTAGCTTAACAGTACGGATATCAATGTGCGATGATTGTTAGTAAACACACGCCACGTAACATTAACAAAAAAATCATCAACTCCCTTTAGGCGACAATTTTTTCACCGTCGTCTATAGTGTCGTGGCCAATTTACTATTATGTACTAGTGTTATAATATCCAATAGAAGTTTTTACTTTTCAAAAAAGTGGGATCCTATATCAATGGTGATCGGCATGGTTCCCTTCCAAGTTTCGATAGTCAACCAGAAAAATTACCACAATTCGAGTATCAACATGAAAGCACTCCGTGGATCACAAGACATGTGGGGTATTATGGAGAAAGGCTACACCGAACCGGAGAATGAAGAGATCTCCCAAACTGATTAGACGATGCTGCTTTTGAGAAGATTTCGAAAGCAAAGACCGGTAAAGAAGAGAGAGCAAACAATTGTACTTAGAGATTGGCGCAAACAATCACATATGAGGGAAACGGAACAGGAGTCGTATGTGGTTGAAAAACTCGAGTCGTACTGTTACGAGGGCGAGTTATAAAGTCGTTGTATCTTGGTGACAATCACTATAACACGAGGAAACGAGAATATCGGGGCGACATTGTCTTACGGACAGCATACGTAGTATGCGACTCCACTTACCTTTCTGAAGCGAGTATCCGGGGATTTTAACCGTCACCTACGGACAAGTTCAACACCTAACCCACATATTTATCTTCGTACTCCCACAAAATATTCACGATAATATATAAATGTTGTTTTCTTTAAAGGGTTAGTGAATGAAAATTTAATGGAATTCATTTCAAATTTTTTCATAAACAAACTCAGTAAATCAAACGTTGAACTCATTTGTTAAACAAGGGGGTTGAAATCTACCATTAATAAATCGGCCTCATTGAAGTTTTTTGCCTATGCAAAGTAAATATATTTATTTGATCTCCAAAATAATGAGAGAAACCAAAATATATATTTCATATGTAAAAGCCCAAGCCCAAGAAATATATATATATATATATATATATATATATTTAATATTATGTAGATATATATATACTAGAAAATTAGATCCGCGCCAACGCGGGGTTAAATAATGCCCCATAATTTTCACTTAAATAATATTTCTTTCTGTAAGTTCGTTATTTAATAATTTCACTCGTCTAATTGACTATTTTAAAATCCACCATCTTCAATGAAGATAACTTTTGAACATCTAGAACTTCGCATATTATATAGAAATAAATTTGAAACACAAAAATTTCCAAACTAAGCTAAATTGATACATAAAGCGTGTCGTTTCAAATTATATGCACATTAACAATGGATGCTAAACTCAAAATAAGAATAAGAACACGTATATTTCATACAAATAATGCAATTCATGGTGCTTCCGTCGTCATCATCATATTCAAACCTCCATTATTTTTCATAACTATCACTGACCATAAGCAAAATACAAATATGCATGGTGATTAAAACATTGCAGCCAAGTCAACTACCAAGAAATTATAGCAGCGGTTTCGGATCATGATTAGGCCGAGGCGCAGTATAGCTTTTCTTCTAACCGCCTCGTGTTCATTCAATAGTTTATTCCACGCCCTTTGGAGAACAAAAAGTTCACTGACAAGTTAAACCTGCAATCGATCAAATCCAAAGAAAAGTTAGACATGATAAGTTAGAGGACAGAGTCATGTGATGGAATCCGTAGCCGTATGGATCCGAAAACTTTAACCTTGATTGGATTAATTAAGGCGTTAAACTTAATACAGAAATAGAAAACGTACCTGAGAATTCCATAGCGTTCTTAATGAGAACCGGGTATGTGGATCTTCCAAGTACGCGTACGTGAAACCTTTAGATTGGGGAAGATGAGTACCCCAAATATCCTTAGACAGCAGTCGCTAGGGTTTTACGAGAGCGACGACTGTGTGTTTCGTTGTACAGCACTTAGGGACCACACCCATATTTATAGATGTCATAATGGGCTGGCCCGTTAGTAAGCCCATCAGATACTTACGTTCCAGCCCCCAAGAATTCTACACAAATATTAATTAACCCCAGACATCTTATTTAATTGCGACAGACCCCCTTAAATTAATTGATAACCGAATGGGTCCTTTTAACTTAATTACAATATTTGGCATACCACAATACATGTACGTCTACATGTCCGAACGTTAATTGTGCTAGAAATACGTAGTCGAATAGTCCCAACCTAACAATCTCCCACTGGACTATAAGACGGTGTATATATCCAGTAAGCATCGTATACTAAATATCATACCGAATATAGCTATAACCGAAGTGTTGTCGCATATGAAATCAACCTCGTCCATCAATATTGTCGATGCAAGAACTAAAGGGGTAGTCGTTATACATATATCGTAACTCAACCCACAGTAATCACGAACACCAACTCCATCGAATGACATAGACCAAGTGTGGACGTGTAGCATGGAAAATACATGCTCAATTGATCACGCATGCCTATTTCCAACTGGTCCTACTTTAGTTAGATCAGAATTCAGAGATAAACTAATGGATATCTGAAAAACCCAATGTCATGACATAAACATGTATTAAAGAGACTTCATTAAATAATCATTAAACGCAGAATTTACAGAATCCACGATAAGACAAACTTAATTCGTTACACCCATGCGAGCAACATGCTCATGAAATAGCGGGCGCTAACGCTTTAGTAAGTCGATCTGCAATCACAAAATCTGTTCCTATATGCTCAATGATTATATATCCACTATGAACTCGTTCTTTCACAACTAGGAACTTAATGTCTATGTGCTTAGATCTGGAAGAGCTCCTGTTGTTATTGGAATACAGGACCGCCGAATTGTTATCACATAATAGCTTTATTGGTCGTTCAACAGAATTGACAACTTTAAGTCCTGTCACTAAATTGCGCAGCCAAACAGCCTGGTTGGAGGCCTCGTAGTAAGCTACAAATTCTGCCTCCATCGTAGATGAAGCGATAAGTGTCTGTTTGACACTTTTCCAAGAAATCGCTCCCCCAGCCAGCATACAAACGTAACCAGATGTCGATTTGCGGCTGTCCAGGCATCCCGCAAAATCAGAGTCACAATACCCAATGATCTCCAAATACTCTGACTTTCTGTATGTGAGCATATAATCCTTCGTCTTTTGAAGATATTGAAAGACCCTTTTGGCTGCTACCCAATGTTCTCTACCCGAATTGCTTTGGTATCGACCAAGCATTCCTACGATGAACGCCAAATCAGGTCTGGTGCAAACTTGTGCGTACATTAAACTTCCCACTGCCGACGCATATGGTATATCCTTCATGTGCTTGGATTCCAAAATGTTATCTAGACACTGTTTGACGCTGAACTTATCACCTTTTGAGACTGGAGTGTCATGTGGACGACAATTTTCCATGCTAAACCTTTGCAGTACCTTTTTGATGTAGCTCTTTTGTGATAACCCAAGAGTTCCCCGTGAGCGATCACGGTGAATCTGGATCCCTAATACAAAAGAAGCTTCCCCAAGATCTTTCATGTCAAAATGACCCGAAAGAAATCTCTTGGTGTCTCGAAGTAAATTAACATCGCTGCTAGCTATTAAAATATCGTCTACGTACCAGACCAAAAAGATAAACCTGCTCCCACTGAATTTGTGATACATACAATCCTCAATAGAGTTAGCCTCATAACCGAAAGAGGTGATAGTCTGGTGAAACTTTTGGTACCACTGGCGAGAAGCCTGCTTGAGTCCGTAGATGGATTTCTTTAGTTTACAGACCAGTGGGCCAGATTTGTCGAAGCTAAGCCCTCTGGCTGCAACATATATATAGTTTCATCGAGATCTCCATTGAGGAAAGCTGTCTTTACGTCCATTTGATGCAACTCAAGGTCAAAATGTGCCACAAGCGCCATGATAATTCTTAAAGAGTCTTTCGATGAAACTGGAGAGAAAGTCTCTTTATGATCTATGTCTTCCCTCTGAGTAAATCCTTTCGCGACAAGACGAGCTTTATATCTCTCAATGTTACCCAGTGAATTCCGTTTGGTTTTAAATACCCATTTGCAACCAATCGGTTTCACGCCTTCAGGTAACGAGACGAGATCCCAAACGTCGTTGTCATTCATGGATTGGATTTCCTCCTTTATGGCATTGGTCCATTCGCGAGCCTTAGAGCTTTCCATTGCCTCTTGGTAAGTAAATGGATCATCTCCCACTAAATCAATGGTATCCTCATGCTCGTGAAGAAATACAACGTAATCATTCGGAATTGCATTTCTCCTTTCTCACGTTGACCTCCGTAGAGACGCTGGTTCAATTTGAGGTTCATGAGTTTGTACTTGATGATCATCTTCAGCTTCACCTTCATAAGGCTGATCGTGATGAAAAACCAGGTGAAGTATGCTGATCCATTCGAGGAACGATTTCATCTTCGTCCATATCTCGAGGTCGGATAACCATAGGGACAAAAATTTCATCCTGACTGACCTGAGCTGTATGAAGAGGAATTTCTGAACCCTCTTCTTCGAATAGAAAATCGTTTCGATTATCCTTATCCTCCCCAAACTCAAGATCGTCAAAGAACCTGGCATTTCCTGTCTCGAAAAATGTTCTTGATGTGGGATCATAAAATTTATGGCCTCGTGATTTTTCCGGATAACCTACGAAGTAGCTACTAACAGTCCTTGAGTCCAATTTCTTCTCGCCCGGCCTGTAAGCCGTGCCTCAGTAGGACATCCCCAAACTCGTAAATGCCTATGAACGGGCCTTTTACCCATCCATAACTCGTAAGGGGTACTGTTTGTAGCTTTAGTAGGGACTCTGTTAAGAATGTAGGCTACAGTTCTTAATGCGTCGCCCCAGAGAGAATGAGTAAAGTCGTAAGAGCAATCATACTTCTCACCATATCCTGAAGGGTTCTATTTCGTCTCTCAGCAACACCGTTCATATTTGGACTTCCTGGCATGGTGTACTGAGGGACGATCCCACACTCCTCTAGAAACTTAGCAAACGGTCCTGGACGTTGTTCTCCTGATCCGTCATACCTCCCGTAGTATTCTCCACCACGGTCGGATCTGACAGCCTTAATCGTTTTGTCGTGTCGATTTTCGATTTCGGCTTTAAACGCCTTAAAACGTCAAGTGCTTCAGACTTCTCATGAATTAGGTACAAATAACCGTAACGAGAGTAATCATCGATGAACGTGATAAAATAGCGTTGTCCATTCCAAGAAGCCGTAGGGAATGGACCACACACATCCGTATGAATCAGTTCTAAGACTTCCTTAGCTCTCTCTGCATTTAATTTTCTTTTATTTGTTGTTTACCCTTTATACACTCGACACATAAATGATCACCAGATTTATCAAGTGCTTCCAGAATTCCATCAGACACAAGCTTATCAATTCTCCTTTCGGATATATGACCCAAACGCTTATGCCATAAACTAAATGAATTCTCGGATGATAACTTGCGCTTAGTTCCTCTAGTTTCCACATTATGGGACTCTCCGTAGTTTACTGTATCAAGTAGATACAGATTATCATGTTCAGATAAGTTACTGGTTCCAATAGCCGAAGATTTAAAATGAATAACACACTTTATGTTACCAAATGAACAAATATAACCTTATTTGTCCAAAACAGAAACCGAAATCAACTTCCGTCTAAATGACAGAACGATGAAAGTGTTATTCAGATCCAAAAAAGAACCCAGAACTCAACAGTAATCTAAATGTCTCGACGCCTTGAACTTCAACTGCTTCTCCAGTCCCTATATAGATGAATCTTTCGGCATCACTGGGCTTTCGGCAGTTTAGTCAGTCCTTCATAGACATACTTATATGAGTTGTAGCACCAGAACCAACCCACCAAGTATGTCTCTGTACGGAAATCAAATTGATTTCAGCGCTTACAAAAATCAAATTTTTCTTTAGGCGTGAAGCATGATATTTGGCACAATCCTTCTTTATGAGAAGTTTTCTTGCAGAAGAAGCATTGAATTAACTTTTCTTTATGCTCTTTATCAGAGCCCTTAGGCTTCTTCTGTTTAACCGCAGTTTCCTTAGGTACTTTATTTTTCCAAGCATCAAATATTGTACCATTAGCTGTTGATATTATATTCACGGCAGAGTTCGTAGTCGCAACACCGACCATCTCAACTGAAAAGAGAACGAAGATCGAATTAACTCACAATTTTTAGCTTTAATAATGATTAAAAAATTAAATAATAACAACCCATCTTCAGCTTAATCGTTGTGCAAAACAGCCTAACGAAGGTTAGGTAGTCAATCCACGAGTGATCAAACTGGTGCAACGATCAAGTGTCTGTACCCTATTCCAGCCAAGTAGTTGCCTTCCGAAGGGCCGATCAACTACTCGCAATGGAAAGACCTTCAGGTACTTCAGCTTACCGTCACAGACGTACACAAGCCACTGCCAGATAATCGCCTTCCGAAGGGCCGGCGAAATATCCGCATGCGTCATGTTACGCCACCGACCCGACTATTAGATTTATAAAATCTCCACAGCAGAGGTCACGAAGGTGACTATACTGCTTCAATAAAATATCTCTAATAATCGAAATGCTAAAATAAGCATCTTTATGCCGTTATTAATTTAATAATCACTGTCTGTTAAAAGTCGCAATTTTCCGAATACTTCTGACTTTAAAAGCACCCCGAATAGTCACGGAAATAGCCAACCAATAACACATTTATTGGACCTAATAAAGTTAAATTAGTCCAAATCTGAAGTGGGCCTAAAATTATTCCAAAATTAATATGGCCCATTTATTAAAACCTAAGCAGCCCAAGAGAAAAAACTTAAAAGGCCCATAAATTATTATTATTATTATTTTTATTATTTTTTAATCGGTAGTGGGCCGAAATATGGCCCATTAAAAATCTCTAAAGCAGCCCTAATGTGTTTGAGCAATAACTAGTGCTAAACATGAAACATAGTCCATACACGTCAACTTACATCTAAAATAGGAAATAAAGTGGCCCTACTGATGGGCCCATTATAACTCCTAGGCTGTTAAACGTAATATGAAAGAACTATCAGCCACTTAAATAATTTATTAATGGGCCTTCGGCCCATCTAGAGAAACCTAGGTTGCTCCTTGCATTACAGCATCCGTCATGCAGCCCTAGGCAGCCATTAATTTTTCACCGTTCACAGCCATTAACGCTGTTTTACAGCAAGGCAGCCAACGATGCTCAGCCGACGCACGGCCAGCGCTGGACCGCAAGGCAGTCGGCGTCCAAACGTCGCTGTTTTACACAGCCTTCCGGCCTTGTAGCTGCGCGCCACCTGCAGCACCCAACGGCGCTGCCCTTCGGCGTCTTTTGCAGCCCTAATCAGCGCCACACGACTCCTATCTGCAACTACCGAACGCAATGCCCGACGGCGCTGCAGTGCAGATCGGATCGCAGCCGAGCAGATTTTCCATCGCTGAGTAATGTTTGCATCATATAACCGTAATTAATCCAAATCAAGGTGGCTCTGATACCACTTGATGGAATCCGTAGCCGTATGGATCCGAAAACTTTAACCTTGATTGGATTAATTAAGGCGTTAAACTTAATACAGCGGAAATAGAAAACATACCTGAGAATTTAATAGCGTTCTTAATGAGAACCGGGTATGTGGATCTTCCAAGTACGCGTACGTGAAACCTTTAGATTGGGGAAGATAAGTACCCCAAATATCCTTAGACGGCAGTCGCTAGGGTTTTACGAGAGCGACGACTGTGTGTTTCGTTGTACAGCACTTAGGGACCACACCCATATTTATAGATGTCATAATGGGCTGTCCCGTTAGTAAGCCCATCAGATACTTACGTTCCAGCCCCCAGGAATTCTACACAAATATTAATTAACCCCACACATCTTATTTAATTGCGACAGACCCCCTTAAATTAATTGATCACCGAATGGGTCCTTTTAACTTAATTACAATATTTGGCATACGACTAATACCACAATGCATGTACGTCTACATGTCCGAACGTAATTGTGCTAGAAATACATAGTCGAATAGTTCCAACCTAACATCATGTATATCACTAAGCAGATGAAACTTATGTTTAGAGCTGATAACAGCGAGCTTCTCGTCAAACTTAATAGTTGTTAAAGCTAGCAAACCAACAAATAGCAACCATCACTCGAAAATGGTACAAGTTAATGAGCAGAAATAGTTCGCTACACTAAATTAGGTAGGTATCCTCGTGTCAGATTTATTTATTAAATCAACCAAAAGAAAAGCACTCATATACCAAAGTCGTGCCAAAATGGTCTCGAGATATTCAGCAACTACAAGCTCTAGCATAAGGTTAAGATGACTGATATAACGTAACATGCTTCTATGACTCGGTGTAGTTATTGTAGTAACCATCTTAGTGGAGCTGCAAGTAACTATACCTCGACAATTTACTCACCTGACGATTTTTAAATACATCATCCTACCGATAAACTTGAGATCGCAGCAACAAATACCTAAGAAATTGAACGATACTGAAGAAAGGCTTGTTTAGCTTATGACCTTAGCGCAAGAAGTTCAATACCACTTATAATACCATATCGTCAAAATCATCATACCAAAAGGAGCCTAGAGCTTATATTCTAAACCTACAAGTGAGAAACGGAGCCATATCGATAATTTCGGTGTAAGGAATACTTAATCTCCACAACGCTAATCCAAATATCAAACTCAATAAGTAAGCCAAAACTCTAACCAGCACCGTTGTTGTGATGATAACAATATCAAAGAGGCGAAATCTTGTGGTGATGGGTCCCTAGTCGGTGGCTACGGTTTCGACCCGTTTGGGTTGGGAAAACCCGCCAGCATACTTGTAATCCGTCGTTTAAGGATTTTGCAGTTTCGACGCCGCTTCAGCTTATGTTGGGCTTGAGAAATTTAGAAAGTGCGAGATGATACGTGGTCTGGGCATCTTGGTGAAATAAAGCAATAAAATATCGTGACAAAGACAAATAAGACGATAAATAGGTAATCATTACGATAATATACGGATAAATATGGAATGAGGACGATAAATACATTACGACGAAAATAATATTCATATACCCCATTCACATTTATAAGTATTAATAAATATTGATACGGACCAAAAGTGGACGAGCTAAGGAACAAAGAATAGAAAAGGCCCATTAGGCCCATGAAGAAGGAAGCCCACGATGAAGTCAAAAGAATATCTAGGAGGGCTTTGTAGGGACCACTGGACAAAGGGCAAATACCCGGGCAAAGCTGTGAGAAGACCTTCAAAAGAGAAAAAGGACTAAAGCTGACTGACGCAACTGAGGGAACAAAAGCTGCAACTGACAGCCCCAGTACACGTTGTCCCAGAAGGTCATATCACCAGCCATCAGGGGACCTCGGGATGGACCTCCAGGCAATAACCAGAAGCTCGTATAAAAGGAGCACTTCGCCATTTGCACCATTTATTCACATTCCAACACTTAAAAATACTTAGAATATTCTCTCACTACAAGAAACGTCCCTATGTATTTTCTTATGTGTTCTTGAAAGAAAATGACGAGGAATATGTAGTCCGAGTGTGTAAATATCCTCAAAGTATGGTGGAAAAGGTTTCAGAGCGCCCGTGGACGTAGGATCTGCAAAGATCCGAACCACGTACATCATGTGTCATTTTATTTACGTCCCCCACACGTCCCAAGCAGGTCCCCCGCGTCCAAACACGCCCCTACACGTCCCAAGCAGGTCCCCCGCGTCCAAACATGTCCCAAAGACGTCCTAAGTAGGTCCCCCACGTTCCAAACACGTCCAAACAAGTCTCCGCGTACCAAATATGCCCCCCAACAGGTCCCCATCACGTCCCCATTGTAAAGACAGCACCTTACGCCCTTAAACACCTCACAATATTTGATCTACCGTTATTTAAATTTCTTGAACCCCACAAATAAATCTTCTTGATTGGGATAGCCCCATATCAAATGGCGCCGTCAATGGGAAATTCGAGTTGAAGGCGTGAGTAATTTCTACTGCTATTGTGCGAGATTGTGCTGAGAATTTACTGCTTGAACCCTCTTTTATTCTGCCTGTTGGGACAAAACGAAATGTGCGAGAGGTCAATGGAGGGAGATTTGTCCATATCGAAGAACCTAGACCCACAATTCGCGGAGGAGGACCTCCAAAAACTGCCAAATGTGTTGAGGAACATCCAGGACCTGAAACACAAGCCTGAGATGATGAGGACAAGCAAGACAGTACCTAGAAAAAGTGAAGGGATCTCAGAACACCTAGGCGGACCTCAAACAGAGGAAAAGAGTAGTCACGCAAAGAAGGAGAGAGCCTTGGGGACCTCTTTCGAGGGCCCCGCACAGGTTCATGCCACTACGCAACAAACCGGAGGAGATCCTGACCCTAGCATGAAGGCATCCGGCGATGAGAAGGCCTGCGACCGAAACTTCAGGGCTTTCTAATCCTCATTCTAATTTATATTGTCGTTATCATAATAAATATGGGTACCGTACTAACAATTGCTATCATTTGAAGGACAAAATAAAGAGGCTCATCCAGGCAGTTGCCTTAAAGGAGTTTGCCCGAGTGGGAGGTCCTAGTGGAGGAGATGCCAAGCAAGCTAGGAAAACCCAGAGCTCCCCCATCGGGACATAAAAGCCCAGCTCCGTGCTGGCAAGAAGCTCCCTGCTGGCAGGAAAACCCAGAGCTCCCCCATCGGGACATAAAAGCCCAGCTCCGTGCTGGCAAGAAGACCCGAAGCTCCCCCTCCGGGACCTAAAAGCCCAGCTCTGCGCTGGCAAGAAGACCCGAAACTCCCCTTTCGGGACCTAAACGCCCAACTCCCCGCTGGCGAGAAGAACCCAAAAGCCCAGCTCCGCGGTGGCAAGAAGACCCGAAGCTCCCCCTTCGGGACCTAAACGCCCAGCTCCCCGCTGGAGAGAAGAACCTAAAAGCCCAGCTCCGCGCTGGCAAGAAGACCCGAAGCCCCCCCCTTCGGGACCTAAAAGCCCAGCTCCGCGCTGGCAAGAAGACCCGAAGCTCCACCGTCGGGACCTAAAAGCTCCGTGCTGGCAAGAAGACCCGAAGCTCCCCCTTCGGGACCTAAACGCCCAGCTCCCCGCTGGTGAGAAGAACCTAAACCCAGCTCCCCGCTGGTGAGAAGAACCTAAAAGCCCAGCTCCGCGCTGGCAGGAAGACCCGAAGCTCCCCCTTTGGGACCTAAACGTCCAGCTCCCCGCTGGTGAAAAGAACCTAAACGCCCAGCTCCCCGCTGGTGAGAAGAACCTAAAAGCCCAGCTCCGCGCTGCAAGAAGACCCGAAGCTCCACCTTCGGGACCTAAAAGTCTAGCTCCCCGCTGGCAAGAATACGAAGAGTTACGCATTCAGGGATCTCTCCAGCTCCACACTGGCACGAAGGTCCGAAGCGCCGCATCAAGGATCTCCTCAGATCCGCGCCAGCAGAAGGTGTAAAAAAGTCCAGCTCCATGAAGACCCGAGCTCCTATAATTGGGATCTAAGAGCCAAGCTCCAAATTGATCCATAAAACTCAACTCCTTTGTGGAGAACCACTGAGGTTTATGAAGACCAACTTCGTGCTGGAATGAAGGCAAAAGAAGCCCGACTCCACACCAAAAGATTCGCGGAAGATACAAGTCAAACTCCGCACTGACGTGCAAAGGTCCGCAGGACCTATAAAACATCTCCACGCTGATGTCCGACGACTCGCGAGAGATACAAGCGAGGCTCCGCACTGGCATGCGGAGGTCTGTGGGACCTAGAAGCCGGCCCCGGGCTGACGTTCGAGGATCTGCGAGATAAGAGCCCCGTTCCACGCATGATATGATCGAGATGTTTATCCCGGGAACCCGAAAAAGGTGTTAACCGCATCAGCAAACATGATTTGAAGGTCCCAGAACTGAAACTCCAGCTCCGCGCTGGCACGAAGACCCGAAGCTCCGCCTTCGGGACCTAAAAAACCAGCTCTGTGCTGGCAGAACCCAAAGCACCGCATTCGGGACCCCCAGCTCCGCGCTGACATGAAGACTCGAAGCTCCGCGATCGGGATCTCCCAGCTCCGCGCCAACATCTGCAGGGAATATAAGCATAGCTCCTCGCTGACACATAAAGGTCCTGGGGACCCGGAGGTCAGATCTGTGCTGGCGTACAAAGATCCACAGAGGTCAAGGTCAGCTCCGTACTCACGGACGAGGACTCGATCTCTTTGTCGGGAATCTAGAAGCTCAGCTCCTCGCTGACATGGGAAAACTCAATCATCCAACGGGGATCTTCAGAAACAGGCTCCGCACCAGAAATGAAGGAAGTGCGAGATGAACAACTTGACTCCATGATGCAGTACGAAAGGCCCATCTGTTAGGTCGGGATGTATGACCCTAGCTCTCCATTGCATAAGAAAAACACCAAGGGGATTTGCGAAGACCAGCTCCAAAACAAAGACACAAGTTATGAGTGCGGGATCTCCAAGTCCCGGGCCTTGGTTACATGCGAAGGTTCGCTCTTGGGGACCTCTGAACAAAGATGCTCCTATAAGGGATCTCAGATGCTCTTATGTGAAGATCCACTATATCAGCTCCTATGTAAAGATCCTCTGAACCAAGGCCCTATGATCCACTGTGAAGATGTTCCCATGAGAAGATCCCTTATGTCAGTTTCTATGCGAAGGTCCTCTAAACTAAGATGCTCCACCAGCAAAAACACCGATCCTTCTGTTAGGGATCTACTATATCAGCTCCATGAAGGATCCGAGATGCTCCTATGTGAAAAGCCTTTTCATCCACAAGGAGTACGAGGACCTTCTGTTAGGGACCTAATATTGCAGCCCTGGAGGCACCCACCTTCGTTTTCTCCATCAAAGAAGTACTCTGAACAATGGTCTCCACAACCGGGATTTCGTCATGGAGCTCATCTGGACCTCCATGAAGCCATTATGCCAGGAGGACAGCTACCGTAACTCGACCGAAAGTAAGATCACCAATAAAGAGAAGTTGGCCACCGTAGCTGACAGGAAGGAACAAGCAAGAAACACGACCACCGCCAACCGCCTCGACTTCACAATAGGGAGCGTCGGGATCTTTTCACAGGGTCCTACGGAACTCTCATCAGTACGCAAACAAGATGGAGAAGTCCTGATTATCAAGGAGATATTCCGTGACAAAAAGGCTCTTAGCCGGAGCTCCAGGGCCATCTAAATCTCATTTTTATTTACATTCTCAATATCATATTAAATGCATATATCATACTAATAATTACTATCATATGAAGGATAAAATCAAAGGGCCCATCCTAACGGAACGTCGGAGGAAGTTCGTAGGCCGTGGCCTCGACCAAGTTGTGAAGGAGCTCTGGGCAAGGTGGATCCCAACCTCCAACAGAGCCCAAAATTGTACACCTGAGCAGGCTAAGATCTCAAGCTCCGCAGATCGTGGGAGATTGTTGGCCGTGGTGGCAAACATGACTCCAAGTTCACCGAGAAAAGAAGTAGGGGGATCTGTGCCTAATAAAGGCAGACAACCCCCACTTCCTCCAAATAAGGTCACGTCCATTCTATCCAGAGCCTCCATCCTCATTGTTGCGGGAAGACCAAACAAAGAAGATCTGACGAGCCCAAGGGTTTAAACTCATACGATAAGAGATCAGGGGATTTGTGAGACATACGAGGATGCGTTGGCCGAAATTCGATTTGCGCCAGGAGATGGCACATATGGCCAGACCACATAACGACGCCGGGGTTATCGCCAAAGACATGGAAAGTCCGACCTCCGGAGATACAACCAATAGAAGGAATCACAACGCTTAAAGGACATGAAGAACGAGCCCATCCAACGGCAGAGGAGTCGACGAAGCTCCTGGCGATGCGACCCAAATGGGAGATAGGGCAGCAACAAAAGGAAGACATAGTACAAAAAATGGGAGATCAGATGAGGGAGATAAAAAGAAAGGGCTAGCTCACAGCAAGGTCCCGATAAGGAGTTGTGGGATTCTACAAAACATGCGGACTTATTCGCATTTTCTCCAAAGTATATGACTCGAGTTCGCCCGGATATCACCACACATCATCATTCCAAGAAGACGACCTATCAAATAGAGGCTCCGATCGTGCGAGACTGAAAGAGCCCAGATCCTGAAGGAGGAAGTAGACAAGGTTTCCAAGCAGGGACTTGTGCAAGGCGTGCCCTATCATTCTTCATCACCCCGAGTGAATCAGCTGGTGGACTCCACCTCTGGGTGTCAGGTCCCCAGCGCCATAGACCCCTACCAGGGGATTTGGGAGGTCCAGAGACCAGTAGGGAGGTTAGTGGCTCTCAGCCAAGAAGAGTCTCCTATTCTTCAAATGCAATACGAAAGAGCGAAGAGCACAAGAGGGCTAAAAAATGGGAACAGACCTTTGAAAAATCGAAGGAATACCTCCGTAAAACATCTCCCCACAAAACATCTAATAGGGGATGAGTTGGCGCCATATTTCTCCATGGAAGCATTAGCTCCGTCTTACTAAAGGAAGGAGGGACCTCCCAAAGCCGACCCACCTTATGGGGCAAGGAGCTGTTGGAGGATGAAACCAGATGATAAGTTGATCATATCTACCCTGGAGAATGGTGAAATGCACCATCAAGCTAGGAAGTGCGACGGGGAACTCAAACAACGCACAGTCGTCAAAAAACTCAGGCCTTCTTCGATTTTGTGCTGAGACCACCAAAGGGACACAGAAGCAACAATGGGAGGTGCAAGCATACGAATCCACTCCCAACGGAGGTGGGAAGTATGCACTCGTCTTGGGAGGTTCATATGCTGGATCGTTCTCCCCTGAAGAAAGGACAATGGTGGATCACGGAACATGTCAAAAAGGTTACGGCTCCACATGGCGACATGGCTCCGCCGCATCCGGGATGTGATCCCCCATAAAGCTCCGTACGATGCATAAAGATCCTATCTCATGGGACCTGTTAGCAAGTGCCACGCACAGACCCGAGGAGTCGAGAAGAATAAGCCTAGATCCATGCTGTCATTCAAGGGCCCAGCCTACCTGTTGGGGACCTCTAAGTGCATCTCCAATACTCGAAGGCCCTTGTTTATATGGGACCTGCAGGCATAGCTCCGTGCAGGTATGAAGGTCCCTTTTCCCAGAGTCTTCAAGCCTTGCTTCGTGCTGGCATGAATGACCTTTGATATCAACGACCTTCGGGTCCGCGACGTGTAATGATACCGAGGGCCGACGGGCCCAAGGCGTACCCGACATCAAAGACTGATAGTCTGCGACGTTAGATGATGTCAAAGACCGACGGGTCGGAGGTGTACCCGACATCAAAGGCCACAGGTCTGCGACGTGAAAGATGCCCATGTGGGCGTACAAGATACCACCGCCGACGGGATGTGGCGTACAGGACATCAAAGGTCCCCAGTAAGGCCTGCGACGTGAATAGGTACCTCAGCGTAGCTGGCGCTATAACCAGGGTAAAACAGTGGGAGAAAGCCCCACTTTATATCTAAGACCTTCGGGCTTACATTACTGAATTCGCTAAGGACAGAGAGAGCCTAGCGCATAAATGACACCTTTGGATAAGGGCGATGGCCCTTACAACCAAAGGCGTGTACAATTCGTACTTGGCTTACGAATTGATAAGCGAGCTGGCGCTATAACCATGCCATGATAATGATGTTTCCAGAAACATCCATCTGGTCACGTGGAAGAAATTATAATACGAGGAGAAGGGAAACTCCGACGAAACTTACTAACATGGGGAGTTAAGGTCCCCAAGTCCTTGCCATCGTATCTCGAAAGGAGAAAATGACATAAAATTTCTTACAGGCTATCACCACCCTGAAAAAGGCAAAAAAAGAGCATGTCCCAGGGAGATTGAAGCAATGTACAATAGGACCTGAGGATCTCCCCCAAGGTTTGTAGAGGAGCTCCGCCATCAGGTCCCCGTCAGGTCCCTTCAATCCTCAAGGACGACGGACGACTATAAAACACAAAGGGGTCCCAACGGAGACAATAAACACAGGGGAGTTAAGCTCCCCCAAAACATTACAAGAAGCAGCGTTTCCTGAGGAGCTGGGGTGACGAGACAGCAGCATGTGCCAAGACCTCTATGTGCTTCTCGACAGCACGAATCCAGAAGTGAGGATTCTCGGGTAACTAGGGATCTCCTTGAAAGCACGAAGTCCCTCAAGAAAAAGGATCTTTCGAGTACGCTGGCGCCAATCTTCGATCAGGTCCCTCGAGAATTTTCTCCCAACAACTGTGGACAGAAGGCACTACTGGCGAAGGCACGAAGTTGCAGCCTTCACGACTCCCAACTGGGAAGATACGTCCGCCTTCACCATGCGTCAAGAACGCCGTCCCATTCCTCCATTTCTTTGGCAAAGGAGCTCTGTAGCTCCTTTACACGATGCTCCATGAGTGTGGCGCTCTCCTACTTTTCTCTCTCAGTGGAGCTCCACGGCTCGTTTCCATAATGCTCCAGGACCTCTATATGCTCCCTCACGACGTCAACCCAGGAACGAGAATCCTCGAGAGCCTGATATTCTCACTCAAAACCATCAAAGGTGATAGCTCTTGAAGATAAGCCATGGCATTAGCACTGTGCCGATTCGATACCCGCCCAAGTAGTAGACTTACATCATAAACTCAAAGTCCTTCAAAGAGAGAAGACCCCTCGAAAAGACCATCCACTGAGCTGTGAAGGAACTCCACCCCTATCGTCATGTTAGAATGCGCTATCTCATGTCCCAACTGAACCTTCACCTCCGGCTCTACTCTCCAGTCAGGAGCTATCTCGGTCCAATTTCACCTTCTCCAATGAGCCCCTCAGCTGCCGCACTTGTTGAATACTGTGTTTTGCTGCTCCAACCTCTTTTATTCAACCTCAATCTCCGCTCTTAAGTCTCTTCGCCATCTCCCATTCCCGGCTGTCAAACTTGCCTTAATAGGCTCTTCAAGAAGGATGATCCAGAAGATAGGGAACTTTATGGGCTAAAAAGAACATCAGAAGTAACCAGAGAACAAACAAGCTAATACCTTAAGGAGATGATACACCAATTGCTCTTCGACCGCAACCCCTGGGAGGAGGCCCTCTGATCATCTAAAAGCACCACTCGACTCATCATATTTTCACCTATGTTCAGATGGACCACTGAAGCAGGAGGCTTGTCCGCTGAAGAGGCTCAACACTTCACCTTCTGGGGAAGAATGACGGAATTTCTTTTTGCTTTTCCTTATAACCTTTTGGATGAATTTGTTTTCCTTTTAATACCAGAGGTAGAGGCCGTAATAGGAACTTCTTGAGTTCCCCTAACAGGAGAAGGAACCACGGGAATACCCTCCGTCCCTACAGAAGGAAGAATCTCCTCGCGAACGTCCCTAGCCACCAAGTATAAAGGAGCAAGGGAGCTACAGAAGGTGCGCTGAAGAACTTGGGAACTCGTCCCCTTCTCCACATTGGCCGACAGACATATCATGAGGACGTCGCATCTACGCCAGAAACCCAAGACACTGATCGAACCTTAAACCACGCACAAAGGCGTGTCCCTTCAAGAAATAATTACGGAAGGTCCCTAATAAGGAGGTAAGGCCCATCTTACTATTTTACTCTAATTCACTTTTTGTCCCAAAAACAAATTAGAGTAGGGGAGTGGTTGATACGGACAAAAAGTGGACGAGCTAAGGAACAAAGAATAGAAAAGGCTCATTAGGCCCATGAAGAAGGAAGCCCACGATGAAGTCAAAAGAATATCTAGGAGGGCCTTTGTAGGGACCACTGGACAAAGGGCAAATACCCGGGCAAAGCTGTGAGAAGACCTTCAAAAGAGAAAAAGGACTAAAGCTGACTGACGCAACTGAGGAAATAAAAGCTGCAACTGACAGCCCCAGTACACGTTGTCCCAGAAGGTCATATCACCAGCCATCAGGGGACCTCGGGATGGACCTCCAGGCAATAACCAGAAGCTCCTATAAAAGGAGCACTTCGCCATTTGCACCATTCATTCACATTCCAACACTTAAAAATACTTAGAATATTCTCTCACTACAAGAAACGTCCCTATGTATTTTCTTATGTGTTCTTGACAGAAAATGGCGAGGAATATGTAGTCTGAGTGTGTAAATATCCTCAAAGTATGGTGGAAAAGGTTTCAGAGCGCCCGTGGACGTAGGATCTGCAAAGATCCGAACCACGTACATCATGTGTCATTTTATTTACGTCCCCCACACGTCCCAAGCAGGTCCCCCGCGTCCAAACATGTCCCAAAGACGTCCCAAGTAGGTCCCCCACGTTCCAAACACGTCCAAACAAGTCCCCGACGTACCAAATATGCCCCCCAACAGGTCCCATCACGTCCCCATCGTAAAGACAGCACCTTACGCCCTTAAACACCTCACAATATTTGATCTACCGCTATTTAAATTTCTTGAACCCCACAAATAAATCTTGTTGATTGGGATAGCCCCATATCAAATATATGTGCATTTCATGTTTAAAATTGTCGCGCTGACTGTTCGAAATAGGCAGAAGATTATGTTAATTTTATAATATACGCGATTTTTCGCTTAAACTCTGTTTTGTATTTGAAATAATATTCCACAGTCTTTACACAACGATCTGTAGAAGAATTGCTATGTTCTTCAAGCTTTAGTTCAATTACAGCGCATCAACTTAAATGGCCCGTGCCGCTGATCAATATTCGCTGGTGGGTAGGGGTGTTCATCTGTCGGTTCGGTTCGATTTTTTCAATCGGTTTTTTTGATTTTCGGTGTATGCTTAATCCGATATCCGAACCGTTTTAAATTGGCTCGGTTCGATTTTTTATAATTCGGTTCGGTTTTCTCGATCGGTTTTTCGGTTAGGATTTAAGATCAACAAAAATAATATTATGAGCTGAAAATACATAAAATGATTTATAGTTATTAAATAACAAAGAAGATTGATGGAACGTGACATGTAGAAATGTCACACAGGCCCGCAGCCCGCGGGCCAGTGGCGAGGCGGGCTCTAATTTTTTAGGCCAGCCTGAGGGCCGGCCTCAGCCTGAGGGCGGGCCCCGGGCTTTGGCGGGCTGGGCCCGGCGGGCCACAGGCAAGCCCGCTGGAAAATTAAATGTTATATTATTATTTTAAAATATAAGATTTATAAATTATGATGATTTTTATATTTTTTAACTATAATTGGTAATTCATAACATAAATAAATTAAACTTCAAAAAGTTTATAAAAATTAGATATTTTTCCAACTTAAATTCTTATTTTTGTTTATTTTTTACTATTTTTATATTATCTTTGTCCTATTTTTTTATTATTTTCTCTTACTTTTTATTTTTTTATTATTTTCTCTTACTTTTTATTTTTTTTTATTTTTTTCTTATTTTATTTTTTTTTTGAAATTGGCGGGCTAAGCCCGCCAGGCCCGATACCCGCCCGCAAGCGGGGCGGGCCTTAAATTTCCAGGCCCGCCAGCGGGCTTACCCGCGCCCACCCAGCCACTGGCGGGCTTTGGCGGGCTATGGGCCGTCCCGTTTTGACAGTAGTAATGACCTGTAGCAAAATAATTCAAAGGTCCGAAAAAAAAAACAACATGAAAATGGAACAAAATCTAACTAAAATATAAAAACATTCATCTGAAGATACTATAAATTATTTGGGAGAAAAATAGTGTTTGATTGGTAAAGAAAACATTCACCTAAAAATGGAAAAAAGTATACCAATGAAATTATATTAATGTTTACGTTATGGGAGAAGAACAAATGATTTTTGATATTTCTATTTTTAATGTAGTATGATAATTTATGTTCGATTCTTTGTTTTTTCGGTTTTACGTATGCTTAATCCGATATCTGAACCATTTTAATTTGGTTCGGTTCGGTTTTTTACAATTCAGTTCGGTTTTTTTGGGTTCCGGTCTTTTCGGTTCGGTTCTTTACGGTTCGGTCGGTTTTTTCGGTTAATTTGAACTCCCATGCTGCTGGGTAAATAACTTACATATCACTTTTTTGCTCAATCATCATTTCTTTTAGTTCTTTAGGGAGGTCAAAGCTCAGTGCCGGCGTACGAGGATCCTGGGGATTAGAGGCCCAGTTTCATGTTGGCGTATTAGGACCTCGAAGTCCAGCTCCGCGCTGGTAACAACGGAGATACGATCTATATGTTTGGGACCTCCAAACCCAGTTTTGCGCTGGCATGCGAAGGTCCTCGGGAGAAGCAAGCCACTGCAATTAAATAAGAAGGAACGAGCAAAAAGTGTTACCACGGAAAACCATTACCACATTAACCTCACAACAAGGAGCTGTCGGGATCTTTCCTTAGGGTCATACGCAACCCATACCGTTATGCAACAACATGGAGGAGATCTTGACTAGCCAGGAGAAATCCCATGACGAAAAGGCTCTTAGCCGGAACTCCAGAGCCCTCTAAATCTCATTTTCATTTACATCATCGATACCGTAATAAATACATGCATCATACTAACAACTGCTATCATTTGAAGGATGAAATTGAAGGGCCCATCCTAGCGGGACATCTGAAGAAGTTCGTTTACCATAGCCTCGATTAAGGTCTGAAGGTATAGCCGAGAAGGAGACCGGGGGATCTATGCCGACTAATAGCAGATAACCCCCGCCTCCTCTAGATAGGGGCCAGTCCCTTTAAGGCTCACATCCCTATCATAGTGGAGCTCCAAACTAGGGGAATTTCAGTTTCCAACGGAGCCTGAAATTGTACACTTAAACAGTCGAAGGTCCAAACCTCCGGAGATCTGGAGCCAGGCCTCATCATTAACCGAGAAGAAAGGAGCTCCATTACGCCGTTACTTCAAATTTCAGACCTCCAACAAGGAGCCCAGATACTAAGCGAGCGGGCGCTATAACCACACATTTAAGCTAGTTGGTGCTATAACCACGCAAGTAAGCAAGCGGGCGTTGTAATCACGCATTTAAGCAAGCTGGCGCTATCTATAACCACCCATTTAAGCGAGCGGGCGCTATACCCACGCATTTAAGCAAAGCTGGCGTTATAATCAGGGTAAACTATTGATGTCCCTAAGGAAATATCGCCTTGTCAGAATATAAATATTTTATAATATACGGTGCACCGTATAATATAATCGATGCCAAAGGTCGACGGACCTGCGGTGTACAGGACGCCAAAGATAATATATCTGCGGTGTGATTTGATGCCAAAGGTCGACGGACCTGCAGTGTACAGGACTCAAAGATAATCCACCTGCGATGTGAATGGTGCACATAATGGTGTACAAGATACCGCCGCTGACGGCTGCGGCGTACAGGACATCAAAGGCTCTCACTAAGCCTGCGACATGAATGGTACCTAAAGCGAAACTGGCGCTATAACCAGGATAAATCGATGAGGGGATCCCCGGGGTTATAATATTGTAGACAGTGTCTACCCAGATACTGAACTCGCTAAGGACAAAGAGAGCCTAGCGCAAAATGACACCTGAGAACAATGACGACGGTCATTGCAACTGATGACGTGAATTCGTACTTGGCTTACGAATTACTAAGCGCGCTGGAGCTATAACCATGCCGCGAAAATGATGTTCCCAAAAACATCCATCAGGTCCCGAAAGGATGCAAAGCACAAAAATATGGACATATAATACAGGAGAAAGGGAACTCCGATGAGACATACGAACATGGGGAGTTAAGCTCCCCACACCATTATGTCTCGAAAGGAATAACAAAGTATTTTTTACATGCTATCACCATGATGAAAAGGGATATGACTATGCAAAAAGGATGTTCCAGGGAGCTAGGAGCGCGCAGCAGAACCTGGGGATCTCCTTCAAAGTGCAAGGACCGAAGAGGAGCTCCTCCATCAGGTCCCCACCATGGTTTTGAAGACCGGACCGGACCGGCCAAAAATCCAGTCCGATCCCGGTCCTGTCCTGGCTTTAAAAAAAAAAGAAAAAACAGAATATTTAGTAACAATAACAAAACTGCATAAAATAACAGAAATTTTATGTTGGTCTAGTGGTGAGGGTTTGAATTTGTTGAGAAGATGGGCATGGGTTCGATTCTAGTTGCCACATTTTTTTTAATTTATAATTAATTATCAACCCAATATTTTCATTTTATTTAATTTTGACCCCCAAATTGATAGACTTAATACTCCACATCCCATGATACAATTATTTTTTAATCCCCAATACAATTTACTTTTATTAATTTTGCCCCTTTATTTTATAAAACTAGAATTTCGAAAAAGTCCATAAAAACATGTATATTTGCTATTTAATTTGATTGATTTATTCATAAAATATATATTTTTAAAATTTAAAGACACCGGTTTAACTCCGATTTGATTCCGGTTCGATACCGGTTAAACCACTAAATCTTAAATCACTAAAATTTCCGGTCCGATTCGAAAACCCGATTTCAGAACCTTGGTCCCCACTAGGGGAGTTAAGCTCCCCTAAAACATTGCAGATGGTCCACAGAGTCAGGGAGCTCGTCCACTGAGGTCTCCATAGCTCCCATAAGAGGCTCTGCGTCTTCGCCTTAGGGGGAGAAGGATGTGACTTCTTAATTGCTTTTCATTCTGACCATTTGGATAAAGTTGTTTCCCTTTTAAAACCAAAAATAGGCTTTGATGATGGGAACTTATTGAGCTCCCCTAATAGGGGAAGGAACCGCATGAACATCCACCGTCACTGCAAAAAGGAGAATCTCCTCGCGAACGTCCCATGCCAACGGGACCCGAGGGAGCAAGGGAGCTACAGAGGGTGCGATGGCTTGGGAGTCAGAGGAATAAGGAGCTGCTCCCTTCTCCCGATTGCTCAATGTATCCGCCAAGAGGATGTCATATATTTACTTTGCTGCTACAACAATGTTGGTCCCTATTCTATCCAAACAATCTACAAAGAACGAATTTACCATGTTTTGGATGTGGATTTGAAGCTTAGTGCGTGGGGTGTGATAGTGTAGACGATGAATGCTTTCAAAATGCTTTTCTTACTATTCAACACACACGCACTCACACATACAACACGCAAAACACACACCCTAATGAATCAGGGTTTGGGGGTATATATACCACATGAGTTGGTATATTATAACCTTAGTAATAAGAACTAGAATATTACAAATTAGCCCAAAGTTAGATAAATACAAACCAACTAAGATAAACAATGAAATTGAACACTATAAAACATTCCTAACAATCTCCCGCTTAGTGTTCAATCTTCAATTCAGCACCGGTTATCTTTGTTGGGCACATGGAGAATCTCTCGAGTCCTAACAAGCTCCCCCTGCAAAGGCTATCTCCTCTTCTTATGGAGGATTTAAATGCACTCTCAGCTAGAACCCTCATGCCTTGACGCTATACGTAGTAGACCGGATGTATACTGTGATCCACGCCCCGACATTCGTTTCTTGAAATGTCACAGATCTTAGAAATTTTGTTTGCATCTTGTCCTTATCTTTTTCCTTATTTTGAAGTCGTCAAGTCTTCTCCAGTCTTCTTGTTCTCAGTGCCAGATTCGTTTTCATCGAAGGAAGTTGTCTGGTTCGCCCTCGAGGAAGCTTCTCTGGCTCCAGAAGAAGGTGTGCGTGGGGTGTCTTTTAACATGTGACAAAGGAATGCGACATTGTAGGTTCCAGTGGAGTTCAGCTTCATCATTGTAAGCGCGATGGAATTTTGATGGTGAGCGTGGGATGTGTTATAAAATGTGTCAAGGCTCCTTCTGAATGCGACATTTAAGTGCAGGTGAGCCCGGCTTCGTAGTGGTACGCTCGGCAGAAATGGTGGGTGGTCCGTCCTGTTTGTTTATATGTATCCCCTTCTCCCCTTCATGGCGATTCGTGTTAACGAGATCGGCATGCTTGTATAGGAGGCAAAGAAGGACACAAACGACAGGTCGGTGCGGGTAATAACCAGACGGAGCCACTAAGGCAATCTGTCGACACGACTTCAGAGACTAACTCCAAGACGTGCCTGTCACGACAGGACTTGATAAACCAAGGCCACCTAGGCGCCCGTTAACATCGTTCAAGAGTCTAGCTCGAGATGATGGCCTGATTCCGTTGTTGTTTTGATGTTGCAACGGTGACTTCCTTCCAATATTGGAATCACATCTACGTTAGACGTGTCTATGGACGTTCTGATCTGGTCACGAAATCCAGATAAGAAAAAAGTGTATAACGATTTACAATTGTGAGTTAATGAAAATATCGTTTGAAAATTAGTCAAGTTACAATATCAAATGCTCTCGGGATATCATGAAGTATCGTTCAAACTTTCAGAAGGGTGGGGATATTAAGCGACACAAAATTGTCATTTTTCTGTTGCAGCTAGAGAACTTGACATCCGGAATTATTGATTGCAATTGAAAAGTAAGAGATGAAATCCAATTAGATTAAATTTTAAGGAAAGATTCATAGTTTAGCAAATCACCATAATTTATAATTGTAATTTTTATGAATTATTTATTAGAGTTTTATTGGAGCTAATATTTATAAAGGGATTTTCCAAAAAAATTATTATATTATTATCTTATCGAATTTGTTGATTTTTTTACAAATGCCCAAGTCGGGACCGGAAAATTTTATTATTTTAGAGAGTTATTTTAAAGAGTCTCTATTTTAATTAAAAAAATATTAATTTGTCGATATATTAATATCTCTCTAAATTAATAAATTTCTATGGTCCCAATGTTATTAATTTATAGAGGTTACTTTATGTACTAGTTGTGTTCTATATTTAAGATATTTAATAGAAAATTGATATTCGTTGAAGCTTTTTTTCAAGAGTAAATTACGTTTTAGGCCCTCTTAAGTTATTTTTATTTGGATGCAGGCCCCATTGCTTTAAATTTAAGTATAAAGGACCCATCTCAAGTTTGCCTTAGAGTTAAGGACCAAATTGTGCGAAAAAGACCCATTTGCCCTCAACTGTTGCCAAAATTTACATAGCTATACCATCATCCCTCACGTCCGATTTTTTGTATATCTGTGATTCTTACAACACCCAAACACCCTGAAATCTCAGAATCTTCGACGTTATTGAGCGGAAAATGTAAAATCAAGCTCAATTTCTCATGGGTCCTCGTAACCAAGGAAAATTTCGATGTTATGTTGGAATAATGCTTCAAACTCAATTCGAAATTTTGGTACAAACACAAGTGAAATCTTGACTTTTGTGCTCGAATAATGTGGATTCACGCCAATTCGGATGTGGGTCTTAGTAAATGACACGAAATAACAACGAATTTTGCCGCGACCTAAGATCCAAGCATTTTCAATTTCAGTAACAAATCCCTTTATGTGGGTACCTGATATGGGGCTATCCCAATCAAAGAGATTTATATGTGTGGGGAATGACACGCTCAAATTCTAGCAAGTGTACTAGGTCGTGCAAGTAGTATAAAACGGACGAAGTCCGAGTATCGATCCACGAAGATAGCTTGATTAATTCTAAGATATTAAACCTAATTCTAATTTAGACTAAGAGAATTTTTATGGTTTTGATGATTTAATTAAACAAGATAAAAGCACAAATAATAAAATAGGCGCAAATAAAATAGATGAGATAAAGATCAATTAACGACGAGTGACCAAGGCACATGTTCAGCACAAATAATTCCTATGTCTTCATAAAATCTATCCTATCTAACCATCATGAATCTCAGTCAAGGTAAAATTTCCTAAGACAATCGCTACTCGTTCGTCCCGCAATAGCGATCTTATGCGATAGAGAACCAACCCGTATATGTTTATAGGATTGTAGTTTCTACGCAAGCATTAAATCTCTATGAAATTCCCGAGCTTAAACGCTTTCGGCGCTTAAGGATTCGGAAACCACACATATGAAACCGAATTCCATCTCTAGTCGGTTTTACGTAGTGATGTTCGATGTTTATTGTTCTAACCGGTCTAATCACTTTCTCCGTCTCATAAACCAATCAAATAAACATGCATATGTTGATCAAGCATACACAAGCATTAAGCGCAAACATGGAACACATGACTCGATTCACAAGATCAAATAGGAAAAGAAAAATATTAATACGTAGTCATTATTCGGCCTGTCATGGCCTTAATCACAAAATAATCTAAGCTACCATATTAATAAAATAAAAGCACAAAATATTCAAAGATATAATAGAGAAATAATAAAAAAACTTCGCTTTTGCAGCCGGAAATAATCGCGCCTGCTTCTTCTCTTCTCAGCCGCCGAAAGCTTCGTCCGTTTGATAATCTTCTTCGCTCCCTTTTAAATTCAGCAGCCGTTGTTCCCTTCTAATTCGTTGTTCAAAGCTGCGCCGTTGTTTTCGATGTTAGCCCCCCTTTATGATTCGCTGCTTGTGTATTTATAAGTGTAGCAGCCCAATTAAATCTTGACAGATTTGAATCTTCCATGGAATATTTTACCAATTCTTTGTATCTCTTCCGTAAGTTGTGCGTGACCTATTATTGGCAAATAAAATAATCCCTCCAAAATTGCTCTCTTCACGTCACAGCTGCCAAAACAATTAGAAAAATAGGTAAATTGCAAGGTTGCCCAAGTAACTTAAAAATCGCAAGAAGATCCCCTAAGATTCAATTGTTCCCAAAAGTGTCCCTAATTTTCTTTGTCGATCTCGTTTGCTCGAAAATCTATCGAAATTAAATTTAAACATAAATATAGGATATTCGAGGGAATTTTTGGTAAATAACGATTGGAAAATGCACTTTTATGGGTAAAGAAATTATGTAAAATCCTAACGGAAATTTATATAGCCGGAGAATCGATTATCTCAAAGTTTAAGGACGTGCGTAAGGTGCTTATTTGCAAGGAAACTGAGTTAGATGTGTTTAGGACGTGTTTGGGACGTGTCGGGACGTGTTTGGGACGTATTGGGACGTGTTAAAACGCATTGGGACGTGTTAGGACGTAGTGGGACGTGTTGGGACATGAAGGGACGTTGGTGACGTTAGGGACATAGGGACGTGCTCGGGACCTGCTTGGGGCGTGAAAGGGACGTAACAGAAAGGACACAAGATGTACGTGGTTCGGATCTTTACAGATCCTACGTCCACGGGCGCTCTGAAACTCCTTTCACTATACTTTGAAGATTTACACACTCAAACTACTTATTCCTCAGATTTCTCTCAAGAACACATAAGAAAATAGCTAATGGGACGTCAAAGATGTTGTGTTTAACGTAGAGAAAGAGTTTTATAAGTGTTAAGAAGTGTTAGAATGAGAGTGGTTTCGTAAAAATTGTGAAGTCCCTTTATATAGGAGGCTCTTGGATATTGCCTGAGGTTACGTTCCTAGCTCCTGGATATTGCCCAGATTCCTGCTGATATGACCTCCTGGGACACTGTGATGCTACAGAATGGCAGCCCGCCTGTCAGAGGTCACTCCTGCAGCAGTTACAACTTTTGTGCTGTCATGGATGTCAGGCGGCTGGAGATGGGACTTGGCTCTGCGCTGTCAGGTACAACAGGTTCTGTCAGAACAGCTTTTCAGTGTTGTCAGACGTCCTTTCAGACTTCTGGCCGTTTGGTGAAGATTCCTCACGATGCTTCCTCGGGACGACAGGACCTGCTAGCACAATAGGTCCCAAAATAGTTCCCTAGTATGGGCGTTAGGTCCCTAAAGTCTCTTGGAGGTCCTTAAAACCCTTATTTCCTGTTGTTAGCTCCCTAAAGTGTATTGGAGGTCCCTAAGACCCGTCGGAGGTCCCTAAAAGTCTCCCTTCATAATCTAACTTTGTATTTTCAAGGAAACTCATATTTTTTACTAAGTTCTCTTAATAATTATCATAAGCTAATCATCTCCTTAATTAGCCTAACTAATTATTATTCCACATCAGTACCATTTTTTATTCGTATGGAAACTCTACCATCAAAACCTATACCGGATTCTTAACATCGAGGAATAAATGTTGCCTCAGTAATAACAAATAATTTCAGTAACACTTCACTTTATCTAGGAACCACTTTTTACTGTTTTGGAAACCCTGCCCTAAAAACAATAACAGATCCCTAACATTGAGGAATAAAAGTTGCCTCATTTATAACAGATAACGAGAAGACAATAACGATTTGTTTCCTATAATAACTACATACAACTTGTACGAAATATGGCGTCAAGAAGAAGATCAAAAATTCGTACGACACCCAAAACTCTCTGAAATCGCAGAAATCTTCAACATTAGTAATCGAAAAAGGTAAAATCGATCTCAATTTCTCATGGGTCCTCATGAACAAGGACAATTGTCGACGTTAAGGTGGATAATGCTTCAAACACAATTCGGAAATTTTGGTAAAAAACGAGTGAAATCTCGACTTTTATGCTCGATATAATGAGTAGTCACACCAATTCGGATGTGAGTCTTAGTAATCGACATGAAATAACAACGAATTTTGCTGCGAACTAAGATCGAAACATTTTCAATTTCAGTAACACATCACTTTATCTGGGTACCATTTTCTGCAAGTTCCAAAACTCTACCCTAAAAAATTGTAACCGATTAGTAATAAACGGTAACATGTCTTGCCTAATGTATAACGCATAATAGAAAAACAATAACGGTTTGTTTCCAATAATAACTAAATGCAACTGGTACGGACTAAGGTGTCAAGAGAAGGATCGAAAATCGTCAACGTTAGTAATCGACAAAGGTAAAACCAATTCCAATTTTATATGGGACCTCATAAACAAGGAAAATTTTTGATGTTATGTTGGAATGATGCTTCAAACCCAATTCAAAAACTTGGTAAAAAAACTAGTGAAATCTCGACTTTTATGCTCGAATAATATGGATTCACACCAATTCGGGTGTGAGTCTTAGTAATCGACAATAATTATGAATGCTAGTCATGGAATAATGACAAATTTTGATGCGACCTAAGATCGGAACATTTTTAATTTATGTAACAGATCGTTCTAATTGGCGACCTAAGATCGAATGTTGATGTTATTAGTTTGATAATGTAAAGGAAGAATTTTGATGGGAAATATTAGAATGTTTGTCAATTAAAAAAGCTGGTTGGTAACACTTCATTTACTCTGAGTAACAATTCATGCATTCTGGGTAACACATCACTAAGAACATTCTAGAAGGTTCTAGATGGTTAGAGATATCAACAGTACAATAACTTAATATTACCACATTGCCTGTAAATAGTACCACATGTCTAATAAAAAATAACAATATAAACAAAGAACAGATTTTGTAGCTACGGAACTACAAAAGAACTAATCACTACCACAATATTATTTCGATTAATTTCATTCATAAATTCATTATGTATAAGATTGACATTCATGGAAATAGATGATATGATGAAGCTAAATCACAACACGTTTTGCGAATGTTGATATCAATATGTGGAAGTTGAGATCAAAAGTCATATAAACACATAGCTCTTCTTTCATAAAATATACTAGTATCTCTTTCGATGAGACATAACGTTATGAATTCCTTCATAAACGTATTCAAAGTTCAACATTAAAGCACGAACAATATTTAATAGACCATAAACTCAACATTCGAGACCCCAAATCCTAAACAATCGAAAAAATGGATTTGTGAGCGAAGTTAATGAAATTTGTAATGTGGTATGAAAACCTATTATGCAGTATCAATATCAACGATAGTGTTAAAATTTGGATTTGTACTGTTCTTTTATATCGGGCATTCAGTATTATTTCCAAGTAATGTGATAATATTCCTTGACAATATAGAACATTCCGGAATATTCTTAATGAAATGTTTTCTTTCATGGGTTATTTTATTTGCAGAATGCGTTACTCACCTTGAAATGTTTCAATTTCAAGAAAAAAAAGAGCCAACTTTGCATTGTCTTCCAAATGCGAACATTGAGGTTAGTAGTCCAGTGTTGATATCACTAGTACTGTAATCAAGATCACCTTCATTGGAATGTATATACTACACCCTATCCTTATGTAGTTAATCAAGGTTCATTGTATACGTTTGACATTAAGACGTTAATAACAATTAATAACTTACTGGTACCACTTTCTAGATAATAACATGTAATAACTTACTGGTACCATTTTCCATAGAATAACAATTAATAACTTACTGGTACCAATTTCTTATTTCGGAAAATTAGGCAAAAAACTGGCAGTTGTATTTAAATTTCGGCAACCTAGAGCGACGAACAATAGAGCCAACACAGTGTCTCAGTGATTTGATCGGGATATGGGTCTCTCGAATTTGTATGAAGTATCTTCAATTTGACCGAATTTGGATTTGATTTCATCGATTTTTATTATTTGCATCAAAATAATTCCGAAAATATACCCGTAAAATCGAACCTTTCGAGACTAACATAGTATATCGTCTAGGACACACCCAACTTGGTTTGGTGAAGGATGTGTGTTCGTGCAGATGGAAATAATATATACGGTAATTGTTTCGATCGAGTTTCCATTGTTATAATGATACCAGATAATAGAAATTTGGTACCAAATACAACTTACACTTCAAATCAAAACATAAACAAAATGAGAGTTTTTCAATACCTATTAACTGTTTTACTAGGACCGATGCTTGACCGTCCATACCATGTTCGGAACAGTGGTTTAGGCAACAATCCGACGATTATATTTAAATTTCGGCAAACCTTGAGCGACGAACAATAGAGCCAATACGGTGTTTCAGCGTGTTCAGGATATGGGTCTCTCGAATTTGTACAAAATATATTCAATTTTGACCGAATCGAGATTCGATTTAGCCGTGTTTTTATTATTTGCGTCAAAAGAATTTGAAAAATTCACCCGTAAAATCGAACATTCGAGACATGAATAACATGATAAACCGTCTAGGACACACGCAACTTGGTTTGGTACGGGATGTGTGTTCGTGCAGATGAAAATAATATATACGATCAATTGTTTCGATCGAATTTCCAATGTTGTAATGATACCAGATAATTGGAATTCAGTACCAAATCCAGTTTACAGGTACCTATATGATATCAGTATATATACCATATGCCAGCTGACTAGTATCAGTTAACTATTTCAAGGTGACAGATGCATGACCATCCATACCACGTTTCGGGAACAGATGTTTAGCCAACAATCCGACGATTTTAAATTTTTGCAAACCAAGAGCGACGAACAATAGAGACAATACTGTGCTTCAAAGATTTGTTCAGGTTATGGGTCTCTCGAATTTGTACAAAATATCTTCAATTTCAACTGAATCGAGATTCGATTTCATCGTGTTTTGATTATTTGCGTCGAAAGAGTTCGAAAAATATACCCGTAAAATCGAACATTTCGAGTCCTGAATATCGAATTAAACCATGGTGGATAGATTGAGTTTCGTTTTCGAGGATCGTTCAAATTTTTTATCGAAAAAAGATTATTTACTAAATAATATGGTTAACGATGGTAACAGAAAACTGGTTCTGGGTACCTCTTATTATATAACTTTGTAGGGGTATTTTGGTAAGATCAAGTATTTGATCATTCTCTCTAAAGCTGAAAGATATTAGGTCCTTAATACCGAAATTCATACTTGCGTGGCTTAGAACTCTATTTCCAAAGGGCCTCAAAAGAAAAAGCCCCTTTTCTCAATTGCTACAACCTACAACTGCCGTTAACTACATCTATATGTATTTATTGCTTGGGGATGATGATTATTCATGAAACAGTAACGTGTTGCGCAGAGAGAACACTTGGCACAATCAAGTCAAGCCTCGTGTTATACTGCGAAAATTCTTTCGAATAAACAAAAACTTCTTTCTTTCGAATAAACAAGAACTATCGCCTTGCTGAAAATTTTTCAGTTGCGGTATGCGACCTTATTGATTCGTTGTCAGCATTATCACAGGTCTGTCGTTCTGATTCTGTTTTCTGCCTTTTTTCTTTTCAAACAATATTCGATATTATTTGCTGATAACTGGTGTATATACTTCACCATTTTCTGATCGAAATGTTATGTCACACTGTTGATTTCTTTGCAAAGGGTGCAATCATTCATTTTGTTTCACCGTGGCTTTTACTGAATTGTAACTTGTATGGACAAGGATCTTGCATAAGACAACTCAGTATACTTGCTGAAAGGGACGCTATTTTGAAGTCTGATTATTGATACTTTCAGTCTATGCCCACTGAAGTTATTGTAAATGATCTCTATGCAGTCTTAACTCCTTTTCTCCCTGACGTTATTAAAGTGTGGTTGGTGGATCGACTTGAAAGTCAAATCAAAAAATGGCTTCAAGAACTATGTTGCGGAAGAAAGATGATCTTATTGGTCCCATTAAGCAACATTGGTGCTTGTTTCAAGAGTATTGCAGTTCCCGGCAAGGGAATAATTTACTGGAACATGCTGATTCATTGCAATGTTCATCTAACACAGCACAAGATAGTGTTTATGGAGATTCAAGACCTTTCAAAAAAGGCACTCCCTTATCAGTTTTGACTGGAAAATTTGCAGGAAATAGCTTTTGCGGCGTTCCTACTAAAGGATATCGAATTGACATTCTTAAAAACTTCACGCAATTTGGGTTTAGAGATGCTTCTGAGTATCATAAGCATTACCTTTCCACAGCTGCGGCGGGTCAGCGTCACCCTGAATCACAAGAAAATGACAATCAAAATGAAGAAGTTATTGGCCAACAGAAGAAAGAGACTTCTTCTGAAGAATGTGATAAGGAAGTTGAAGGTCTGAGGTCAGTGAAAGCCTCGGATAAACCCAAGCATATTCAAGAAACTCAGAAGTATGACGTGAATTTGAGATGAGCATCAAATAGCTTAGTTTGATCTTCAGGGCCATCTGAAAGTTTTTTTCTGTGCTGGCTAACGACTTGCTCTGCGTTCTTGTTATAGGGAGGATTGGGCAAAAAAGTTGCGCCATTGGAAAGATGAGTTCAAATCCACAATGCAGCATTATTGGTTGGGGACAAAGCTCCTTTGGGCGGATGTTAGAATAAGCTTGAGGCTACTGCTCAAACTTGCTCGTGGGAGGACTCTATCGAGAAGGGAGAGGCAACAACTTACTCGAACAACGGCTGACATTTTCAGGCTAGTTCCGTTTGCTGTGTTCGTTCTGGTTCCTTTTATGGAGCTTTTGCTGCCCGTAGCCTTGAAGTTGTTTCCCAACATGTTGCCATCGACATTCCAGGACAGAATGAAAGAACAGGTTTTGAATGCTTCATAGTTGCATGTTGATTATGTTCCCTTTTCACCAATCAGTTTGTTTTTATCTCCTTAGCCTTCATATAAATTTTCGAGCAACTCATTCGGTGGTTGTTGTGTTGTTCATGAGTGTCAAACATGCTTTAAATATTTTCGAGTTTTATTTTTTATGAAGGTCAAGATTGCCTTGTATATTTTTATGTGCAAAAATGAGAAGAGCATATAGGATCAAGTCACTGACCTTCCATGCCTTATATGATTATCATCTATTGACCCACTTTAAGTCTTATTCGATTTATTAGTTGATGTGGAGTCTAGACACTTCTCTGTGCTTGCCCAAATTTAGATTATACGCATATCAACATGTTACTTTATCGCGCTTTTAAGAGTAATTTTATTGGTTGAAAAGTAGCAGAAAAAAAAGTAATGTGAATGCACGCTTGGCTGAAATGATTACACTATGAACTGCCCCCTCGATAAACTCTCGCCAATATATTTAGATGTTAATACTGAAGTAATGGTTACCTTACCAACACGTCCATAGTTTTTAACAGTTTAATATCTCCAGTTATATTTCCCTTAATCTTCCAAAATGATATGTGCTTAAGCTGTTCTTACATGGTTAAGAGAAATAATTGGTCTGTGGGCGCATTAGCATGGGTTTGCACGCATCTCCCTTTGCTTTGTTCAAACAAAAAGCATAGAAGCTTTAAGAACGTTGAGCTTTTCTTGTTGCTTAAATTATGAATCGAATATGCTTCCTGCTTTGGACCAGCCCTAACTTGAAAGTTGTCTTGCTTCATGTTCTCTCTGCACTATCTCAGTGTCTGTCTATTCAGGAAGAACTTAAAAAGAGGCTCAATGCTAGGATCGAGTATGCAAAGTTTCTTCAAGACACCGTAAAAGAAATGGCAAAGGAAGTCCAAATCTCTAGAAGCGGCGATGTCAAGAAGACAGCAGAAGATCTTGTTAACTTTATGAACAAGGTAACAACTAACTATGAGCATAATAGTATTTATTAAGTGCGAGTGGTATATTTTTGCCACCTCTTCAAATGTTTCCTTGACGTGAGGCAGGTGAGGAAAGGGGCTTCTGTCTCTAATGAAGAAATATTGGGCTTCGCTAAGTTGTTTAATGATGAACTCACGCTGGATAACATTAGCCGGTGATTGCAAACACTTCCATGACTTGGGACCTTTTTGTAGTTTTATCTTCACCATGATTCCTTATTTTGTGCTTTTCATGTGAAAGATACTCTCCATCTTCCTCAATGTAGACCCCGCTTGCTGACAATGTGCAAATATATGGGTCTTCCAACATATGGCACGGATGCATATCTCCGCTTCATGCTTCGAAAAAGACTTCAAAAGTGAGTTTTTGGCATTTAACTTGCGTCATACATTGAAATGAAGAAAATGAGAGGGCTTTCTTTTTATTTGGGCTTGTTGAATTTAACTAATCCAGTAACACTGTGGTTTGGTTTTCATGTGTCAGGATAAAGGAGGATGATGAAATGATTCAAGCTGAGGGTATTGGATCACTTTCAGAGTATGAGCTTCGCCATGCCAGTAGAGTTCGGGGGTTACTGGGACTGGTCTCAGTTGATGAAATGCGAAAACAGGTTTGTTGAAGTTTGATAAGATTTTTTTTCTCACATCATAGGATAGAGTATTAGCATTATGTGGATAGGTGTAGTGTGCACTGCTTTAGTTGCTTTATCCAGAGCAAATAAATCTAGCAAAAGGTTGTGGTAAAGAAAAATTACGCCAATCTATTATTATAAGGACGAAGGATGTGATAAAGGGAAAATTCCATACAGTTAGACCACGTAGCCATCTCATACTATGTGTATGTTTCCTAGAAAAGAAATATTGAATTTATAGGAGAGTAGAACCATCAATCAACCTCTTTAAACTGTTTACTCTCCAATATGGCAAAGGAAATATTGAATATATTCTTTATAATTGGAGTATATAACAAGTCAACATATGTATAGTTGTTGGTGTAATAACCCTTTTTGCAGCTGGAAGATTGGCTGGATTTGTCTCTGAACTATTCAGTTCCATCATCGTTATTAATTCTATCTAGGTAAATCTCTTTTTCCTATCCCTACAGCGTTAAAATGTTCAAGGTAAAGCTTATTTGACACGATCTTCTTACAGAGCATTCAGCGTATCTGGTAAAGTGAGACCAGAGGAAGCCGTTCAGGCTACACTGTCCTCTCTGCCTGATGAAGTGGTGGACACTGTTGGCATAACATGTTAGACGTTACACAAGACGACCCGCTAAGGAACATGGAGACCCGCAGGAGTTTGAGTTCGGACGTGATGGGTCGGGGCGAGAAATAAAGTCCACGGATGAGATTGACCAAATTAAAGAGGATGATCATTGGGCTCGATTTCAGCGGCTTTAATTCTGGGAGTTATGATCGTGGTTTAATGATTATGATTTGAAGCTTATTTCCTTTTATGTTTGCATTGAGTAGTATAAGAAGGGAGTGGATTAGTTTGTTTGGGGCATGAGAAGAATAAGGTTATTTTAAGGGGAGAGGTGAACGATTGAGTTCCTCTCATTGGTGTTCAATAAAAATCGCTGTCTTCTTCATTCCCTTGTGTTACTGTTCGAAACCATCCCTTCCACTGTCATCGAAAGGGGTCTTAACTCTAACAAATTGGTCCGACCTGCCGCGACATGACGCGTTCAACCGATCAACGATTCGAGGGGTTAGAGAAGACCGTGGAGTCACTAAGCACTTCCCATACCCAACTGGCGACGCAGATGGAGGAGATTTTAGCATTATTGAAGGCCCAAACCCCACCAAACCATATACCGACGGTGGAGACGAACAGATCAGATCCACCCCCGGGTTTCAACGTAGGCGACTCTCTACCGGAAATGGTCCAACGTCGCGTGGAACTTCCAACGTTCACCGGCACAGATCCCCATGGATGGCTAGCACAAGCCGATCATTATTTCGTTCTCAATCGAACTCCGGCATCTCAATGGATCTCGTGTGCTATGATATGCATGGAGGAAACCGCTAAACCTTGGATTCGATGGCTACTCAAAACACATCCCAATATCACGTGGGAAGTTTTTACACGGAAGTTAATCGACACATTCGACAACCAGCACGTAGGTCGTCCGGTACAACGTCTCGCTAGCGTTCAACAATCTGGCCCGATTGACGATTATTTTCACGAGTTCATACGCATGGTGTCTAATCTGCCCGATATTCCGGCCTATCAACATTTGGATTTTTTCTTGATGGGCATGCATATAACATTGAGGGATGAAGTTTCCGTCTTAAGCCCGTATTCGGTGGAAAATGCTTTTGAAATCGCTCGGGGCATCGAGCGCAAAATCATGCGACAACAGAATGGGGACTATACCACTATGATCAATCGAGCGTCATCTTACCAACAACCTACACGAACCACGCCATTCTCGCGTTACTCGCACAGTCCGCCCGCGCCGACTCGAGAGCTTCGTTCTACCGATCGATATGTTCCGCCACCCATTCGGTCAAATACGACACCACCTACTTCTACGCCTCACCAAAGGCCATTCCAACGTCTTTCAGATCGCGAACTTCAGGACCTACGCGAGAAGGGCCTTTGTTTTCGTTGTCGTCAACCGTTTGTGAAGGGTCAACATGTCTGCCCACGGAAGGAATTTCGAATGCTCGTAAGCGGCGAGGACGAACTTCCATGTGAAACAGAGCTTACCAAAATGGAGGAGTTTGATACCAGTGAAGTAGGCGAGGAGGAACACGTGACGACCGCCGCGGGATATCTGACGATGCTGACATTGCCAATATTTGCACTAGGCGACATCTCGGGACCACAAACACTCAAGTTATGCGGGATCATCAATCAAGTTAAGGTTATAACTATGGTTGACAGCGGGGCGAGTCACAACTTTATCTCTTCCTCTCTGGTGGAGCGCTTAAAGCTGTCGATGACAGGAGATTTGAATTTCAAAGTGCGATTAGGAAATGGTAAAGTCGAGCCGACGTTAGGGGTCTGTCGTGGGGTGCAACTACAGCTGGGCACTTGCAGAATCAAATGCGATCTATCCATTTTTGAACTAGACGGTGTCGACGTGATCCTCGGGGTAGATTGGCTTCGAACATTGGGGGACATCAAACTCAACCTAGCAAAGTCGACAATGAAATTTGAGCATGAGGGTCTTTCTCATTGTTTATCGGGCGAGGCGAACTTAACACGTGCACCAAATACTACACCTCCCGATGACATACTATCATCTATACAACTTGCTGATCTCGAGACCATCAGTAGGAAATTCTCGAAGATTTTCGACGCACCATCATCTCTTCCGCCGACTCGTTCGGATGATAATCAAATGGTTTTATCACAAGAAACATTGGCAGAACGGGAGCTACGCCGTTCGTATCCAACTTTCCGCCTTGAGGACAAGGCTGTTTTTCGAGAGGGTGGTAATGTTAGACGTTACACAAGACGACCCGCTAAGGAACATGGAGACCCGCAGGAGTTTGAGTTCGGACGTGATGGGTCGGGGCGAGAAATAAAGTCCACGGATGAGATTGACCAAATTAAAGAGGATGATCATTGGGCTCGATTTCAGCGGCTTTAATTCTGGGAGTTATGATCGTGGTTTAATGATTATGATTTGAAGCTTATTTCCTTTTATGTTTGCATTGAGTAGTATAAGAAGGGAGTGGATTAGTTTGTTTGGGGCATGAGAAGAATAAGGTTATTTTAAGGGGAGAGGTGAACGATTGAGTTCCTCTCATTGGTGTTCAATAAAAATCGCTGTCTTCTTCATTCCCTTGTGTTACTGTTCGAAACCATCCCTTCCACTGTCATCGAAAGGGGTCTTAACTCTAACATAACATCTTTGCCATCTCAAGATTCCGTTTCAGATAGAAAGAGGAAGTTGGAGTTCCTTGAAATGCAAGAAGAATTGATAAAGGTCTGTCTAGTGTTGATCAATCGTTTGCCATCATCTGTCCAATTTGAAATTTGATGAAAGTCAACAATGGTCAGAGAATCAGATTGATATATCTTGTTTTGTCTCCGAGGTGTGGAATTGTGGCCTAAAATTTTGCACATAAATAGAAACCCCTTGTTTATGGTAATCGAGTGTCCCATGAGATGATCTCTGCTATAGATCACGTGACCATTCAAATTTTTTAAAATTTATATGAGTTTCTGTTCGCATCTTCAAACAGTTGAGGTCCAGTGTGGCATGTTTTATTAATAAAAAAGTTCAATTTTACGAACCATCCCAACATAAACTTGGATTTGGTACTTACTGTACTCACAGAATTTATCTGTTATCTGGATTTCTCAGAAAATGTTCGAGTATCTAATTGTTTGAATTTGAAAAACTTTCAGAAGTTTCTTAAAGAACTCTGGAACTCTAGATTGTGTTTCTGTTCGAATATCTCTGTGTTAGAACTTAGAAGACTTCATGTCATATATTACACAGGAAGAAGAGGAGAAAGAGGAAAAGGGGAAGGAAAGGTCAAAGAAAGAAACTGACTCAGACCAAAGGGATGTTGCTTTGGAAGACTTGATGGAAGCAACTGCAAAAGAGACTGACGAGTTTGAGAAAGGAAAAGCTTCGGAAAAGAACGAGCAGTTTAGCGAGCTTAGTCGTGCATTAGCAGTTTTAGCGTCAGCATCGGTAAGTATTGACTTTTATTCAATCCTCGATAAATTGACATGTGTTGCTTGACATCCCATGTGATGATCTCTTGTTTTTCGTTGTTTCTTTTCAGTCAGTGAATAGAGAACGTGAGGATTTCTTGAGACTCGTCAATAATGAGGTAACAGATCTACTTTGTGGAGTTGTTCACCTGTTCATATTAAAATTTCCTGTTATGTAATTTGCAGATGGAGTTGTACAATTGTATGGTAGAAAAAGAGGGTACTGATGGTGAAGAAGAAGCCAAAAAGGCATATAATGCAGCTCGAGAAAAAAGAGATCGTGCTGCTGAGAGAGCTGAAGAGGATAAGATCTCTGCCGCTCTTATAAAAAGGGTAACACTTAGTTCTCTACATTCTCCTTGATTATGTGTGTGTAGTGAGTGGTTGACATATTATACTCTCCATTTAGGTTGATTCTATGCTCCAAAAGCTAGAAAAAGAGATCGATGACGTTGATGCTAAGATTGGAGATCGGTGGCGGTTGCTTGATAGGTAATAATATAAGCAGCATATGATTCCCTGTAAAAGAAGGCAAATATGTCGAAATTCGAATGTGAAACGATTATGCTTTTGTTCTATACAGAGATTATGATGGCAAAGTGACCTCTGAAGAGGTTGCCTCTGCAGCTATGTACCTCAAAGACACCTTAGATAAGAAAGGCATTCAAGAACTTATCAGCAAGCTATCTAAGGACAAAGGTCTCCTCAAGTCTTGATTTTACCTTATGTTATCTTACTTTCTCCGTTCTTTTTATTTAAATGTACGGATTTTATTTTGAAAAATAATTTTTTTTTTTGTGACAAAGAGGGCAAAATCCTCGTGGAAGACATTATAAAACTATCCAAGGAGAGAGAGGACGATGAAACTGCTGGGAAGAAATGATATTCTAAAACTCCATCGATACATTGAAATTTTGCTGACCCAGGTTAGCTTCTTACCGTCTACACATTAATCCGAACTAGTAGATAATGAAAAATCGAATCTTGCCAGCCCCTGAAGCTTCATAGATGGATTTGTTTAAATTCAATAATTCCTAGTCTGATGTAGCCATATGAGATGACTGTCTTATATATGAGTTACGTATCTGAATATAAGTAGATCCAAATAGATCATCATCTGTTTTCTGATGAATAATTGAATCCAATAAATCTGAAATAACATTACTTTTCGTTCGCTGATGATCTGCATTATTACTACAGAAATTAGTAAGAGACAGAATCATGTTTTTTGCTTAATGAAGTCTGTATTTATAGCTACGAAGAGCGCAGCGCCCGACCAGTCGCTGAATGAAGGTGCTCGAAATTATAGAATTCCTTAGTAAGGTTAACACATTCGCAGTTTTGAGGATTCGGCATTCTTCTCAGATTTGCATGATCAGGGTTTAGGCTTTAGGGTTGCATGGCTTGTTGTATAAGTCTGAGACTGTTAACTTTATATGGGACGAACTTAACTCGGGAAATAAGACAATTTTCATTGCAAAATATCAAGTTCCTTTTTCTGTCACTGTGTCGCTCATATTTGGTACCACGTCGATATTTTTTGTAGTGACGTATAAGAAAATTCTAGAGAATTTGCGGGAAATTACAAATCAATTATTATATCATCTATATGCTGCTATGCCTTTTCGATGTTCGAGTAGTTTGCCACATGTCTTAATGAATTCCCTCCTTATCCAGTTGAAGCTTTATATTTCTTCATAACATCTCTGCCTACATAAGCTCTCTTGCCCCTCCGTTAATATATCCACACGAAATTCTGATTTGTTTAGTATCTAAGTTATGAGTATCTCCGTCAAGAAATAACTAACATATTTAATTTTCTGGGGGTGAATCTATAGAAAAATATCCAATTGGATAAAATTTTTACACATAGGTACTCATGTCAGAAAATTTTACAGATAGCGACTCGATTTAATTTACCAGTGTCTTTAGTAATGTCGTACCTTCCTAGTGTGTATATTGCGTACCATAACACGTTGACATAGGGTACCTAAATATAGCATACGTTGAACCTACTGCATGGATGTACCTAAATATAGCATACGTCGTACCATTTTCTGTTATATAGGGTACCCAAATATGTTGATATAGGGTACCCAAATGTGTTGTATGGTGTACTTTCAGGGATCGGGTACCTATGTGCAAAAAATTTATTCTGTTAGGTACCTACATATAAAAAATTCCTGACAGGGTACTAAATTACAAGTTGTTTTCCAAATACGTATGTATGTGTAAAGACCCCGTTTTGGGTAGCCCCCAATGCATTTTAGGTCATGAAATCCAATTATATATTTGATGTTGACTCAAAGAAAAGGAACAAAGGGACAGCCATCGACTTGTGCTCATCGCTAGGTTCATAAGCTTCCATGAGAGGGACGGGATATGTTGAAGATTTTGCTCATCGACTTGTTCCAATCTATGATTTTTTTTTCCATAGAAGATGTGCTCACTCTTTACTCCAAAAAAAAAATCTCCAATCAGTACATCAAATCTAGTTCGCCCTCGCTCGTTACTCCAATCAACAATCTCCAATCACCACTTCGATCCTCAGCAACGCAAGCTCTGGCTCTCCTATTTCACCAGCGTGCGCTCATGGATTAGAGAGGTAGCATAGATTTAGATTTTTGTTTTGATTTATCATGTCACACTTGTTGCTGCAAAGATCGATTTCTACGTGAATGCTTGGAATAACTTAGTTTTTGGTCAGTCTTTTGTCGTGGTATAAGCGGATGATTTTTGGTTGGACTGAATTGTGCTCTATGTTTACTGACTTAGAGTTGAGGAATGAAGCTTTTCTTTTGCTTTCTATTTTGCTATTACATGCACACCTGACACGACTCTTTTTTTCTTTTTCTATATCACACACATGCATGTATGTACTCATAATGCTAACTAACCACTACAAGACAAGTGAAGAAAAGTCAAACAAGTTGCTTGATTGTTTCTTTGATCCGATCTTCATTAGCATATCTTTCTTCATTCGCGCGCAAAGTATTCGGCGCAACAGACTTTCCTTTTTTTTTTTTTGTTTCCTTATGCAATCATGGGAGAGATGCACGTTGAGATTATTCAACAAATTCCTCCCTTAATGTCAACGCCTTATGCTCTTTCATGCCGACATCTATTTCAAGTTTCCATGCGTAGTTGTAGGTAGTGGCTTTGTGAAAATATCTGCAACCTGGTACAGGCTCGCTACGTGCGCCATCTTTACGTCTCCTATTTTTACGTGCTCTCTAATAAAATGGAATCGAGCATCAATATGCTTGCTCTCTCATCATGGACTGGATTTTTCGAACTCGATCACTGACTTATTATCTACTCGAATTTCGGTTGGCTCGACTTGTTGGATATTGAACTTGAGCAATAAATTTCTGAGCCATATTGCGTGACAGACACACCACAATGCTGCCACATATTCCGCTTCAAAGGTTAATATACTTACGATCGGTTACTCTTGGATAACCACGTGAACGCCGTGCTTCTTGAATAAAATACATAGCCAACCGTGCTTCTTCGATCATCGAAATCTCCACACCAGTCACTGTCCGAATATCCGACCAGTTTGCCGTCGCTCGCCTTTGAGTAAAACAGACCAAGTGATTGTGTTCCTCGGATGTATCGAAGAATTCTCTTGATCGCTTTTAATGTGACTGCCTTGGCTCTTCCATGTAACGACTAACGACTCCAACGCTATAAGCAATGTCGGCAGTGCAAGTTCCTAGACTTCCCACGTGGCTTTGATATTCAGTTGCATTTAATCCTTGTCCTCCCTCAAACTTGGACAATTCTCCAATTTCCATCGGTGTTCCATGTCCTTCGCATACACTTCTTATGACACAAAGATTCCCGTCATTCTTTGCTCGACTTCGAGACCAAGAAAATATTTCATTAGTCCCAAGTTCATCATCTCGAATTCTTTCATCATCGCCTTCTTGAAGTCGTCGATACTCTTCTCACTGCTCCCCATGAAAATAAGATCATCAACATAGAGAGCAATGATGATCATTTCATCTCCTTCTCTTTTGACGTATAATGCATGCTCGAATGGACATTGCTCTAACTTGTTTCTTTTGAAGTACCTGTCGATTCGAGTGTATAAGCTCGAGGTGCTTGCTCTAGCCCGTAGATTTTAACTTTAACATTTTGCTTTCTCTCCCGATTTGAATATCCTGGCTGTTGTTTCACGTAGACTTCCTCCTCAAGCTCCCCGTTTAGAAAAGCAGACTTCACGTCCATTTGATATTTCGGCCAGCTAGATTGTGCAACTTGGGCCAGGGCAAACGGATTGTCTCCATTCTTGCAACGGGAGCAAAGACTTCCTTGTAGTCGATTTCTACTTGCCTATAGCCCTTCGCCACCAGTGCCTTGTAACGTTCGATTTTTCCTTGAGCATTTATTCTCTTTTTATAAACCCGTTATGCCCATGTGGCAACTCCACCAGCTTCCATATGTAATTTTTTCAATCTCCTTGATCTCCTCGTCCACGTTTTCCATCTCTTGTCTCTAACGGCTTTCTCGAAACTAATTTATTCCGAGTCGGCCAACAAGCAGACAAGGTGAACTTGTTCGATAGTTTCGTACAGGTCCTGCATGCTTCGCATCCTCGGCTGTCATGGTTCGTCTTCGCTGCTCATTATTTTCTCGACATGAAATCGAGACGGACGTTGAGGCAACACTCAACGGTTCTTATGCGTTGTCTTTTCTTCAACGTTCCAGCCCCACGAGTTTTCTTCGTCTACTCGAACATCTCGACTTATTATGACCTTTTTGTTTTCTGCATCATACAACCGGTATGCCTTCGTCTTCTCATCGTATCCAATGAACACAAGCTTTCTGCTTTTGTCGTCGAGTTTGGTTCTTTTGTGGTCGGGCACATGTGCATACGCCACGCTTCCAAAAGTTTTGAAGTGCGCTACGGTCGGTTTCTGTCCACTCCAAGCTTCTTGTAGTGTTCGCTTATCGAGGCTGTGTGTGGACATCGATTTTGAATATACACGGCACATTGTATCGCTTCGGCTAAGAACTCCTTTGGCATCTCTTTGCTTTCACATTGATCGAATCATATCAAGTATGATACGGTTTTTCCTTTCGGCCACGCCGTTTTGTTGTGGCGAATACGGTGCGGTGACGAACCTCCTGTCGCCTTGTTCTTTACAAAAAGCTACGAAAGCATTCGATATGTATTCTCCACCTCGATCTAAACGGAGCGCCTTGACTTTTGAACTTGTCGCATTCTCAACCATGGTCTTGAATTTTCTAAACGTCTCCAGCGCTTCTGATTTTTCTTTTAAAAATACACCCAAGTCTTTCTCGAGTATCGATAAACGGGATGAAGTGTCTTTTTTTTTCGCTGAATGGCCCTGGCGTGATAGGACCGCATAATCATTGTGTATCAACTCGAGCGGTTTGCTTGCTCGAAATGCTGCCTGCTTCTAAAACGACGTCCTCGACTGTTTGCCAATCACGCAACTTTCGCAAAGCTTCTTTCCCCCTCTATCAGCGGCATTCCGTGCCATGCCGCACCTAGAGAACTCTTTCATGCCTTCGTAATGTAGTGGCCGAATCGCATATGCCACAAATGGCCTTTGTGGTCTAAGTCAACTTGCAGGCATTTTTCTTGAATTGTCCTCAGGTTGTGTCTGAACATTCGGTTCCTTTCCATCTCGTCCCGTGCAACAATTATTTTATCATCTTTGTTACGTAGTTGTAATGGCTGATCTTTCATGAACACTGAGCATCATTTTCTAGCAACTGCTGTCATACCCAGGTCCCGCACGTAAGTTGGCCAATAAATATGCATACATATCATATGACCTACGTGACTGCATGGTTTATATTTTACGATGTTATATATGCTTACATGATTACATGCTACATGTTATACGTATTGTAGGTGATGTATGACCTGGATGAGGGTGTTGTTAATTAGAGAAATTTAGCTAACATTATATATAGTAGGGCTTAGTACGACTGAATGGAGGGGAAGACCTAGAATATATTAATCAGGACAATATTAGTTATCGATCGATTTTAGTCTGTATATATTAGTTTTCGCCAAATCAATAGAACCTAAACAAAATAGAATCGGCCGATGGGATGAGGTTAACAAAAATTTCGAAATGATAGTACAAGTAAGATAGAACATTGAGAAAACCAAAGGTCAATTAGGAATTCCTTAACATAAGAGGTAAAGACTTAGTCATCAACTAGTCCCATCATTCACCAATCCCCAAGCTCTAATCCTTATCAAAACGGTGAGCATTAAAAGAAAAACATAAAGGAGGATGAAAATTCTATTAAACATAAAAAAAGGAAAGAAAAACCCTTGCCAACAAGAAGTAAGAAGGAAGAGAACTCAAGGAACGTTGCCAAAGTAAGAAATATCACAACTGATTAAGTTCGAACTGTGGTAAGTAATTTTTACAACTTTTACCCTTCTCGAACTAAGGATTTTTTCGATATGCTGACTTGGGAATTTAAGAAAAAGGTTAGGAATTTAAGTGTAAGAAAGAGGGTGAAAACCCTAGGTTAGGATAAGAATTCATACTAGCTTATTTGATTCGACTAAGGCATGTTTTGAATAGCATAGTATGACCCGAGTTTCATAATTGTAATATGGAACGACTTTGGACTAGAACTAACAATTTTAGAATGAAAGAAATGTTAGGACTGATGAGCTTTGGGTAAAATAATCATAAGGTTAAGTTTTGGGTGGATGAAGATTTGAAGAAACTTTCGGCCGAATGTAGTTAATCTCATGACCAATCGAGCAACTCCAAACATTAGACAAATCGGGCGACTACACTTTATGAGGACCTCGGCGAAATCAGATTGTTACATGGCCGATCGGGCGATTGATGCATAAAAGAAAACCCTCGGCGATTTTACTCCTCAAGTCGGGCGATTGGTGAGCTCTATAAAGGCTAAATCGGGCGATGCAAGATCAAGAAATCGGAAGATTTGAAGTCCACGTGGCACACGGCGAAACTAAGGCTGAAATGGAACAAATCGGATTGGAGCTTTACATAAACCGTAAACGATTCTACCTCTCAAAGGAATCGGCCGATGGAACATACCTCGAATCGGCCGATGGAACATACAATGAATGTGATGAAGCCAAGGAATCGGGCGAATGCCTTGAGCACTCCATGCATGGAATCGAGCGAAACAAGAACACGGCGAAACCATTTCTATACATGACACCAATCGGATGATTTGTACCACTTGGCGATTTCAGCCTCTAAACACCTCAAATCGGGCGACTGATGGATCCTTAGTGAGATGAGCTTCAATCGGGCGAAATTAGGTCGTGGATATGACAAATCAGCCGCATGTTTGAGAAATAAAAATAACAAATCGGACAACTCAAAGACGTGATGGAGTCGGGCGAACCCTAGCATGCAAGGAAATTTTAGATAAACTTGACCCTAACTTAGATTAGATTAAGAATTGGAACTTAGGGTCTTTAACAAATTAATGTAGGCAAAATAAATTATTTTAGTCAAGTTATTTAATGTAGGTATGACTCTGACGTTATAATATACTGTCTAAGGGTCACGAAGTAAGGACGTTGACAGTAAGCTTAATTAGCTTGGACGACAGGTACGTGGGAATTTCAACTACAACACATTAATTAATTTTATGAACGTGAATTACGTGGATATCTGCTTCTATGAAATTATGTGAATTATTATGTAACGTGAATTAATTGCTACATGTGATGTCATGGCATGAATTTCAGTATTATGAGCATGAACACATGCATACACGACATGCATGGGAGCTATAAGATGAGAGTATGCATAGTATAATGTCGCTTGGAAGCGATGAATATTTGCCGATATAGGCATCTGATGTCGATTCACAGTTGAGTCAGGATTGCTTCTATGACACCATGGCGACCCGGTACGTCGTCAGAAATATATTTGTTTGGCAAAACGCCATGAATTGCGGTAGATGCGACCTAGAGTATGCGATCCAAGGGTGGGAGCAACACCGAGGGTATCTCTGGTGTTGGCGACCTCGGAGTGGGCTACCAGCGTGAGTGTTCGCGGAACAACAAGTACATGTTGGGCCAAATGGCGTACCGTCATGCATCCCAGTGCGAATTGGGCCGAAATGTGTGACTAGTACTTTGTGGTCCGTCACCATTGTGTTTTGCTGGACCATTTGTCGTTATTGGATTTAAGCTCTGAAAATGGTGCATAGTATGTTAGTCAAGGGCCCCGAGAGTTATGAGATTGAGTCTGATCCTGCTAGGGTCTGAATGCATTGGTGTGGATGTCTTTGCAAATGTGCACGACATGCATTATTCCTACTTACTGAGCCTTATAGCTCATCCCATGTTTTTATGTGTTGTAAGTGTGTGCGACCACGGTACGTGATCGCTTATGACGGTAAGGCTATTTTTTGAAGCTTCCAGCGGCTTTTGAGGGTGGGGTGTACATGAATGTGACCCGTGGGGCGGAAGTTAGGATTTCTTTTGTTGCAATTAGGGAATCATCCTATGTAATTAGGTTGGAAGCGATATTTTGACGTGTACAGAACGAATTCCTCTATATGAAAGGAAATTTTACCCATGTTTTCGCGAACTGATTTCTTTATACTAATATTAGCCACGTAAGTTAGTATTAAAAAGGGTAAGTAGATGGCGGGGCGCCACAACTGCCCCATGCTTAAGATGTTGGTCTTTCAATTTGGTACAAGTAAATGTCCTCGATCAATACTTGTTTGCCATACTTTTGAGAGACATATATTCAGTCGGCCTTTGACTTCTATCTTCTATGCATCTCCAAAAGACACATGTCAATCACCGATCTTCTTCAATGAGGAGATGTTTGTGCCAGCTCATGCGATTGCTAGCGCATGTTCAAGATACCACACCATGTCGCTGCCTGAATTATTATCTTTGAGCGCCATTAAGACAACACATAGTCTTTTGGCTCCTTCTTACCGGATCAACAATCCACCCAAAAATGCCCGAACTTTCCGCTATTGTAATTCAACGCTCGGTCTATTTGAGCGAGCCCCTCCTCGTGCTCTCCAATTTTGGTTGCTCGTGTGTCCTTTTTAGTGATTGTAGCCTCGTCCTCGGCCTGTATTTTGCCTGAAACTTCGTCCTCGTTGGCCACGTGTGGTGTGTGTACAATGTATTGTCCTCCTTAATGGACAATTCGTCTGTATGGCCTCGTCTAAAGGACTCATGTTTCTTCTTTTTCTTTCATTGCACGTGAGCTTCGAGAAAACCAAAGAATTCATCGATCGTCATTTTTCAAGGTGTTTTGATTCTTCAATTGCACAAATGGCATTCTCGTACTAGTTTGTCAGAGATCGCAAGATTTTTTCGAGGACTGGGGCATCAGTTAGGGCCTCTCCATTTCTCTTCAACTGGTTCATGCTTGTTTGTAATCTTGTTACATATTTGGACACGCCTTCGCCCTCCTTCATTTTTGTCATTTTGAACTCGCCATGAAGTGTCTGCAATCGTACTTGCTTTACTCGATCTTCACCTTTCTACGCTTTCTCCAGCGTCTCCCAAGCATCCTTCGATGTTATGGCCTCGACTATCTTTTGAAGCCGGCCTCATCTACAGGTTGGTAGATGGTACCAAGTACGAACTCATCTGGTGTGCGAGATTCCTTCAGTGTCTTTAGTTGGGCTGGTGTGTACCCATCTATGTTGTTCAGCTCAGTGTATTCATTCGCAACTACCTCCCACGAGTCTGGAGATTGGAGCAGCACCTTCATCTGAATGCTCCACTTATCGTAGTTGAATTTGGTGAGCTTCGGGATCGGCTTTTGGTTAGCTGTTGCTCGGATTGTCGACATGGTTCTGATATCAATTTTTGTTATTTTTTGTATGCTGCAACGATCGATTTCTACGTGAGCGAGTGCTTGGAATGACTTAGTTTTTGGTGAGAGTGTTTGGTCGTGATATAAGTGGCTGATTTTTGGTTGGATTGAATTGTGCTCTTTGTTTACTGACTTAAGAGTTGAGGAACGAAGCTTTTCTTTTGCATTCTATTTTGCTATTACATGCACACTTGATACGACTTCTTTTTTTTTTCTTTTTCTGTATCTTACACACATGCATGTATGTGCTTATTTGTAATGTTAACTAATGGAGTAATTCAAGCCTTGATATGCTCTCCTTAATTACTCACTGATTACTTATGACAGGCTACAATTATGTGATTGCATTTATCTTGATTACATATAGTTTAGAATACTAGTATAAATAGAGGATGATATAGAATGTAAACGACATGGCGTAAATATTATATTTACCTTCACATGGTATCAGAGCCAGCGACACAAACACTTTCTTTTTCTTTTTCGTTATCGCCAATATATTGCCATCAGAACTATGGGCCCTTCAAATTCTTTCCATCCTCCTCTATAGTCCAACCTCTATTTGGTACTTGGATACGGGCGCATCGTCCCATATGACTCCAAATGTTTCAGATTTGGGTTTCTCTTCACCGTACACAAGTTTGGATTCAGTAGGGGTGGGCCTTCGGGGCCGAGTTTCGGGTACCCAGCTCGATCCGGTCGGGTTTACCCCAATCGGGCTGAAAACCCGATACACGTTAACTTAGTTCTGATCGGGTGGCAAAATGCTACCCAAATTACCCGATCGGGTACCCGAATTAGCCCAACACCACAACCAATCAGCCCACTGCTCCACAGTCCACACACACACTCAGACTCACCTCTATTGACGGGACACAGATAGCGATACACCATACACCACAGTCAAGACACATACACTAGTGCAGAAAAGCATATGGGCGACAGTTATTATAGGTCATGGGCGATGGTTTCGAGGCGTCGCCCATGTGCAGGTTATGGGCGACGGTTTCATAACCTTCACCCAAATATGGGTATGGGCGACAGTTGCTCCAAAGAACGGTCGCCTATGTGTTTTTTTTGGTTCGGGGTCATGGGCGACGGTTCTTAGCCAGGAACCATCACCCATGCTTATTTTTTGTTAATAGGCTTTGGGCGATGGTTCTCAGCCAGGAACCCATGCTTTTATCTTTTTTAATTTTTTTCGATTTTTCTATGCCCCAACAATCAATCCAAACCAACCCAAACAAATCAAGAGATCAATCCCCAACAATCAATTCTAAAACAATAACTAATCATCCTCAATAAATATCAACAATTACATCATCAAACAAATATCTCATAACATATATACAAACATATTAACGCAAAAGTCTATAAGTACCTACATAAAAAAGCTCGTAAAATGCTCCGCCTAACTCCCGAACGACGTTGAACGATTCGTTGCCGTAAGAGATACCTTATAGCATCTATAACATTAAACAATAAGATAATATTAAAACATATTAAGCCTATATTAAAATTGAAATTTAAGGAAGACGATGTTTTAAAGGTTCAATACCGTTGGCAAGTTGCACTTATCCCGTCCAACACATCTGGAAAGTCGTACAGTATCGCATGACGTAGTAGCCATTCGACGTTTCCTCCTAATGAGAAAACATTGAACGGGTATCTAAGCTTAAAATCGCAAGTAAATTCACATAGACAAAGGCATATAAATCAAATACGGGTTTGAAAATTTACGTATTTGTTCGGAGAAAGTTGTCAAGAATTACGGCCGCATTTGTGCCGCCGAAATTCGCCCAAAAATCGGCCACAAATAGCCCAAATTCTCTAAATTCACCAAAGTTGATCCAAAACCTAATTTTCGCAAAAATTAAGCTCAATATCAACTCAAATCGGATATCACAAGCAAGGGACTAAGCTATTAAATCGCATAAGCTATTAAATTTCGAAGGAGAGATAATCGAAAAGCTTCAATTTTCGAAAATTGTTAGGAGAGGTCTTACCATGTTCTCGTAGCTCAGCATTGTCGGAAAATAGTCGTGGTCGCTGGAAAAAAGCGCCAAGAGAGGAGAGGTCGCGTGGAAATCGCCCCAAATTCGGCCAAAAATTTCAAATTGTGCAAAATTGTTTTAGAAAATCTAATTTTCACAAACATTATGCTCAATATCAACCCCAAATCAAATATAACACAATAGTAAGCCATGAAATCGCATAAATTAAGGTTGAGAAACCAAATTTTCGAAATAAATATTTTCGAAAAGCTTCAGTGTTTGAACACTTAGAGCCATAAATCATGAAATACGTAGTTGGAAAATGGTTAGTGGAGGTCTTACGGTGTTCTCCAAGCTCGAAACTGTCGGAATATTGCTCGTCGTCACCAAGAGGGAGGAGCTCTCGTCGTCGCGCGGTCATGAAAATATTTGTGGAAGAAAATGGGTTTATGTAAGGGATATGAGCGACGTATCTTAGCCAAAAACCCATAACCGTCGCCCAAATGAAGATTTAAAAAAAATTAAAAGCCTTGGGCGACGGTTTCTCCCAAGAAACCGTCGCCCAAACTTAACATTAAAAAAATATTTTAAAAGTATGGGCGACGGTTGTTACGGCGAAACCGTCGTCCAAGGCTTAACGTTTTTTAAAAAATAAAATTAATAGGGTATGGCGATGGTTCTCAGCCAGGAACCGTCAGCCATGCTTACTTTATTTTTTTAATAGGGTATGAGCGACGGTTCTTAGCAAGGAACCGTCACACATGCTTATTTTATGTTTTATAATAGGGTTTGGGCGACGGATTTCAGCCAGGAATCGTCACCCATTCTTATTTTAAGGGTTTGGGTGACTGTTTTCAGCCAATAACCGTCACCCATGCTTATTTTTTTATTTTTTTTCGATTTTTCTACAATCAATGAAAAAACAACCCAAACAAATCAAAATGAAGATTACAAAAAAAAAAATTAAAATCTTGGCGACGGTTCTTGAGAGAACCATCGCCCAAACTTATCATTTAAAAAACAATAAATATTTGAAAACCTTGGGCAACGGTTCTTAGGTAACAAGGCAGAAACCGTCGCCCAAGTTCATATCTTGAAAAAAATAAAATAAAAAAAGTTTATATGCGATGATTTTTAGAAAGGAAAACGTCGCCGGAGGCTTTCGATAATTATAGGCGACGATTTTGGACTAAAAACCGTCGCCTATGACGAAGCAAAATTAAAAAAATTACGAAAGTGCCATCGCGTCAACTATAGGCGACGGTTCTTGAGGAACCGTCGCCTAAAGTGTCGTCGCCTATTTATCATTTTCTACTAGTGAGATAGAAATACACGATACAGTACATGTGATTCGCTTCTTTCATCATTGTGTTATAATTTATAAAGACGGTTTCTTTTTCTTTTTCGTTGCGAAATAAATGGTGGGTTCTTGAATTTGACAGAGAAAGAAAGCAAGACGTTGCTTACGAGGGAAGTGTCGTTCATCAGGCAAGTATTACTAGCCATCGAAGCTGAGAGTGGGTTCTTAAGCACGCTGCTATGACTCTTGAAAGAGGCGAAAACCGGACGAAACTATTGATTGAGACAGCTCGGCATCTTCGTAACCTTAGCAAAATTAGGGTTTTTCGATATGGGTGCTTGTAATTAGGAATTTTTATGTGGGTGCTTGTAATTTTTATTTAATTTAACGATTTTTTAAATAATACAACCAATGAAAAAAAAACAAAACCCGAACCCGACCAGAACCGATAATCGGGTTTCGGGTACCCGATTTTGTCGGGTTGGCGTCGGGTATCAAGATTGAAACCCGCACATGTCGGGTACCCGATACCCGAAAAACCCGACTTGTCCCACCCCTAAATTCAGTTGTCGTCGGTAATGGTGCACTACTACCTATTTCCCATATCGGCAGTTGTACCTTGATATCTCATATCAAATTATGTGACGACTCATTGTTCCTGGCCTTATGAAGAATTTGCTTTCTGTAAGCAAATTTACCAGTGACTTACATGTGAATGTGCTCTTTACTGAAAGTCGCTTTATGATTCAACATCGTCTCAGCCATGACATTCTAGCACATGGGCGGCGTAGTCAAGGACTTTATAAGTTGGATGTTCCTCATATGGTATTGGCTGCGACTCGGATACCGAAAGCATCATTCGAAGTGTGGCACTCCCGTCTTTGTCACGTATCTTAGGATGCAATCTCCTGCTTAAATAAGGCCGGGAGGATATCTGTGACTGTGACTTCCTAGTTATCCAAACCAGTGATTTGTGAATGCTTGCGACAAAGCTACAAGTAAGCGCTTGCCCTTCACTTTAGATGATAAGCATTCTTCTTCAGTTTTTGATATTATTCATTGTGATCTATGGGGACCTATTCCAATCAGTTCGGGTTCTGGTTTTCGTTTATATTATTTTTGTGGATGACTTCTCTCGTTTCACGTGGTTCTATCTGTTGAGGCACAAATTTGATTTTTATGATGTATTGTAGCACATTTGTTGAAAATCAATTTTCTCATCGTATTAAGACTTTTCACAGTGATGGAGGCACGGAGTTCACCAACAACCAAGTGCAGAAATGTTTTCGTGATGTGGGTAGGGGTGTAAATGAGTCGAGCTCGAGCCGAGCTCGACTCATTTTTCGGGCTCGAGCTCGAGCTCGACTAAACTGCACTAGGCTCGAGCTCGAGCTCGAGCTCGATGAGCTTTACAGTTCCAAGCTCGAGCTCGAGCTCGATAGGAAACATTTATGCTCGAGCTCGGCTCGTGAGCTCGGGTGCTTGTCGAGCTCGAGCTCGAGCTCGAGCCTAAATCTATATAAAAAGAAAAACTAAAAAAAATCAGCTCCGATGAAGAAGACGATCGTGAAGAACGGCCGAAAAAAGATTATTTAGGTTGTAATAATTACAGGATTTAGACTGGTGTGGTGCTTGAAGCTCTCCTCCAAAAGAGCAGACTGAGCCTTGGTGAGCCTAAGCTCCTTACGACCTTGGATCCGCCATCATCACCGTAACTCCGTAAGCATCTCCGTTGCTGGCGCCGACAGCAACTTCTCTCTCCCTCTTGTCGACGCTGGCGTTAGTGAGAGAAGCAGCGCTTAAATCTCCTGAGCAAGACAAGAACGGCCGAATTTGTTTTCTGTATTAGGGTTTGAGATTTGTTGGGTTATTTTACACTATTGGGCCATTTAAATAACTTCATATTAGATTGTTTGTTGGGTTATTTACTCGTTGGGCCTTATCATAAGTAAATATATAATTAAAAAAATAAATAAATAGAAAGCTCACGAGCCGGCTCGTGAGCTTTTGAACAACATGGATTGAGCTCGAGCTCGAGCTCGTTTAGAAAAGCTCGAGCTCGAGCTCGACAATCTCGAGCTCGAGCTCAATTATAACGAGCTTGAGCTGAGCTTTTGTCGAGCCGGCTCATCGAGCTCGTGAGCCGGCTCGACTCATCTTACACCCCTAGATGTGGGCATTCGTCACATTCAATACCTTATACGCCAGCTCAAAATGGGCGGGCCGAATGAAAGCATAGGCATGTCACTGAAAAACAAGTCGACCGATGCTCTTCCATTCGCATACCCCTATGAAGTTCTGGGTCGAGGCCTTTAGCAATTAGCAGTGTAGTGTATACAGTCTACTTTCTAAAGTGCTAGATGGAAAATCGCCATTTGAGCTGTTATTTTATTCTCTACTGCTCCAAATATGAGAATTATAAAATAAATAAATGACATAATGATGATTTTAGGATTTAGTGGAATATGTAGTTAGAAATTTTCAATTATAAACATAAAAGAGAAACTTTTGGACCCTTGAGTTTGAATTGCCAAATATTTGTGATGTGGAACACAAAAGTTGGACAGAGAATCTCATAGAGAATTACATAAATAGTGTTATTTTGATAATCAAATTACAAAACTAATTGAGTTTTTATGAGAATTACAAAACTAATCAACTTTTTAAATTCTAAATATCATTATTTTCATTTCCGCCACAAAAATATGTAAAACTACAAATTTTCATTAATAATATCTTAAACTAACATAAAACTTGTTAATAATTATATTTTACCAAACTCTTTTTTAATTTTTTTTCCAAATATACTAATTAAAGAAATAAATAAAATGAAAAATTAACTAAATGTAATCTAACTTACACTCTCACGTGATTAAGTAAAATAATAATCATTATTCATAACATGCTTTTACTATTGTTTTATTAGTTAATTAATTCAACGAAAACTAAAACTCGAACAATCTCATAGTTACTTGGACAACGAGTGTTATTGTTCCTTGTAAACCATAGCGTCCCTCACGTTAATCATGCCAGTCAAGTATAATATTATTATATAATAATTGCTCTATTTTTTTAGGTTTGCAAGTATGTGAAAGTTCATCCATGTAAATATGTTCCAAATGATTTTAAATTGAAATAATGGAGACAACATATTCTTACCATGGTTTGAATTTCATTAAAGGGGTCGTGATGGTAGCCTCTTTTTCATTTGGTAGACAATCTTCATTTATGTAAAAGACAATACTGGATGTAATAGAACAGGATGATATTTAGATAAAATAGATCGAAAGATTCACAAGAAACGTTCAAGGGTAACTTTGATAGTTGTAAAACTTTCAGGAGAATTAATCTTTATTAGATTACGGCTATTTGAATATTTTAAGGATTGTGATTTTTTTTAAAAAAATTACTTATGCGTCAATACTACTTCAAATATTAAACAAAGAAAATAATTATTATAATAACAACAATATAATTTAATTGAAAGTAGTATCTTTTATTCACGTCGAAATTGATTCTATATAGGTCGTTAAAAATGAATTTAAAAAATAACTGTGAAAATATTGTAATTTTAAAAAGTTTTGTGGTGAAAAGTGAAAAGAATAATGGTTAAAACTAAAAAGTATATTAGTTTTGTAATTGTTTTAAAAACTCAATTAGTATTGTAGTTAGATACTCAAAATAACACTATTTACGTAATTCTCTGGAGAATCTCATCCCAATATTTCCACAATGCAATTACACTATTATGATATTTTTATTAGGTCATACTATTCACACCCCTACACCCCTCTGTACCACTCTTTACACCCCCCAAACACTTGATTTTTCTACTAATAATTCTAAAATGTCACATGATTCAACAAAAAATATTTTATTAACTTATCATTAAATCAATAATATTAATAACATGGACTATTCAAAAATTATTAATTAAGTCATTTAACAGATGACACATTTAGAACTAAAAAAACTGCTCGTGGCGCGCCCGCACCCTGGTACTGATAATTGGGCCCAAGGGTCGCGGGCCGGCCAAAGTGAGAGAGCGGCCTGTCATTTCTCAAGCCCGCCAAATATCATAAAATGTTTTTTTATAAAAAATTAATATATAAATAAATTATATAGGTTTTCTTATATTTTTTTAGATCCAATTGTTAATTTAATCAAATGTAATAACAATAATAAATTGTTATTAAAAATTTAAATTTGATTAGGAGTCTTTCAACTTCATTAGTTTATTTTAATGTTTTTATTTTTTATATAATTTTTTTCATTTTAATTTTTAGGACGGGCCGGGAACACCAGGCCCACTACCCACCAGTAGGGCGGGGCGGACTGCCATTATTTCAAGCCAGCCAGAGGGCGGGCCTATGGAGGTAAGCCCTCGTGGGCGGTGGGCCGGCCCGCCAAATATCATAATTTTTTTTAAAATAAATGAATTATATAGATATTTTTGATATCCAATTTTTAATATAATCAAATTTAATAACAAATAAATATTTGTTAAAAGATTTAAATTTGATTAGGAGTAATTCAACTTCGTTAGTTTATTTTAATGTTTTTTAGTTTTTACATAATTTATTTCGTTTTTATTTTTTAGGAGGCGGCGGGTCCACCAGGCTCCCTACCCGCCAGTATGGCGGGGCGGGCCTTCATTTACCATGCCCGCCAGATGGAAAAAAATTGCCTTTTTTTAATCGGCAAGTATTTATTTAATATTACTTACATATTACTTAAATTATTAACATTAAACTCCTTTTTTCTTTTTATATGGGGCATGCAATTGGTAAATAATTAATATTGATTCTACATATTAATTAGACGTGCAAATAGAAAAAATGGAGGTGCCAATACAATTATCCTTTTTATTTCAACGATGCTAGTTTGTACATCTTGAAAACACAAGCATTTATTGGAAAAAATTTAACAATATCTCAGCCACTTGAATTTTTTTTTCATGGGCATTTATGCTAGATTAAATATCTTCCCGAAAACTAGTATTCGCAGTCACAAATATTAGTTAGGGTTTGAAGTAGTTTAATTAGGAAGCTGCAAGTTGAAGTAAATTCTGATCTCCTTTTAATGAATAACATTAGTAGCTAGTCGTAACACCACATAGACTTCGACCAAACAAAAAGGAAAGAGGAAAACAATCATACGTATCGCCTCAAAATTTTCATTGAAATCATGCATAAATCCAACCGAAGAGTCCCTTTGCTAGTACTAAATAATCGAAAATCAAGTTCAATAATAATAATAATAATAATAATGATGATGATCTTTGGATCATAATTAAAAATCAACTGCATCATAAACACCGCCTTCTTCCGCCGGTCCCGCTCTCCCTCTGACAGTTAAAATAGACAGCAGCTACGGGAGATCCGAGGTTGTATAGCTCGGCGAAATCCCGAGTGCTGAAGTTCTGGCGCCAGCCTGGCGCATAAACCGTCTGACGACCCAATTGACGAAACAAAACGAACACGAATCGGTGTATGCCCATTGAAGGCATCGGGTGTTCGTAGCACATCACCTCTTGCCCTGTAACGATAACCACTCAAAATTAAAATTATGACATAACATGATTTGTCTAAAGTGTCTATAAGGTTATCGATGAGTATCTATCTTTATGATCAATTCAACTTTAAAACATCATGTGAAAGCCTCGTTTTGTCTGAATGAGTTGTTTAGGTTAGTAAGGTTTGATAATAAAGGTGAATCAATCAATGTAATCAATCAACACGTTAATGGTCCTTAGGCTATTAATAATGTGAAAGACGATCGACATTGGTTAGTGGTGGTTTGGCTTCTTTATATCATGTAGATGTCGATGTAATTTGTCGATCACATGTATGGAAAGAAAAAAACAAATGAAAAGCTGAGGTTGCACAAGGAAAAGGAGAATAAGAACATGCACACTCCAAATTAGGAAAGATTAGAAAGAAGAAACATAGAAATTTAACAAGTGGACGACCCATGCATGCAACTTGATGAATGGATTCTTACATTATAGACCACATAAAAAATGATGTATTATTCTTTATAATATATTCATATAGATATATGTTTGTTGTACGATGAAATGATTTCAGAAGAAAAGGAAGTAACATTTGGATGAAACCTAGTATAAAAACGTTCCTTATCAAATTCTTTCTGGATTTTTTAGTTGAAAAAGTTTTGAGAAACATACCAAAAGTTGCTCCAGTTGTTGCTGGAATATCTGTGACCAACCTAATACACATTATAAAATATATGAAAACTTATGGAAGATAATACCAAATCTGTTACGTAAAATATATACCAGTATAGATGCAATATTACATCTAAAGACAGATATCACGAGAAATACCCTAAATAATGGAGGGTCCGTTTGGAGGATGGGTTTAGATGGTATTAGCTTTAGTTGGGTTTAAATAATGGAGGGTATGAATTTTTACGGTATTTGGTTGATGAATTTAAATAATGATCCCTGATGGATTTAGTAGATAATTTAAGATGTTTTTAAGTTTAATTAAATTCAATTACAAATTTATCCATATTCTGAATTGAATATGTAATAAATAAATGGTAATTTTGCAATAAATGTCTGGTATTAGCTAATGGTATGGTGAGTGGTAGCTTTTTTAGTTAATACCTTAATAGGGGTATTAAGGAGGTATTAACTAAATCTCACATTTAAATAAACCCTCATAACAAACACTACTTCACTTAATCCTAGCCCCTCTAATCCTCCCTAATACCCCAAACCAATTAAAAACAGATATAATAGCGTCATTGCCTGTATATAATACGCATTAAATAAAAACAATATTTTCTCTTTAAAATTTATATTATTATTATTATTATTATCATCATCATCATCGTCATCATTATTGTTATTATAAATATTATTACTATTCTTATTATTTGAACTGTAGTAGAAAAGATATAAGAGAGTGACTAAACTAAAGATTCCCTATGAAGAGACCTGTGCAAATAGGAAGTATCGTACGTAAATGCTTTTGCATCAGTGTCAGAATAAAGAAATCATTTTTAAAAACATATTATATGTTATATATCTCGGTCGTATAATAATCATTCAAAATTTTTCAGATGAAAGTACTAAAAAGTATTCTTGGAATTTATGGTACGGAGAATATCATCATTAAAACAATACTGTTTAAAATTAGATTTCTCGTACAGATTCTGAAAGCAGATCCAATGGACACTAACTAAGATGTCTTTAGAGATTAACACTGTGTTTGGCTCTAAAGAAAGTAGCATGGAATAGAAAATGTGATAGAAAACAATTTTAATAAGTTTTCCTTCGTCTTCCATTCCACACCATCTGGTGAAAATTGATTTCCTTACTTTTAAGTCTAATCTTAACCATATTTTGTTTTCTTTTTTGGTTTCTTCAATTAACCAAACACAAAAATTAATTTTTCTTTTCATTTTCTTTTTTTTTCCTCACCAAATTCCATAACCAAACACAGCCTAAAAGTCTTTGCCTTCCGTAGAAAAGACTGATTGTGGATTTCATATTTTTTTACTTCTCGAGACCCCTTTTTTCAGGGTTCGTCATATAATATATCTTAAAATAGTCTTCAAATATTAGGGTTTGAAAGGAGGACTAGATATCACTGCATAAACGTGTGCCTCAACCACCTCGTGTTAATTGTAGAAGAGAAAGAACTTCCGAGCTCCCATAATTTCTTTCTCTATTTTAAATTAAGCAAGAATATAATTAATATTAAGCAAACAATAGTCTCACCAGTGCAAATACTCTCTAAGGTTGGGATTACTTGGACTTGGAGCATCAGGATCTACCATAAGCTGCACAAAATATAGACAAAACTGCGCATCAACACACACATAAACCTAGCCATGAAGTAATAATTTATTACCAGAGTGTAAAAAGTACGAAGATCGTCGCCACCAACTTCGATTCTTGGCTGGTTTACAACTTGGGAGGGCTTAAACTCACAACCATTGTTGACTTCTTTGCCTCCGTAAAATGCTCTTAAGCTTATTGTCCTTGTAAATGGATCCAATACATCTCCCACTACTCCACCTACAACAAGAGGATTCCTATCTCTTGGCATTTTATATAATTTTAAAGTATATGGGTATTTTTTAATAAGCAACTTGTGTTTATTCCATGCAGATAAAAAAGAATTCCTGTTATTGTGATTGACGTTCTTGAGGATTGAATGTTGGTATTTATAGACGGAACAAAGCAGTGAAAGTAATGAACCTTCTTTCGTATACCAAGCATTGTGTGTTGAGTAGATGCAGAATGCGATGTGATGTGACATGGAAAAATAGACAATTTAAGTACTTTATTATGTAATAATATTTATCATTCTCGTGTTTTGATTTTATTATTTAAAACCCTCCATTTTTCATTGATTTAAATATCATTGGGAATTTTTTCCCTACAACTTAAACGGATTTTAGGTGAAGTGAAAAACATTCCTAAGAGGGGGTGGTTGAATTAGGCTTTTAAAAAATTGGTATGTTCTTCTTTCGAAAAATACTTTTCTTGAAGAAGATATTGCAGAGTACGTTATTTCCTGAAAAGCAGTACGAGTATCAATGATATATCCCTAACCATGTTTCAAATATATTATGTAGTTTTCTGAAAACGTTTCAATGATATCACCTAGTTATTTGAAAGCATTCCAAGTTTGTCTCACAGAAAAGTAAATAATTGAAAGTAAAGTGAGACGAGATCTTTATACAGGTTATATGCCCAAATGGGGTCTAATCATGTCCTTGGGATTTGTTCTCCTCAAGAGTTCCAATCAATTCACTAAGTATTACCGGTTATGGTTACAAAATGATTGACCCTTATACAACCGAAGCACTATAGAAACTGGACCTCCTTCTAGGCTGCTACTCGCCGAGTTTCGTTCCACGTCGTTTACCCAGGAAACCAATTCCCCGACTGGACATGGCTCGCTACCGAAGGGCCACCGAATACACCAAATTCGTCCCTCCACGTGCAGAAGACTCCACTCGTGCTCCTTTGTGCACTCATCTAGTCCAAAGGCAAAGTTTTAGGGTATGGTGTTACTAACGATCGCTCAAAGGGTACATATTTCGCAAATGTAAGTTCAACACGAACTACGAATATTCCACAAATCAAACGTTCAATCACTCCAAGAAATTCGTTTGCTTGTGTGTACGTTAAGTACCCTTCAACGTGAAGTGTGTATATTCTATATAGACCCAAGAATAGCATCTACACCTCACAAGAAAAGTTAAGCACAAAATATGCAAGGGAAAGCTCATAAATCATGTGCATTAACTTCATATAATCATGCCAAGAATGAGCCATCTCAATACAATAGTCATGCGTGATCACTTACCATAATACCACAGACTTATGTTCCTTTCGTGGTAATCTCATCTATTGTCAGCATATTACTATATAGTTCCGCTCGTCATATTATCAATAGTAAGCACAATCAACTGATTTCTTTCCAAAATATAATAGCCAATTCGCACAAGGAAGGATTTGATTTACTGAATATAAGGTAAAGACAGACTTTCCATGTATGCCGATCTCATCCGATACACTGATTTTAAAAGTCAACTAAGATTGCATTCAACGGATATAACATGATAATCTTTCCTAAAATAACTCAATCACGTGTACAGCTCAATCAATATATCTTTTCCAAATATGGCATATAGCCGTTCATATCCAGGTGATCACAGTTATATTCTTTCCTAAAATAAATTGATCCTCGCAGATAGTCACATATCACTTAACATAATTGAAGATATAAATGTGCCTAAGAGGGGGGGTGAATTAGGCTTATAAAACTTTATGCTTCTTTTCACAAATATTAAATGTGGTGACTTAGATATGCCTACTGATGTTTGTAACTAGTGTGTCTGATATATCCTAGTAACGTCGGATGTGCGTCGGGTCTGTCTCACAGCGATAAAGAAATAACTGAAAAGTAAATGCGAGACAGGATTTTTATAGAGGTTATATCCCCAACTGGGGTTTACTCCTCTCCTTGGGATTTGCTTCCCAAGAGTTTAACCAATCACTATAATGCACCATAGCTGGATACAAAACTGATTGGTTAGCCCAATACACAACCGAAACAAGTCGAACACTAGACACTACTAGGTTACCACACGCTGAGTTTCGTTCCTCGGAATCGCCTTGATCCGGCAGACACAGCTCGCTACCGAAGGGCCCCCGGACTTGTCCTTCCCTTCACGTGTGCGTAAACGTCGACCTTGCCTCCTTGGTATTGCTCACGTCCGAAGACAACACGTCCGAAGACAGAATATATGGCAGGGGATGATGGAATATCGGATAAATCACTCGCTCAGTGATGGATAGGCAAGTTAACGCTCAGTAAGGCAGAAAGCTATCGCAAGTGAATGGCTCAGGAATCTCTTAGTATCTCTCTGCTCAAAAATCTCTCGTAGGCTTAAATTCGCAAGTTCTGTTCTTTTTCGAAAATCTCAAGTGCAGCTTATATATAGTCCTTTTCAAATAGCACTTCACATGGAAAGTCATATCAAACAATAATCACCAAATCAAGCATAGTTTCCATGTAGCTTTCGAGTCAATCATACCATATTAATCATGCTTCCAATAAATCGTCACAACGGTCATATAGCACATTAAAGCATGATTATATTCCATATAAAAGCTCAATTTCGTTCTCAAGCATATTCAACCACTTCGCATATATTTTCCATATCAGAACTTTCCATAAGTGATTCCCTGCTATCAGTTCCTAGTAACGAGTCAATCCAGATTCACTTTCCAAGTATGGCACACAAGATAGCAAGACATCAGCACGTTTTCCATGTACAGCTCATAGCATTTAATCAATCTATTTACCATGTTTAGCACAAGAATCAGATCAGAGCTTACATAAATCGATTTATCACATCATGGCACAACTTTCCTTATTTCAGAGATCACATCCGTTTATAGCACATATCATATAATAGCATCTTATCCATAAGGTCAATCAAATCAAATCTTTCCTAAATATTATAATCCAATCAGCACAAGGAAAGATATCAATTTAATATTTCGCATTTAATTCAGTGCAAGGCAAGCAAGGATCGTGCATATGATTTTTGTCCAGGAATAAACTGGTATCAACGGATATATCACTTTCCATATATAAACAGCATATTTTCCATATATAGCTCAGTAGGATATCTCATGCATTATTTCCATATATAGCACAGAACGATATATCCTATCTCACGGACTGTCTATAACACGCGATCACATAGTTCCATCAAATCATCACAAATCACACGCAAATCAAATATTCAACATTTTGACGATTTATAGCTCATAAACAATGCATGGACGAATATTATCATGAACTTAGACATTTTATTTGTCCCAAATCGAATTGCTTATTTTATAGACCTAACGTCATTACAATTACATCGTTCATCAAAACTCTCTAACATGTATGGACCAAAAAGGTCAACATTCTCCCCCTTTTTGATGATGACATGTAATTGATGCAGCACAGAAGCATGTAAGCATATTCGATAATGCAAGTCCTAGCGCATATGTCTAAGTGTTCCATAATCACAAAGCAGAGCATACGATATTTCCTAATCACATGTGATACCCATTTGCTCCCCCTGCCTATGTGCAGTTATCTCTAAGACATGCTAAGATATATCTTTGAACTAATTTTGCTCCCCCTGTCTAAATGCGGATATTACCTATTAATTTCTATGTTATATCTTAAGTACAAGAATTTCGAAATTACCCGTGAGTGTGCTCCCCCTGCCTAAGTGCGCATTTTCCAAGCATGGTTCAAGTAATCATGTAATAATCGCAGCAGGCACTTAGCACTTATCAAGAAGTTTCACGCAAGTCAAATCGCACAGTTAAGCATCAGAGTATGAGATCAGCATATGATATATCCGAAGATCAGAGCAAAGAAAATGTTAAGCATAGGAGATATATCATGATAGCAGCAAAATATTATATTAGGGTTCAACGAGCCTCCCTATACATCACTTACCACTAAAACACTTAGACGCTAAACCCCTAAACTTACCTTAATACTCCCCCTTCATTATCAAAAAGGCGGGAGGGAAACCTAAAATCTGAACGATACTGGAATATCCTAGGGGCAACTAAGAGCAGAATGGAACTAGAAAGGCAGCCTACTGGCTTGAAGAGGAGTCGGAAACAGCGGGTTTGGAAGGAATTGCTTGACGAGCTTGGTGAGCTTGGAGAGTTTCAGCGACATTTCGGTATACTGTTCTTTGATCTTGCGGAATTGCTTCTGATTGTCAGCTTTGATATCGGAGATATCACGGCGCAACATTCCTGTCTTCGCGACGCTGAGCTCATCTTCGTAATCCTCATCATCGTCGCTTTTCACTGTTGCCTTTCCCTTTGCAGCAGCTCGCTTCTGGGCGCTATCCACTGACCTGACTTCCTTGGCCTTGAACCAACCTTGGCTTTGTGTATAGTGAATCCCCATGCGCTTCAAGGTCACTTGGTCCACTATGGGGACGGATTTGTCTTCCCAACCAGGCGGCAACACAATGCCTTCGCACTCAAATAAGTGAGTGAGTAGCATGCCATAAGGCAGCGCTTTGTCTCTGCTTTCGTAGGCCTGATCATGTGCTTCATGATGACATATCCGAGGTTGAACTTGAGGTTCTGGGATACCATGTAGACCGCAAAGGTGCTCATGAAGTTCATCGTCATCGAGTGGCCGCCGCTACCAATTTTGGCACTCCAGAGAGTCATGTTGAGAAGCTTGTGCAGGAAGAAGTAGTCGATAGGGAGTTGGTTCAGTGCTTCACCGTCAGAGAATCGAGGTTTCGTGCGGGTATTCCAGAGTGTATGAAAGACATTACCGAGATCAAACTCATCAGCGTGGCACCAGTCATTCATATCATAGTGCCGAAGTCCCTCATCAGCAACTCCCAGCATAGCATTCATCTTTTGAGTGGTCCACTCGATCTTATGGCCGAGAACATAGGAACGGATGTTAACATGCCCTTCGAACTCGTCGTAGTCAAGATTAGCATAGAACAGTTTGACTACTTCAGGGAAGTGGGGTGTGTTGAGGCTCAGGAAATGCTCCCATCCAAACTCTTTAAGCCAGGTGATTACGTTCCCAGGGGGCAGTTTGTCGAAGGCAACTCCGCGACCACGAGCGATATCTCTTTTGAGGAAGCTTTTGTAGGTGGTGCGGTTACTTTCTTCCAGAAAAAGTAGTTCAACTGGGATCTCACTAGGTTTGGTCAGATCGATAGGCGGGATGGCAAAGGTTTTGAACTCGATGGCTGAGGTGGCGAGGTCTTATCAATTGGTGAGGGCTGTTTTTCAGAAGACTTTGGTGGAGGTGAAGGTGATTTCTGGGTTTCGATTGGAGTTGGGGATCGCGGGGGCGATTTCTGGGTATCCTCAGGAACTTCTTCAGGAATGTCGGAGCTTGAGGCAGGTTTTTCGGGTTCGGGTGACTTGGATTTCTTGGTCTTCGTCTTCTTCTTGGAGGTCGGACTTGAGATCTTTTCGGAAGATTTGGCTTTGGAACGAGTTTTACGAGCAGAAGGCGAGGCTGATTTTGGTGATTTGGAAGGAGATTTGAGCGGGGTTTCATCAGTGTCAGACATGGGTTCCTTACGTTTACGGCTTGATGATTCAGGGTTGACAGCTTTGGAAGTTTTGGCCATTGATGAATGTTTGAATGTCGAGGAGAAGTTTGAAGAGGATGATTGAATGATGAAGGTTGAGGAACGGTTCTGATCTTTTAAAGGAGTGGAGTCGATTTATTCTTGGAAGGGATAAGGATGAATTTGAAATTTGAATTTTGAAATTTCGAAGTTGGAAAGTGGAAAACTGTCAGAGATATCGGGCTGATTTGACAGGATCTCATAATTATGGAAGGGATTTGACTGGGCTGAAAGGAATATAGTTTAAATAAATGGGTTCCCTAAAATAACTGAACGGCTGAGATGATATCTACTAGTTCCTTCCTAAAATAACCTGATCACATTCAAGAACAGATCCAGGAGATCGGATATTCCTAAAATAAACTGGATGGCTGAAGGAATGTCTATCTACGAATTTCTTTCTAAAATACGAGAATCATACTTAGGGAAAGATCTATAAGATCCACGGAAATATTCTAGGGGCTGAATATCTTAAGATATGATAACTATGAATCTCTATCTAAAATAGAATAACCTAGAGTGAATAATAGAATTAGGCAGATTTACTAACCTCATTTAGCTCGAGAATTCCCAATCGATCCCGGATATCGCAGAATCTTGCCTCAATTAAGGGTTTTGTGAAGATATCAGCAAGTTGATCATTTGTTCCTACGAATTCCACACTGATATTCCCCTTTTGAACATGGTCTCGTATGAAATGATGCTTTACCTCAATATGCTTAGTACGAGAGTGATGCACGGGATTCTTAGTAATACTAATGGCACTAGTGCTATCACACCTAATAGGAATTTTGTCATAACTTAACCCGAAATCACTAAGGGTTTGTTTCATCCAAAGAACTTGTTGACAACAATTTCCTAAGGCCATATATTCAGCTTCGGTTGTGGAGAGGGCGACAGCATTTTGCTTTCTACTAGACCAGGTAACTAGGGAATTTCCAAGTAATTGGCAAGTTCCACTAGTACTTTTCCTATCTTCCCTACAGCCGGCATAGTCGGCATCGGAATATCCCATTAATGGGAATTCTTCCGTATGAGAGTACCACAAACCATAATTGACAGTACCCTTGACATATCTAAGTATACGCTTGACTGCTGTCAAGTGAGATTCCCTAGGGTCAGACTGATATCTCGAACACATACCAACAGCAAACATGATATCAGGACGACTAGCAGTTAAGTAAAGAAGGCTACCGATCATACCTCGATATTCCGTTTGATCAACTGGTGTATCTGATTCGTCACTGTCTATTTTGGTGGTCTGATGCATGGGAGTGGAAATTGCTTTGGAATCGTTCATCCCGAATTTGATCAGTAATTCCTTGCTGTACTTAGTCTGGGATACAAAGGTTCCACCGTCAAGTTGCTTTATTTGCAACCCAAGGAAGTAGTTCAGCTCGCCCATTAAGCTCATCTCAAATTCCTTCTGCATAGACTTAGAGAATTTCTCGCAAAGAAGGATATCAGTACTACCAAATATGATATCATCAACATATATTTGTACCAGTATCATGTGATCTCCTTCATACTTAATAAACATTGTGTTATCGATAGTTCCAGTCGAAAATCCTATGTCAATCAAGAACTTGCTTAGCCTTTCATACCATGCCCTAGGAGCCTGCTTTAAACCATATAATGCTTTATTTAATTTAAAAACATGATTTGGAAAATCTTCCCTAGCAAAGCCCGGTGGTTGTTCTACATAGACCTCCTCATTTATAAAGCCATTTAAAAATGCACTTTTTACGTCCATTTGAAAAAGTTTAAAACGTTTAAAACATGCATATGCAAGTAAGACACGTATGGACTCTAATCTAGCTACTGGAGCAAAGGTTTCATCGAAATCAATACCTTCCTCCTGGGAATAACCTTTTGCAACTAACCTCGCTTTGTTCCTTGTGACATTACCATGTTCATCGAGTTTGTTGCGGAAAACCCATTTTGTTCCTATGATGGACTTTTCATCTGGTCTCTCCACGAGTGTCCACACTTGGCTCTTTTCGAACTGAGCCAACTCATCTTCCATGGCAGAGACCCAGGATATATCATCCAAGGCTTCATGGACTGTTTTTGGTTCCATCATTGAAAGTAGTACATCATGAGATTCCTCTGTATCCTGATTTCGTACAGTTGCTCGAGTTTTGATTCCAGATCTGATATTTCCTATCACTTGATCTGTTGGATGACTGGAAGCATGTTTCCATTTTCTAGGTTGTAGCTCATCAGCTTCTGGTTCCAGTGTCTCTATATTTTCGTCTTCTGGAATATCATCCTTACCATCTTTAGTATCCTGTAATTCTGCACAGGGCAAATCTATACCTTCCTCATCAGTAGCATCTGTGTTAGGTATCTCATCAAAAGTAACATGTATGGATTCCTGAACAGTCAATTTCCTTTTATTATAAACACGATATGCCTTAGAGTGAAGACTGTAACCAAGAAATATCCCTTCATCAACCTTAGAGTCAAATTTTCCTCTTTTATCTCTATCGTTTAAGATAAAGCATTTGCAAACAAACACACAAAAGTAACTTATATTTGGAGTTCTACATGCCAAATTTCATAAGAGGTCTTCTTTAATATTGGCCTAAGGAAGACACGGTTAGACACATAACAAGCTGTACTAACAGCTTCCGCCCAGAACTGTTTAGGAATATCATACTCATGTAACATGGATCTAGCCATTTCCTGTAGTACCCTGTTTTTACGTTCAACTACGCCATTCTGTTGGGAGTTATGGTGGCAGAGAAGTTATGACTATATCCATACTGATCACAGAATGATGCAAAAGATTTACTATCAAATTCCAGTCCGTTATCACTGCGTATCCTACATAATTTCGTTTCTTTTTCATTCTCAAGTCTCTTTACTAGCGATGCAAAGTTATCTAGTGCCTCATTCTTATGTGCAAGGAATATCACCCAAGTATACCTGGAATAATTATCAACGATGACAAATGCATATCTTTTACCTCGCAGAGACATCGTCTGAACAGGACCAAAAAGGTCGAGATGCAGCAGTTCCAGAGGTCTGGATGTGGATATCACATTCTTTGCCTTGAATGATGTCTTGGTTTGCTTGCCCATTTGGCATTCCTTGCATGTTTTGTCCTTGACAAACTTTATGTCAGGAACACCTCGTACCAGTGCATTTCTTGTGATGTGAGACAGTAATTCCATGTTGGCATGTCCTAAGCGTCTATGCCATAACCAGGTTTATCCTGTGTAACTGCTAAACACTTGACGTTCTGGTTAGTGATATCATAAAGAGTTATGCAATAAATATTTCTATCCCTAGATGCACTAAACAGTACCTTATCATTGTTTCTAACAACGCACTTATCATTTTCAAAAGTGACGGTATGACCCTTATCACATAATTGACTAATACTGATGAGATTATGTTCTAGATTCCAAACTAACCATACGTCATCTATAGTAGTATGTAAAGTGTTACCAACAGTTCCAACCCCAATGATCTTAGGTTTAGTATTGTCGGCGTAGGAGACATATCCTCCATCATAGGCTTTCACCGACACAAACTTACTGATATCACCTGTCATATGGTGGGAACATCCACTGTCGAGGTACCACTTGTTCTTTTTGCTGGATTTTCTTCTTTGTACCTGCATGAATCATTTCTTTTCTGAGGTGCCCAACTTCGATTGGGTCCTAAAAGGTCAGTGGTAAAATGACTCCTGTTAACACATGTTATATCATCTGTCACAGACTGTGATCTCATAAACGCAGGCGCGCCAGTGTTAGAACCTTGATTCTTAGGAATCTGCTTTGGCCTCCAGATATATCTAGTTTTATCAGCTTTCTTCAAGAAACAGTGGTTAGCATAATGACCGTGACGGCCGCATGAGAAACATTTAGGCTTTCTAATATCTTGTGAAGGTGCAGCATGCTTAGGTGTTGTGGAATATCCTATCCCTGTATTACCAACATGTCTAGGAAGATCGAGTATCATGTTGAGATTATGTTGTCCTACAAAAAGTCTAACATTTTTGTTTTCTTCTAAGAAATCCTCAAGAACGGACATGTCTCTAGATACATTTTCTTGCTTCCTAAGCTTTTCGCAATTACACAAGACTTTTTCTTCCTTAAGAGTTTCTAACTCGGCTTTCAGACGCTCATTTTCTAGATCTGTTTGATGCTTCTCTCTAGCTACATCATCTCGTTGCCTAATCAGACTCTTTACTTGTGAGTTGAGCGACTTAATCCTTCTTTCTGCATTTTGAATAATTTCAAACATCTCTTCCTTTTCATCTACTTCAGAAACTGAGGAAGCGTTATCATGAGATTCATCTTGCCTAGCATATAATTCATTCAGAAAGAGAATTTTCTTAATAGTGGATGAAGAAGATACCTGATCATCAATATTGGCCATGTAGGCGAGATCTTCCTCTTCTTCGCTTTCGCCCTCTTCCCAGTTAGTGACTATTGCTTTCTGCTTCTTTACCTTTTTGTCACCATTTTCCATAGGGCAGTTTGAGGCGAAGTGGCCTGGCTTGTTGCATTTGAAACATTTCTGCACGTTGTTCCCGGATGATGATATTCCCTTGTTCCTAGGCTGGAACTTGGAGTTTCCCTTGAACTTTCTTCTCATCCGAAACTTTTCAAACCTTCTGGTCAGCATGGCGATCTGCTCCATTAGATCCTCCTCAGTTTCTTCTTCACCTTCAGAATCATTTTCTTGTTCGGTGTTAAATGCAATGTTTGGTTGACTTCGGACCGTTGGTTTCGCTTTGATGGAGATCTGAGTCATCTCGTAGGTGGTAAGAGATCCAATCAATTCTGACACGGAAAGTTCGTCCAAGTCCTTTGCTTCGTAGATGGCAGTTACTTTGGGATTCCATTCTCTTGGAAGAGATCTTAGTATCTTCCGTACTTTCTCACCGTCCGGTATTTTCTTTCCCAACGAGAACATTTGATTTATGATGTTCATGAATCTTGCGTACATATGGCTTATGGTCTCGTTGTCCTCCATTTTGAACAGCTCGTATTGGTGAGTTAAGAGGGCTATTCTTTCTTGTACAACTCGAGTGGTTCCCTCATGTGTGACTTGAAGCATCTCCCACATGTCCTTGGCAGATTCGCATGAACTCACACGATTGTATTCTTCTCTTGTAAGCGCGCAGGCGATCATGTTCTTAGCTTTGGCATTCAACGATATTCCTCGCTTGTCTGTTGCATCGTACTCGGAACCTTTCTTTGGAGTTCCATCCGCCTTCTTGGGATTGTAAGGTCCAGTCGTGATGATATCCCACAGGTCATAGTCAGTAGCAAGCAGGAATTCCTTCATACGATTTTTCCATATAGCATAGTTTGTTCCATCGAAGAGTGGTGGCCTGGAATGGGATTGTCCTTCTGCAAAAACATCAAAACTCGAAGAAGCCATTAGATCTTTAACTCAGGCTTGTTAGGCCCGTCGTTTGAGTAACCCGCTCTGATACCAAATGAAGATATAAATGTGCCTAAGAGGGGGGTGAATTAGGCTTATAAAACTTTATGCTTCTTTTCACAAATATTAAATGTGGTGACTTAGATATGCCTACTGATGTTTGTAACTAGTATGTCTGATATATCCTAGTAACGTCGGATGTGCGTCGGGTCTGTCTCACAGCGATAAAGAAATAACTGAAAAATAAATGCGAGACAGGATTTTTATAGAGGTTATATCCCCAACTGGGGTTTACTCCTCTCCTTGGGATTTGCTTCCCAAGAGTTTAACCAATCACTATAATGCACCGTAGCTGGATACAAAACTGATTGGTTAGCCCAATACACAATCGAAACAAGTCGAACACTAGACACTACTAGGTTACCACACGCCGAGTTTCGTTCCTCGGAATCTTCTTGATCCCGACAGACACAGCTCGCTACCGAAGGGCCCCCGGACTTGTCCTTCCCTTCACGTGTGCGTAAACGTCGACCTTGCCTCCTTGGTATTGCTCACGTCCGAAGACAACACGTCCGAAGACAGAATATATGGCAGGGGATGATGGAATATCGGATAAATCACTCGCTCAGTGATGGATAGGCAAGTTAACGCTCAGTAAGGCAGAAAGCTATCGCAAGTGAATGACTCACTCTTAGTATCTCTCTGCTCAAAAATCTCTCGTAGGCTTAAATTCACAAGTTCTGTTCTTTTTCGAAAATCTCAAGTGCAGCTTATATATAGTCCTTTTCAAATAGCACTTCACATGGAAAGTCATATCAAACAATAATCACCAAATCAAGCATAGTTTCCATGTAGCTTTCGAGTCAATCATACCATATAAATCATGCTTCTAATAAATCGTCACAACGGTCATATAGCACATTAAAGCATGATTATATTCCATATAAAAGCTCAATTTCGTTCTCAAGCATATTCAACCACTTCGCATATATTTTCCATATCGGAACTTTCCATAAGTGATTCCCTGCTATCAGTTCCTAGTAACGAGTCAATCCAGATTCACTTTCCAAGTATGGCACACAAGATAGCAAGACATCAACACGTTTTCCATGTACAGATCATAGCATTTAATCAATATATTTACCATGTTTAGCACAAGAATCAGATCAGAGCTTACATAAATCGATTTATCACATCATGGCACAACTTTCCTTATTTCAGAGATCACATCTGTTTATAGCACATATCATATAATAGCATCTTATCCATAAAGTCAATCAAATCAAATCTTTCCTAAATATTATAATCCAATCAGCACAAGGAAAGATATCAATTTAATATTTCGCATTTAATTCAGTGCAAGGCAAGCAAGGATCGTGCATATGATTTTTCTCCAGGAATAAACTGGTATCAACGGATATATCACTTTCCATATATAAACAGCATATTTTCCATATATAGCTCAGTAGGATATCTCATGCATTATTTCCATATATAGCACAGAACGATATATCCTATCTTATGGACTGTCTATAACACGCGATCACATAGTTCCATCAAATCATCACAAATCACACGCAAATCAAATATTCAACATTTTGACGATTTATAGCTCATAAACAATGCATGGACGAATATTATCATGAACTTAGACATTTTATTTGTCCCAAATCGAATTGCTTATTTTATAGACCTAACGTCATTACAATTACATCGTTCATCAAAACTCTCTAACATGTATGGACCAAAAAGGTCAACAATAATATATTTGCCATATGTAGCACACAGTGAGATTCCATTCAAATGAAAACGGTCATATCCAAGTGATCGCAACAAATATTCCAATTAAGCACAAGATCACATATATTCGATTATTTCAACAATTAAATCATACTTAGGCACTTAAACGAATATATGGACATACTTAAACATCATGATTCATACATATCGAATTTTCTAAGTTGTATCCCCCAATTTACATAATTGCTTGGAATAATCAAAACTCCCATAAGCGTTGGACCAAAAAGGTCAACAATCTCCCCCATTTTTATGATGACAAGTAATTAATGCCTAACTTAAGCATATGAGTACATTTGATATGACCAATTCAAGCACGTAGTATGTTTTAGTAATGAGGCATGTGACATATGATCAGAGCAAATAAATCCATCAAATTTTAAAGCATGCTCCCCCAGCCTAATTGCTAATATTCCTATGTAAAGCACAACAACAAAAATATTTAGCAATTACCAGAACATATCATGTGGAATGTCACAAGTTACCATGGAATGTCGCAAATTACCAGATCATATCATGTGGAATGTCACAAGTTACAATGAATGTCACAAATTATCAGATCATATTAGTTTGCTCCTCCTGCCTATGTGCGGAATTCCTTAATCCTTAACAAATCACAAACTCAAGCACAGAGAGATTAAGACATAAGCATATAAAAGCAAGCCGATTATATTATATCATTCCAAGATATGACATTAGTTCCCCAAAATACCCCCCCTTCAACATAAAAAAGGAGGGACCTAAAACACCACCATCTTACCATAAACCAGCTACCAACCACGACCTACCAACCCAAAAACCAGCAAAATAAAAGAACTTAGTACTAAGCGCAGACGGGAACTAGGCAAACTAGAGCTAGGAGATCACGAGGGATCGAAGTTCTAAAGGCTGAAATCGCTATCAGATGAGGCAGATGAGGTTTTGGCGATATTCAGAGCCGTGGAGATCTTCATAAACTTTTCAACTCTTTTAAAGTGCTGTGAGATCTCAGCGAACTTCTTCCTGTTATCATCCTTGATGCCCTTGATACTCCATTTCTGATCAGCTAAGGCTCCCTACTTGTCATCGCTCTCTTGAGCCTTCTTCTGCTTTCTTGAACTCTTTGAAGGAGCTTTCAGATCTCTGATTTTGAACAATCCCGAACGATCATCATAGCGTATACCAACTCGCTTCAATGTGACCAGATTCACGGCATGTTTTGAACTGTCTTACCAAGGTTTGGGCAGAGAGATTCGTCGAATATAAAGAGATGCGCATAAGCAGCACGCCGTAGGGAAGTTCATTGTCTGAGATTTTGATGGCATAGATCATATACTTAAGGACGAAATATCCCGAGTTGAGAGGCTTATTCTGAGATACCATATAGAGCGTGAGCATACTCATGTTGTTCATCGTGGTGGAATGTCCTCCACTTCCAACTCGGGCGTTCCATAGCGTCATGTGCAGAACCTTGTAGAGAAAGAACAGATCTACTAGAAGTTGGTTCAAAGCTTCTCCTTCAGAGAACTTTGGCCTATAGAGGGAATTCCAAAGAGCTTTCACACAATCTCGCATGGTTACCTCAGAAGTGCACCAGTGGGAAAAGTCGAAGTAACAAAGCCCTTCGTTCTCAACTCCCAGCATCTCCTTCATCTTGGCGCTATTCCATTCAAGGTTTTTTCCAAGCACATACAACTTCATTATGATCTCAGTTCTGTATTCAACGAAAGTGAGATTGGCGTAGAACAACTTCACCACCTCCATATACACAAACTTGTCAATCCTTAGAAAATTTTCCCAGCCATACTCAGTCATCCATGTCGCCACTTTGCTGTCAGCCAACTAATCAAAGTTAACTACCTCGTGCAACTTGTCTCTTCTGAAGCTTTCCAAAAAGTTCCTTGGCGCTCTCATTCAGGAACTTAATTTCGTCAGTTATTTCCTCCATATTGTTAGGGTTGAACATCACTTGCTTTTCTGTATCGCCGCCAATATCACGATGACCAGGGAGGAAATTGTGTCTCGAGGAGGAGACTCGATTGGAGCAGAAACAGATTTCTCTGGAAAGGCAAATTTCTCGAGAGAAGCAGATTTCTCTTGAGATGCAAACTGATCATGAGAAGAAGAGGGGATTGACAAGGTTTTTGATGATCTTCGCCTTCTTCTTCGGCATCATCGGAGATTTCATAGACTTAAAGCTGCTTCCAAATGTGGACCAAGTGGCTTTTGGAGAGGTTGGGGATTTGTTTATCAAGGAAGCTTTTCGTTTATTGTCAGAGATGGATCCGGCGCCTTTGGTTTTCATCATGGTTGATATCGAAAGATTGAAGAGCAGAATTGTTGAAGTGAAAGTCTTAGGGTTTGAATGAAGTTTGACGGAACAGAAATCTCAATGAGAAAGCTAATCTCAATTGTAGATTAACCGAAGCGACTTCCAAGATCACCCATCTAGAAGCCGAATTAGATAAATCTAATGCTAAGGTTGGTGAACTTTTGAAGGAACTAGATGCCTGTAAAGCCGCCAAATTAATGGTGGAAAATAACTTTACTCTCTTAGGAGAAGAACGTAAGAAGATGTACGCTAAAATAAAGAAATTAAACGATATTCTTACGCGAAGGAGACACTCTGAACAGACTACCTTTCTCAATCAGCCCAAGGATATAGAATTCTATAATCCCATTGAAGGCTTAAGTTTCACTAAACCAGAAACACTCAATCCAAGTGCCGAACCTAACTTACCTCAACCTAATGAACAATCTGAAATCATTGGCAGTCTCAGTCTACAAATGGCCGATGCATCTAGTTCTCATCTACCACATGAGCGAAAATGGACTCGAGCACATCCAGTCGATCAGATTATTGGTGATCCTTGAGTGGAGTACAGACACGTCATCAACACAGTCTTTTCAGGTGCTTCTTAAGCCAAAATGAGCCAACCAAGGTAGCCGACGTGCTTAAGGATTCGGATTGGATTATTGCCATGCAAGATGAAATTAATCAATTGGAATGCCTTCAAGTGTGGACCCTAGTACCGCGTCTGCATGGGAAAACAATCATCAGAACAAAATGGGTATTTAAGAACAAAAAGAATGAAGATGGAGAAGTGATCATGAATAAAGCGAGATTGGTTGCGAAGGGCTATAACCAACAGGAAGAAATTGACTATGACGAGACATATGCTCCTGTTGCCCGAATCGAAGCCATTCGTGGACTATGCGGCTTATAAAGACTTCAAAGTCTACCAAATGGATCTTAAGACCACCTTTCTTAACGGCGTGTTGAAAGAGGAAGTCTATGTCGCTCAACCAGAAGGCTTTGTTGATTAAGCACTCCCCGATCATGTCTATCGATTGGATAAAGCTCTTTACGGACTAAAACAAGCCCCCACGTGCTTGATATGGTGCAGTGAATTCCTCGTGAAGTCTGGATTCATTCGAGGAACCATCGATACTACACTCTTCATCAAATGGCAAGACAGAGATCTGATGGTCGTCCAAGTATACGTAGATGGCATCGTCTTCGGATCAACAAATCCACAGCTTTGCAAGAAATTTGGAGATTTAATGAAGAGCAAGTTTGAAATGAGTCACATAGGAGAAATGCAATTCTTCTTAGGGCTTCAAGTCAGACAACTCGATGATGGGATTTTCATCAGTCAGACAATATACATTAAGGATATTCTGAAAAAGTTCAATCAATATCAGAGTAAGCCCCTCAGCACTCCTATGTCACCAAGCTGCAAGTTGGATGCCGTCGTACTAGAAAAATGATCGACATCACCCTTTATCGTAGCATCATTGGGTCTCATCTATATATCACATCAAGCCGGCTGGACATCATGTTTGCCACCTGTTTATGCGCCCGTTTTCAAGCCGACCTTAAGGAATCTCACATGCTTGCGGTGAAACGAATCTTGCGCTATCTCAAGGGCACATCTACCTTAGGATTGTGGTATTCTAAAGGTACGAATTTTTAAGTTAATTGGACAGGTCACATCTGGTGGCGCTCAATTTCTAGGCGAAAAGCTGGTTTGCTGGTCATCCAAAAAGCAGAATTGCGTTTCAACATCGACGGCTGAAGCAGGATATGTCGCGGCCGCAGGCTGTTGCTCGCAGATGTTATGGATGCGGACTCAGCTTCGATTATGGCTACTATCTACCTAATATACCCATTTATAGCGATAGCAAAGTGCCATTGCGATTATGTGCAATCATGTTCACCACTCACGCACAAAACACATAGACATACGATATCACTTTATCAAAGATCACGTAGAAAAGGGCGCCATTGACATGTATTTTGTGAACACGAAATATCAACTAGCTGGAGGCGGCGTACTATAGGGACAGCATCTTCGACGTACTATAGGGCCGGCACACGACCTATTCGATCGTGTGACCTTTCTACTCCTGCATGGAGTGGAGGTTAGGTGCTCCCGCGGCCACCGCCATCGCGGTGAGGGTTCTAGTCGGCAGAATTTGGTGCCTGAGACCATCGCCCAGATCGAGAGCAGTGGGCGACGCGACACCGATATAATGTTGCATCACGGCCAAATCCCCGAACATCCGCACGACAACCCCGAACCTCCGCACGAGCACGCCTTTCATGAACACCAGAGACCGGTCGATCAAGTGGTCATGGTTTCGCCTCGGGTCCACGCTTCGATGAATGGCAAAGTCGTATGGACCAAAACTTCACCAACTTGTTTGGGCGATTCGATCAACTTGGCACGCAATTGCATCAGTTTCAAGAGAAGGGGGTCGACGAGTGAGAGACGGTGGAATGCGTACGAGGAACATTGGACGGAAATGCGATCGTGGGCCGACAGCCTCAGGGAGTTGGGGAGCTCGGTTCAGGGTTTGACGAGCAGATTTTATCACGGGTCTCGCACTCCGCCTACCGAAGCTCGTTATAGTAAGTTATTTATTTATACTTAATTTTTTAATTAGTTGCGTAGATTACTTATCAGTTACTATTTACGATGTAGATGTCGGTCCAAACGAGTTTCCTGGTGGATCGCACGCTTCACAGCCCGAGTTTGGTGGTGGATTGCACGCTACACCGCCCGAGTTTGGTCAGTTTTTATACTTAAGGACGTGAAAAATAATTTATAGTTATTTTCGAATTTCTTGTATAGATTACGATGAGAGATGGAGGAACACATCGTACATGGAACCGGATGGCTATATTCCGAGCCAGGAGGCATGGGACGGTCACAGTCCATCTGAATGGGCGCAAAATCGTTACGATGGATATGTCCCACCGGATCGGTCCGATGAAGACGAAGAGAGAAGAGAAGAGGTGGTCGACCCATCGTCGTGGAGGGGCGCTTATGGTCTCAGGGTTCACGAGGTAGCGACGGACATAGAGGCTCAAGAGGACCACACTGATCAGTTCGGACCATGGACGAGCATCCAGAGGACCACGCTCAGTTTGAGACGCACGCCGAGCTGCTACAGGACGTCCCTCAGTTGGAGACGCATGCCGAGGCTTCGGTTTCTGTCCAAGCGACCGACAAAGGAAAAGGCGTCGTCAGAGAGAAGACCCCTGAGCGGACAAAGAAGCCATCTTGGTACACCACGACGCCGTTCATCGATTTCTCCTCGACGAATACAGTCAAACTTCCAAAGCTTTCGGCGTTCGAATGGCATATCCAGTGCAAGGCCCATAACTTGTGGCCAAAAGTCGAAAGTCAGCTAAAAACGGCTTTGCAGATTACCGGCATGAAAGTCCCAGGGATCCTAAAAGAACACGACCCTAGATGGCTCCTGAACCTTGCGACTGAGGGTATTAAACTCGATGAGATGGTACGTATATAAATTTACCAAATACCTTTCGTCACCTTACTTGAATGTGTTGAAAACCGGTTTGCTTTTATTGCAGCATGTCGATGAATGCCTCGCTGGGATCGAACGCATGCAAGAATTTAGCAAATCAGTTGCGAGCAAAGTCGCGTACATGCCCCATACGTTTAAGACGCTCGTCGACGAGCGAGGGGTGCTAAACATACTCGGGAAGCCGTGTGGGAAAGGCTTCAAGAGAATTGCTCCCGTTCGCGAGGGGGAGGACGAAGATTGGAAATGCAGGTCGTGGGATCTAGCGACCAAAGTTGCCATCCCCATGCGTACGTCAGGCCGATGGGTGTTGTTCATTGTTGATGTGCGGGAAAAGGAGTATACGATTTACGACTCCGATGCGCCTCCTGGCTTCGAGTGGCACTTTATCGCCGACGACGTCAATAAACTTCAGATCGTAATCCCTGCTATTTTCAAGGACCTGACTCTGATAAAACGCATGCCTAGTAAGGGCAAGAGCTGGCCGGCTAAGTGGTGTCGCGCTTCAGGAAACAAAATCAGTAAGTTTTCATGAATGATGCGTTTTATTACTTTGTCGTCGTGTTTAAAAATAAGTGTCTTTTTCGATATGATTTTCAGGGGAGAAGATGGCGTGGCGATGTTGCGGGCGGCAATGTTGCTTATGATGAAGATGGACGATGTCTCCCGCCTCAATCAAACTCATATGAAGGAGTTTAGAAAATACCTCGCATTTTCTATTTTCAATAATGATTGGGACATTTTTTAGTATACCCTTTTTTGCTGATTAAAATTTGCGATGTTCACGAACTATTTCATGTGTTGTTGAATTTCTCCTTTGAATTTATTTTACTTGTTTGATATTAACTTATCGTTTGGTGGATATGAATTTTGGGTTTAGAATTGTGAAAGATTGAGTTTCTCTGTGTTTTCCAACTTTTTGTCAGTGAGACTGATGTGTGATTTGACGTAAAAATAAAAGTACTGAATTTTTAGTGATTTGACATCTTTCTAGTTTTCTTCTGTTGTTGAATAAATGTTCATGTGTTGTTTGTGATCTCTGTTTAATTTTAATTTTAGTTGTTTGATAGAAGTCATCTGCTTTACGTGTGTTTGATATCAATTTAGGGTTTAAAAATTGTGAGAGGTGATTTTGTCAGTGTTTTCGAACTTTTTGTTAGTGAGAGTGATGTGTGAGTTGACATAAAAATAACGCGAATGGCAGTGATTTGGCATAACTTAACTTTTCTCATATTAAGTTTTCCGTGTTATCTATGAACGCTCCCTTAGCGGGTCCCCTGAATACAAGCGCTGGACCCATGCTTATAATGCACAGGTCCCGTGACCTTTACGTGCGGCTCTTCTGCTTAAATCAAGCGACATTTCGAAGGGACCAATCGGGACCCGGCAATGACATGCGGACAATTTTGACGGGACCACGACTGACCCGGGTATCTCAGTGTGGGGACTATGCAATATGCGCAGGTCCCCTGTTTTGAAGAGTGGGTCCGCTGTTCAAAAAATGTGGGTCCCCTATGTTCATGTGCGATTTTTGCAATGTTAATTCATGGAAGTAAGCGATTAATTGAGCGTATTTATACTTTGTTTATCGTAGACTACAATATAAAGTCATCATAAAAGAGCACAGAACAAAAAAATTGGAGGTAATCAAAAGAATTACGTTCAGTTTATAAGATTGTTACAGCCTACATAAATCACAAACATGAGTATGTTTTCTCGGTGTGCTCTCTTACTAGATTCACGTCAATGATCGTACGACTCGAAATACATGTTGTAAAATATATTTTCTTTTTTTCTAAACTTGGAGTTAGATATTGTTAATCGAGTGGTTATTTTAATTTAGTTTTTTTACGCACACTTAATTTTTTATTAATTTTTTATCTTATTAACAAATTTAATAATATATTAGATTTTCACAACATTTCAAGCAAATCGGGAATAAAATGTCAAGTCATCTGTCATGTACATACTGTATAGTAACACTGCTCTGACATGTCACTTTTGACGAATAAATAGGGACACTGCTCAGACATGTCACTTTTGACCTATAATTGAGCAATTATTGGTCCCACTCAATAAGCGAACATCACTAACCCTAATGTGCGGGTACGTGTGGTAATCGGAAGGTCCCCTGCCTTTATGGTTTGGGTCCCATGCTCGTAACGCGCCCTCCCTGCGCGCAAGACTCATGGGACTCGCATTACTATCATGGGACCGAAACCTTAATCTCATGGGACCTTCACGTTATGGGAAGGGGACCCGGCGGGAACCGCAAAGATGCACCGGGGTCTCATGCGCATCCGTGCGGGCTTCGCTGCATATGCGATGCGGACCCCTGCGCATCTGTGCATAAGGGTTTTCTATTTCCATATTCGTACCGTAATTTTCTAAAGGGGGCTACTATTCACACCCCCTCTTGAATAAAAAATACGATTTTAATCTTATAGATAAATATGTTTTAATATTATAGTATGAATAAATATAATTCATATAAAAAAATATAACCCATACTAACGAATTTTTTAATTTTTTATTAATTACTATCTTATTAACGAATTTAATAATATTAGATTTTCGCAGGGGACAAAATCCCCAAATCGGGAATCAAATGTCAAGTCATCTGTCTCTGATGAACTGTATAATGACACTGCTCTGACATGTCACTTTTCACCAATAAATGAAGCACTGCTACATGTCACTTTTCATCAATAATTGAACAATTATTGGACCCACTTAGTAAGCGAACGTGACCAACCCTAATGATTTGGGGTACCATGTGCTAATCGGCATGTCCCCTCCCTTTAACGTTTGGGTCCGATGGGAGTAACGCGCCCCTCCCTGCGCGCAAGGAACATGGGACCCGCGTGATTTTTTCACGGGACCCAAACGTTGAAGACAGGGGACCCGGCGGGAACCACATTCATGCGCAAGGGTCTCATGCGCGTCCGTGCGGGATTCTCTGCATATGCGATGCGGTCCCCTGCGCATTTGTGCATAAGGGTTTTCTACTTCCATATTCACGCAAGAGCTCCCGTAACACAACCTTACATAACATAACACAAATGGCGACGTATAAGCCACTCTGAATACGAAAACTACATATTACAGCGTTATCTCCTACCAAATTCACTCGTCGAAGGAAACCTATTTTTTGGGGTCGTCCACGTTGTGAACCAACACGAGGCGGCAACATGTCCATACTACTTTCAATGCGGTTCGTTACCGGGCGTATAGTACCTTCGTATGCCAGTTTCCAGAACTCCAAGGTATAATAATCGTGCACTAATGAATATACCGGCACATGGGCAGAATCACAAGCTGCAATCGCATGTGGACATGGGATACGATCGATGTCAAACATCATGCACGTGCATGTGCGCAGCCCCAAATTGACCACCTCCTTCACATGTTGCCCGTACACGTTATATGTTAGATGCCCGACTTCCGACACATGAAATTTTTGCGACTCGGTGAAATTCTCTCGTATGATCGACTCTACCTTTGGCGTAAACCTAGTCATAAGGCGATTGAAGCTTCCGCAGATCGCCGATGCTTACTGAACCATGACGATGTTAGTCGCTGAATCGAGTCCAACAGTCCAATAATTGGAAGCTCTCTGTCCTTACGTAGAGCTGCATTTATAGACTCCGATCCGTTGGTCGTCATTATGTTGTATCTTGATCTAGGGCAATATGCTCGCGTCCACGTTTCCTTTGGGACTTCGTCAAGATAGGTAGCCACGTCCGCATATTTTTCGTCAAGCTGCCTAAAATGACGGTCGGACTCGCTCTTCGTGTAGGCAGTAGCGGCACGCCAAAAGATTGGACAAGCACCTTTCTTCTTCATTCTCGTCTTCACGTTTTGTTGAAGGTGCCACGCACAGAAACCATGAAACGCGTTTGGGAAAACGGTCGGAACTGCATTCTTGATTCCAGGGTTCCGATCGGAAATTATTACGAGATCCTCGCCATCCGCAACAAAACGTCTTAATCTCGAGAGAAACCACGTCCATGGGTCGGTTCCCTCCGACCCGTGGGCAATACCCCATGCTAAAGGATATTGATGGAAATCGCCGTCTTGCGCAGTGGCAATCATCATGAGTCCCTTATACTTCCCCTTCAAAAAAGTGGCGTCGATAGAAACGACTTTCCTAATGAACGTAAAGCTTCTGACGCATGCGCCGTATGCCAAGAACATGTACTTGAACCGATTGTCTTCGTCCAGCTCCCAATCAGTGATACTGCCCTCGTTGGCTTGCCTCACCGCATCTAAGTAAGACGGTAGTAAACCGTAGCAAGCGTCCCTGTTACCAACTAGTTCGTCGGTCGCAATTTGTTTTCCTCTCCAAGCCTTGTAGTATGAAACTTCTACTCCCCTGCTCTGCATCATCGACTGTATGGAACTGGGAGCGGGGATGTCTTTAGGGGCCCTGAAATTTTCCAACAACGTGCTCGATACGAGCGACGAACTTCCCTGGCAATGTCTACGGCGACACGCCGCACGTGTGCGTGTTGACGTACTTTCGGATTGAGGAAAAGGGGGAGTCCTTGTCCTGTGCACCTCGTATGCGCCATTCGCAGTTCTCCTTCGCACATTTCACTACGTACAGGGTTTTGTTTGACCTATCCACTTGGAGTTCGAAGCATGCAACGACAGCAATTTTAGTGATTTCGTCCTTCAATTCTTTCTTGCTACGGAATTCTTGTCCAACATATAGGGCCGAACCATCCGTAAACGAATAGGTACCATCGTCGGCCACATCAGTTGCGTCGTCCTGCTCATCGACGTCAAAATCGTCATCATGTGCGTCATCATCATCATCATCATCATCATCATCATCATGCATTAAGGCACCTTCCTCGTTCTCATTTTCGTCGTCCCGTCCGACTTGCTCGTTCTCATTATCATATCCTTGGCCGCACATTCCGGAGTAATCGCCTACATAGCCACTGCTTTCATTACTTTGGTAAGGGGGTTGTAAGATTTGCTGGGAAAACCCTCAAATGGTTGGATTTCGGCGTTTGTATCGCAATGCGCTATAAGGCCGACGTCGAAACCAGAGAAATCATTATCATGAGGTTGATGTGGCGGTGACGCAATGACGGATAATTCAAGTTCCACGTGAAGAGGTGGTCTTGATCGTGGGCAACCACCTCCAAGGTACGCACGTACGCCGTAATCGTTCTCGATGTAGATGGGGCGCACATAATTGTAGTCTATGCAAGGCATGTAGCTTATTCGTAGTTTGGTATTGTCGTTGCGTAACGACAATGCATTCAATATCTCGTTAGTGAGATCCACTAACGTGCATGACTCCTCGTCGACCAAGATTGATTGCCAACGGCAAGTTGGATCGGGAACCCAGTTCGACGTATTGTCCTCGCGAATTACCCACTGACCATCGACTTGAAAAACAATGCTGGTGATCGTCATGATTACACCAAAAGAGAATGACGATGGTGGAATGTATGCTTTCTGTCCAAAAATGGTCGTGCAGAATTGTGAAAGGTTTATCAAGTCATATGGTGGGTAACGTGCTAAAGGGACCATAACTTGAAATCATGGGACCTGCACGTGAAATCAGGGGACCCGCACGTAAAATCAGGGGACCCGTGGTTATTGCATTGGCGCTGATGGGACGTGTCCCGTATATGTATATGAACGGGTCGCTGTCCAATTTAGGGTTTCTCACGTTCGCTTTAGTCGTACCAATAATTGAACAATTACTGAGTATTTGGTCAAAGTATTTTCCTCAGTAACAAGTCAAATCACCCATCACGTTTCGTTTCATACAGAGATCAATATTCAACAATGGAAAAAGTTTTATCAAGTCATATGGTGGGATACGTGCTAAAGGGACCATAACTTGAAATCATGGGACTTGCATGTAAAATCAGGGGACCCGCACGTAAAATCAGGGGACCCGCGCATATCGCTGAGTATTTGGTCAAAATAATTTCCTCAGTAACAAGTCAAATCACCCATCACGTACTTTCGTTTCATACAGAGAATCAATTCATTCAATAATATAAAAAAATTTTAGTCAAATAGGATTACAAACTAACATCCATAAACCCTTCAACTACACCAAGTCCATTAAACCTACAAAGCCACTTACAATTAACACTTCCAAACTCAGCCAAACAAACCAATTCATACAGCTATGCGGGTCACGCAATATCCGTGCAGCCATAGTGGCTCGATACGCTGAAATATCAATCTGTCTTTGATATTCATCAAACTCGGGCGTGTCAACCATAACCGTCTCCACCGTCAACACCGCATGAACCCTGCAATCCAAGCTGCCAGCCTTCTGCTGGCGATTCATTTTATTATTCAACTTCAGCTTTGTGACGATGTCGAACTTGAAACGCCAATATGCAGAAAGAAACTCCGCCTGCAAACATGTCACTAAATAAATAAAAATGATAGACAAACGGATTTCAGCTACTTACGAACACTCTCCCGGCGAATTGCACACCATGCACGCCCAATGAATCGTGAAGGACGAAGGTTTGCGTTGACGCGTCAAAAATAAGCACTGCCCAGTGGGCCCGTGCGCAAACAGGAGAGATGATGTACTTGCATCGTAGCAATTCATCCTCCGTGAGACGCTCCAACCAGCTCCGACTGCTTCTCGACAATCCATTCACGAAGCTCTCCATATCATCCACCCGTACTTTCGCCTTCCTATTCAACTTCTGCGCCTTCCTAAAGTGCTCGTCTTGCACGTAACATGGAAAGACGAAGACGCGAGGATAATTGTCATTGTCCGCATAGATTCACCTCAAGCAATCTAGATATGCGCCAATACAATTGGACTTGAGCATATCATGGAAGAGCAACATGTAGAAGCCTTGGGCATCCACGTCACACATGTCAGACGACCAAACGTTATCACTGCATAAAAAGAAAAATTATTACGTGTTTAGGTACGATAACTGAGATTGACATCGAAAGTAAACATTTACCTAAATCTTGCCGCTTGAAGGTACATGTCAATGAGCACGCGATCGTGTTCATGAATCAGCTCATGCCCGGAGAAGTCCACTCGCCCGAGGTACTTCTTGCTCCACTTCTCATTTCTAACTGAGCCAGAATCCTCATCACTTAGATCAACAAATTCTACAGGCGATTTGCCTCTTCTTCGAACTCCTCGGGCACTCGACGAAGCACCAACGTCTCCCGCCTCAACCACCGCCACAGGTGTGGGAAAATCTTCAACAGGTACGATCGCTCAATGATCGTCGTCGCCACGATCGCGGTGGACAAGGGAACACCTAACCTCCACTCCCCGCGTGAGTAGGCCCGTCACACGGTCGAATAGGTCGTGTGCCGCCCCAACGTCGAAAACGCTGTCCCTAAAGTACGCCGCCACCAACTCTTCCGCTGACGGCACTAACAACCCTCGTAAAAAATCGCCGTCGACGGCATCTGCGACCGTCCTAAGAGTCGGGCATGCTTTGCGACCCCAATTCTTCGTCGCCCACCTGAGCATGCGTGGCGTGAAATCTTCTACCTTCCGAACCGCAAACTGGTCTGCAACCCCGGCATGCACTCGTATGCTAGTATCTGAATACAAATAACGCAAAAAATCTTACAAACGTCCCTCAAAACATGGTATGCAAGAAGCTTAGTTATAATTCACCTGAAGTGGTTGTACGAAGCCACTGATCAGCCAGTCCCGTGGGCTCTCCCGTAGATTTACCTCAACACTTCGTATCACCTCACGGAAAGCCACGGTGCCCCAAGGATACTGGGAGAATGCAAATCGATCTTCGACGAGACTAAGGACCGTCGTACTGACGACGGTGTCCTTCTTCGACGGTAGAGGCATCAACACGGCGGTGGCGAAGTACACGTCCGCCAACTTCAGCTTCTCGAAGTCCACATCGTCCTCGTCGCCAGACAACTCCTCCAACACATGCTTGACATGCGACATGCGGACTTTTGAGCTGTTGCCAAAATGTCTTGCGGTGAATTGTGAGCCGGCGTTTACCGGCGGTAGCTCGGCTGCGAACTTCAGCCCGGTGATTAGGCAATAATCCGACTTTGAAAATCGGAGTGGTTTTCCGTCAAAAATCATCCACAGCTCTTCCCGGTTGTGCAGCATCGTCTGGCTTTGGATGAGGTACCACAACAACTGGCCCCAGAGGTTAAAATCAGGCTCAGCCATAACAAGGCGGCCGAACGGACTCTCGTTCCTAAAAATCTCCCACTCGTGGTGGTTCAGACATTGTCTTATCAGCTCGCTGGCATCCGCGTATAACGAGCTCATTTTTACACTCAAACGGGGAACTTCGTCCACTGTGTCGAACTGCTTCTGCATCACAACCAATTTATGCGTAAAACACATTTTAGCTAAATTACGTGGTATGAAATAATTAAAACAGAAAACCCTTATGCATAGATGCGCAGGGGACCGCATCGCATATGCTGAGATTCAAGCACAAACGCGCATGAGACCCCTGCGCATCGGCGCGGTCCCAGCAAGGGTCCCCTGCGTATAAGCGCGGTCCCCTGGTCATAGCGCGCAGGTCCCCTGCTTATAACGCGCGGGTCCCCCGAACTTGCGCAGGCGCAGTGGCACAGCACCCGCCCGTTAAGGTAAGAGGACCCGATGTTTAAGCAGGGGAACCGTGCGTATAAGCGCGATTCCCCTGCGTATATCGCGGGTCCCCTGGGCATAGCGCGCGGGTCCCCTGCTTATAACGCGCGGGTCCCCCGAACTTGCGCGCGCGTGACCCATGCATTAAAACTACATATTACGCTGCGCAAGCACGGGTCCTATGCTTGCAAGCACGGGTCCTATGCTTGCAAGCACGGGTCCTATGCTTGCAAGCGCAGGTCCTATGCTTGCAAGCGCGAGTCCTATGCTTGCAAGCGCGAGTCCTATGCTAGCAAGCACGGGTCCTATGCTACCAAGCTCTGTCCTATGCTTGTAAGCATGGGTCCGCACCAAATTAGGGTTAGATGGATCGTTCCCAGATCCCCCTCTCGCGTTAAATTGAAGAAGACGAAGAGTAGAGCACATACCTCCACTCTTTGGGTGTTCGCGTTGAATGCCATTGTCGAATGAGTCGATTTGCATAGAAGACGACGATTTGCAGTGCAGGGGCGGGAGAGCACACGCTTGCTTTTTTTACTGGAAGTGAAAGTGGAGACGATTTGCAGTGCAGGGGCGGGAGAGCACACGCTTGCTTTTTTTACTGGAAGTGAAAGTGGTTGCTTTTTTTACTTTTACCCCACTCTTCTATAACGGGTCTGATGTTTCATATTCGCTACAGTGTAACATGTAAACCCTTTAATTAATTTTATCGTTAAGTGTTGTTGAGGTTGTTGATTGACATTAAATAAGGGTAAAATAGTTTTTAGAGCAGAGTTAGTAAGGGTACAAAGGTAAAGTCCGATTTTGGGTGCTATTTTTTAAAAGATGACCAGCTCAAGGGCTATTTACTTAAATCCATTTTGAAAAACAATCAATTCAGATTTCAAAACTAGTGAACTGTTCAAAGGATTTTAGTAGAATTTTATAAATGTTTTATTAGAACTTGTTATGGACAATTGATCATGAATCAAGCTTGATCAAATTGGATGGGATTCAGTCAGAGTTTGATCTATTTTCTTTTAAGTGATGAAATCACATGATCAAGTTCATAAAGTGCTAAAGATCGAGTGAGTCGGTGAAGAAAATGCTATTGCCGGCTACAATCTATTAGTGAATTAAGCCTTCTGAAGAAATTGTTGATGTTAGTGAAGACTCTATAAGTAAGAATGCAGTTGAGGATACGATTTCTGACATCTTCTTAACGGCAAGTGATCGACCTGGGCTTCGAATATAAGTAACATGTTCACCACCTAAGTAGCATAGTTTGAGCATGAGTAACTTCGTGTAGAGAGATTATATCGAGAGGTAGAAACAAAGTCATAAGTTTGATAGCATACTATTGTAAACACCCAAGAGTAAATAATAGTTCTGGCCTCGTGGATAACGGTTTACCGGTTGGTGATCGAATTCCTTCTAGTCGCCAAGGAGTATTTCCACTGCTTTCTTAGTAGGCTGTAGCTTTTTCATCATTCCTTATTCCCGAGGAAGGAGTTTTAAGAGCCAAACCACGTTAACTCAAGGTGCAATTCTGCTCATGTTCTGTGTTCATGGTCTGAATCAATATGATTCGATTATCACTCAAGGAACACACCTAACATAAATTTCCTAACAGAACTCTTGAATCACGCCCCCTCTACGACTGATCCTAACAAAGAAGTCTAATAGTTTATTCACCCCCTCTAAACACGTTAAGCGATCCTAACAAAGATTATTTTTCTAAATCGTTCTTTTTGTCTAACTATTATTACGTGATTGGATTTTTCTAGAGGTTTTAATAGGTAAAACGAAACCTAGTTCAATCGTGACGATGTTCTGGTACGACTGATATATGTGGCATCAATATGTTAACAGATTTTCAATATCAGTAGTCAGTTATTAATAATGTTTCTTTTCAATTTTTACACTCTAACGGATCGGATGATATTCCGTAAATTCGAAGTAAAGTATCTCAATCGGTAACGAATTTTCAACCATAATTTAGGCATACTAAACCACAAAATAACCGCCAAAACTAGAAATACAATGACTCCAAGAAATTATGGGCTGATCAATTTAACGGTAACAACAAGCAAAAGTTTGAGGAAAAAAAGTTCTATTGCTTAAGTGTCTCTTGTTTGTTATCCTCTTTAGGAAGAACAAACGCATCTTCAACATGGTGAACCCAATACCAAGCCCGACAAGGCCAATCTTCCCAATTGTTTTCATTCTTCAGCTTATCTATCAGATCCTTCGGGAGCGAAACATGTTCAGTAGAAGAAGACGTGTTCAACTTATTATCAGTTAGATCCTTCTTTTCAACAGTTTCTTTCTTCGGTGATGACATGTTCTTAATCTTCCAAAATGATACAGACGAAAAAACTAGACTGTTGTAATTGGAGTGTGTGTTTGTGTTTGTCTGTTTTAGGGTTCAATAGATACTTGAATATATAGAGACATAAAGGTGGAGTTTTGAATTGTGTGCGTGTGTGTGCGGGGCTGTAAGGGATGTACTTGCTCTTTTTTTTTTTGTCTGTACTGTTAAAAGGAAATGAGCTCAACTCTTTCTCATAATTATTTCAGGTGCTCGCATTATGAGGAAAGGTGGCCTCATTAATGATAATGGAAATGCCGTTACATTTGAAAAGTAAAAGAAAAATTGAAAGTCATCAGAACTATCATTATTTTTACGATACAATGAGCAGCAGATGAAGATATATATTGCTAATGCCCTAACTTGAATAATAATAATAACAAAATACGAACGTCATAACATGTAAGACGATGCAAAAAAGTGTATGTCGTCACGAACGTAAAGTTATTACAGAAACTCGCAATCTAATAAAAAAAGAGAACAACAAAGTCAAAAGTGTTGGAAACAAAATAAGAAATGCAGGTTGACTCACTGAAAAGAGCCATGAGAAACCAATATTCACTTATAGAGGTGAAAGTTTGGGCCTCAGCTCGTGGGCCAGCCCACTCCGCCCAAAAAAAATTAATATGGGCCTGTATTTGGGTAGCCCAAAATCATATCAGGCCTATTGGCCCGACCCACCAGGCCCGGCGGGTTAGTGGACCGCGGGCCTAAAAACCCAATGGGTTTTGGACTAAATTAGCCGTTAGCAACTTAATATCTGGATTAAATTTCAATTTCTCAAAACCCCAAATTAGCATCATTATCGCCCTAAATTCCAATACACTGTAGTTCTCCATTCAATCGAAGGAGCTCAAGCTTCCACAAGTCAGGGCCGGTTTTTTTTTCGGTGGCCCTGGCCCCGGGCCCCTTATGCGGCCCTGAAAATAATTCAATTTTTTAATTTTTCTTAAACATTCATTTGATATATTTAATATATATTTAAACGTCGTATCAAAGAAACACGTCGGCTGGTCCGAAAGATAATTACAGAGCATTTAAAGCAAAATATAGTCGTTTTTATGTCTGTTGTCTGTCAAACAAACGATTGAAAGATTTTCTATTAATAATATTTCTTTTATTCACATTATAGATTTTCTTTAACGTGGCCCTTATTATGTGGCCCTATGTTACCTAAAAACAGAAAAGCAGAGTGAAAACGTGGGCCCACAAAACAGGTCCAATGGCTGTGAAAACGTGGAAGAATACAGACCTTCGGTCCAGACAAATCACATGCATTATTGTAAAATTTTCTTTAGCGTGGCCCTTATGTGGCCCTATGTTAGCTGGGCCTTTCCGGCCCTGTGCTGCAGGCCTGCTTGCACGGGCCCAAATCCGGCCCTGCCACAAGTACAAACCATCAGTGACATACAGTGAGGGTCGCTTACTAGATATCATTGTAAGGTAGGTCGATTTTCGTTTGCAGTGAGGGTTTTCAATTTTTATCTACTTGTACCGTCTGTAGTTCGTAGGGCTTTTACTTTTCTTAGCTGCTCCCATTTGATAGAGGTGTCAATGACATTGTGGCGTTTTCATTTTTTTCGTTGCTATTAGGGCATTGCCGTACTTTGATATATGCAATGCAACTAGTTCCTTGTATTGGTCTGAGGTTATGATAATACCATGTTTAATTGATATGATAATGAGAACTAACTGGCGAAAAGAACCAAGTCTTGACTTGGTATTTGTTTGTTTGTTCGTCACATTCAAGGGATATTCCTATAGCCGAATTAGTGAAGGTCAAAATAATCGGGCAATAAATAAGAAATTATTAATAATCAAATAATCCAAACTAATTATTTCTGTAGGCCAAAATAACCGGAATGAGCTTTCAATCATAATCCTTCTAAAAACCAACAACACCATTTATTGATTCCACTAATAAATTTCTCTCATACTCATGCCCTGTATTAGCAAGACTGAGCAAGAGGATGCCAATGATGTTGCGAAATGGACATCGTAAATATTGCAAATGACGTGAGTATAAATAGAAGACGAGAATTTACGTGGAAAACCTCCAAATAAATTAGAGGAAAAACACGGACAAGGAAGAAGAATTTACTATAGAAGAAAATATAAGAGTTACAACCTCTCAATATATAAAGGAGAAAACCCTCGATCTCTCTCTTTATAGTCGAAGAAAATACCCGACAAACTCTCTATTAAATTTCTCCCATCTCTCCCTAATTATTCTAATGTGGTATATCTATTTCGTTTGTAGCTTTGAGACCTATTTATAGGGGAAAAATCGCATGCGATACTAATCTTCAGAACTTCATTTGAATAGTAAGTTGACCACGTGTAAACCATTTGTTCTCCTTTATTGAATTGTCAAAGCATTAATTTGTTGACAAATGATGCTGGTCTCGATCACTTTTTTATTTACTTTGTCCGTTATCCCATATTAGATAAAAAAAAAAAAAAATAAGGCGAGTTCTTTCTCCTATACCCTTTAGATTATCACAGCACTATAATTAACTTGTATAAATTGTTAGCTCAACGAATTTTCTTTTGGTGAGAGTTAATGAAAGTTGTCATTAGAGAACGTGTTTTCCACATTGGATATATGGGCATCGGTTTGGGCGTAATGCAAGATGTGTGGTGGAAATTTCATGTCGATGGCTGATGAACTTCATAAAACCCAAATATGGAAGTTGCACTCTTGATTTCAACAAGATTTTTCACGAGTCAACACAATTGCTTTGTGTTTTCGCGTGGATATGCTTTTATGGTGGAGCATTATAGCAGACGGTTTGAAGGATATTCATCGAAGGAATATAAGGTGACAATGTTGGGTTTAGGCCTTTTCTTACTACATTAGATGAGGAAAATACTAACGCAAATAGAAGTTGTACCTACAATATCCGTGTGAGTAATTGGAGTGATAAGGAATTGCGTAAATCATGGGATGGATCTACTCACACTAACAGCTCAATCGGTGTAGATATTTTAGCCAGATGACGGCTTTCAATGAGCAATAACTTCCGCTCAAGATTGCATGTAATCCCACCAACGAAGAGATTATTGACTAAATCGTCCACGGATTCTATGGGCAATCATCCGCAATCACGGAACATATTTAGTTGACTTCGTGGTTCCATAAAGCTCATTAAATATTCTCTTATGCTCTCTTTAAATATCAATACTGTAGTACCATTCTCTGTATCGAAAAACAATACATCACTTTATTCAAAAGCCTTGTTTCTATTTTTCGAGAGAATGACGAAAATAGTCATCTTTTTAATTATAAGTGCAAATCTAGTTAACTTTTAACAATTGTACAAAACTAGACAACTTTTCACTTATAATTATTATTATTTTTACTTTGACCACAAAACTATATCAAATTATAATTTTACTCTCTCATTACTACAAATAAGCAATGTTTTTATTAATAATTATATATTTCACCCCAATTAATTATTTCAATTAAACATTTTAATTAAAATCAAGCTTCCCAAGGCCTTGCAACGTCTAAGCAATGGTTAGAATCTGTTGCATTATATAAATAGGGCAAAAGCCTAAAATAGTCCCCGATGTTTACCCTGTGAACCAATTTAGTCCCCGATGTTTCGCGGGGAACAATTTAGTCCCGATGTTATCGAAAATGAACCAAATGGTCACACCGTCAGTCCGAGCGTCAATTTAGAGGGCGATGCTATTTGCGACGGCATTAGCGACGGATATTCCATCGCTAAATGAAAAAGTTAAAAATGATAAATTAAGCATTAAAATGAGGAAAAAAATTCAAAAAAAGGAAAAAAAATTCAAAAAATAGTTAAAAAAAGAGAATATTACTAATAATTAAATAAAAAATAAAATAATAATAAAAATAAAATAGAAAACTAAAATTAAAATAAAAACTGATAAATTAAACATATGAGGAAAAAATCCAAAAAAAGGAAAGAAATTCAAAAAATAGAGTTAAAGTCGAAAAAACAAGAGAATATTACTAATAAATTAAATACAAAAATAAATAATAATAAAAATAAAATAAAAAACAAAAATTAAAGTAAAATAGATAAATTAAACATTAAAAATGATGGAAAAATCCAAAAAAAGGAAAACAATTCAAAAAATAGAGTAAAAAATTCAAAAAAAAAAGAGAATATTACAAATAAATGAAATAATAAAATTCGAGAAATGGAACGATTATGTCCTCATTAACTTGGCAGGGACGGTCTTCGTAAATCTTTAGAGGCATTTTTTATCCTTAATTTTGTTTTTCCTTTTTATTTAATTTTAAATAAATAATTATATTTTTATTATTTCTTTTTTTTTAATCTTAAATTTATATATATAATTTTTATTTTTATTTTTCTTTTACATTTTATTTTTATTATTAATTTTTTATAATTTATTAGTAAGATTCTCTTTTTTTTTTTTATGGAATTTTTTACTCAATTTTTTGAATTTTTTCCTTTTTTGGATTTTTTCCTCATTTTTAATGTTTAATTTATCATCTTTATTTTAATTTTAGTTTTCTATTTTATTTTTATTAATATTTATTATTTTATTTAATTTATTAGTAATATTCTCTTGTTTTTTGACTTTGTTACTCTATTTTTTGAATTGTTTTCCTTTTTTTTTAGATTTTTTTCCTTATTTTTAATGCTTAATTTATCATTTTTTTTTACTTTTTCATTAGTGAAGGAATACGCGTCGCTAATGCCGTCACAAATAGCATCACAGTCTTAATTGACGCTCGGACTGACAGAGTGACCAATTTGGTTCATTTTCGATAACATCGGGGACTAAATTGGTCCCCGCGAAACATCGGGGACTAAATTGATTCACAGGGTAAACATCGGGGACTATTTTAGGCTTTTGCCCTATAGATTATTATTTTAGTGTCATTATTTTTATTACTTATAAAAACGTAAAGAAGATCGTAGGAATATGAACACATTTCAACATTCCTTTGAATTTATCATGGATGAGGGAGACAAAGGCGAAACCAGTCTATAGATTCGAACAAACATCATCTTTTATCAGGATAGTTTCTTCATATTGTTCCATGTGACTATTTTATTTTATTTTATTTTTAGATCATCCTTTTTTTTGTGCGTCAATTTGGCTTTGTTCCTGAAAGTTCGGTTTCAATTTGCAGAAAATGTCAAATTCAGTTATTGTGACGCTATATTGGGGTGGCAACTTAATCACAGTTGGCAATTATGATCAATCTCCAAAAAATAGTGGAATATTTTCACGCGATGTTTCGTTCAATACAATGTTGACGCATGATAGTTTATTGAAGTTATGTGTGCAATATATGGCAATAGATGATGCAAATCGTGTTATGTCTGTTTTCTACGACATAGATAGTGATGACAAGGTTACTTACGTTTTTGATATGCAACGGAATGCAACTGGAATAAACATGTATATTGAAGAAGTTTCTGTGACAGAGATTAAGGGTGCATTTTTTTCTAATGGTTTTAAAATTTTTCTAGCTTCATATTAATTTTTTTTATATATTTTTATTGTATACCGTGGTCATTCTGACGTCTAGGTTGAGAATGAGCCAGTTGAAAGCGTACCACAAATTGAGTCACCTACAGATGCTACAACATCGAATACATCATGGAATCCGAGAAATTTATTTACGTCTTCCGTGCCTTCAATATTAGCTGATTCCATTGGCATTCCAAACAAGTTTGACAAGTCTAGCACAGAGAAGGGTTATTTGATACCAACTTCTGCTTTGATTATTATTATTAGGGAAGCTTGATTTTAATTAAAATGTTTTGAATTAAAATAATTAATTGGGGTGAAATATATAATTATTAATAAAAACATTGCTTATTTGTAGTAATAAGAGAGTAGAATTATAATTTGAAATAGTTTTGTGGTCAAAGTAAAAATAATAGTAATTATAAGTGAAAAAAGTTATCTACATTGTTAAAAAGTTAACTAGATTTGCACTTATAATTTAAAAAGATGACTATTTCTGCCATTCTCTCCTATTTTTTCTCTTGGTATCAGAGCGGTTACATTCTTGCACCTCCACCATGACCACATTATCAGTAAACGTCGGGAATGTCATCACCTTTAAACTCACTCAATCGAATTGCCCACTATGGAGAGAACAAGCACTAGGCCTAGTCGAAAGGCAAGATTGGTAGGACACATGAAGATCCACCTCCAACAAAATTCGTAACACTAAATACAAGTTCCATAGAGGCTGAAAACACTACACAGAAACTGGTAGAAGAAAATATTGCTTGGAGAAAAGCCGATCATCTCCTTCGAGGATGGATTATCGGCACACTTTCTAAGGAAGCTCTAAGCCTTATCATTGGTTGGAGACGGCACATGAAGTTTGGTCATAAAAAATACCTACGCCCAGACTCATACGAACGAGAATTCACATTGCGTGAACGGTTGACGTATCTTCGCAAGGAAGATGGCAAAACCATTGGAGACCACATCCGCATCTTTAAAGGTCTATAAGACAATCTAGCAGCCATTAGAAACTTGTTCCGGATAAAGAAAAAGTATTTTGTCTCCTCACAAGTTTGAGACCTCAGTTCGAAACCTTCACTACTACGATGCTGAAACTCTCGCAACTATCGTCTCATGTAGCATTCTTGTTAGGATCGATAGATGCATTTAGGGGGGGGGGGGGTTGAATAAACGCTTGACACTTTTTTTTTGGTTTTATCCAGCTATTTAGTGTGGTGACTGGTATTCAATCAGTGACCGGTCAGTATTAGTGCGGAAAAGGAATATTGAATGATTGTAACCGATTTAAAGTGAGTTACGTGTATGTGTAAGACTGATTTGTTTCTGGAAGTTCGAAGTTAAAATCTTCTACGTCTCCCCTTCTTCCTTACAAGGAAGGTTCACTAGACTTCAGTTATACAATACACAGTACAACCTACCCAGCTGCTCTCAGTTTGATCTAGTGAATCACCTAGGCAGTCGTATACAACAATTCACCTACTTCAACAGCTTTTTACAGTCCGTTGGAAATAAAGAACATAAACTAAGAACAGTTATGTCTTTAGACGTCACTCTTTATTTTCGCTCTTTCACAGTGTTTGAGGATCGTTGATAATCACTTAGAACTTGTGTGATCGTGAAGTATCTGTCTTCAACTAGTATTCCTTCTTTTATAGCTGAGGTTTGAATTTGAATCCGTTGTGAGATAAACTCATTACTCCGAGCAGTGCATTAATTGACTTTCCCAAAATGGGTCTGTCCGATTTATGCAGCAGTTTATCTTGTCACTTTCGCTTCATTCCTTATTTGCGTTAGTTGACCTCTGTTTCACTCTAGACTTGCAGCTTTGCACTAAATGTCTGAGACTTCCTTTTTGTCTTAGTAGGCTCTTGTCTCGAATGTCCAGCCTGTATTAGGTCCGGTCCAACATACTTCAGTGTTCAGTTTGAGATCTTGTTCGTGACTGGTCTTTATAGTCGGTATGCAGTTGAACTCTTCGTACTTTGTTTGGACCGGTTACTTCAGCGCAATGCTTATTCCTTAGTGTAGACAGATGCGTTGATCCTCCGGTTTCATATCTTTAGTCAGTTATGTCAACACCAAAACTATTAATCCGAATGTTTAAATTCGTATTACTAGCAATTTCCCTCTTTTTGGTGATTGACAATAGTTTGATACAAACTACAACTACTCATAGCCCTTGCTCTTAAATATCCGTTCAATCTCCTTCAGCTTATCGTCGTCCTTGTAAGCATGTTCCTTTCGATCATGCAGTCTTGCGAGATCAGCCAGTTGGTCTTTTGTAAGATTACAGGCAAAGTTCCTTAGACTACTGCCATCATACTACACTTCAACCAGACCGGTTTCACTTACTGGAATAGCAGACGTATGTGCCTTCATTGCTCCGTCCGATATTAGTGCAGCTTCGATTTGCAGCTCTTTTTGATCATCGACCTTGAGATATAGCTGTGAGACTTCTGGGACTCAGAGCTTGAGCTAGATTGCTGATGTTTTCTGCTGGCAGCACTGTCCCCCTTTTTGGCAATAACCGGAGCGGCCAGTCGGGTCAACGCTGTTAGCTGAGCTTTGATAACCTCCAGGTCAGCACAAATGTCAGAACAAAGACCAGCCAGATCATTGGTGAGGGCATTGAACCGCTCGTTGGTATGCTGCCGGTCACTGTCGGCTTTCTTGCTGAGGACCGACATCGTTCTATATATCTGCTTTACTAGGGAGATCTCTTTTGCTCCACCCATGATCTCAACAGTCACAGAGGATATATTGGGATGATCATCCGGTAGTTGGGTGGACTGAGATGCTGCCTGCTCAGAAACTGAGGTCTGAACTTGTTCCGGGAGCGGATAAGACTATGATCGACTCAGTGGTTACAGCACTAAGTGGCGTGCCCTGTCCAACTGCTTCGTTTGTATTTTGCGCTGAGGGAGCGGTAGTTGCTGGGTTAGCCTGAACCTGCACCGGTTGGGGATCTGCAGGCAAATCAGAGGAAACAGTGGTTACCTCAGTGACTGAGATGCAGTGTGGTGGTGCAGATGTGAGTAGTAGTGGGAGTGACTGGAAGGCTGGAATCTGAATTGGGAGCTGGAAATTTCTCAAGGAAGGCAGAGAGAAATTTGGAATCGGTTGGCAGAGAAATAGTGGTCCGCCAAAAGAAAGTGATGAAACCGGTGAAGGGAAACCCGGTTCAGATGTTGAGATGACGACTGGGGATGTTGCAAGATCATCAACGGCGGAAGCGGATGAGAAAGGCATTGGTGCGATGACCGAGGCTGTAGTTGTTTTAGATGAAATCGGTATGTTGACCGTAGTAGAGGTAGATGTAGTCGGTTCTGCTGAGGCAGTAGATGAAGAGGAAACGTCCGGTTGGAGCCTTTGGAGAACAGTGGCAGAATAGGCCTGCAGACTCTGCATCTCGGCCTCCAGTCTTGTCAAAATTTGGAGTTCACGAGCTGCATCATGTCCTTCCGGTTGAAAATTCTGCCGTCGCTGCTCGATGTAATGTTGCAGTTGATCCATCTTGAGACGAAGACGGAACAACTCCTGGGCGCTCATCAATACTTTGATCGACTGTATCCCCAGTATCTTGATGAGTTTAATCTCAGTCTGACGAGCCCTTTTTAGGCGATCTGAGGAGATTGTGGAGCTCCAAACCTTTTTGTTGAGTGGTGTGTACTGGAGGTCGAGCCAGTCCTCATATGCCTGAAGATCAGCATCAATCTTCTCATCAATTTCCTTGCTGATGAGTTTCCAGGCGGTGTCATCAATTGACTCAGGTTCGTCTGAAACAAGAATGGCATTGCCCTTCCTTGTGTCAGTCGGAAGTGTTTGGACTACTTCTCGCATCACCACGCCGCCTCATGGTGGAGCAATCTGAGCCTCCAAACTAGTTGTCCCTGATACAGGAAGGACAGTGATGGTTGGTGCTGGCAGAGGAATTGACTGAGATGACTGTGTGGATGAGGGCGGTTCCTCTGTAATAGAGGGCTGTCCACCAGTACTAACTGGTGTGTCTACGGACGTAGAAGTCCGAACCGTAGAGGAAGTCTTGGCCTTCTGCTTAGGTGCTTTGCTTCGTGGTTTCTTGAGAACCTCTCAAAGCGGTGCAGTATCGTCAGAGGACGATGTCAGAATCAGTTTCTTCCCGGCAGGTTTTGATGAGATTAGGATCGGCGTCCGGTCTTGGAGTAGCCTTCTTCTTGGACGGTGTGGTGACGATCGATTTCGAGGATCGGTCGACTGTGAGTTTCTTGGGTGGCTGGGAAACGACTGGATCTGAAGATGCCGTTTGCTTGATCGGTTTCTTGGTAAGGGAGGCCGCGGCTATCATTTGTCGGATTAAATCGTTCGAGATGATGTGAGCAAAACCTATCAACTCAACCGATCCAACATCAGCAACCTTGCGCTTGAGAAGAAAAGAAAGTTGAGGGGCGAAGTTCTTGAACTGCCTTTCACGAACTGGCAGTATTCCTTTTAGCACCGAAAAGGTCACAGAAGACCAGTTAATCTTCATTCCGGTCAAGATGGCCACTATGGTCTGAACCTTATCACTCGTGAGCATATCAAAAGAACCAGCCTTGCCCAAAACTGATTTGGCCACTACATCATGGAGTAGTCTGTACTCTGGCTTCAGCACCGCTCGCTTCTTAGAGTCTTTAAACGAAGTCCCTGTTAGGGACATCGTGGGTTTCAGTTGTTCTTTCACATCTTCTGGAACACTGATGGCGGTCTCTCCTGTAGTTGGTAGATTGAAGAGTTTGGCGAAGTACTCTTTCGTGATGTCGAACTGCAAACCGTTGATGAGACATTGAAGACGGTCTCCCACAATAAGCACAGTGTTGAAGAACTGGTGCAGAGCGTCTGGCTAGTACTCATAAGAGCAGTGAAGAAACCTCTAAAGGCCGGTTTCAATTAGGGCTTCGAAAATCTTGCGGAAACCGTCATGCTCAGTGTCTTTGCAGTTGTCGAAGTAAACCTGGAGCGCAGTTCTTGTGAGATCGTTGTGAACAAGAGCCATGTTCTTGAAAGTGTGATAGGGTTTGGACGAAGGATTTCTGAGAGATTTGGGAGAGAGAGGATTTTGCTTGTGAGTTGAATATAATGATGAAAAGTTCTCCAATTGATCACGAAAGCAAGTCTTTTGAGCGGGATAAAGCGTGTTTTTGCATTAAATGCAGCAGACGTCTTGTCACTTAGCCTTCCTCTCACATCGTGACTGCTGGGTAGTACAGAGCATGTTGTCAGTTTTCCTGAAAAGGTACTATGACAGAATGTGTGCAATTGATGACGTGTATTAAATAAAAATGATTTCGGTCAGTCATAGGTCAAGGAATGGGGAGTTTACCGGTATAGATATCGTTCGTTTAGAAGGAATTACCGGTTTCATGATAAAAGAGAGTAATCAGTTTTAGAAAGGATAGAGTCCGGTTTTATGTAAACGAGAATAACCGGTTTCAGAAATGAAGGCATGAGAGCTAGGTTGATGAAGTATTTGTGAAATCGACAAAAGTAGTGTGTAATGACCAATATGAAGAGAATGATTGTTTTGTAAGGAGAAAAATTTACTACGATCATCAATTTGCACGGTTTGTTGTAGTGTCTAGCCAACCAGTTATATCAATTAATTTGATACAACAATGTTCCCCTGACTCTATGCTTAGGTTGTTTAGGATAAGTCTAATAAACCTAAAGCATTTCGAAAGAAAATGAACTTAGCTTCTGGTAACGGCTTTGTCAGTATGTCAGCGACTTGCAGATCGGTTGAGATGTGTTCCAAGCGTACGTTCTTCTTCAGCACATGATCTCGTATGAAGTGATGTCTTATCTCAATGTTCTTCGTTCTGGAGTGAAAAACCGAATTCTGTGTGATGACGATTGCGCTCGTATTGTCACAGAAGATGGGGTTTCGGTTTCCTTGATGCCATAATCTTCTAGTTGATGCTGGATCCATAGAATCTGTGAGCAGCAGCGTCTAGCCGCCAAGTATTCTGCTTCAGCTGTAGATGTGGCTATGGAGGTTTGTTTCTTGCTGAACCAAGAGATGAGCCGGTCACCAAGGAACTGACATGTCCCACTGGTGCTTCGTCGGCCAATCTTGCAACCGGCATAATCAGCATCGGTATAGCCATGTAATGACATAATTAAGTCCTTAGGATACCAAAATCCTACATTGATGGTCCCTTTGAGATATTTCAAGATCCGTTTTGCAGCTGTGAAGTGACTTTCCTTTGGATCAGACTGAAACCGGGCGCACAGACAGACCCTATACATGATGTCCGGTCTGCTGGCAGTGAGCTAGAGTAATGATCTGATTAATCCCCGGTATCTGGTAACTTCAACTGAAGTTCCCTTTTCATCCTTATCTAGTTTGATTGAGGAACTCATGGGTGTGGTTGCTTGTGAGCAGTTTTCCATACCGAATCTTTTGAGCAACTCCTTCGTTATTTGGCTTGATTGATGAAGATGCCGTGCTCCAACTGCTTTATGTGAAGTCCCAGAAAGAAAGTAAGTTCACCTAACATGCTCATTCCAAACTGATCTTGTATCATTTTAGAAAACCGCTTGCATAGCTTGGCGTCAGTTGAACCGAAAATGATGTCATCTACATAGATCTGAACAATCAGTAGATGAGCTCCCTTCGTGAATCGGATAGTGTTTTGTCAACACTCTCAATGATGAAGCTGTGATCAGTCAAGAATTTTGACAGCGTTTCGTACCAAGCTCTTGGTGCTTGCTTCAACCCGTAGAGAGCCTTTTTCAACCGGTAGACGTGATCAGGGTGCTCATGGCTTTCAAAACCGAGTTGTTGAGCATCATACACTTCTTCAGAGATGGTACCTTTCAGAAATGCACTCTTAACATCCATTTTGGAATACTTTAAAGTCCTTGTGAGGTGCGTATGCTAAGAATATGCGGATAGCTTCAAGTCTTGCAACTCGTGCGAAAGTCTCGTCATAGTCAATTCCTTCTTCTTGCCGATAACCTTGGGCAACCAGTCTTGCCTTATTTCTCATCACGAGCCCATCTTCATTGAGTTTATTCTTGAAAACCCATTTTGTACCAATTACAGTTTAGGTAGGTCTGGGAACCAGAGTCCAAACTTGATTTCGCTCGAACTGGTTCAGTTCTTCTTGCATAGCTTCTATCCAGTTATCATCCTTGAGAGCTTCATCGATTTTTGTTGGCTGTATCTGAGATATGAAGCCGTGACTGAATAGATTTGGATTTGTTTGTCTTCTTGTTTTCATAGGTGCGGTAGGATCTCCTATAATCAATTGCTGAGGATGATTCAGCTTTGTACGATTCCATTTGATGCGTTCCCCCTCAGTTGATTCCTCTGGTATGCTGGATCAATACTATCGGGTCCGTTTTCTTGGACAATTTCTTGATTAACGTTACATGAGTTGGTTGGTTCCACAGCTATCTCAGTGTTATCAGCCTGAACACCGATTTCCTCCACAATGGGTATTTCAGTAAGTTCTAAGACAGGTTGATCCCGTTCTTCATCACTCTCGTCTTCCAGATGAGACTTCTCCAGTTGATTGCTTAACGACTAATATTCTCAGGAGTTTGATCATTGGTCTCTGATTCTTCAAACAATACATGTGTTGATCCTTCGATAGATAGAGTTTTGGTGTTGAAAACTCGGTAGGCTTTGCTAACTGAGGAGTAACCAAGAAGGATCCCTTTTTCTGCCCGTCGAAGGCTGAGAGTTGATTTTTCCCATTGTTGTGGATGAAACACTTGCTCCCAAAGGTTTTGAAGTATCCTACCATTTTCGGTCCAGACTTCGTATGGTGTTTTGCCCTGTTCTTACAGATCATTGATCGGTTCTGTGTAGCACGCAGTATTAATAGCTTCTGCGAAGAACTTATGAGAGATATCTGCGTCTTCTAACATTGTTCTGGCCGCTTCCTTGAGAGTTTTGTTTCTTCTTTCAGCAACTCCATTCTGCTGTGGTGTCCTGGCAGCAGATAACCCATGGCGTATACCATGGTTCTCAAGAAATTCGGTTAGCACAAGTTTCACAAATTCAGTACCCCGGTCACTAGAAATTCGGTTTATGTTCCCATTCTGTTCATTCTGCATCCTTTTGAGAAGTTTCATCAGGCTGACTGGGGTTTGGTCTTTAGACTTTAAAAATACCACCCAAGTAAACTTAGAAAAGTCATCTAAAACTACTAGACTGTATTTAGCACCACCAAGACTGAACACCAGTATGGGTCCAAAGAGATCCATGCGGAGTAAGTCTAGACACCGGTTTGACTCTACATTCCCTTTACTTTTGAAAGTTGACCTAATCTGTTTACCTAACTGACATGCAGTACACTTTTTATCTTTTGAAAAACTTTAGATTAGGCAGACCTCTAACTAGATTGTTTTTTCTAAGGGATGAAATGGTCTAAAAGTTTAAATGGTTGAGGCATTTGTGCCATAGCCAACTTTTGGAGTTGTGAGCTATTAGACAGGTTTGTGTGGCTACTGACTGATCTCCCCACTGGACCCTATAAGTACCACCGACTCTATAACCGGTTATCAGTATGCGTTTCGTTTTATCTTTGAAAAGCATTTATCTTTTTCGAAGGATATTAGAAAGTTATTTCTACATAGCTGACTGACATTTATTAAGTTATAATGAAGGTTTTGTACTAAATGTATATCATTTAGGGTAAGGTTCCTGTGAGTAATCACTCCCTTCCCTATTGTTTTGCCTTTACCGTTGTCTCCAAAAGTGATGATTGGTCCGGTTTGTGGCCTAAACTTCTTCAGCAGTCTTTCGTCTCCCGTCATGTGTTGACAGCATCCACTATCTAGATACCATGCCTACCGGTTTAGCTTCTCGATGTACTCCTGAAAAATATATATGTATGTATATTGGTACCCGGTCTTTGGGTCCGGAATATATTAGATTCTTGGGTACCCAGATCTGAAAGACTTTGACAGTTCTTCCAGTACTTGGATCTATAAGATGTTTAATATTTCTAGATCTAGTCATTCCTAGTCTTGGTGTCCTGTATTGCCTACCCCTGTTTTTATGCTCATAGTTATTCCCATGATTCCCCCTGTGTTCATTCCTATTAGGTATTAGTCTTGTTTGTGAGGGAACAGTTCTTGGCGGTCTCTCATTTGGTTGATATTCTCTCCTTATTCTGACTGGGGGATTTGATGTGTTGCCGGTATCGTTAGCCTGTGAGGAGCTAGCTGAGACAAACTTGATCCATCCAGTATTCTTCACGTACGATGAAGGTTCATCTGGTCCGGTGTCCTTAAACCCTAGCTCGGTCTTATCATTGCTATCCTTCAGGTTGCTCTGGATGCTTTCTGCTTTTTTCTTGGACTGATTCCAGGTCTGTATAACGGTGTTTAACCTAGAGTTTTCGGACTAGCTGCACTATCTCCTTTCTAAGTTCCCTAACCATCTCAGTCAGAACCCCTTTTTGACTGAGGTCACTACCGGTGTGTTCAACCGGTGTGATTTTGCCCTTTTGCTTAATTCTAGCAGATAGCTTCTGATATTCATCAGCCATTTCTTGAAGAGCATGTAGTAGCTCTTCCTTTGTAAAGTCGTTAGGGGCAGATTCACAAACCTCATCGTCGGTCATGTTAGCCATAAACTCATGGGTTTCTTGGTCACTGCTGGTGTCTGACTCATCATTGTCCGATTCTTCAGTGTCAGAGTCATCCCAGGTTCTTCCATTTTTGGCTACCAGTGCCTTTTGATACTTCTTGGACTTGGTACTGACTTTGTCCTTTTCTTTGTTAGAGACTCGGCAGTCAATAGCGTAATGTCCTTTCCTGCCACATTTAAAACAGGAAACATCAGTTCTTTCAGTCTTGTTTCTCGAAGAGTTCTTACCTTCCGAAATACTGCTTCGGTTTTTCTTCATGAACTTTCAGAATCTCTTTACAAAGAGCGCCATGACTTCATCGGTCAGTTCCTCAGATGTTTTGAAGTTGAGGCTTCTGGGGCTACGAGTGCATTAACCGGTTGTTCTGTAACTGCTTCTTCCATCCTCGTTTGTAGCTCGAACTCATAGGCCTTGAGATCAGCAAATAGGTCATGAACCTGTATATTGCTGAGATCCTTTGATTCTCTCATGGCCATGGTCTTTACATCCCACTCACGAGGAAGTGCTTTCATTATTTTGATGGCCACATCTCGGTTTTCCAACGTCCTTCCAAGAGCAGTGAGATCGTTGATAATGTTCATGAACCGGCTCTCGAAATCGGTCATTGATTCTCCTGGTTTCAGGCGCCATCATACTTTTGTATGGCACAATTTGTTTTCCCTTGTAAATTCATTCCCTTCATAGATTTGGCAAAGTTTTGTCCAGACCTCCTTTGTGGTTTCACACAGAATGTCTTTGGCCACGTTGTCTAGATTCATCAGTTTATTTTCGCCCTCTGTCCATTCACTTTTTACCTTTTGAATTGTTTGTGGATGTGTCCTATCTTGAGTGTGTAGTGGGTTGACCTTCGTCAGCTTTGGAGGTCCATCCAAGATGACGTCCCACATGTCCTCGTTCTGGGCCGCTAGATGAGTCATCATACGAACTTTCCATTCCATGAAGTTTTCTCGGGAGAACATCGGCAACTTGCTTGATGTATTCATCTTTATCGGTTGATGATTGAACAAACCCTCTCTGATACCACTTGTTAGGATAGATAGATGCGTTTAGAGGCCGTGAATAAACGCTTGACATTTTTTTTGGTTTTGTCCAACTATATAGTGTGGTCACTGGTATTCAATCAGTGACCAGTCAGTATTAGTGCAGAAAAGAAATACTGAACGATTGTAACCGATTTAAAGTGAGTTACGTGTATGTGTAAGACTGTTTTGTTTCTGGAAGTTCGGAGTTAAAATCTCCTACGTCTCCCCTTCTTCCTCACAAGGAAGCTTCACTAGACTTCAGTTATACAATACACAGTACAACCTACCCAGCCGCTCTCAGCTTGATCTAGTGAATCACCTAGCCAGTCGTATACAACAATCCACCTACTTCAACAGCTTTTTACAGTCCGTTGGAAATAAAGAACATAAACTAAGAACAGTTATGTCTTTAGACTTCACTCTAGATTTTCGCTCTTTCACAGTGTTTGAGGATCGTTGATAATCGCTTAGAACTTGTGTGATCGTGAAGTATCTGTCTTCAACTAGTATTCCTTCTTTTATAGCTGAGGTTTGAATTTGAATCCGTTGTGAGATAAACTCATTACTCTGAGCAGTGCATTAATTGACTTTCCCAAATGGGTCTGTCCGGTTTATGCAGCAGTTTATCTTGTCACTTTCGTTTCATACCTTATTTGTGTTAGTTGACCTCTGTTTCACTCTAGACTTGCAGCTTTGCATTAAATGTCTGAGACTTCCTTTTTGTCTTAGTAGGCTCTTGTCTCGAGTGTCCAGCCTGTATTAGGTCTGGTCCAACATACTTCAGTGTTCAGTTTGAGATCTTGTCCGTGACTGGTCTTCATAGTCGGTATGCGGTTGAACTCTTCGTACTTTGTTTGGACCGGTTAGTTCAGCGCAATGCTTATTCCTTAGTGTAGACGGATGCGTTTATCCTCCGGTTTCATATCTTTAGTCAGTTATGTCAACACCAAAACTAATAATCCGAATGTTTAAATTCGTATTACTAGCAGCTCTATGGACATCAACAAAATCAGTCCCCGAACACTTCTTCAACAAAACACAACAACATGTTTACGTCTTCAGGTCGTGGATTTCAGGCGCAACAATCTTAGAATTCAAATCAAGGCCCACTGAACACTTTTCCCTCTATTGGACAAGAACGACGACCTCCACCACCAGGAGAGCGACGAGTGGATCAAGCCGAGAGAGATCAATGTCGAAACGAAACATGCCAATATTGCGGGAAAGCATGCCATATTGCAAAAAATTGTTGGTGGGTGCCTAAGTTCGACGCGAAGTCACAAACTTCCTGAAGCACTTGTTGCTCTCACTCTAGATAATTCCATTACTGAGACCAAATGGACTTCAGACATGAGCGCCTCAAATCATATGACAGGTAAAACATGTATGCTAACTAATATTCGCAAATATTCATGGCCTGACTCTATTATGATGGTTCTTTCATACCAATAACACGTATTGGTGACTCACTTATCAAACAAAAGAATACAACCTTACCACTTAATGATGTGCTTTTAGTCCCAAATTTAACAAAAAAAAGTTTACTTTCTATAAGCTAACTAACATCTCAATTTCCTGTTAATTGTGAATTTTCTGATGTTGCTTGTTGTGTAAAGGATCGAAAAACAGGAACACCGGTAATAACAGGGAGACAGAAATTTATATGTCTTATCCAACACACCAGAAGTGCATTTTTCCAATCGATTTAAGTCTGGTACAGCAACTACTTGGCATCAACGTCTAGGACATCCACAATTTTCAGCTCTTCAGTTATTGAAAAATAAAGGTCTAATTAATGTCTTAGGCTCAATAAAGATTGAACACTTATGTGATAGCTATCAGCTAGGGAAATTTAGCAGATTACCCTTTTCACGTTCTGAACATTGTACTTGTGGTACTCTGAAAAAAATTCATTGTCATTTGTGGGGGGCCAGCCCCCGTTTTATCCATTGAAAAGTTTTGTTTTTATGCATGTTTGGTTGACGATTTTTCAAAATATACTTGGCTAATTCCATTAAAACATAAATCTGATTTTTTACTGCACTACTATTTGAGCAATACGTTGATAGACAGTTCAACAAAAAAATTAAAGTTTTTCATTTAGATGGTGGAGGTGAGTTCGTCAACTCGAAACTATCATCTCACTTTCTCTCAGGTATCACTCATCAAATCTCATGTCCATAAGCGCCAGGGCAAACAAGTTGAAAGACGACATAGAATTATTCGTGAATTAGGAATGACTGATGTTTCAAGTAATACTCCTCTTTTTTTTTTTTTATGCGTAGAAGCTTTCACTACAGCTGTTTATCTCATTAACCGCTTGCCTTCATCTTCCATTACATTTGATACTCCATACTTTATGTTGCATGGGAATCATCCTGACTATTCATCACTTCGTGTTTTTGGATCTAATTGTTTCCTTATACTTGGGACACGCGGAATCACATATTTACTCCTAAGCGTGTTTTATGTGCTTTCGTCTGCTATAGTGAAAAATATAAAGGCTATAAATGCTTTCATCTTACGAGTAATTTTTTTTAATTTCTCGTCACGTGGTTTTTGATGAAAATTCATTTCCCTTTAGGCGTGTTTCTATCTCTCCAGCGCTCTCACATGTTTTTAATGTTTTTGACTCTTTGTTCATACTAATAATGATTCCAGCGCAAACTCTTCTTCATTGGCAAGTGAATCACCATGTTCAAGTTTCCTACCTTTGGCAGCCTCCCATGATCCTTCCCGTACGGCTGATGACTACTCCACATTCATTACCACACCATTTTCTCCAATAGGCTCTATTGATACATCGATCTCACCCGGATCATCATCTTCATCACACTCAGATTCGTCGAGTCCCACTCAACCAACGCCATCAAATTTTGCTCAACCCCAACAAGACCTAAACACTCATCCCATGACCACTCGGTCCAAAGGTGGGATCGTTAAACCAAATCCGAAGTACATGCTGACGGCCATCTCTGCCTCCACATCCCACATGAACCCAAAACCATTAAATTGGCCATATCCCATCCCGGTTGGAAAGCCGCTATGGAAGACGAGCTAGCTGCTCTGCACACAAACAAGACATGGATATTAGTTCCTCGTACTTCAAAAATGCATGTTAAAGGTTCAAAATAGGTCTTCAAGACTAAGCTAAAACAATGATGGAACTGTTGATCGTCTCAAAGCCACGACTTGTAGCCAAAGGATACCATCAGATTGACGGTATCGACTATAACGAGACGTTTTCTTCAGTCATTAAACCAGGTACTATATGTCATATCTTATCCGTCGCGTTGGTAAAAAATTGAGGGATACGACAACTTGACGTAAGAAATGCATTCTGCATGGTAATATTTCTGAAGAGATATATATGCAACAACTGCCAGATGCTAATTGGACAGATTATCCTACGACAAGGCGATCCGCCATAGGCTACTGCACTTTCCTTGGCACCAACCTAATTTCATGGTGCGCCAAAGCAACACACGATCTCTCAATTTAGAACCGAAGCTGAGTACCGTGCCATGGCGAACACCTAGCAGAAATAACTTGGCTCACTTATCTGAAGGATCTTCGAGTTCCACTCAACTCTCCTCCCATACTCTATTGTAACAGCTTAAGTGCTCTCTACATGACCATCAATCCGATGTTCCATGCTCGAAGTAAACATATAGAGTTGGACTACCATTTTGGGCGTGAACGCGTTGCGATATAGAGTTGGACAACCATTTTGTGCGTGAACGCGTTGCGCTTGGACTTCTCATCACCAAACATGTCTCCACTGATCAGCAACTTGCTGACATGTTCACTAAACCCCTGTCAAAGGCTGCCTTTTCATTCATTCTACACCAAACTCTGCTTCGACCTCGACTCAGTTTGCAGGGGGATATTAACGGAAATAGAAGCTGTACTAACAATATCCGTGTGAGTAATTGGAGTGCTAAGGATTTGCGTAAATCATGGAGTGATAACGATGGATCTACTCACACTAATAGCCCATCGGTGGAGATATTTTGGGTGATGACATATTTCAATGTGCAATAACTTCCGCTCATGTTTGTAATCACACCAAAGAAGAGATTATTGACTAAATCGTCTACGGATTCTATGGGCAATCATCTGCAATCATGGAACATCTTTAGCTGATTTCGTGGAATCAATTTCATTAAAGCTCATTAAATATTCTCTTATGCTAGCTCTTTAAATATCAATATTGTAGTACCATTCTATGTATCGAAAAACAATACATCACTTTATAATATTTAATATTTTTTTCTCTGAAAGAGGGGCATGGGTTTCTCTCCATTGTAAGAAAGGTATACCCTTTAGATTGTAGAAAGTCAATATGTGTTAATAGTTAACTCTAGGAAACCTTACTTTGAGTTAGACTTAAGGTTAGCGATTGTTGTTTTTCGGGTGTAGGTGAGAATAGAAATTTTTTTATTATAATTTTCACAATGTCGATTTTCTACGGCCTTGGTAGCTGAGATAGTTTTTCCTTCGTTTAAGAGTCAATTTTCCACGTTAAATCTTTATGTTGTTATTATGTGTTTAATTTTTTGAGGAAATTCTTTTTGGGAAATTCCGGATTGGCTGAAATTCATCACATCGTTGTTAGAAATACTAAACTAATCAGAAAAAAAAAATAAAGAAGAGAAAATGAACTGAATAACCTGAAAAGTCATCTTCACGGTTAAGAAGGGAGCGTTGGCAGGTGTAATAAAGATTTTCGAGATATAAGGAAACTGGGTGCTCAAAAGGAAAAACAAGATGGGTAATTCTATTCACACACCCTAGAATTCTATTTAGACCCCCTTATTTATTATCATTATTTATTACATCATTTATTTATTATCAAACTCAATTTATTGTAAAAATTGATTTCTTCAACTTTCATAATCATTACCATCAGCCTTCGATCCCATCTTTGTCCACTATTATATATCAACTATAAATATTTTATTTAATATTATAACATTTCGAAAAAATTAAAGATGAGACGTGCCATATTACTATGTAAAAATCTTTATGGTGGATTTTCATACCGAGTATCATGCCCTAACTGTTTAGATATTAATATTAATTTTACCTGTAGAGTATCAATTTTAATTGTGCTTAATTTCATTAGTTGTCCTTGTAATTAGGGGCTTTATGTATAGTAGTCCTTAGATTAGGACTAGTTTGATATTTATACCAAGTTGGTTTGGTATAAATAGTTGTACACACATTGAGAAAATAACATAAAATTAGAGAATCAATTCGAAAGACTGCCGAATTGAAGTCTAGAGAGAGAAACAGCAAAACTATTCTCACACTAAAGGAATTCTCTCTCGTGTTCTTCAAGTGAAGGTTTTCGATCGAAATTTATATTTCAATAATTTTAATCGATTTCCTTAGAATTCATGTCTAGGGTTGATTGTGTTGACAAACGAGGACCTAACAATTGGTATCAGAGCATATTCGTTCTGTTTTGAATCGAAATTGTTAGAATTCAGATCGAAATTTATATTCTGGAACTGTTCATGCGAGGAACAGTTTTGGCGCGAAATAGTTTTTCGATCTGAATTGCCTAATTCTGTGCGTATCTGATTTGATTTTGATGTTTCTATGCTTGTTCTAGCAATAGAAATCGATGGCGATTAGATCCATAGCAGTTTGAATATCAATTTAGCAGAATAGATCAGATTTGAATCGTTACTGTTCGCGCGAAGAACAAACTTGAACACAGTTTGATTTTGATTAAAATTGATATATTTTGCTTCATAATGTGTTTAATTGTCTGTTCGTGCAAATCAATCTTCTGATTACGAGCAGAAACCTGCGAGTTCATAGTCTAATTCATCATTTTTGGTTGAATCAGGGTTAATTAGGGTTCTGATTTTATTCGCGGAACTTCAATTTTTCTCGCTAAAGTTTTGGATCACAGATTTCTCGATCGCAAAACTCCGCGCGAAAATTTTTATCGATCAGAACACTAAGTCAGCACTAAAATCGTCTTTACTAAGAACGATTTTAGTAGAAGAATTCTTCGAGTGTTACTTATCGAAAAACTTTTTCGACGAAGACCTATTTTGACTTTTGCTCGCAAAACTTACCGTCAAAATTTTTTTTTCGGTCGAAACTAATACTGTTTGACCAAGCGAAAATTACTTGCGATCGAAAAACTTTTTCGGTGAACGAATTTGTTGCACAAATTTTTCTCGCTTGAAAACTTTCTCGTTGACGCACTTTCTCGCACGAGAACAGTGACATACATTTTAATCACGACTGAATTATTTTCGATCGAAAATCTAAAGATAGAATCAAAAATAATTCTCGACTGCTTTAATATCAAACGCTACTAACTAAGTTGCTACTTGTGAAGCACATAACATTGCTCAAATCCATCAAAACAACAAACGAAGATCCTTCGTCAACAAAAAAAAACAACAACAAAGCAAAGAAGAGATGGATGCATACTCGCTAGGAAACGACAATCGTCCGCCGATCTTGCAACCCGGTGAATATACAGTCTGGAGAAGCCGCTTCCTAAACTTTATAGCTCTGAAAGATCAAGCCGAAAATTTATTGCAGTAACTCGAAGAGGGACCTGCACAGTTTTGGGTCACCATAGCCGACGATGACACGACTACTCCTCAAATTCCCGCTACTAGGCGACTTAAGGAGCCTAGGGAGTAATCTATCGAGGAAAAGGCCCGCGTGAAGGCTGATCTAATAGCCATGAACACACTCATGCAAGACATTCCTAATGACATCTATAGACAGATAGACAGCCTCCCAACGGCTAAGGGAATATGGGATGAGTTGCATAGGATGATGCAGAGGACGGAAGTAGGCATCAAGGCCAAAAAGGCGAATATTCTCACTGCTTATGACTCCTTCAAAGAAAAGCTGGAGGAGAGCCTATACGGTGTATATCAAAGATACCTCACTCTTCTCAACGAGATGAGGAAGAGAAATCTCGAAGACAAACATGAAAACAAATATCAGATTTCTATTCTCTTCGCCCTCGTACTGGAAAAAGATATCCACTCAACTTAGACGAAACAAAGATATGGAGGAGCTGGATATTCATGCAGTTTTTGATATTCTCGCCCAACACGAGGAAGATGTTTGCGAGACTCAGAGAGAGCAGAGGGCAAGCAGGTTGACAACACCGTTGCTCTAGTATCAGAGAAGCGTGGAACAAAGCCTCGCAAAGAGAAGATCGTTAGGCCTCCCTCCTCATCTGAGTCAGAAGAAGATTCAGAATCAGACATCGAGCCAAGCATGAAGGTACTAGGGAAGCAGTTAGCTTTAATCGGAAAAATGATGAGCAAGAAATACTTCAAGAAGAAGTACTCATCCTCGGCCAACAAACTTCGGACCTCAAGCTCTAAGAACAAGGAACATGCCCCAGAGATCTCTGAAGTCAAGAACACTAAAGAGCCCAACAAGTGCTTCAACTGTGGCAAGGCTGGTCATTTTGCCAGATAATGTACTCTTCCCAAGAAAAGAGATGCTAATTACTACTCCGATCGCGAACAACGATTTTGAGCTGAAGCATGCTTGGCTTCAGATGATCTTTCAGACGGCTCAGTTTGAGGGGAATCCTGATGATGATCCGTACTCCCACCTGAAGGCCTTTCTGACAGTAACAGACACCATCAAGTTCAATGGGGTCCCGAGCGATGCTATCAAGCTGATGTTGTTCCCATTCTCACTCAAATACAGGCGAAGGATTGGTTGGAGATGCTACCGCCCAGATCAATCACTACGTGGGAAGAGCTGCGAGCAGCATTCATCGGCCATTACTTCCCCCTGTCAAAAGTGTTAAGGTTAAAGACAGAAATCTCCCTTTTTCACCAGAAGGATTCAGAGAATCTTTACGAGGTATGGGAGAGGTACAAGTCCCTATTGAAGAAGTGCCCACCACACGGGATGTCAAAGGCCGCCATGATCAATCGATTTCACGAGGGCCTCAATGATCAAACCGTTCATATGTTAGACGGAGCCGCAGGAGGAGGGCTCGTGAAGCTCAATGCCACAGAAGCCTAGAATTTAATCGAAGACTACTCGAGGAACAGCTTCATAAGAGGCAATACGAGGATAAAGACTCCAGGAGTGTTTGGGGTGAGCGAGGAGACCGTTACAAACGCCAAGTTCGAGGCATTGCAACAACAGATTGCAGCCACCAATTCCCAGCTTCAGACGGTGATCAACACATTACTTCCAAAGGCGGGGCAAACACAGCCTGTACATGCCGTGATGACAACCCCGTCACCTCAGAAGCCGTACACACCACAGTGCGAGATTTGTGGCGCAGCTCATGAGACCTCAAGGTGCCAATTAGGGCAGTCATTAGAGCACGTGGACTATATGGGGAATTACCAAGGCCAGCGGAGTTTTCAACCTCGAGCGCATCCAAATGTGGCGTATGGGAACCAAAACCACCATGGGCAAGGGCCACCAGGATTCCAACCTAGACCAACTGGTTTTCAAGGAGGAACATCACGTCCGTTTCAGAACGCGTCTGCAGAGTCGGGATCCGATGATATGAGGGAGATGAAGGATATGATGAAGATGCTCCTCACAAATTTCAGCAACACTACTCAAGCCCACGAGACTCGAATGAATAAAAATGGAGGAGTACATAGAAGTGCGCGCCCAGAACACCGACGCCTCTATCAAGAAATTGGAGCAACAAGTGGGTCAGATGGCGAAGCAATTGGCTGAGCGAACTCAGGGATCACTTCCAAGTTACACCGAGCCAAACCCTAAGGAATATTGCAAAGCAGTGACTCTGAGGAACGGAAGAGAGTTGCAAGAGGTACCTCCCAAAAAGAAGTCGACTGAGAGGGCCAGTTTTGAGGGCAACGACGAGCCAGTAGTGGAGGTAAACAAGGGCGATGATGTTGAGAGGGCCGAAGCTGAGAAGGAGAATGCCGAAGCTGAAAAGGAAAAAGTCGAGCCCCAAAAAGAAAAGGCAAAGGAGATTGAGCGACCACCGGTGAAGCCGTACCAGCCGAAGATCCCCTACCCAACTCGGCTGAAGAAAGATAGAGACGAGGCGCAATTCGTCAAATTTATGAACATGTGTAAAGAATTACATATTAACTTACCGTTTGTTGAGGCTATTACGCAGATGCCCAGCTTCGCCAAGTTCTTGAAGGACCTATTGAGAAACAGGAGGAAGCTCGAACATGTTACCACGGTATGTCTACGAGGAGAATGCTCGGCGATACTTCAGAATAAGATGCCGAAGAAGCTCAAAGACCCAGGGAGTTTTACGATTCCCTGTCTTATAGGAGACTTAGTTGTTGAACGTGCTTTAGCTGATCTAGGAGCTAGCATAAATTTAATGCCATATTCCATGTTTAAGCGCTTAGGGTTAGGTGAACCACGACCCACTAGGATGAGCCTTCAATTAGCTGATAGATCGCTAAAATACCCTAGAGGCGTTATTGAGGATGTCCTAGTTAAGGTAGTCGTGATTCCTGCCGATTTTGTTATCTTAGATATGGAGGAGGACGATAACGTCCCATTGATCCTAGGTAGACCATTCTTAGCTACAGGCGAAACTATGATAGATGTTAGGAATGGGACGTTGACTCTGACAGTAGACGGCGAGAAAGTTATGTTCAATATGGCTGAATCAATGAAGAAAAGTAATGAGCATGATGATAAATGTTATTACTTAGATGCCTTTGAGCACGATTTTCTCTTTTCTGTGCAAGGTCTATCACAGGTGTTAAGCGAAGAGGACACCAGAATAATTATGGCAATCGATGAGTGTGGGGAGGAAGTTGACGAGCCCATCATAGCTATCGACGAGAGTAGCGAAGAAGACAAGGAAAAGAGCTCGGTCGAGGAGCCACCGGTCCTAGAGTGAAGCCGCTGCCCGACCACCTCGAGTATGCATTCCTTGGCAGCAACGGAGGGCTACCGGTCATCATCTCATCGAGCCTCGACGACGGACAAAAGGACCAGCTCTTGGATGTGTTGAGAGCACATAAGAAGGCGATAGCGTGGAAGATATCCGACGTCAGAGGAATTAGTCCAAGCTATTGTACGCACAAGATTCTTATGGAGGACGAGTTCAAGCCGGTCGCCCAACGTCAACGGCGACTTAATCCCAACATGAAGGACGTCGTGAAGAAGGAGGTGATTAAGCTACTAGACGCGGGGATGATCTACCCTATCTCAGATAGCGCTTGGGTAAGTCCTGTCCAAGTGGTCCGGAAGAAGGGAGGAATGACGGTCGTCACTAACGATAAGAATGAATTGATTCCAACAAGGACCGTTACTGGGTGGCGTGTGTGCATCGACTACAGAAAATTAAACGACACCACGAGAAAGGACCATTTCCCCTTACCATTTATTGACCAAATGCTAGAAAAATTATCTGGTCACTCATTTTATTGCTTCCTTGATGGTTTATCAGGATACTTGCAGATTCCTGTTGCACCTGAGGACCAGGAGAAGACCACATTCACATGCCCCTTCGGCACATTTGCGTATCGAAGGATGCCATTCGGTCTATGCAACGCTCCAGCCACCTTCCAGCGATGTATGATGGCAATATTCGACGAGTTGGTAGGTGAGGTAATGGAGATGTTTATGGATGATTTTTCTGTATTTGGGTCGTTTGATGTGTGCCTTGCTAATCTGAAGCTCGTACTCGCACGCTGCGAAGAAACGAACTTGGCACTTACTTGGGAAAAGTGCCATTTCATGGTTCAAGAGAGTATAGTTCTGGGCCATAAGATTTCCTCTAAAGGAATCGAAGTGGACCGAGCTAAAATAGAGACAATAGAAAAATTACCCATTCCCTCGAACGTGAGATCAATTAGGAGTTTTCTAGGACATGCTGGCTTCTATCGTAGGTTCATTAAGGATTTTTCTAAAATTGCTCGACCCATGTCTAGATTACTTGAGAAAGATGATCCGTTTGATTTTAACGATGAATGCTTGCATGCCTTTAATTTGCTTAAGGAGCACTGATCGCAGCACCTATTATGGATGCCCCTGATTGGGGGTTACCTTTTGAACTAATGTGCGATGCTAGTGACTACGCAGTGGGGGCTGTATTAGGGCATCGGAAGGATAAGCATTTTCGACCAATCTATTATGCGAGTAAGACGTTGGATGCAGCTCAAGCCAACTACACCACTACCGAGAAGGAACTCCTGGCTGTCGTGTTCGCCTTCGACAAATTCAGGTCATATCTTATTTTAACGAAAGTTATTGTTTTTACTGACCATTCTGCACTTAAGTATTTACTAGCAAAGCTAGATGCAAATCCTCGACTCATTAGATGGATTCTACTCCTTCAAGAGTTCGACATCGAGATTCGGGACAAGAAAGGTGCAGAGAACATTGTTGCGGACCATCTCTCTCGACTAGAGGAGCATGAAATACAAGATACCGACAGAAGGGCAATCGTTGATACGTTCCCGGGCGAGCATTTATACGCCATACGAACAGTAAGCGAAGGAATCCCTTGGTTTGCAGATTTACCTAACTATCTTGTTGCGAGGATTTTACCTAAAGAGTACACGAGCCAGCAAAAGAAGAAATTCTTTTCTGATTTGAAGTACTACTTTTGGGAAGATCCTTATCTTTTCAGGAGATGCGCAGACCAAGTAATCCGAAGGTGCGTTGCATTTCCCGAAACAATGACAATTATTGAGCATTGCCATGGCGGACCAACCGGAGGGCATTATGCAGCTAATCGAACCGCCCAAAAGGTACTTGAATGTGGCTTCTATTGGCCAACGATTTTTAAGGACGCTAATATGTACGTCAACACATGTGACCAATGTCAACGAGTAGGTAACATTTCTAAACGCGATGAAATGCCTCAGAATTTTATTTTAGTTTGCGAAGTGTTCGATGTTTGGGGCATAGACTTTATGGGTCCATTTCCAAGTTCGTACAACAACAAATATATAATTGTGGCTGTTGACTATGTATCCAAGTGGGCGGAAGCGCAAGCTTTACCCACGAACGATGCTAGAGTTGTTGTTAGATTTCTACGAGCATTGTTTTCACGGTTCGGTTCACCTAAATGCATTATTAGTGATAGGGGTACTCATTTTTGCAACACCCAATTCGCACGTACATTAGAAAGATATGGTGTTAAGCATAGCATTTCTACTCCTTATCACCCACAATCAAGTGGTCAAGTAGAAGTAGTGAACCGTGAGTTGAAGCGCATTCTAGAGAAAACCATAGATGGGAATCGTCGAGAATGGGCGAATAAGCTTAACGATGCACTTTGGGCCTATAGGACTGCACTAGTTTACGGAAAGGCATGTCACCTTCCTGTCGAACTAGAACATAAAGCCTACTGGGCGATAAAGTCTTTAAACCTCGATTGGTGCAAACCGGTGAAAAACGTAAGCTCCAGATCAATGAGGTTGATGAATGGCGTTTGTCGGCATACGACAATGCAAAAATGTATAAGGAACGCTCAAAGGCGTATCACGATAAGAAGATCAAGCAACATAGAGAATTTCAAGAGGGGGATCAAGTCCTCCTTTTCAATTCTCGACTAAGACTTTTTGCTGGAAAGCTACGATCTCGTTGGTCTGGACCTTTTACAGTTACTCGTGTTTTTCCCTATGGTACTGTCGAAATTTCAAATGTTGAGCAGGGAAATTTCAAGGTTAATGGCCATCGACTGAAGCATTATTACGGAGGAGGAGCAGACACAGGCACAAAGGAGGTCATGTACCTCGATTTCAAGCTTTCGTAGAACGAAAAAAGGGTATGTCCGGCTCACGACGTTAAAGAAGCGCTTCTTGGGAGGCAACCCAGGTATTTTTATTTATGTTTTAGGCATTATTTAAAAAATATATATATATCTTAATAATCTCAAACTATATATTAAATTAAACAAAAATACATTAAAATTTTAAATAATAGTCAATTTATTTCAAAATTGAGGATGGTTACAACGCAGAGTCTAGAGACGAGACAAGAACGATAGTTTTACTTCATAAAAGATGGTTACAATACCATTACAACGTGTGGAAGTCCAACACAAAAGCAAATTAAAACTGCGAATAACACAAAAGATAAAACAATAGTTTATTTTGCTTCATAAGGGCGGTTACACACAGTGCACCTTGTGATAACCCAACACACGAAAGCAAGTAAAACTCCAAACAAACCCAACAGAAGAACAAGGTAGAGTGATAGCATATCTAAATTATGACGAATCCTTGCAAATTCTTCACTCTCATTCTCACGGCCTTGCTGCTGTCCCCAATTCATAGTGGCTAGCTAAACCCATAATTTCGAAAATAAGATTGTTGAAGACGTGGGATTTATGGTAGAAGATGCTATTGTGTTGTTCTACCAATGTCTATTTATAGGCATGAATGGCACAAAAATATCATTATCATACCCGACAAATCCATTAAATGATACAGACGAATTTTTGACTTGCGAATTGACGCCGCGTGAGAAAGTGATATTTCTTTTGTCGATTATCATATTTCTCCTCGAGTGAACCGTTCTCGAAAAACTCGTCGATTACGTGTTAATCTTAGTGAAAAAAATATAGATATAATAATAATAAGAAAAATAAAACAGAAAAAAAAAGAAAATAAATAAAAAGAAATAATAATAATAATAATAATAATAATAATAATAATAATAATGGTTCCGTTGCTGGGCTAGTAGCATCACGTTTATATTTTTGCACTTACTATATATATATATTAATAATAAAACTTGGGGACTGGTGATGTTTTGCGATGAGTATCAATGTTGTCCCATTTTCCTTTAAGATTCCTATACTATAAATTTTCTATGAATTGTTGTTACGCCCTATTTTCTTTAAGTCTATTTTGTCAGTCAAATGTCACGAGGAACGCAATCTACGAATAATGCAATGCGTAGTCTCATCCAGGCCAGCCAGAATCATGCCAAACGCTTCTGCAACTAAGGGAATTCCAAACCTCAAGTGTGGGGAGGGCCGCTTGCAAAGCATGAACATCGAACTATTCAGGGAAGTTCGTCTATTTATTTATTTTCCTCTTCTTTCTTGCATGATGAACTTAGCGATACATGAAAGATTCGTAGACATAACCTGACTTTTGTGAGATTTTGAGCCTACGAGCTTTTTGCTCATTTCTTTGGTTGTGTGAAACATGCCTAAATTTACTTCTCTCTAGAACTTGCTCGTGTATTACGTGCTGAAACTGCTTAACGTGAAAATGTGTGGAAATGCGGAATGCATTAGGAATTAGTCCATAGCCAAAGTTTCTGACTGCGCCTGATCACCGTAGTTAGCCACTTTGAGCCTGAGCCTTTTATTTTCGAAACCCGATATTCATAGCTACCAACCTAAATAAGCCTTCAGAATTAAACCCCATCAGAGCGATAGTGTAAGTGAAGGATGAATGACGGAGTCACGGTGCACAATTTAGTCAAATGTCTGACAAACACCGAAGTTAAGCATTGAAAAAAAAAGAAGAGCTGAAAAAAAAAAGAAGAAGAAAAAAAAATGAGAAATAGCTAAGAACCTTTCCTACGATAATCTTTCACTCTCTCGAGCACATTTTAATACCCCTAGTAGAGATGTCGAAAGAAGAAAGGCTTGGTAAAAAATAAAAATATATATATGTTTGGGTGGAAATCGGATGATCGACTTATTGGCGCATTCGTGACAAAGGCATGATTCCAGCACAACTCTAGCTCACATCCTTTTGCGCGTATCCCTTGAATATTTTGGATATTTAGCCTGCTAATTCCCGGTAAAGTCATTCCGATTCACGCTTTATTACTTTGGGTAGTAGATTTACGAATCACTTGCAAGCTTATGGTAGAGATTAGATTAGTGCATGAACAGAGAGATTTCACTGAAATTTTAAGCCTATACACTGTGTGATTTGAGTGAATCCTGTGAGGTACGAATCTGGATTGATATTGCTAAGGAATTTGTGTAGTTAGACGTCAGCTTCAAATGTGTTTTCCGACATTACTTGCATGATTTCATTACATGATTCATTCTTGAAAGATAAGTTGCAGGATTTAAATGTTAATTTTATGCCTTATTATTTTTCTTTGCTTGAGGACAAGCAAACGCTTAAGTGTGGGGAGATTTGATAAACGTAATTTCTTACGTTTATATTTGTTAATTTTAAGTTGTTTGCGTTCATTAATCAATCCGTTTTGAATATCCTAGCACTTAAATGTGAGTTAATGACAATATTAACGTTTTTACGACAGTTTTGCAGCAGTTTGGCATTTCTTACAGAACAGGGAGTAAACGATGTCCGATTGAGCTGAAATGTTAACCGATAATAGAAGACTCGTTGATATTGATTTTGACCAAAGGAATTTCCATTCTTAGTTGCAGATCAGAAGATATGAATTTTTGAACCACTGCTACTTTGTTGCGCAAGAACCAGCCCATTTTGATCGGCCAAAGCCCAATACGAATCCAGCCCATTTAAAACCCAACCCACTCAAATCAAATTAACATTGCTAGGGCAGACAAGGATCGAACTTGACTTCAATTCTCCACATGGCTTGACTAAAGAAGGTACAGACATACAACGTCGCACACAAAAAAAGGAGAAAAATGAGGAAGAATACAACGTCGCACGGCTCAAGGAAGAAAGTGAAGATCACAAGCCGTTCTTGAGCAGCCTAAGCAAGATTATGTTCCCCTTTATCATCTATGAAGATATAAATGTGCCTAAGAGGGGGGGAGGGGGTGAATTAGGCTTATAAAATTTTATGCTTCTTTTACAAAACCTTAGTGTGGTGACTTAGATATGCCAAATAATAATGGGACGAGTATGCCTGTTATATCCTAGTACCATCGGATGTGTTTCGGGTCTGTCTCACAGTGATAACGAAATAACTGAAAAGTAAATGCGAGACAGGATTTTTATAGAGGTTATATCCCCAACTGGGGTTTTCTCCTGTCCTTGGGATTTGCTTCCCAAGAGTTTAACCAATCACTATAATGCACCGTAGCTGGATACAAAACTGATTGGTTAGACCAATACACAACCGAAACAAGTCGAACACTAGACACTACTAGGTTACCACACGCCGAGTTTCGTTCCTCGGAATCTCCTTGATCCCGACAGACACAGCTCGCTACCGAAGGGCTCCCGGACTTGTCCTTCCCTTCACGTGTGCGTAAACGTCGACCTTGCCTCCTTGGTATTGCTCACGTCCGAAGACAACACGTCCGAAGACAGAATATATGGCAGGGGATGATGGAATATCGGATAAATCACTCGCTCAGTGATGGATACGCAAGTTAACGCTCAGTAAGGCAGAAAGCTATCGCAAGTGAATGGCTCAGGAATCTCTTAGTATCTCTCTGCTCAAAAATCTCTCGTAGGCTTAAATTCGCAAATTCTTTTTTCTTCGAATGCAGCTCATATATAATCCTTTCTAATAGCACTTCATATGGAAAGTCATATCAAACAAAAATCACCAAATCAAGCATAGTTTCCATGTAGCTTTCGAGTCAATCATACCATATAAATCATGCTTCTAATAAATCATCACAACGGTCATATAGCACATTAAAGCATGATTATATTCCATATAAAAGCTCAATTTCGTTCTCAAGCATATTCAACCACTTCGTATATATTTTCCATGTCGGAACTTTCCATAAGTGATTCCCTGCTATCAGTTCCTAGTAACGAGTCAATCCAGATTTACTTTCCAAGTATGGCACACAAGATAGCAAGGCATCAACACGTTTTCCATGTACAGCTCATAGCATTTAATTAATATATTTACCATGTTTAGCACACAAATCAGATCAGATCTTACTTAAATCGATTTATTACATCACGGCACAACTTTCCTTATTTCAGAGATATCACCCGTTATATCACATACCATATAGGAGCACTTTATCCATAAGGTCAATCAAATCAAATCTTTCCTTAATATAATAATCCAATCAGCACAAGGAAAGATATTAATTCAATATTGCACATTAAATACAGTGGAAAACATGCAAGAATCGCATAAGTGATTTTCGTCCAGGAATAAACAAGTATCAACGGATATATCACTTTCCATATATAAACAACATATTTTCCTTTTACAACTCAGTAGGATATCTCATGCATTATTTCCATATATAGTACAGAACGATATATCCTATCTCATGGACTGTCTATAACATGCGATCACCTAGTTCCATCAAATCATCACAAAATCACACGCAATTCAAATATTCAACACTTTAACAATTTTCATCTCATTAGCAATGCATGGTTGAACATTATCATGAACTTAGACATTTTATTTGTCCCAAATTGAATTGCTTATTTTATAGACCCAATGTCATTATAATTACATCGTTCATCAAAACTCTCTAACATATATGGACCAAAAAGGTCAACAATCTATAGATAATGGCAGAAGGAGGGAGAACGAACACTTCACCATCAAGGATCGAACACTTTGAGCAAATATCTTCACCATCTTGGATCGACCTTTCCACTCACATACAACATCGAACTCTCTGACCATCAACCAAGCACCTCTGAACCATCGACCCAAACACCAAGCTCTCACCTCAAGGAGGCACATCACCAACGACGTACACCATCAAAGCTGAAAAGGTTGGGGAGGGCGATTGACGTGAACAGCCGACCACTACATTGAGCCTCAACCTCCTTCCGCTATGTGTGTGCGACGGCAGCGCGACGGGCTGCGAGAACTGTGAGCAGCGAAGGCGACACAACAACAGGCGTAGTAGGGCTGATGTACTTTGCTGTGAGGGGACGAGTGGTTGAGCTGTAAAGGTTGTGGGCGAGAGATCTGTACAGCGGGAAGGCTACGGCTGTCGTTGGGCAGATTTGTGGAGAAGCAGTGAGTGTGGTGAGGTGGTGTGTGAAAACTGTGAGCAAAGAGCTACGAGAAAATAAACGAAGTGCACTATCCACTCGGCCACCACGTGTTCGACAAAAATCCTCAACGAAGGGAGGCCAAATATCAGGGAAGAAACTATGTCTTCGATATTTACGTATTATCTTGTTTCCATTATGAATATGAGTAGCTAATTTTATGTGCTTGGGATGAGATGAACGCTAGGTAGAATTTATTGGACGTAAAATACTCGTGAACATTAAATGTTGGCTATTTATCATTTATGATATTATTTTTCAAATTAATATGTCTATGTGTTGATTTGAATATCACTTCGATATGTCTATGTGTTGATGTGATTTCGTGGTAATATCGTTTTACGGCGACAGCTAGAAAAACGATTAGGCCTTTCATAATATGATAGGAATTCGATTATAGGGAGACAGCAAATAATTGATCCTCGCTGTAGGTAAATTAATATTTATTCTCACAACCATTTAGGGCGATAGCAAATTCGGACGTGAGTAGGAATTACCGCGACTTAGTCATTATTTTTGTGGTAAAGGTAATTTTACGTCCTCGTTAATGATACCTAGCGGGATTCACAATCCCGAGCACTCCCGTTTTATATAAAAAGAAAAAAAAAGAAAGTATTTTTAATATTTAAGTTCAAGCTAGTTGGAATTTTTATAAATCAAAATATAACTAAAAAAATATATTTAAACATTTAAGTTGTGTTTAAAGCTTGTGGTTTTATTAGGTTTTATTGGTGAATTTAATTCATAATTTAAAATACAAAATATTTATTTAGGCTAAATATCAAACGATAGGTTATTACTAGTAATCAATTTATTCCTCGTGTTCGATACTCGGATATTCACTATAGCTATATTACAAACGATAGGTACACTGCCTATCGCGCGTGGTTTAGTTATAATATATTCGTTTTAATTATTACTTGACGTATTCGCACGAACCTTTATTTAAACATACACGCACGCGATCAAGGAGCACGGCCTTGGGTTCGAATTCCACAACTGCGAACATCTTCAAATCGATAATCTCTGAAACCTCACTAGGAATTAAGAGAAAAGGAGCGCGGTATCGGCCCGAGAACGAACAAGAAGATCTTCGCCTTAGATAAATCTCTCAGCCTCGTAGAGAAGCGGAGCTTCAACTTGAGCAAGTGCAGACTGAATAAAAAAAATCGTTAAAGGATGAGAAAGATAAATAGTAAGAAGAAAAACGGCAAAAAGGAGAAGAACGACGAAGAAAAGGAAGAAGATCCGTAATCCACAATTCCGAAACTATCCTTCCCTTCTTAGTTCAAATTAAAAAACCTTTCACAGTCTCTATGATTCCACATAGACGATCTTTTGCAAAGGTGAAATGATTAAAAACGCATCGATCACAGGTAACTTGACTTAAGATTGCTTGTGTTGACTAGAATGATATAAATATAATCATTCCAAGGTAAAAATAATCGAGTGCTAGAGTGAACTAAGTAAGAGTTGTTGAAATGGATTATTCTATGAACTTAGGACTCTCACGACATGACTTGACGGTATGTGATCTTTTCAAGTGTCTTGTGAAATTTTAGGCGTGACAATGATCGTAGCAAAATAATCTGACCCCATATTATTTATATATTAATATGCATATGAAAAAATATATATATATATATATATGATATTTTTTCTGAAAAATTTACTTCAATATTAAAAAAAATCGCATAAAAAACGCATATTTTCAAATGAAAATATTTCACATGCATTGACTTGTTTAAATGCGATTATCTGTTTTTGCTCATACCCTCGCGCGAAAATGAAAGTTACATGTATAGGGGAACATGTATCTAGGCTAAATGTGCTGAATTCGCGTATCTCAAATTTTGTTGCATTGTTTGAGGGGGAGCATTTACAAATTTATGCCTTAAAGCTCCAGATATTTTTAATGACCTTCCTCTAAGTGTTGCAGAAACAATGCGGAGGTCAAGAATTCTTCAAGACTTGGAGTATTCGGCATAAAACTTGTTGGTTGGTTAAAATTTGTGATAGCTAACGTCTTTCTATGATTTTGTATTTAACTAATTTTTTTATTAAGGGGGAGCCTCATTAAAACAAGTATTGCTTCCATAATTAACTCAAATCTTTCTCGAACATTTTGCTCTAAAGTCTTTGCAGATTCGCGAAATCTGATTTGGAGCCAGATTTCATCATTCGAAATTTCAGGGAGTTAATTGCATTTATTTTCATATCTAGGGGAAGCAATTATGTGGTTGAATACTTAAACCTAGGGTCTGTCTGAAATATTTAAAAAAAAAAAATTTAAATCGAAAAAATTTGGGCTAAATTTGTAGTTTCCGATCACAAATTATCGATCGAAAATTAACTTGGGACCAAATGGCAATTTTTGCTTCAGATTTCTCGAGCGAAAATAAAAATAGGTACCAAATTTCTCAATCGCAAATTTCTCGATCGCAAACAATAATGGGCCTTGAATTACAAGTGACGAATAAACGTCTAATCAGCCCATTTAACGAATTTAATTCTTGCAGTCGAAAATTCACAAATACACGCAAAACCCTCAATCGAAAAATTCAACAGTCAAATTCTCTCGCGCAAAACATTGTTTTTCAAAAGACGAACGTCAAAATATTCAAAATCTCTCGATGTTTCATCTAATTTTCGTCTTTTGAAGGTAGATTTGACTTCCTTTAGGGGTTATCGTGCATTTAAACTAGATTTGCATCTGTATTATGTGATCTTTCACATGATTCAGTGTTAAAAAACTCGATTGTACTGAATATGCAAACCGAAAGATATTTTGCAGTATTTATGAACATTATAGGTGCATAATCTGGGTTAAATCTGCATTTAAGATAGTATTAAGCATTCTGGGAACATCTTGCTTCGATTATTTGCTTTCTTAAAGGTTGATTTTGAGTTCGACTAAACTGGGTTTTTCAAGGTTTTAAAGGCGTCGAAGCACTTTCTCGATCGCAAACAGTGTCAATTGAATTTCAGTTTGATTGATTTACTGTTTGCATCGTAAATATTTTCGATCGCTAAATTTCTTTCTGGTCGTTCACATAATAACGCTGATCGAAAAATAATTACAATCGAGAAATTGATTTTTGATTTTATGCGAGCGAAAAGATTACTGAACTGAATGGATCAAATATACGCAGTTTTTTTTTTCGAGCGCAAAACTTACAGTCGAAAATTTCGATTTCAATTTTGTTCTCAGTCGAAAGTTTTAGCGGCGAAAAAAAAATAATAAATAATAATTTATTCGACAATAAAATTTCTCGACCGTAAAAGCACGCAGCGAAAATTTGATCGATCGAAAATTTTCTCGATGGTTGACTTAGTCTCTCGTTGACAATTTTTCTCGATCGTAAAATTTCGCAGCGAAAAACCTTTTTAAAATCAAAAATCTTTCTCGCTCAATAAATTTCAAAGCGAAAAATTGTATGCACGCACGAAAAATTTTCGATCGTAATTTTACATGGAAATCTAATTACTCGATCGTAAATTTACAAGAAAATTTTTCTCGATCGTAAAATTTCTCGGACACAGTACCACAATTTAAGTTCACACTTAGAAATTTTCTAAGCTTTTTTTTTTCAACTGTAGCTATCATTAGCGAATAAAATTTTCGATCGCAAATATTCATTTCAAAATCACATTTAGGCAATTCAATTGAGAATTTCAAACTCTCGCGCGATAAAAAGCACGGAGTGAATAGTATTTTAACACTTAGTAGAATTTTCGACTAATTTTGTTGAACTTACATGCATATGTCGAAATAAAATCACTTCTTCAAAAATTCACTCCATATGAACTATATGTGCATTGACATTTTCACTACAATTTTATCAAACATGTTATAAATAGCTTCATCATTATGGTTTGATATTTCGAAACTTCGACTAAATTTATTCGTATTTCAGATGGATCACTACCCTACCTACAACCACATCTACGAGAAGGCTTTATACCTTAACGTACACGACACGAACTTCCAACTAGATCTGACCACCTTCCGGTGTCCAGACGACATCATCGTGTCCATACTACAAGACCATCCACTATGGCATGCTCTTACCGTGACGGCCTCAGTGCCGATTGTCTACCTCCAGCAGTTTTGGCGTATGATCAAGAGCCTCATTATGAACGGGGCATATCACTTCACCACAGTTGTAGGGACGAGACACGTCTGTATGAGCAAGAATGATTTCAGACTTCTGCTCGACCTCCCTCAGAGCCAAAATTACGACCCCCTCCCATCAGATGCAGAATTGGTGCATGATTTCCTCCAGATGGAGTACCGTCCGCCGCTCACCAAGCTAGCAGATGTAGAGCAACGGGATTCCCCATCCGTGGAAGACACTTTTTGGCATAATCAATAAGTATTTGTCCCCGAAGCACGCATTCGACAAAGGCAACGGCCACATCCTCCGAATATTTCACGGAGTAATGTTCTCGCGGAATTACGATTTCGCTCAACTGATCCGGAATGATCTCGCGGAACAGATCAGACAGAAAGAGAACAAACGGTCCAAAAATGTGCCGTATGCGAGATGGTTCTCCGTCATCATCCGATAACATATGAAGATGTACGAGCAGAATATTCCTCGCCTGCCTCCGGGAGGAAACTATCAGCCACATAGGCTCAAGTTCTTCCACAATCCCAGGCTCGCGGACCTAGCTCAGCCATCGATGGCCATTCCGCTCGAGCTGCTACGTCTCGCCGACCCCGCGGGAGATGAATATCAGAGGTACTATCAGGAATATCATTTGACTGAGCAGATGATTCGAGGGCCCCCTACAGAGTTCCAAGTGAGCCCTCCACAACAACAGCCTAGTCCTGAAGACACAATGATTGATGAAGTGGTTCAGGAACTAGAGCTGGAGCCTCCAACTCACGAGGAAACAGTGCCAGATGTTGAGACCATCCTAATCAATGCCGTGGCCCAAGAAATTGAACTGGAGGCTCCACCTGTATCACTTAGTGCTGAAGTGCCCATCATTGTCGGCGTGCTCGAAGAACCTACTGAGAAAGGTATTCTAGCAGCACAGCCCGACGCAGAAACGGGGCAATTTCACCACCGCTTGCTACTACGCCAGAAACAGAGGCTCTAATTTCAACAATACAACCTATTGAGCCTCCGGTGACGGAACCAGCCAGTGAGGATGTAGAACGAGGACTCTAACCTCACACGGCTACCCCATAAGACACAGAGTCAGATGAGGAGATTTAGTTGATTAGAAGGACTCCGAGACGATTGAGCGTAACATTCGAGTCCCTCTTCGAAACCGTCACCGAACCATCAGACACAGCGCCGACTATCACTCCAAGTGTTGCGGACCCCCTTCGCTCAATCTTGAGCCGCAACACGTCACAGCGGCACCGAAAGCTCCGGTGCTGATACAAAGGTTCCAACTGAACCTGTCACAACACCCATAGAGGATAATCTTCAAGATTTGACTCAAGGATTGGATGGAAGTCTCTAACAGTCACAACCTCAAGTGACTACGAGCCAACCTGAGGAGCCGGTGTTAGCTCAAGGGTTGATAATTGACGACATCAGTCGTCCTGGACAATCCACAACAGAGGCGTCCACTCCGTACGTGACTGAAGACAGACTTCAGGCCGCTCTCGCTGTAATACCCGTAAATTTTAAACGGGATTTTGATGTGATTAATGTAAATTAGGAATTGAGGCCGTGGCAAAATGAAGATGTTGGAACGAAGATATAAATTTTTTTTATATATAGTATCAAATTAATCAAAGAATAGCCGAAAATAATAGTAGAGATACTTCAAATATTTGGACTATAGATAACATAATAAAATAAAGTTTATAATAATGATAATGGGTTATGGTTAATATATGAATTTCGGCCCAAATTCTCATAAGAAAAAGCTTTAGTAAAAGAAATAACATTTCCTAAGCTACAAGGAAAAGTCTCGTTATTATCTTCATGTCAAATCTTACACAAATATCGACAAACACTATACTTATCTAAATACACAAGTGGGTATCAATTATCACTACAAGAAAACCCTTATATGATAACGAGTGAAACACGAAAGGAGAAGCAAGGAAGAAATCGAGTTTCAACAAGCTTAATACACTCGATAAGTTAAGGTATATTAAGATCTTTGAGCTAAATATGTATGTTTATTACATCTTCAATATATATGTATATATTTACGTGATTATATGAGATTTATAAAAAGGTTCGAATTATGCCTTTGATTTAGTCCTTGAAAACTCGATTTATAACCATGGGAATTAAGTGAAGAATTATGAGATTGGTTTAAGGTCTGATATATGTAATATGTCCCATGAGGAATCGAAGTTTTAAGATGAAGTAGTTTCTGGGGTTAGTATAGTTTGGAGTATAGAAGATGATATTAATGGTACGAGTTTAGGGTTTCTGGGGAAGTTATGAACGTTAGAAAAGATTTCGAGGTGTATTAGGTTGGTAAGGTCTCGATATTTACCTCCTAACAAGAAAATGTCGATAAGGTATAGTATAAAGATCTCGAAATTAGCCTAGAAAGTCGAGAGATACACATATAGATAGATGTCGAGACGTATAGTGAAGGGACTCGACATTTGGTCTCGATATTTTATATTATATGTTCACCATGGTCTCGACTTTTACATTCGACATTTTTCTCACAAAAGACCTCGATATAAGTAAAAGGCTTCGACATTACTTAGAGGGCTTCGACATTTTCCTTTAAGAACTCGACATTCTATAGGTTTCGACATTTATCACAGAATGGGTCTCGATATTATTAGAAGGTCTCGACATATGTATGATAAAGTCTCGACATTTTATTGGTAAGGTTTCGACATTTATATTGATAAGGTTTCGACATTTTATAAGCATGATCTCGATATTATATGTCTCGATATTTAATGAACATAGTTTCGACATTTTAAGATATCGACATTTTATAGCTTTCGACATGTATCTCGACATTATATATATGACTCGACATTAGTTTAAGGTCCCGACATTTTAATTTCGACATCCAAGTTTCAGACTAATATGATCTCGATATTACTTATTATGTTGTGTCTCGACATTTATAATTGTTTTTGAGGGTCTCGACATTTTATAAGACTTCGACATTGTCCATGACTATATTTCGACATTTAATAAAATAAATTTCGATATTTTAAGGGTATTATTTCTTTATTGGAAATTTCATTATTTCTAGGTTTCTATAAATTTTAGGGTTTTCGAGAACTAGCACATTAAACTAATAATATTTATTTATTCAGAGGATCGATATATAGGGACTACACCGGACTTCTTATTTAATCATAGCAGGAGGACAGGTAGGTGGAATATCCATCTACAACGCGTAAACACCGATTTGATAATTATGTGATTTTATGTGCTTCGGTGAATTATGTGTTTTACGTATTTTATGTGCATTTCATGTGGCATCACGTTTCATGTATTATCACGTAAATGCCTGCATGTGCATTACATGTCATTTCACGGAGTGTACCGTGGTGGAACGGTGGTACTGTATTGTACCTTGTGAGCGAGTAGCCGATATTGGCTGTCGACCCGTAGAGGAGTCACGTGAGTGGGGCATCTGCTGTGCGCCAGCGCCTGTGACGGTGAGCCATTGGCCCGTTGGACATTATGCAGCAGACTGCGGGCGACCTAGAAAGGAACGACTTGGGACATCCCCAAGTAGACTAGCTAGTGTAGGCCACGCTGTCGCATGCGGGAGGAGGCGACCTGGAGAGTGCGACCTGGGTACCCTTACGGGGCCTAGTGTAGGCTACCAGCGTGGGCACCACATTGGCAGAAGAGGCGACCCGAGAGTGTGACCTGATATGGCTCAGGGAGGCTGCTCGGTGTAGGCCACTGCCGTAGTGTTGTGATCGTGTTGTGGTAGTGTTCGTGATCGTGGTAGTAATTTCGCGTGATGGTGCACAGTATGGAGCCCAGGGCCCATTGTGAGGTGGTGAGTGTATCCCGGTTGTGATGAGCGATAGTGAGTGGCATTGCATTGTGAGAATTGGGGGTGAGTGAACGTGAGTGAGTCACACGTGCATGTGCACTATTTCACCTACTGGGCAATAGCTCAGTGTTTGCGTGTTGTAGGAAATCGATGATCGAGGCTGGCTATTGGAGCTTCCATGGGCTTTTGAGGGCGGGGCTGTACATGGATGACGACCTGTGGGCGAGTGATAGGGTGATTTGGGCCTAAGGCCCATTCGTATTAACATTTTGTGTAAACAAATGTTTTTGTAAAATGGGTTCTCCGCGGCTTTCGCTGCTAAACCCGACGCGATTTATCGCTAATTAGCGATTAGAGAGTGGGGTCGCTACAGGTGGTATCAGAGCTTAGGATATAGATTCTGTAGACTGTCCATGTACGGCCGCTCAAAAGCATGGAAGCCCAGCCTCGTCTGTAAGTGTTTATGTGTCTTCGATGATTCTTATGTGCTGATGTGATGTTTTATTATAATTAGTAGGATAAAATGGTACGAACTAGGAGTGAATTTAATGGCGAATCAAGCCGACAACACCACGATGAACGGGAATCTAGTCCCGATGAACATGACTCGAACCGTACAATTTCCCAGCTTGCTGATCTTGTTCGGCTCCAATCCGAACAAATTAATGCCCTGATCCGTAACCAGAATTCGTCAGAGCGACATACGTCGCCCCAGATCGATAGAACCGAAACCATCGGGCATAGGTTTCGTAAACTCAATCCGCCCATTTTCGAAGACACTGTAGATCCAATTGCAGCGGGTGAGTGGCTTAGGACTATTGAATCCACGTTCCAATATAGCCGAACTCCCGAAGAGGAGAAAGTTCTATGTGCTGCCTTTCAACTCCGGGGAAATGCCGGATACTGGTGGGATACCATCACAGCGATGGAGAATCCAAATACGATCACCTGGGAGCGCTTTAAGGAGCTCTTCGAGGAAAAGTATTTTAGCATTTCTGCCTGTGACACGAAAATGGAGGAATTCATCAATCTACGTCAGGGCGGGATGTCCGTTGCGGAGTACATCCGCAAATTTGAGCAACTTTCTCGCTTTGCTCCCCATATAGTAGCGACAGACAACCTTAAAGTGGGACGTTTTCTAATTGGCCTGAAGTCTGAATTGTACCAAGATGTCGCGCTGACGAGGACTCCAGATATGACCTATGCTAAGGCTGCCGAACGAGCTTTGGTGGCCGAAGAAGCCGAGACGAGGCTATCTAAAGATCGCGAAGCAAAGAGAAAGATGGAGCAGGGACAATACGGTCGCGAGGGAAACGAGAAAAAACGATTGGTCGATCATGCTCCTAATCAGCCAAACCGCGGGAGGCCAAATGAACCCAGATGGGAACAAAGGCCGAATGCGAGACCTAACAATGCTCTGGCCAAACAACCGATGCCGACTTGCCACCTGTGTGGACGTCAACATGTCGGCGTCTGTTTTTGACCTAATCCTAATATCAAGTGCTTCAACTGTGGAAAGGCGGGCCATATCTCGCGATTTTGTCGTGAGAATCCACCAGTTAATCCGAACCCTGCACGGAATCAACAACCTGTGCCGAACCAACCTCCGAGGGTACTTCCTAGAGTATTTACCCTCACTGCAGAAGAAGATGAAAAACAACCTGGGGTAGAACCGAATATGTAAGATAGAATACACTCATTTTGTGAACTTGTAAACTTAAAACGGAAATTTTTGTACTGTAAGATAGGATAATATATAAATATTTTGTTGAATGGTTACTAAGTTGAGTAGCAAGAAACAACCGAAAATCAAGGAATAATGATTCCAGATAAGAATGATAAATTTAAAAAAAAAAAAAACAAAACAAAAAAAAATGAGGGTTATCGTTCGCTTTTCCCGAGTACAAGTGATCGACACGTAGTGAGTGATGAAAGTGCGACAAGTGATAAAATAAAACGTAAACCTAATTACTATCACCAACGTGCGATAGGCAGTGAACCCATCGTTTGTAGTGCAGTAAAGTGAGTAAACGAGTATCGAACACAAGGAATAAATCAAGTACTAGTAATGACCTAATCGACTCGATATTTAGCCTAAAGAAAATACGCAAATTGTTTGACGACTCAACCTAACAGACCACTCCTAATTCAATCAGAAATTCAAAGGACGCGACTAACTGATACGAGAGTTTTCAGATGATAAAGACGTGCTCGGGATTCGAATCCCGCTAGGTATTTACAGCTAAGACAATAAAATCGCTCCTAAGTGCTTAAGACTAAATCGCAGTAATTTCCTGCCCGCTTGCGAGTTTGCTGTCGCCCTAAACGCTCGCGGGAATATAAAATTCACGAATTACTAACGCGAGGCTCAAGTATTTGCTTTCGCCCTATACTCGAATCCTATCTTCTATGAACGGCCTAAACGTTATTTAGCTGTCGCCCTAAACGTTTTTCCAAGCAATCACTTTAACACATAGACATATTAAAGCAACGAAACATATTCATAGAACGATAAATAGTCAATAGCACAAAGTCACGATAATATATGTCTTAACTGCGAATTATTCTAGCGTTCATCTAATCCCAAACACAACGGGATTTAGCTACTCATAATAAAGGGAAAAACTACGAAAGAATTGAAAGATAAAGCCGAAGAACTCATGATCTTTCCTACTGATGAATCTGGGGTGATCTCGGGGAAAGATCTTCGTTCTTCGTTAATTCGCCGTGGATTCTTCGTTGATCCGTCTCTTGCGCTCTGGGACGGGATTTCCTGTTCTTTTCGCCCTAATTTCGTCTCTGGATGATTGGGAATTGATCTCTGGTGAGTTGTGTCGATTCTGGGTCGAATTTGGGCTTTTTATACTGATTCCCGAGTCGGTCACGGCCTGGGACATGGGCCGTCACGGCCGTGACCATCATCGTCCGCGTCTCGTCACTTTCTGCCCCAGGTCACGGCCAAGTGCATTGGAGGTCACGGCCGTGACCATGATCAGCGCACCTCTCTGCCTCGCGTCACGGCCAGACGCGTTAAGCGTCACGGCCGTGACCATCACCAGCGTTCTTCTCTATCGCGTACTGTCCCTCGTCACGGCCGTGACGCGTATTGCGTCTGGCCGTGACCGAGGGCAGTGTTGCCCATTTCGCTCCGTTTTGCCTCGTTTTCGCTCGTTTTCGCCCGAAACGCGTCCTAAGCTCCTTCAACAATCAAACAAGTGTAAATATATCGAATAAATGCGTAATTTAATTGCTAAAGCTCTATTATACCCTGAATAAATATTACGATAAACGCATTGAAATGCGTTTATCAAATCTCCCCACACTTAAGCATTTGCTTGTCCTCAAGTAAATTAAAAATCAGGTATGGCATCAAACTAGGATAACGGCACGATTGTTCGCAATTTATCATCGAAGCTAGAAAGCACAAAAGGAATCAAGCAAACAATCACGGACATTACACAAATGACTTGCACTCGTCGACCTGAATTTCCTTCGCACTGCTAATCGAGACTCATACCTCACAAGGATTCACTCAATTCACTCAAGTGTATAGGCTAGTATATGGTGAGTCGCTCAATTCGTGCACTAGACCGACCCCTACCATAAACTTGCAAGTTAATCGCATTTCTACTATTCAGCGGACAAGTATAAATCTGAGGGTCTTTTTGGGGAAATGGTCGAATAATCATGAAATGGCAAGTATAAGTAATGAACGCTTAATCTTAGAGCTAGGACACGTGATCGAAAATTTTCAAAGAACACAGCATGATCAAACAGACAGTCACAGCCCAACATAAGACTCGATGTTCTCGCTCCGAAATCCTAGACTTTTCTGCTCGACCCTCTCAACTAAGTCCCCTTTCATTTTCTGCCCTTTCACCTTAGTCACGTTCTACTTTTATGCACTGCCCTTATTCCCTAAAACATCAAGGTTCGGCTTTTGTCGCAAAGAATACATCGTCACAACGAATGCCGTGTACCTAGGGATACTTATTACCGAAACCTATATCTTGCCAAAGGGTTATAGGCAGGCTTATGCAAGAGATCGGGTCATTTCAGAAAACGGTCAAGTAAGGGACGAGTCATTTCATGAATAGCAGAGAAGAACATCAAATCATACATTGAAACAGTAACTCTCACGTCCGACTTCTGCTCTATTCTAATCAACTCAGGCTCATAAAATTTACGGGGCTTCTTCGGGTCAGTGGCTTCTATAACATATGAGGTAAGCAACGAATAGGCTCAAGCTCAACGGGGCTAACTAATGGGGTTCGTCATGGTTAAGAAAATTTTGGCCCTGGACTTGAATCCTAATGCCCTCATCGTTTTCACGCTCGCACACCAAAATAGTTTCAACACGCATCAGACAGGCAAGTTCTAGAGAGATATAGACTAGGCACGTCACACAACCAAGAAAAATGAGCGTAAGCTCGTCAGGCTCAAACTCTCACACGAAATAGGGTCATGTATACGGATCTCTGAAAACAGTGCTATATCTATTCAGGCAGATAAGATTCAATCAGTCATGCATGTCCTAATTGCTCACATAATTTCATAGAATGCAGACCAACTCTAGATAAGCGCAAACAATCATGCCTGATTCAGTAATTCATGCCTTTCCAACGGACTCAACGACACGTCATAAAAATTTAAAATTCCCCTCCCCACACTTAAGTCAGACGTTGTCCTCAACGTAAAAATAAAAGGAAGGGGAAAAAAAAGTTAAAAAGAAGCGTGACTCCCCTGACGAATAAGGGACGTGCTCGTGAGGTAGTCGGTTTAGCGCGGGGCGGTCGTGTTGTTATCCGTTAGGCGTTGTAAGCCGTTATGCGTTTCCATGCGCTAGCTAGAGAGATAAATAGGCATAAAATAGAGTAGTCATAGATTAACTATAAACATAGTTATAAGCGTAGAGGTGGAAATAAATTCATAACACACGCGACTACTCAAACACGAAATGTCAATAAGAAGTAAAAGAAGAAATCCCTAAGGCGGCGGTGGCGGCGGCGGTGAGCGTTGCCTCGGGCGAAGGAGGTCTATCGATCGCCTGGACAGCTCGAGCGCCTGGTCCATGGCTCGTAGTGCCTCGTTGTAGCGGTCCAGCTCCTCCCTGTACTGGCGGTGGGCTTCCTCGTTCCTTCGCTCGTACTCCTCCTGTCGGCGCCGAGTCTCTTGCACGTCCTGTCGCAGCGCTTCGAGATCCGCTGCCGACGCGTAGGGAGCGACGCCGGATGACTCGCCGTGGTGGTACCCGGAGGAGTAAGAGGGCCCTGTAGCTGTCGTGTCTGTCTCCATTGGGTGGGGGCCGTCGAGGTAGAGCTGGTCGTCAGGGATGGCTCCTTGGTCGGTCTGGCCGCGATACATCTCGTGCCAGGTGTACACTTTATTGGTGCGAGTCCAGGTAGGCGCCTTCACCAGCATCTTCATCCTCACCAGTGCCTCCTCGTTCAGTGGGTGACGCCCTCCGACTATCTCCATTTCGGGCGCATTCGCTGGCCAGTAGCGTAAGCCCTTGATCACCTTGGTGATGAGTGGGCCGACGGCGATCTTGCCGTGGCGTCGTGCTTCCGCCTGAGCACTGAAAGCGTGGGCCACCGCCATTCCTAAATTAATCCGTTCGCCGCGGTGCAGATGGGTCAGGATGTACAGATCGCGGAGGGTGACTGCTCCGTGTGAGTCACCCCTTGGGGTAAGCGAGGTCGTCAGGAGGCGATGGATATAACGCAGGCCGGGGCTCTTCATCGCGGATGCCTTCGACGTCTTCGCGCTGTATGCCGGCTCGCCAGGTCGAGCGATTTCCTCCCAGCACCCCCGTTGTCCTTCCGGTGTAAGGAAGAATGTTGCGAAGTGCTGGTGTGGGGGCTCGGGGACTCCAAGTGCATCGCACAGACGTTCGGCTCTTATGACATGCTCCTCGTTGAACGCCCGGAACCGGATTACGTGGTTGCCGGATTCGTCGTAGGAGAACGTGGCGAGGAACTCCAGGGTGAGTTCCTTGTACGCCGGTTCGTCGATCGCCAGGAAAGTGTTCCAGCCACTGGTTGATAGGTAATGGGCGACCTGCTGGTCGATGTGGTACTTCGCCAATGTCTCGTGATCGATCTGGTCCATGGCGATGAACTCCATGCTCTTCAGCTTGTTGTAGCGTGCCGCCTGGGCCTCGTCAGTGAACTGGCCCATGGCTTCCAGCATTGTCGTCGGGGGCCCGCGGCGACTCGAGCGAGAGGACGAGGCCACTGCGGATGCATGCGAACCTGGGGCACGGCTTTTACCCATAGTACCTGAAAGAAAAGATGTGAGTTCAATGAGAATAACGCAATTAAATTCAAAGCAGTTCGACTCGACCAAAATAACGGCGACGTAGTAACTCGCATATGCAAACACATGAAAGGCTCAAATTGGCATTTTATCGAACACGTGGCGTGCAAACAAACTCACTTCATCCAAATCCAAAATTGAACATGCTAATGCACGCAAATATATCATATTATGAATCGAGGCTAGTTAATATCATCAACGCAACGGAATGTACCAAATAATTTCAGAAATCCCCAATTTTGAAATTAGGGTTCATCGTAAAATCCCCAAAATTGAATCGCGAATTCAAGTAATTAAGCATAGCGAAAGACCTCCTAGCATGTATCTACCCATAGGAGAATGAGAGGAACACCAATTTCAACAAATCACGAAAGTTCCCCAAATTCGAAATTAGGGTTCATCACAATTCCGAAAATTCACGGTTAAAAGCAACGAATTAAGCATACCCAATAGTAACTACATCATATAATAAACGATTAAGATCGAATTCATGTCCAACAAGTAATGATTTTAACGGGATGCCTAAGAATTGATATCAAAATGGTGCAAAAATGAAGAGTGCATACCTTCGAATTTTAATGATATGAGCGAGGGGTGGTGAAGTGTAGGTGGTGGATCGTCGGATTGGGGAGGACGGCGGCGATTTTTAGGTGGTGATGGCGGTGATTTTTGGTGTTTTAGGGTAGAAAATCGCGTGAGGAAGGAGAAGGGAAGAAGAAAGAGGAGAAAAGGGGAAAATAAGGGAAAAAGGGGGATTTTTACCCTTAAATCCGCCTCAGTCACGGCCGTGACCTGTAAAGGTCATGACCGTGACGACGGGCAGTGTGCGACTCAGGTACGGGTCACGGCCGTGACGTCATAGTCATAGGCCGAGACCCAATCGAGAACCATATTTTTTTTTTATTATTATTTTTATTTTTTTTTTCTTTTTTTTCTTCAAGTCACGGCCGTGACGGCTTAAGCCGTTGGCCGTGACAATAGGCAGTGTGTGCCTCTTCGTGTCTGGGCGAAGTCACGGCCGTGACGCTTAAGCGTTTGGCCGTGAGATCTGGCAGAAGGTTCGACAAGAGCTCCCTATTGGTCACGGCCGTGAAGGCTTAAGCCTCTGGCCGTGACTCTTGGCAGCGTGCATGTATGTGCGCATCGGTATGCACGTCACGGCCGTGACTGCTTAAGCAGTTGGCCGTGATCGCCGAATTTTTTTTTTTTTTTTTTATCCTAAGACAAATAAAAATACCTGGGTTGCCTCCCAAGAGCGCTTACTTTACCGTCTTTAGCCGGACGTTTCGTTGATCGCTCAATTTTGGAAGTCCAAGTACAGTACTTCCTTCTCGGTCCCTTCTTCCTCGCCTGCGAGATAATGCTTCAACCTATGGCCGTTCACCTTAAAAGTACCCTGCTCCGTTCCTGAAATCTCAACAGTACCATAAGGAAAAACACGGGTAACAGTGAACGGTCCTGACCAGCGTGATCTAAGCTTGCCAGGGAAGAGCCTAAGTCGAGAGTTAAAAAGAAGGACTTGATCCCCTTCCTGAAACTCTCGCCTTTGCCTAATCTTTTTATCATGATATGCCTTAGAACGTTCCTTGTACATGCGGGCGTTATCATAAGCCGACAAACGCCACTCGTCTAACTCGTTGATTTGGAGTTGCCGCTTTCCGCCGGCGTTCCCCAAATCGAGATCTAAGGACTTGATGGCCCAATATGCCTTATGCTCTATTTCTACGGGAAGATGGCATGCTTTTCCATAGACTAATTTGTATGGTGTAGTGCCTATGGGGGTCTTATATGCAGTCCTATATGCCCAAAGTGCATCATTTAACTTATTTGCCCACTCCCTACGGTTCCCCTCTATGGTTTTCTCTAGAATACGTTTCAACTCACGGTTCACTACCTCGACTTGACCACTAGCTTGGGGATGATATGGGGTGGATAGGCTATGCTTAACACCGTAACGTTCTAACGTGCGTGCAAACTGGGTGTTACAAAAGTGAGTGCCTCTATCACTTATGATGCATCTAGGTGCCCCAAAACGTGAAAACAATGCTCGCAAAAATCTAACGACTACCCTAGCATCATTCGTGGGTAAGGCTTGTGCCTCGGCCCACTTAGAAACATAATCGACAGCGACTAGGATGTACTTATTGTTGTACGAGCTAGGAAATGGGCCCATGAAATCAATACCCCATACATCGAAAATTTCGCAAACTAAGATGAAGTTCTGGGGCATTTCGTCGCGTTTAGAAATGTTACCTGCGCGCTGACACTGATCACAAGTGTCAACGTACCTTTGCGCGTCCTTGAAGATCGTGGGCCAGTAGAATCCGCTCTCCAACACCTTCTGAGCGGTACGATTTGCTGCATAATGCCCTCCGGTCGGTCCATTGTGGCAATGTCTAAGGATCTGCGTCGATTCCGGGGCAGCCACGCATCGCCGTATTACCTGGTCCGCACATCGCATGAAAAGATACGGGTCTTCCCAAAAGTAGTACCTCAAATCAGAAAAGAATTTCTTCTTTTGCTGACTCGTGTATTCCTTTGGTAGGACCCTCGCAACCAGGTAGTTAGCGTAATCTGCAAACCAAGGGGTGTCGTCACTTACTACGTGTATCGCGTAGAGGTGCTCGTCTGGGAACCGATCGTGTATCGCCCTCTCGTTCTTATTGTATATCTCGGACTCCTCTAGTCGGGAAAGGTGATCTGCCGCTAGGTTCTCCGCACCCTTCTTGTCGCGGATCTCTATATCGAACTCTTGCAGTAGCAGGATCCACCGAATTAGTCTTGGCTTGGCGTCGGGCTTTGCTAACAAGTACTTGAGAGCAGAGTGGTCAGTAATAACAATAACTTTAGACAGGATTAAATATGACCTGAACTTGTCGAAAGCAAACACGACGGCCAACAGCTCCTTCTCAGTGGTCGTGTAATTGGCTTGGGCTGCGTCTAACGTCTTACTCGCGTAATAGATTGGCCTGAAGTGGTTGTCCTTACGCTGCCCTAGCACGGCCCCAACTGCATAGTCACTAGCATCGCACATTAGTTCAAAGGGTAGCCCCCAGTCGGGGCAACCATATAGGTGCTGCGATAAGTCTCTCCTTAAGTAAATTGAAAGCATGCAGGCATTCGTCATTGAAATCAAACGGGGCATCTTTCTCTAACAATCTAGACATAGGACGTGCGACTTTAGAAAAGTCTTTGATAAATCTACGATAAAATCCCGCATGTCCTAGAAAACTTCTAATCGACTTCACGTTCGAGGGAACAGGCAATTTTTCTATCGTCTCTAACTTAGCTCGGTCCACTTCGATTCCTTTAGAAGAAATCTTATGACCGAGAACTATACCCTCTCGAACCATGAAATGGCACTTTTCCCAATTAAGTGCCAAATTCGTTTCCTCGCATCGTGCGAGCACGAGCTTCAGATTCGATAAACATGCATCAAACGAGGAACCGAAAACAGAAAAGTCGTCCATAAATACCTCCATTACCTCACCTACCAGTTCGTCGAATATGGCCATCATGCATCGCTAAGGTGGCTGGGGCATTGCATAATCCGAATGGCATCCTTCGGTACGCGAACGTTCCGAATGGGCACGTAAACGTCGTCTTCTCCTGGTCCTCGGGTGCTATAGGAATCTGTAGATAACCTGACAAACCATCAAGGAAACAATAGAATGAGTGACCTGCTAATTTTTCTAACATCTGATCAATAAAAGGTAGGGGAAAATGATCTTTTCTCGTCGCATCATTCAACTTCCTGTAGTCTATACAGACGCGCCATCCGGTCACGGTTCTCGTGGGGATCAGTTCGTTCTTATCGTTGGTGACGACCGTCATGCCTCCCTTCTTTGGGACTACTTGGACCGGGCTGACCCATGCGCTGTCTGAGATGGGATAGATCATCCCCGCGTCTAGCAGCTTGATTACTTCCTTCTTGACAACGTCCTTCATGTTGGGATTGAGGCGCCTTTGACGTTGAGCGACCGGCTTGAAGTCATCCTCCATGAGGATCTTGTGTGTGCAGTAGCTGGGATTGATACCCCTTATGTCGGATATCTTCCATGCCAGGGCCTTCTTGTGGGTCTTCAACACGTCTAAAAGCTGATCCTTCTGCCCATCATCGAGGTTTGAGGAGATTATGACCGGCAGCCCTCCATTATTGTTCAGAAACGCGTACTCGAGGTGGTCGGGCAGCGGCTTTAATTCTAGGACCGGCGGTTCCTCAACTGAGCTCTTCTCCTTGTCCTCTTCGCTGCTTTCATCGATGGCTACAATAGGCTCGTCGACTTCCTCCCCACACTCGTCGATTGCCATAAGCGTGTGTATGTCGTGATCGCCGACCTGTGACAGACCTTGCACGGAAAAGAGAAAGTCGTGCTCAAATACGTCTAAGAAATAACACTTATCATCCTGCTCGCTACCCTTTTTCATTGAGTCGGCCATATCAAAGGTAACCTTTTCCCCATCTACCGTCAAGGTTAACGTCCCGTTCCTAACGTCTATCATGGTCTCCCCCGTGGCTAAGAATGGTCTACCTAAAATCAAGGGGACATTTTCGTCTTCCTCCATATCTAAGATAACGAAATCTGCGGGAATCACAAACTTATCTACTTTAACTAAGACATCCTCGATAACACCTCGAGGGTACTTTAACGATCTATCAGCTAATTGGAGGCTCATCCTAGTGGGTCGCGGTTCACCTAGACCTAGACGCTTAAACATAGAATACGGCATGAGATTAATACTAGCGCCTAAGTCAGCTAACGCACGTTCGATTACTAAATCTCCTATAAGACAGGGAATAGTAAAACTCCCTGGGTCTTTTAGCTTCTTAGGAATCTTGCTTTGGAGGATCGCTGAGCACTCCCCTCGTAGGCAGACGGTGGAGACGTGTTCGAGCTTCCTTCTGTTCGTCAGCAAGTCCTTCAAGAACTTGGCGAAGCTGGGCATCTGCGTAATAGCTTCAACAAAAGGTAAGTTAATATGTAATTCCTTACACATACCCATAAATTTACCAAACTGCGCCTCGTTCTTGTCCTTTTTCAGTCGGGCCGGGTACGGGATCTTCGGTTGGTATGGCTTCACCGGTGGCCGCTGAATCTCCGTCACCTTATCCTTTTCGGGCTCGACCTTCTCCTTCTCAGCGTCGGCCTTCTCGGCGTCGTCACCCCTGACCTCCTCAACTTCGGGCTCGTCGTGGCTCTCGAAGTTGGTACTCTCCTTGGCTTTCTTTTTGGCGGGCACTTCTTGCAATTCCCGTCCATTCCTCAATGTCACCGCCTTGCAGTACTCCTTTGGATTTGGCTCGGTGTAGCTTGGGAGCGATCCTTGAGTGCGCCCCGCCAACTGCTTCGCCATCTGGCCCATCTGTTGCTCCAACTTTTTGAGCGAGGCATCCGTGTTCTGAGCACGCAAGTCATTCGCCTCCATGTACTCCTCCATCTTCGTCATTCGGCTTTCGTGGGCTGCGGTGGTGCTGCTGAAATTCGTGAGAAGCGTCTTCATCATGTCCTTCATCTCCCTCATGTCGTCGGATCCTCCCGCGGGTGCGTTCTGGTATTGTCGTGGTGGCCCGTTTTGGAATCCGGAAGGTCGGGGCTGAAATCCTGGTGGTCCTTGGCTCTGATGGTTCTGATTTCCGTACGCCAAGTTAGGATGTGCCCGAGGCTGGAAACTTCGCTGCCCACCTTGATAATTGCCCATGTAATCAACATGCTCATGCGGCTGGCCAAGCTGGCATTCTGAGGTCTCGTGGGCTGCTCCGCAAATTCCGCACAAGGGCACATAAGGGGTGTGCTGCGTCGGTGTGGTAGTGGCCACGGCGTTCACGGGCTGAGTCTGCCCGGACTTGGGAAGCAATGCACCAATTACCGTCTGCAACTGAGAGTTCGTCGAGGCGAGTTGTTGCTGGAGCGCCTCGATCTTAGCGTTAGTGGCCGTCTCCTCGCTCACTCCAAATACGCCTGTCGTCTTCATCCTGGTATTTCCCCTCATGAAACTGTTCCTCGAGTAGTCCTCAATCAAATTCCACGCGTCGGTGGCGTTGAGCTTCACGAGCCCTCCTCCTGCGGCTCCGTCTAACATATGGACCGTCTGATCGTTGAGCCCCTCGTGGAATCGGTTGATCTGGGCCGCCTTCGACATCCCGTGCTGTGGGCATCTCTTCAATAACGCCTTGTAACGCTCCCACACCTCGTAGAGATTTTCAGACTCCTTCTGATGGAATAAAGAGATTTCTGTCTTCAATCGTAGCACCTTCGAAAGTGGGAAGTAATGGCCGATAAACGCGGCTCGCAGCTCCTCCCAGGTGGTAATCGAGCGGGGTGGCAGCATCTCAAGCCAATCCTTGGCTCTGAACTTCAAAGAGAATGGGAACAACATGAGCTTAATCGCGTCGCCCGGAACACCATTGATTTTGATGGTGTCGGTGACCGTCAAAAACGCCTTCAGATGGGAGTAAGGATCGTCATCGGGGTTGCCCTCGAACTGGGCCGTCTGGAAAATCATCTGAAGCCAAGAGTGCTTCAGTTCAAAGTTGTTGTTCTCGATCGGCGGAATGACTATCGCCGACTCCGTACCGCCTAGCGCGGCATTCTTGAGGAGGTCCTGAAGTGATGGTTCCTCCTCGGGAATGTTATGGACGGGCACTCGGTGGTCCGCCATGTCCACCTCTGTGTAGGGACTATCTACGGCTGCCTCTACACGTGAATTCTGAATGGATTCCTGCGAACTATCCTCTGAATAGCTAACTAAGTGGTCCTGAGAGCTAGTGGATGCTCCTTCAGTATCGTACTTCAGTTTTCTTCGCAACTTTCGTTCGAAATCCGAGTCGGCTTCAACGATGGGGCCCGATGGATGGCTTCGGGTCATTCACCGCTGAATCGCACCTTCAATGAGTGAGAAATAAAGATTAGAGAAAAGTAAACAAATACGATGAATAAAAATACGAAATCAATAACGACGCAGGAAGACAACTAATGCAAATAACACAATTAACGCAAACAGTAAAAGCAAAGAAAACGTCGAAATCACAGTGGCTAAAGTACCGAACTACGGTGTTCCTAATATCAATTTATTCCCCGGCAACGGCGCCAAAAACTTGATCGACACGTAGTGAGTGATGAAAGTGCGACAAGTGATAAAATAAAACGTAAACCTAATTACTATCACCAACGTGCGATAGGCAGTGAACCCATCGTTTGTAGTGCAGTAAAGTGAGTAAACGAGTATCGAACACAAGGAATGAATCAAGTACTAGTAATGACCTAATCGACTCGATATTTAGCCTAAAGAAAATACGCAAATTGTTTGACGACTCAACCTAACAGACCACTCCTAATTCAATCAGAAATTCAAAGGACGCGACTAACTGATACGAGAGTTTTCAGATGATAAAGACGTGCTCGGGATTCGAATCCCGCTAGGTATTTACAGCTAAGACAATAAAATCGCTCCTAAGTGCTTAAGACTAAATCGCAGTAATTTCCTGCCCGCTTGCGAGTTTGCTGTCGCCCTAAACGCTCGCGGGAATATAAAATTCACGAATTACTAACGCGAGGCTCGAGTATTTGCTTTCGCCCTATACTCGAATCCTATCTTCTATGAACGGCCTAAACGTTATTTAGCTGTCGCCCTAAACGTTTTTCCAAGCAATCACTTTAACACATAGACATATTAAAGCAACGAAACATATTCATAGAACGATAAATAGTCAATAGCACAAAGTCACGATAATATATGTCTTAACTGCGAATTATTCTAGCGTTCATCTAATCCCAAACACAACGGGATTTAGCTACTCATAATAAAGGGAAAAACTACGAAAGAATTGAAAGATAAAGCCGAAGAACTCATGATCTTTCCTACTGATGAATCTGGGGTGATCTCGGGGAAAGATCTTCGTTCTTCGTTAATTCGCCGTGGATTCTTCGTTGATCCGTCTCTTGCGCTCTGGGACGGGATTTCCTGTTCTTTTCGCCCTAATTTCGTCTCTGGATGATTGGGAATTGATCTCTGGTGAGTTGTGTCGATTCTGGGTCGAATTTGGGCTTTTTATACTGATTCCCGAGTCGGTCACGGCCTGGGACATGGGCCGTCACGGCCGTGACCATCATCGTCCGCGTCTCGTCACTTTCTGCCCCAGGTCACGGCCAAGTGCATTGGAGGTCACGGCCGTGACCATGATCAGCGCACCTCTCTGCCTCGCGTCACGGCCAGACGCGTTAAGCGTCACGGCCGTGACCATCACCAGCGTTCTTCTCTATCGCGTACTGTCCCTCGTCACGGCCGTGACGCGTATTGCGTCTGGCCGTGACCGAGGGCAGTGTTGCCCATTTCGCTCCGTTTTGCCTCGTTTTCGCTCGTTTTCGCCCGAAACTCGTCCTAAGCTCCTTCAACAATCAAACAAGTGTAAATATATCGAATAAATGCGTAATTTAATTGCTAAAGCTCTATTATACCCTGAATAAATATTACGATAAACGCATTGAAATGCGTTTATCAACAAGAATTGCGACAATGAATACATCCAAAACCCCTGTAAGGATAAAAGAAATCGATGCCCCGTGTTATTCCAATCGGCGTAATTTCGGGGACGAAATTCTTTTAAGGGAGGGAGGATGTAATACCCGTAAATTTTAAACGGGATTTTGATGTGATTAATGTAAATTAGGAATTGAGGCCGTGGCAAAATGAAGATGTTGGAACGAAGATATAAATTTTTTTTATATATAGTATCAAATTAATCAAAGAATAGCCGAAAATAATAGTAGAGATACTTCAAATATTTGGACTATAGATAACATAATAAAATAAGGTTTATAATAATGATAATGGGCTATGGTTAATATATGAATTCCGGCCCAAATTCTCATAAGAAAAAGCTTTAGTAAAAGAAATAACATTTCCTAAGCTACAAGGAAAAGTCTCGTTATTATCTTCATGTCAAATCTTACACAAATATCGACAAACACTATACTTATCTAAATACACAAGTGGGTATCAATTATCACTACAAGAAAACCCTTATATGATAACGAGTGAAACACGAAAGGAGAAGCAAGGAAGAAATCGAGTTTCAACAAGCTTAATACACTCGATAAGTTAAGGTATATTAAGATCTTTGAGCTAAATATGTATGTTTATTACATCTTCAATATATATGTATATATTTACGTGATTATATGAGATTTATAAAAAGGTTCGAATTATGCCTTTGATTTAGTCCTCGAAAACTCGATTTATAACCATGGGAATTAAGTGAAGAATTATGAGATTGGTTTAAGGTCTGATATATGTAATATGTCCCATGAGGAATCGAAGTTTTAAGATGAAGTAGTTTCTGGGGTTAGTATAGTTTGGAGTATAGAAGATGATATTAATGGTACGAGTTTAGGGTTTCTGGGGAAGTTATGAACGTTAGAAAAGATTTCGAGGTGTATTAGGTTGGTAAGGTCTCGATATCTACCTCCTAACAAGAAAATGTCGATAAGGTATAGTATAAAGATCTCGAAATTAGCCTAGAAAGTCGAGAGATACACATATAGATAGATGTCGAGACGTATAGTGAAGGGACTCGACATTTGTTCTCGATATTTTATATTATATGTTCACCATGGTCTCGACTTTTACATTCGACATTTTTCTCACAAAAGACCTCGATATAAGTAAAAGGCTTCGACATTACTTAGAGGGCTTCGACATTTTCCTTTAAGAACTCGACATTCTATAGGTTTCGACATTTATCACAGAATGGGTCTCGATATTATTAGAAGGTCTCGACATATGTATGATAAAGTCTCGACATTTTATTGGTAAGGTTTCGACATTTATATTGATAAGGTTTCGACATTTTATAAGCATGATCTCGATATTATATGTCTCGATATTTAATGAACATAGTTTCGACATTTTAAGATATCGACATTTTATAGCTTTCGACATGTATCTCGACATTATATATATGACTCGACATTAGTTTAAGGTCCCGACATTTTAATTTCGACATCCAAGTTTCGGACTAATATGATCTCGATATTACTTATTATGTTGTGTCTCGACATTTATAATTGTTTTTTAGGGTCTCGACATTTTATAAGACTTCGAAATTGTCCATGACTATATTTCGACATTTAATAAAATAAATTTCGATATTTTAAGGGTATTATTTATTTATTGGAAATTTCATTATTTCTAGGTTTCTATAAATTTTAGGGTTTTCGAGAACTAGCACATTAAACTAATAATATTTATTTATTCAGAGGATCGATATATAGGGACTACACCGGACTTCTTATTTAATCATAGCAGGAGGACAGGTAGGTGGAATATCCATCTACAACGCGTAAACACCGATTTGATAATTATGTGATTTTATGTGCTTCGGTGAATTATGTGTTTTACGTATTTTATGTGCATTTCATGTGGCATCACGTTTCATGTATTATCACGTAAATGCCTGCATGTGCATTACATGTCATTTCACGGAGTGTACCGTGGTGGAACGGTGGTACTGTATTGTACCTTGTGAGCGAGTAGCCGATATTGGCTGTCGACCCGTAGAGGAGTCACGTGAGTGGGGCATCTGCTGTGCGCCAGCGCCTGTGACGGTGAGCCATTGGCCCGTTGGACATTATGCGGCAGACTGCGGGCGACCTAGAAAGGAACGACTTGGGACATCCCCAAGTAGACAAGCTAGTGTAGGCCACGCTGTCGCATGCGGGAGGAGGCGACCTGGAGAGCGCGACCTGGGTACCCTTACGGGGCCTAGTGTAGGCTACCAGCGTGGGCACCGCATTGGCAGAAGAGGCGACCCGAGAGTGTGACCTGATACGGCTCAGGGAGGCTGCTCGGTGTAGGCCACTGCCGTAGTGTTGTGATCGTGTTGTCGTAGTGTTCGTGATCGTGGTAGTGATTTCGCGTGATGGTGCACAGTATGGAGCCCAGGGCCCATTGTGAGGTGGTGAGTGTATCCCGGTTGTGATGAGCGATAGTGAGTGGCATTGCATTGTGAGAATTGGGGGTGAGTGAACGTGAGTGAGTCACACGTGCATGTGCACTATTTCACCTACTGGGCAATAGCTCAGTGTTTGCGTGTTGTAGGAAATCGATGATCGAGGCTGGCTATTGGAGCTTCCATGGGCTTTTGAGGGCGGGGCTGTACATGGATGACGACCTGTGGGCGAGTGATAGGGTGATTTGGGCCTAAGGCCCATTCGTATTAACATTTTGTGTAAACAAATGTTTTTGTAAAATGGGTTCTCCGCGGCTTTCGCTGCTAAACCCGACGCGATTTATCGCTAATTAGCGATTAGAGAGTGGGGTCGCTACACTCGCTAACGCGATGAAGAATTTTGATGACAAAATTATGGAGAGCGTGCTCAATGCCATCGAGACGTGCCACCAAGATCGTGGGAAAGCACCCGTCTCGGAGCCGTCTTCATCACAACCCATCCTCACACCCCATCAACCCGTACTACCCACACAAATCCCACCACCCATCCTCACCTACACCTCATAAATCCTGCCACAGTACCCATCAGCGAACTCCACTCAATTCTAGTCTCCATGCTGTTGGAATTGACTACAAGAACGCCGAAAGAAGATGATCTCTTCCGCCATCTCATTGATCGTCCTGACCCATCCGAAATGTGCCGCGGCCAAAGCTCCCTCTCTAAATGCCGACATGATGACCCAGACGATCAGGGCCGTCCTGAAGGGAAGAAGAGGCCAAGGATAATTACAAGGGGTCAGAGACAGAACCCTGGCGCGACTCAGACAAGTACAGGAGTCGCTGGAACCTCACAACCCACTACCCAAACAACCACCACCACGCGGTGCACCACTCAAACCCAAACCCAAACCCAAACCCAAACCCACATCGACCCACCAACTTCAAACAAGGACGCTTCCGCCCATACCACCAACCTTCTCAAGCCCCTTGCTTCCGGAAGAAGAAGCAAGTGCTGCCATGCTTGTCGCCCTAGCGCAGACTTAGGCGACTCCCTCAACTGCTCCAGACCAACCGGGACCATCAGGACATGGCGTCAACCCACACGAGGTCCTAGACAAATACATATTTGAAGGATAGTGGAAGACCCATTCCATGCCCGATGTACATCAAAGACAACGGCTTCAGGACGTTCGACACTTCCTACAACAAGCCTTGGTAGACCTTGTGCTCATAGAAGATGAAGAACTTCAGGAAGGTGAAGATTACCAGCATGATATCCCAAGGCTACCAGAGTTGATCGCGCAACGAGCGGTTTCCCCCACAAGACAAATGTCAGGGACCGTTCGGATCGACACGCCATGGGAGAACATCAAAATCGAAATCCCCTTCCTTGAAGAAGTTCGTGAACACATCTGGAGGTCGCCAGACAGGGTCAAGAAGCCGAACGAATTTGAGCTAAGAGGGATCTCTCACTGGGATCAGCAGAAGAGGATGACCTACATCTGGATGCTGACTCAACTTGGACCTGATGTAAGGATGAAGATGACTAAAGCGCAAGCAAGGAATCATTATCAGAGTTTATCTTCTATCTGCCAGCTTCTCAGCGTCTATTGTACCAAAGGAGGTCTTTCAACCCCAACCTACATTATCGAGCGAGTGGACAGAACCCGAGAGGAATTAAGCGAGAGCGATCTACCGTACCTCCCTACCGACGAGGTATACAACCTCTATCAGCTGTACGTGGAGAAGTACAAAGGTCCTCAAGGTTTCGTCAAGAAAGAATGTCTCGACGGGCTCTACCGGTTCATGATGCGCCAAGTCAAGTACTTCGCTGCACATGACCTTCAGATGGCTCTGGAGAGCAACATGAAGAAGGTCAACATGACCGCACCGCTCAACAAAGGACCTGAGATCGAATGGCTTCCAAGCAATCATGTGCACATCAGCTCAGTCCTAGGCATCACCTATCACAATCCAATCACCAAGAAGACTAGGTTGATGCTGAAGACTGAGATTCATAAGTTTTGCGACGGAACGCTCAAGGTCATCAGGAGGAATATAGAGCAAAGGTTGGAAGAAATCAACCGGGAGACGATGCTGAGAATACATCGGTTCGTGAGAGAACAGCCGCTCCTGATGTAATTGTTAGATGACATCGAGGAGCGCCTGAAGCAGAGGGAAACGCTCAGGAATTATGAGCAGGGCTGGCGTAGGTCATACTATGCCCGACGAGGACAAATGGAGCGGAAGGGCAATCAAGCACAAATGGGGAGATTGTAGAGTATCAATTTTAATTGTGCTTGCATTAGTTGCCCTTGTAATGAGGGGCTTTATGTATAGCAGTCCTTAGATTAGGACTAGTTTGATATTTATACCAAGTTGGTTTGGTATAAATAGTTGTACACACATTGAGAAAATAACAGAAAATTAGAGAATCAATCCGAAAGGCTGCCGAATTCATGTCTAGAGAGAGAAACAGCAGAACTTTCTCACACTACAGGAATTTTCTCTCGTGTTCTTCAAGTGGAGGTTTTCGATCGAAATTCATATTTCAATAATTCTAATCGATTTCCTTAGAACTCATGTCTAGGATTGATTGTGTTGACAAACGAGTACCTAACATCACCTAATAGCTAAAATTTCTGTATTTATTCAAGTTCACTGTTTAGGGTAATGAGAAATATTATATTATATTTTTATTTTTATAAAATAAACTAGATATTAGTATTGATTAATATTAATATTCCATAATTCATGTAAACGTCTATATTAATTTAACATTAGTATTGGGATAAGTGGGTCCCATCGGAAGAAGTTAATGGGATTAGCACCATTACTATGAATTCAACGGAGTTAATGAAAAAAATTTACTAAGTTTATGTTGAATAAAATGTAAGAAAATAATTAATATAACTAACTAATACAAATTCAGAAGTTATTTTCATCCCCCTAAGGGGATGCCAATAGTAGCACCCTAACAAGATAATGTAGAAAACAAAATAATAACCAAGAACCATTTTGAGCAATCTAATGAAGCATACAAGTTACATATAAAAATATATTTTCTTTATTCGTTTATTGATTCAGGGTAACCCTTTACATCACAAATTTCACAAGTCATCGGAGTCGCCATAACCTTCAGTAAACTGATCATTGCATGGACCCTCATGAACCACGATTTGCTCATCAGCTACTACTTCCGAAGAATACATCTCAAAGAAACTGTCCCAGTCAGTAATGCTCTTCAAAAGCTCAATAATGTAGGACGGAAGGGCAACATGATCATATCCACCCATTTTCTTACTACCAATTATATGTGTATGTATATGTATATGTACGCACAATGTATTAATAAACTGCTTGATTTAACACTACCTCGTCCTCCTTATATTGCCTCAGAACAAGGTAAATGGAATTCACTTTAAAATCTAATAGGAGGATTTAATAATTATGATTACCAGCATTTCATAAGACGGGGCGGGATGACGTTCGTGGCATAAATAACAAAAGGTCAGCCAAGAAGAAAAATCTGGTAAAGCTAATTATGGCAATCACTCATTAATTATTACAATAATTGATTTCCTTAGGATAAAAAGCTCATCTTTCTTTCTTTGTATCTGGTAAACGTTTAAGTTCTGAAATATGCATATTACAAAGAAAGCAAAATTTCATCCGTAGAGTAACTAGTTTGCCTACCCCGAGAAGTTGTCTCATTTATTGCGAAATATTTCGGGGAAAATATAAGTGATAAATGAATTTTGCGCTATGTATAATACTCCGTTTACGCATTACCGGTCGATATTAATTTGAATTTCATCATACATTATGCTTTTATGTTTGTATTTCATTCTCTACAGATATTGGTGAAAAATAAATACAACCGGGAATATTCAGAAGCGGAGAAAATTGGAGGATCGGAACTCGCAAATACAAGCCCAGAAATCATTTGAGCCTATGAGTACAATGAAAGGAAGAAACAACCCAAGAGCTAAAATAAGCCCAAACCCATGTAGGAATACACATACACATACGTACACCCACATATCAATTGCTAAAGCACACAAAAGAGGAAAATGAACAAAGGAAAAGAGAAAAGGAGACCGACGATGGAGACTGCAAGGAAAAGAGGAAATCGGCTCACGGCTCAAGGAAGAAAACGAAGATTTCAACCGTTCTTTGAGCAGCCAGACAAGGATTATTGTCTCCTCCATCATGTATAAATAAAGCGATGGAAGCAAGCACAGGAGAGGGCCATATACACGCTGAAACATCCCTCAAAGCTCACGTTCGAGGCCACCTGAAGCAATATTTGGCAGAACAACGACCGCGGAGGAACCGAGCTCGCTGCTCTTGGTGCTGTTCGGGGCTGAAATTTCATCACAAAGGAACTTCGACGAAGCTCACAGCTCACCAAGGAAGGCCCCTGCTGACCAGCTCTTGTTGGGGTCCGTAGCCGTATGGACCCGAAAAACTTTAAACCTTGATTGGATTAATTAAGGCGTTAAACTTAATACAGCGGAATAGAAAACGTACCTGAGAATTCCATAGCGTTCTTGGCGAGAACAGGGTATGTGGATCTTCCAAGTACGTGTACGCGAAACCTTTAGCTCGGGGAAGATGGGTACCCCAAGGATCCTTAGACAGTCGCTAGGGTTTTATGAGACGACGGCTGTGTGTTTCGTTGTACAGCACTTAGGGACCACACCCATATTTATAGATGTCATAATGGGCTGGCCCGTTAGTAAGCCCATCAGATACTTACGTTCCAGCCCCCAGGAATTCTACACAATTATTAATTAACCCCACACATCTTATTTAATTGCGACACCGAATGGGTCCTTTAACTTAATTACAATATTTGGCATACGACTAATACCACAATACATGTACGTCTACATGTCCGAACGTTATTGTGCTTGGAATACGTAGTCGAATAGTCCCAACCTTACAATCTCCCACTGGACTATAAGACGTTGTATTTATCAAATAAGCACCCTTCGTCGTATACTAAATATCGTACCGAATATAGCTATAACCAAAGTGTCGCATATGAAATCAATCTCGTCCATCAATATTGTTGATGCAAGAACTAAAGGGGTAGTCGTTATACATATATCGTAACTCAACCCACAATAATCACGAACACCAACTCCATCGAACGACATAGATCAAGTGTGGACGTGTAGCATGGAAATTACATGCTCAGTTGATCACGCATGCCTATTTCCAACTGGTCCTACTTTAGTGAGATCAGAATTCAGAGATAAACTAATGGATATCTGAAAAAACCCAAATGTCATGACATAAACAGGTACTAAAGAAACTTTATTAAATAATCATTAAACACAGAATTTACAGAATCCACGATAAACATAAAACTTAATTCGTTACACCCATACGAGCAACATGCTCATGAAATATAGCGGGCGCTAACGCTTTAGTAAGTGGATCTGCAATCATAAAATCTGTTCCTATATGCTCAATGATTATATATCCACTCTGAACTCGTTCTTTCACAACCAGGAACTTAATGTCTATGTGCTTAGACCTGGAAGAGCTCCTGTTGTTATTGGAATACAGGACCGCCGAATTGTTGTCACAGAATAGCTTTATTGGTCGTTCAACGGAATTGACAACTTTGAGTCCTGTCACTAAGTTGCGCAGCCAAACAGCCTGGTTGGAGGCCTCGTAGCAAGCTACAAATTCTGCCTCCATCGTAGATGAAGCGATAAGTGTCTTCCACGAATCGCTCCCCCAGCCAGCATAAAAACGTAACCAGATGTCGATTTGCGGCTGTCCAGGCATCCGGCAAAATCAGAGTCACAATACCCAATGATCTCCAAATACTCTGACTTTCTGTATGTGAGCATATAATCCTTCGTCTTTTGAAGATATCGAAAGACCCTTTTGGCTGCTACCCAATGTTCTCTACCCGGATTGCTTTGGTATCGACCAAGCATTCCTACGATGAACGCCAAATCAGGTCTGGTGCAAACCTGTGCGTACATTAAACTTCCTACTGCCGACGCATATGGTATATCCTTCATGTGCTTGGATTCCAAAATATTATCCGGACACTGTTTGAGGCTGAACTTATCACCTTTTGAGACTGGAGTGTCATGTGGACGACAATTTTCCATGCTAAACCTTTGCAGTACCTTTTCGATGTAGCTCTTTTGTGATAAACCCAAGAGTTCCCCGTGAGCGATCACGGTGAATCTGGATCCCTAATACAAAAGAAGCTTCCCCAAGATCTTTCATGTCAAAATGACCCGAAAGAAATCTCTTGGTGTCCCGAAGTAAATTAACATCGCTGCTAGCTAGTAAAATGTCGTCTACGTATAATACCAAAAAGATAAACCTGCTCCCACTGAATTTGTGATACACACAGTCCTCAACAGAGTTAGCCTCAAAACCGAACGAGGTGATAGTCTGATGAAACTTTTGGTACCACTGGCGAGAAGCCTGCTTGAGTCCGTAGATGGATTTCTTTAGTTTACAGACCAGTGGGCTAGATTTGTCCGAAGCCAAGCCCTCTGGCTGCAACATATATATAGTTTCCTCGAGATCTCCATTGAGGAAAGCTGTCTTTACGTCCATTTGATGCAACTCAAGGTCAAAATGTGCCACAAGCGCCATAATAATTCTAAAAGAGTCTTTCGATGAAACTGGAGAGAAAGTCTCTTTATAATCTATGCCTTCCCTCTGAGTAAATCCTTTCGCGACAAGACGAGCTTTATATCTCTCAATGTTACCCAGTGAATCCCGTTTGGTTTTAAATACCCATTTGCAACCAATCGGTTTCACGCCTTCAGGTAACGAGACGAGATCCCAAACGTCGTTGTCCTTCATGGATTGGATTTCCTCCTTTATGGCATTGGTCCATTCGCGAACCTTAGAGCTTTCCATTGCCTCTTGATAAGTAAAGGGATCATCTCCCACTAAATCAATGGTATCCTCATGCTCGTGAAGAAATACAACGTAATCATCCGGAATTGCATTTCTCCTTTCTCGCGTTGACCTCCGTAGAGGCGCTGGTTCGATCTGAGGTTCATGAGTTTGTACTTGATGATCAGCTTCAGCTTCACCTTCGTAAGGCTGATCGTGATGAACAGCTACAGGTGAAGTATGCTGATCCGTTGGAGGAACGATTTCATCTTCGTCCATATCTCGAGGTCGGATAACCATAGGGACAAAAATTTCGTCCTGACCGACCTGAGCTGTATGAAGAGGAATTTCTGAACCCTCTTCCTTGAATAGAAAATCGTTTCGATTATCCTTATCCTCCCCAAACTCAAGATCCTCAAAGAACCTGGCATTTTCTGTCTCGAAAAATGTTCTTGTTGTGGGATCATAAAATTTATAGCCTCGTGATTTTTCCGGATAACCTACAAAGTAGCTACTAACAGTCCTTGAGTCCAATTTCTTTTCGCCCGGCCTATAAGGCCGTGCCTCAGTAGGACATCCCCAAACTCGTAAATACCTAAGAACGGGCCTTTTACCCGTCCATAACTCGTAAGGGGTACTGTTCGTAGCTTTAGTAGGGACTCTATTAAGAATGTAGGCTGCGGTTCTTAATGCGTCGCCCCAGAGAGAGTGAGGTAAAGTCGTACGAGCAATCATACTCCTCACCATATCCTGAAGGGTTCTGTTTCGTCTCTCAGCAACACCGTTCATATTTGGACTTCCTGGCATGGTGTACTGAGGGACGATCCCACACTCCTCTAGAAACTTAGCAAACGGTCCTGGACGTTGTTCACCTGATCCGTCATACCTTCCGTAGTATTCTCCACCACGGTCGGATCTGACAGCCTTAATCGTTTTGCCGTGTCGATTTTCGACTTCGGCTTTAAACGCCTTAAAAACGTCAAGTGCTTCAGACTTCTCATGGATTAGGTACAAATACCCATAACGAGAGTAATCGTCAATGAACGTGATAAAGTAGCGTTGTCCATTCCAAGAAGCCGTAGGGAATGGACCACACACATCCGTATGAATCAGTTCTAAGACTTCCTTAGCTCTCTCAGCATTTAATTTTCTTTTATTTGTTGTTTTACCCTTTATACACTCGATGCATAAATGATCTCCGGATTTATCAAGTGTTTCCAGAATTCCATCAGACACAAGCTTATCAATTCTCCTTTCGGATATATGACCCAAACGCTTATGCCACAGACCAAATGAATTCTCGGATGGTAACTTGCGCTTAATTCCTCTAGTTTCTACATTATGGGACTCTTCGTAGTTTACTGTATCAAGTAGATATAGATTATCATGTTCAGATAAGTTACTGGTTCCAATAGCCGAAGATTTAGAATAAATAACACACTTTCTGTTACCAAATGAACAAATATAACCTTCTTTGTCCAAAACAGAAACTGAAATCAAATTCCGTCTAAATGACGGCACAACGAAAGTGTTATTCAAATCCAAAAAGAAACCAGAACGTAATAATAATCTAAAAGTCCCCACGCCTTGAACTTCAACTGCTTCTCCAGCCCCCATATAGATGAATCTTTCAGCATCACTGGGCTTTCGGCAGCTCAGGCAACCCTGCATAGACATACTTATGTGAGTTGTAGCACCGGAATCAACCCACCACGTATATGCAGGTACAGAAACCAAATTAATTTGAGCGCTTACAAAAGCCAAATTTGTACCTTTCTTTAGTCGCCAAGCATGATACTTGGCGCAGTCCTTCTTCAAGTGAGAAGCTTTCTTACAGAAGAAGCATTCAATTGTTTTTTCTTTACGCTCTTTTTCAGAGCCCTTAGGCTTCTTCTGATTGACCGCATTTTCCTTAGCCTTTCTCTTTTTGCCAACAGAGTGAGTCGAAGCTAGATGAGCACTCTCGACTTTATGCTGCCTAAGTCTCTCCTCTTCTTGCACCAAATGAGAAATGAGCTCATTAATTGTCCATTTTTCCTTCTGACAATTATAGCTCACCTCGAATTGACTGTAGTGTGCAGGGAGAGAGACAAGCACCAAATGAACAACCAAATCCTCAGGAAGTTCGAGCTTGAGTGCTCTCAGCTTAGTGGCTAAATCCGCCATTTCGAGAATATACTCACGAATGTTACCGTTGCCCTTATACCTCATGGAAACAAGTTTGCGTAAAGCAGCACTTGTCTCCGCCTTATCGTTTTTCGCAAAACGCTCCTGTAGGGCATCGAGAAACTCCTTTGCAGTCGCCTCTGATGACACAATACTCAAGAAGGTCTCTGGGATTGCATTCTTCATGACCATAAGACTTACGCGGTTAGTCCGCTCCCACTTTTCGTGAGCTCTCTGGTCCTGACGAGAGCTCTCGTCAGTGAGTTCAGCTGGACGCGGATTAATAATAGCGTAATCTAGGTCCAGACAACCCAGAACCATAAGCAATTTATTTTTCCAAGCAGCGAAGTTCATTCCACTTAGTTTAGGAATGTTGTTCATGGCAGAGTCGTAGTCGCAACACCGACCATCTCAGCTGAAAAGAGAACGATGATTGAATTAACTCACAATTTTAAGCTTTAATAATGATTAAAAAATTAAATAATAACAACCCATCTTCAGCTTAATCGTTGTGCAAAAGAGCCTAACGAAGGTTAGGTAGTCAATCCACGAGTGATCAAACTGGTGCAACGATCAAGCGTCTGTACCCTATTCCAGCCAAGTAGTCGCCTTCCGAAGGGCCGATCAACTACTCGCAATGGAAAGACCTTCAGGTACTTCAGCTTACCGTCACAGACGTACACAAGCCACTGCCAGATAATCGCCTTCCGAAGGGCCGGTCGAAATATCCGCATGCGTCATGTTACGCCACCGACCCGACTATTAGATTTATAAAATCTCCACAGCAGAGGTCACGAAGGTGACTATACTGCTTCAATAAAATATCTCTAATAATCGATAAGCGTCTTTATGCCGTTATTAAATTTAATAATCACTGTCTGTTAAAAGTCGCAATTTTTCCGAATACTTCTGACTTTAAAAGCACCCCGAATAGTCACGGAAAATAGCCAACTAATAACACTTTCGTTGTGCCATCATTTAGACGGAATTTGATTTCAGTTTCTGTTTTGGACAAAGAAGGTTATATTTGTTCATTTGGTAACAGAAAGTGTGTTATTTATTCTAAATCTTCGGCTATTGGAACCAGTAACTTATCTGAACATGATAATCTATATCTACTTGATACAGTAAACTACGAAGAGTCCCATAATGTAGAAACTAGAGGAATTAAGCGCAAGTTACCATCCGAGAATTCATTTGGTCTGTGGCATAAGCGTTTGGGTCATATATCCGAAAGGAGAATTGATAAGCTTGTGTCTGATGGAATTCTGGAAACACTTGATAAATCCGGAGATCATTTATGCATCGAGTGTATAAAGGGTAAAACAACAAATAAAAGAAAATTAAATGCTGAGAGAGCTAAGGAAGTCTTAGAACTGATTCATACGGATGTGTGTGGTCCATTCCCTACGGCTTCTTGGAATGGACAACGCTACTTTATCACGTTCATTGACGATTACTCTCGTTATGGGTATTTGTACCTAATCCATGAGATGTCTGAAGCACTTGTTGGGGTCCGTAGCCGTATGGACCCGAAAAACTTTAAACCTTGATTGGATTAATTAAGGCGTTAAACTTAATACAGCGGAATAGAAAACGTACCTGAGAATTCCATAGCGTTCTTGGTGAGAACAGGGTATGTGGATCTTCCAAGTACGTGTACGCGAAACCTTTAGCTCGGGGAAGATGGGTACCCCAAGGATCCTTAGACAGTCGCTAGGGTTTTATGAGACGACGGCTGTGTGTTTCGTTGTACAGCACTTAGGGACCACACCCATATTTATACATGTCATAATGGGCTGGCCCGTTAGTAAGCCCATCAGATACTTACGTTCCAGCCCCCAGGAATTCTACACAATTATTAATTAACCCCACACATCTTATTTAATTGCGACAGACCCCCTTAAATTAATTGATCACCGAATGGGTCCTTTAACTTAATTACAATATTTGGCATACGACTAATACCACAATACATGTACGTCTACATGTCCGAACGTTATTGTGCTTGGAATACGTAGTCGAATAGTCCCAACCTTACAGCTCTAACTCAAGGAACAGGTAAGCGAGGCAGCGTGTGTAGGTGAGATTGGGCTGCATGTGTGTTAGGAGCCAACAAAGGGGCAGCAACGTGATTATCGTGTGCATTCGCAACTCGCCCACCAACTGCTCGACAAAAGTCCTCAGCGAAGGATCAACCACTTAGGCGATATTCAGGGAAGAAATTATGATTTTGTTGTTGTTATTTATGCTTCTCGTCGTGTTGATGTTTCGTATGAGTAGCTAATCTCGCAGTTTGAGATAACGATGAACCCTAGCGATATTGTACGTGTGTTAAAGTATTATTGTTTTGGCTATTATTACGACTCGGTTACGAATTATGATATTGTTTTGATTATGTCTATGTGGTCGAAATAATTATCGGGAAATCGTACGCTACGCTCGAGAGAGGGGCGACGATTAGCCCACTCGTGAACGAGCGGAATAAACTCATCGCTAGAGATAGGTTGAACTACCCCGCCGGATTAGAGTCAAATTTAATAGCGGGAGTCATTGTTGTTTATTGCGGTCTGCGATTAAGTTGGGAAGCTTGCCCAGCTACTTAAGACGTGGATTAGTTGTTACGAGTCGAAGCGAGTAAGCGCAGTTTCGCCCAATCGTAGAAACCCGTGTACATACCATATGAATCCCCACGGTCTAATAGATAGCTAAAATAGATAGCTTGTTTATCGTTCGATCGAGCTAGGGGGATTCGAAGTCTCAAATACGTTCGCTTTTATAAATCGTCCCAACCCCGTCGTTATTTTATAATTTTTTTTATTTTTGTGTTTATTGTTTATTTAGTTTATCGTTGTTTATATTTTTATCAAACCAAAAATATTTAATAGAATATTTAAACGACGGTTTTCTAAAGTAAATAGTTCCTTTGGATTTGATACTCGAATACTTGCCATTTCTATGCTATTTTCGATAGGTACACTTGCCTGTTGAGCGTACGATGGTTGTCGATATTCGTTTCATTTTATTACTCGATCCGCTCGATTAAATTTTTGGCGCCGTTGCCGGGAAACTATTGATATTTGGAAATCTTTAGTTTACTATTCTAGCTATTATTATCATTATTAATATTATTATTATTTTTTATTAGTTTATTATTGTTACTATTCTTATTGTGTGTCAGTTATTATTATTATTATTATTATTAGTATTAGTATTATTATTATTTACAAGTATTTTTATTATTACTATTATTTTTATTCTTATTATTTTTACTATTTATTGTTATTATTATTGTGTGTCACTTATCATTATTATTAGTATTATTTACGAGTATTTTTTCTCTCTTATTCTAGGTAAATCGGAGGCAAAGTAATCGCCAGAAATGTATGACGTCACCGACGCAACCGCGCTCAATGCTAGTTCAATGTCCTACAAGAACTTACAACAAATGGCCTTCAGATGCAGACCTTAATGAATGCAGCCTTACTGCATATTACAACGAAGTCAGCCGTCACAGTACAGTTCCAGCATGCCCCGATGATCCCTACAGCTTTTGTGCCTCCTTGTTCATACCCTTCATATAGCCCTCAATGCACTACTTGCGGTGGAAGCCACGATGCAACTCAATGTTTATCCACTCTCTCGATGGACTGTGTCGAATATATAGGGAACTACCAAGAGGAGCAAATTTTTGCCCAAGTTCATCCTAACATGAGCTACGGAAATCATCAACAAGCTCCTCTAGAATTTCAGAATCAAAGAGCACATGGGTTCCAAGGCGGAAATTATGAGAATGTTCCCGATTGTCAGATGGATAAGCTTGAAGACATGTTTGCCAAGTTGATGGAGAAGCTCGATCGCTTGGATAGTCAAGACGTTCGGCTGCAAAATGCCGAATCTTCCTTGAGAGCATTAGAGAAGCAAGCCGGAGAAATAGCTGAAAGTATCCAACGACGCAAGCTAAGTACATTAGCTATCAATCCGGAGACACAACCGAAGGAGTATTGCCATGACGTTACACCAAGGAGCAGGGAGGATGTTGCCCCATTGGAGTGATAGTAGAAGTGGAGGTTGAATGCCGGACTTAAGAAGCGCAACCCGTGCTAACTTTCCGAGCTGAACGTCGAAAAACAAAAGAAAGAAAAGGGAAAAAAAGGAAAAAAAAAGAAAAAAAAAAGAAAAAAAATAGAAAATATATATGTCTTGACTAAGAACCCTTACTCTGATAATCTTTCACTCTCAAAAAGTGTTATCTATTTCCTAGATCGAGAAGTTGAGAGAAGAAGGGCTTGGTGAAAGAAAAAGACAAAAAAAGAAAAGACGAAAGAAGTTGAGAAAGGGGTGAATCTTGGCGCGTTCGAGATGATGGCATGATTCCAACACGACTACAGTTCATATCCTTTTTACGCTTATTCCTTTCATATCTTATCTCATCCATATTATAACCCGGTAAAGACCTTCCGATTCACGCCTGATCATTGAAAGTGGTAGATTTATGAATTGCTTGCAAGCTTATGGTAGAGATTAGATTGGTGCATGACCCGAGCGATATCATTGACATCTTAACCTATATACTTAGTGATCTGAGTGAATCTCTGTGAGCTGCGGATTTTGATAGGTATCGCTAAAGAAAATCGTGTAGTTAGTCGTTGATTTCAAATATGCTTTTCGATTTTATTTGCATTTTCTCCTACATGATTTCGTTCTTGATTTATATGTTGCATGATTGTTAGGTCCTACGATTAACAACTCTAAGATCCTAGGCAGGAATTCAAAGTAATTCGACAGTTATGATGATCAATTAAGTTCGATCGAAAAACTCAAATTAAGAATCGAGAGAGAGAATTCAAGTAGAGTGAGTTACTGTTTCTCTCTCTAGAAATCGAATTGCAAGCCTTTCGGATCAATTCTCTAAACTTTCTCTTTTTCAGCTCAAATTCGGTACATGTATTTATACCAAACAAGCTTGGTATAAATATCTAACTAGTCCTTAATCTAAAGACTAATACAAATGCTTTGGTAGGCTTGACCGAGGAAAATATCTTTTCTTTTGATAATCTCCTAAGGTGCTTTGGGGACTCAATCTTTACGGGATACCTTAGGTGAGAACAGGCATGTACAGCGCCATAAGCTTTCTTTATGGCTGGATCTTGTTTCCTGCGGGTCTTCCGTGTGGCATTTGTTTCAGAATGATTATTTTTAGCTTTAGATGTAGAGCCAATTTCGAAACTAGTACTTCTAAGAATGGTAGGCTGTAGAGTACATGTAGAAGAATTTATTTGAAACGAGGAAATGACTTTTTTATTTTTACGAGTGTCATTTATTTGTATAGAAGGAGTAACATTCTTAGGCATACTCAAATTTACTAGCTCCTTCTTAAGACTAGACACTCTCGCCTTCGATTCTAGTACTTTCCCTACGCTCCCTATAGACGTGGGTAAAATAGATTTAGTCTTAGCACTTTTAACAGAATTATTAATGCACTTTTGATCTTTCGAAGGTGATTTTTTGATTTTCACGCTTTTCATAATAGCGTGAGAGGTAGTTTGGGAGGATGAGGAAGCCTTGAGATTTTCCATCTCTTTTAAGAACTTTTTCTTTTCAGCTTCGAAATTCTCTCTTTCTTTATCCAGTTTTGCTTGGGATTCCTCTATTTGTTTTATTATAGAAGGTTTGTAGAGAGAATTTTTATAATGAACATCTTTGGATTCCTCGTGGACTGTTTGAGGGCCAGAAAGTTGAAGTAAGTCAGAGACAGGTGATAATGATGATTTCATATTTCTGTCTCTTTCATTTAGTGATGTGTAGTCAAGGGGGATTTCAGGCCCGTGTGAGGCTTTTCTCATGGATGAATCGAAAGTATTTTGGTACGTCGATTCAGTAAAATCTCTAAGAGTGGTTACTCCTAAACCCATGTATTTAATATCATATATTTCTTTCTTCCGTAGAACACGTGGGTTAGTGAAACCTAAGCCTTCTTTTGGATTATAGAAGCCTACATCCTTGGGCTGATTTAGGAATATCGTCTGTTCGGATTGTCCCCTACGCGTAACTATATCATCTAATATCTTAATTTTTGCATATAGTTTCTTGCGTTCCTCACCTAGGAGAGCATAATTATTTTCTACCGTCAGTTTGGCGGCTTGACAGGCATCTAGTTCTTTACTAAGCTCACTAACCTTAGCATTTGATATTTCTAATTGAGCTTCTAAGTTAGTGATCTTAGTGGTAGATTCGGTTATCCTACAATTTAGGGTGGCTTTCTCATTGAGATTCCTAACCAAGCAATTGTAGTTATTTGCTAGCCTATCTTCTAATTCCTTAATCTTATCGCTATACTGTCCTATTTGACGTTGATTAGTCTCTCTAGAATACAGGCTCTTAGTAAGTTCTTCTATTTTAGCACTAGAGCTTGTAAGTTCTGATTCGAGACTATTTATCTTCTCCTTAGACCTCGAAAGTTTATCCTCTACTTCCTTAATACTTTTCTGCTCATGTTTCATGTTAGCATATTGTTTTTTATATGATTCTAACATGGTCAATAATGTGGAAGAAGAGACTACCTCTTGTGATGAGATGGATGCGTCGTCATCGTCCGTCTGGTTTGAAGTTTCGGCATCCAGGGTCTCGTCCAAGCGGCCATGAGGGCTAAATTCTCCTCTTCGGAGTTGGACGTGTCTTCGAGCCAGTGGTCCTGCTCTGCCATGAGGGCTACTCCAGCTTCCTTCTGCTTTGAAAATTGAAGCTTTCTGGAGTAGTAATTAGCATCTCTCTTCTTGGGAAGAGTGCATTCTCTGGCAAAATGACCAGGCTTGCCACAGTTGAAGCACTTGTTGGGCTCTTTGGTGTTTTTGATTTCGGAGCTCTCAGGTGCACGTTCTTTATTCTTAGAGCTTGAGGTCCAAAGTCGGTTGGCCGAAGGTGAGGACTTCTTTTTGAAGTACGTCTTGCTCATCAATTTGCCGATTAGAGCCAACTGCTTCCCCAGTGCTTTCATGCTTGACTCATCGTCTGTCTCCGAATCTTCTTCTGACTCTGCTGGGGAGGGAGGCCTAACGATATTCTCTTTGCGAGACCTTGTTCCACGCTTCTCTGAGACAAGGGCAACAGTGTCTTCAATCTGCTTGCCCTTTTGCTCCTTCTGAATCTCGCAATATCTTCCTCATGTTGGGCGAGATTGTCCAAGACTGCATGGATATCCAACTCCTCCAAATCTTTATTTTGCCTAAGTTGAGTGGATATCTTTTTCCTGTCTGAGGGCAGGAGGATAGTAATTTGATGTTTGTTTCCATGTTTGTCTTAGAAATTTCTATTTTCCTCATCTCATTAAGAAGGGTGAGGAGCCTTTGATATACATCATATAGGCTCTCCTCCGGCTTCGCTTTGAATGAGTCATAAGCCGTGAGAATATTTGTCTTTTTGGCCTTGATGCCCACTTCCGTCCTTTGCATCATTCTGTGCAGTTCATCCCACATCCCCTTACCCGTTGGGAGGCTGTCTATCTGTCTATAGATGTCATTGGGGATGCCCTGCATGAGTGTGTTCATGGCTATCAGATCTGCCTTCGCACGGGCCCTTTCCTCGATGGAATATTCCCTAGGCTTCTTCAGCTGTCTGGTAGCGGGAATATAAAGAGTAACCGTGTCATCACTGGCTATAGTGACCCAGAATTTGTGCAGGCCCTTCTTCGAGTGACTTTAGCAGGTTTTTCGCTTGATCTTTCAAGGCTATAAAATTTAGGAAGCGGCTTCTCCAAACTGTAGATTCGCCGCGTTGCAAGATCGGCGGACGGTTGTCGTTTCCTAGTGAGTAAGCATCCATTTTTTCTTTGTGCTGGAGGTGATGAAGGATCTTCGTTAGTTTTGATTAATAGACTTTGATGTAATATGCTTCACAAGTAGCAAATTTGTTAGTAGCGTTTGATTTAACAAAAATGATCGAGAATTATTTTTGATTCAATCGTTATTGTTTGATCAAAAATAATTTCGTTGATTTAATCGTAAACTTACTGTTCTCAGCGTCTGGTACTGTATACGAGAAGTTTGACGAGCGAGAAAAATTAGCCTAAAGTCTTTCGGTCGAAAAACTTTTTCAGTGTGTGAATTTATTTCGATCGTTAAGAAACAGTACAGTCAGTACGTTTCTCGCGAAGTCAAAAAATTGTTTGACCGAAAGAGTTTTGGGATCCTAAAAGATTTTTCGCTTGGTCAAACTAGAGACTCTGATCGAGAAAGTTTTTTGATTGGTAAAATTTCTCACGCAAAAGTCTATTAAAAATCTCTCGAAAAAATTCTCGCTGAAATTAACGCTCGTAAAACTTTTACACTCAAATCGTCCTTAGCAGTAGCGATTTCTGTTTCTAATTTGTATCCTAATTGAGAAATTTTCCGCGCGTTGTTTTTCCATCGAGAAACTATTTCAAGCAATTTCTTAATCAGGCGCCCACTGGAAAGTTTTTAACAAAATTGGTTAAATCCAAATCCATAAAAACACGTTAACAATCAAAATATTTAACCAATCAACATTTAAACCAATGTCGTGCAACCAACTCATGAGAATTCGTGAAGTCCTCCTCATCAAAGTGCGTTATTTCAAGCATCAGGACTTAGAGAAAGATCATAAAAAATCAACGACAACGTCTTGCAAATGAAAGAGTCCTCGAGTCCTTGAAATCTCTTCTTCAGAAAATCTTCAAGCTCACCTGGTCTTCTAGGCATCGGCTTTTTCTTCTAATCTTCCTTTGAAGTCCTTCTCCTCAACGCCGTAAGATGTACGAAGTATTCTTGCCGAATTTAAAAGTTCGCGTTCCATTTCTCCCGTTGAAAGCACACGAAACTCAAAACTTCCCCTGTTGACCTTTTTGTCCATGTGTGTTAGAGAGTTTTGATGGACAATGTAATTGTAATAACATTAGGTCTATAAATTAAGCAATTCGATTTGTGATTAATATGATGTCTAAGTTCATGATAATATTCGAACATGCAGTGATTATGAGCTACAAATCGTTAAAGTTTTGAATATTTGACTCGCATGTGATTCTGTGATGATTTGGTGAAACTAGGTGATCGCATGTTATAGACAGTTCATGAGATAGGATATATCGTACTGTGCTATATATGGAAATAATGCACGAGATATCCTACTGATTTATAAAAGGAAAATATGTTGTTTATATATGGAAAGTGATATATCTGTTCAAAATCTGTTATTCCTAACGAAAATCACATATACGAGTCATTGCATTATTTCCACTAAATTTAATGTGCAATATTGAATTAATATCTTTCCCGATGCTGATTGGAATATTATATCTAGGGAATTTGATTTGATTGACTTTGTGGATAAGATGCTATTATATGGTATGTGCTATAATCGGATGTGATCTCTGAAAAAAGGAAAGTTCCGCCATGATATGATAAATCGAATTAAGTGTGCTCTGATCTGATTTGCGTGCTAAACATGGCACATATATTGATCTAATACTATGAGATGTACATGGAAAACGTGCTGGTATGATGCTATCTTGTGTGCTATAATTGGAAAGTTAATCTGGATTGATTTACACTAGAAACAGATAGCAGGTAATCACTTGGAAAGTCCTGACATGGAAAATATGCGACTGAATATGCATGAAAACGAAATTGAGTCTTTACGTGGAATATATTCATGCTTAAATGAGCTCTTATATGGAAAATAATCATGCTTTAATGTGCTATATGACCGTTGTGATGATTTATTAAGAGCATGATTTATATGGTATGATGGACTCGAAAATTGCATGGAAACTATGCTTGATTTGGTGATTATTAAATGATATGATTTTCCATGTGAAGTGTTGATTGAAAAGGATTATATATAAGCCACAGATTTTTGTTAGATGAAGAATTTGCGAATATAAGCCTTCGAGAGATATTCGAGCAGAAAGATACTAAGAGATTCATGAGCCTTCCATTTGCGATAGCTTTCTGCCTTACTGAGCGTTAACTTGCGAATCCATCACTGAGCGAGTGATTCATCCTGTTATTCCAACCTCCCATACCATATATTCTGTCTTCGGACGTGTTGTCATGGGACGTGAGCAATACCAAGGAGGCAAGGTCGCCGTTGTATGCACACGTGAAGGGAAGGATGAGTTCCGGGGGCCCTTCAGTAGCGAGCTGTGTCTGTCGGGATCAGGGGATTCCGAGGAACGACACTCGGCATGTGGTAACCTAGTAGTGGCTAGTGTTCGACTTGTTTTTGTTGCGTATTGGGCTAACCAATCAGTTTTGTATCCAGCTACGGTGTATTATACTGATTGGTTAAACTCTTGGGGAGCAAACCCCAAGGAGAGGAGTAAACCCCAGTTGGGGATTTTACCTCTATAAAAATTATGTCTCGCATTTACTTTTCAGTTATTTCTTTATCGCTGTGACCCGAAACACATCCGGCGTAACTAGGATATATCAGGCATACTCGTCACAAGCATTAGTAGGCATATTCAAGTCACCCCACTTAGGAACTTTGAAAAGAAGCATAAAATTTCTATAAGCCTAATTCACCCCCCCCCCCCTCTTAGGCATATTTATATCTTCACCCCCTATTTGGGTCAACCTTGTGTTGAGATCGGGGAATCCGATGTGAGGTTTGGAGAGGTGAACACGGTTGGCAACTTCAATCAGTGATGAAGTGGACACAGTTGGTAACTTAGGTCCTTGATGCAGTGGTCACGGTTGGCAACTTCATTCCTTGATGCTTGAATCATGTGTCGTTCTGTCCTCGGTCCTTGCTTCTTCTTCCGGAAGCAAGGGGCTTGAGAAAGTCGAGGAGAGGACTCGGGATTTAGCCATTTTATCCGTTTTGCCAGATTCGTCTTCTCCGAATGGAAGTTGTCTGGTTCGGCCTCGAAGAAGCGTCTCTAGTTCCAGAAGAAGGTAGGCCGTCTCTTTCTTTTGCTAAATCTTCGAGAGCAGAGTTAGAAGTGGTGGTTGGAAGATCTTCTTGAAAAGCATCCACTTCATATACCTGAAAATCATTAAAAGGCTCCCCCGAGGATTTAGTCGTTTATACCTTTTCATACTAAATGAGAGTAGTGAGTCAAGAGTAACCGTTTAAAGTTAAATGTAGACATGAATTATAAAAATAAAGTTACTCCCCTTTAAAAGCATATTACTCCTCCTCAGATAATGCTCAGCGGAAATTTACCAAAGGAGTAATTTTAAAATAATAGAGTAATTTTTCATTCTCCTCCTTAATTCATGTTTTCACACCTAAGAATCTTGACTTCCCCTCAAAAAGTGCGCATATAGTGTTTTACAATTTCGAAAAGATATACATATTCACCAAGATATGCATATGAAAATGTAACACATATGACACACTGAGTAGAAACGCATAAAACAATTTCACCAAGATATGCATATGAAAATTTGCGTAACCATTTAAGCAAGAAATATTTCGCTTTTAAACAAGTCTGTGCCAATGCATGTGCAAATGCATTTGAAAATGTGCGAAATTTTTCATGCATAAGAAAAATGCGAGTAAAATCAATGCAAAAATACAAGAAAAAAATGCATGAAAAATGTGCAAAGAAAATATTCAAAGAAAAATAAAAATAAAAATAAAGAAAAATTCGAAGAAATACTATACGACTTTTATATATATATATATATTGTTTGTTTTATTTTGGGGTCAGATTATGTCACTTTGATCATTTTCACGCAAATATTTCACATGACACAGGATAGTAATTTGCCGTCAAACTAAAGTCCTAAGATCATAGAGTGATCCATTTCGACAATTCTCGCGAGGTTCGCTCTAGCGCTCAATTATTTTTATAACGGGATTTATATACTAGATATATCACTCATGTCAACACAAGCAAAATTTTATCAATTAACCTGTTATCAAGGCGCATTTAATCAACTCACCGAGCGAGAGACAGTCGATTTGGAATCAAAGGGACTTTTGAGGATTTTAGTATTATGGTTCTGACTTAGAAGGGAAGGAAAATATTTAGGAATCGTGGACTAGATCTTCTTCCTTTTCTTTGTCGTCCTCTTCATCCTTAGACTTTTTCATATTATTCTACACTTGCTCACGCTGAAGCTCCGCCTCTCTACGAGGCTAAGAGATTATCTAAGGCGAAGTTCTTCATGTTGGTTCTCGGGTCCATACCGTGCTCCTCTTCTTCTAATCCGTAGAGAGGTTTCAGAGATTATCGATTTGGAGAAGTTCACAGTTATGGAATTCGAATCCAAGGCCGTGCTCCTCTTCTCGTTGTCTCGATATAAGACCAGATTATCGTTGGAGAAGTTCACTTCGTGGTGCTCCTCTTCCAGCCATTCTGACGAGTATACGAGATTATCGAAGGAGAAGTTCACAGCAAGATCCATGCCCTCTTCTTATGATTTTTACAAGATTTCAATAATTAGGAAGCCAGGTTCTTTTGGACTATTTGTTGTGCGTTGAGCATTCCTCGTGTGCGTTTTCCACCTCCTTTTGTCATCATTTTCTTCGTTTTCTTTTGTCGCCTTTTTCTTCCCCTCCTTTTCTCGTTTATGCAACCCTCCGAAATTTATGAGTTACGATTGAAGGCTTGATCGGGATACAAATGAAGAAAAGGATATCCGAGAAGGCTCAAAGGGATGACTAGAGGAATAATTTCAAGGATGATATTTTGATTGGGCCAAGTGAGGAATTTTCCTACGTGCCCTAATCATTTTCCTAACAATCTAACGCAAGGCGGGTATGAGGCCAAGAAATACAAGTTAAGACAAGCATTGATGTGTGACTCGCTCAAGGATAAATTCCCGAAATAAAATAAGGTTCAAAATCTCACATATATGATGTGGCTTTGTGTCTAGTGGAACAAACGAGTGACCTTTGGACAAAAGAATGCGACTAGACAGACAATATTAAGCAAATAACCAGTCATATATCAAGGAAAGATTTTTGTGAACAAATCAAAGTAGATCGAGTAATCGTCACTCCCCGTTTTTTCGTTGTTTTTTTTTATTTTGTTTGTCAAAACAATGCAAAAAAAACTATGTGTGTGTGTGTGTTTTTTAATTAAAAAACATGAACATGATATGAAAACAGAGAAAAAAAACTAAGTAAAAATGCATGATTGATTTTTTTTATCTTTGGAACTAAATGCGGAAAAATGCAAGAAAAAAATTTTCAAAAAAAATTTGGCATTTAGCGTTTCAGCTCAGATGCAGGCCCGGATTTGGGCCCGTGCAACCTGGCCCGTTGCACAGGGCCACACAAATCCTGAGGGCCTCATTTTATTATTTAAAGCCCATAAATCTATTTTATTAAGCCTATAATTTAGTATTTGATATCCAATCATTCATAAATTGGGCCAAAAATAGTAATTAATATTAATTTTTTTCATTTTATTGTTCAAAGCCCATAAATTTATTTTATTGAGCCCATAAATTTGATATTCAAAAATTCGTAAACTAGGCCAAAAAATAGTAATAATAATTAATTTTTTTATTTATATCAAAATGGGCTTCCATATATTATGTAAAAACGGGGCCACCGAAATTAAAAAACCGGCCCTGCTCAGATGCATAATGTACCAAATTGTAATCCCTAGAGAATTAATAGTGACTCGTCCTAAATTTTAGCACTTAGAAGAAATGTGTAAGGAATTTCGTCACCGAGTTTGGCGCTTAGGTGGGGAATTTTTTTGTAGTTGCTCTGCCGCTCGCCCTTGATCATGTATGTGGAGCAACTATCATCGAAGTACCATACATGAGGGAAATCTACAAAACTATCGGGACTTTGGTACCCATTGTCGTATGGGTCCTCCCTTATTAGCAGAAAACGAGTTAGTCATAAATCGTGTAAAATTAGATTGTGAGCCTAAGTTGGTCGAAGATTTAGTCTTAGGAGTCCATATTTGACTAGGACTTTGTGACTTGATATCCGACTTAGGAATCCATGCTTGATTTTACACGGATAAGTAAATCTAGCATGTGAATATGTGCTCCGAGAATGTGTACTTGTAAAGGTCATCTCAGTACCTAGTCGTAATAAATGCTTTTCGGAAAGAATATTGACTGGATACTTCATGTAAGAATACGAGCAAATAGAGTGATAAGCATGTAAAGTAGAAGTGTCGTAATTCCTACGTGGAGAATGCACATTTTTCACATGAGAACAAGAATTTCGTAAATTATTTTCAAGTCTAGGTTTTCTAAGTGAAACGTTATTAGAATCATTTGAAACACACGATGAAGTTTGTGCTCCAGAACTTGAATTATTTTCCTGAAAAATTTTCTTGGTGGAGAAAGAGCCACTTTCAATGTTTGTGCTTCTAAAATTGATAGGCTTTAATGAACATGTAGAAGTAACGGCTTTAGAAACTGGAGTATTTGATCTATTGGCGCTCAAAGCCTCTTTATCTTTTTTAACCTGCTTAAAGATTAACTTTTCATATGAGGAAGCTTTGAGATTAGATATTTCCAGTAAAAGCGCATTCTTTTCTGCTTCAAAATTCTTTCTTTCTGTTTCTAATGTAGAATTTAAATCCCCTATTTTCTTAAGAATATAAGGTATATCGTCGGAAGAAGAATTTTTCAGAATCACGAGATTGTGCTTCCTTGGTCTAAGAAATCGCAAGAAGACTTTCTAATTGATTAACCTTAGAATAATAGAGCTTCCCACGTTCTTCTCTTAAGAAAGCATAGTTATTTTGAGCAGTGCTCTTCTCGGCTTGACAGGTGTCTAAACTCTTTCTTAATTCACTATTCTTAGAATTAGATTTATCTATTTCGGCTTCTAGACTAGTGACATTTTTGCTCATACCTTCTAGTCTACATTTAAGAAGACTTTTCTCGTCTAGATTCCTAAGTAGACATTTATGGTTGTTGTCTAGCCTGTCCTCTAATTCTTTTACTATCGACCTATGCTTCTCTAAGGGAATATACTTAGTCTCGCTAATATTGGTGCTCTTAGATAATTCTTCAATTTTCGCACTAGAGCTCCTAAGCTTATATTCGAGACTAGTTATTTCCTCCTTAGACTTAGTTAATTTGTCCTCTAACTCTCTTGTACTTTTCCTCTCATTTTTCATGTTAATGTACCTAGTTTGTAAGGATTCTAACATGTTCAATAAATGAAGAGTTCGAAATCACTGCCTCCTTAGAGGATGTGTTAGTTTCATCTCCGTGTGCCAAAACCAAGTGTGTCTTTTGTTCGGAATTTGTAGTCTCTTGCTTCTTTGAGCGTGACTTGGTCTTTGTGGACTTCTTCTTTAACTCTTTCTCAATTAGTCGCAGTTGACACCCAAACTCCTTCAGTTGTTCGTCAATGTCGGAGCTAAAGTCGTCGGAACCAGTGTCATCAGAACGAGTAATTGAATAGGTGTCCATTTTTCGTTTTTAAAATTTTTATTTATTTATTTTTAAAATTTTGTTGGATATTTGGATCTTTTACGTGTTTTGTGATTTGGATTTTTTTAATACTAACTAAAATATTTGGCTTTTAAATTTCAGTTTCGAAAAGATTTTTGTTTTAAAGTTTGATTTAAAGTTTAATAGTATGTACCAAAAGCTTTTTCTATAATGTGCCAATTTCAAGAATTGTGTAAACAAAAATAGTTTTCAGTGTAATATCGAATTTTAAAAATTGTGTGATTTTTCAAACATATACTGTTTTTTCGAAAAATATTTCAGGTTTTAATACGTTTTGAAGAAAAGGGAGTCTTCGAGTGAAATATTACGGATTTAGAAAATAGTTTTGAATTTCAAACAGCTCCGTATAGATTTACTATCGTGAAAGTTTTGCGATCGTAAAACTTAAAATAAGTTTTGAAATTCTAGGTGAGCGGGAAAATGACCGAAAGGTCAAAGTTATTTGTTGACCGAATAAGTTTACGTACGCAAAATATTTTTGTGTTCGTAAAAGTTTTGTGGTCAAGGTAAATAGTTGACCGCAAAGGAATCGGATATGTTAGGTCCTACGATTAACAACTCTATGATCCTAAGCATGAATTCTAAGTAATTCGATGATAATGATTGACATTAGGATTCGATTGAAAAACTCAAGGAACAAGAGAGAGAATTCGAGTAGAATGAGAAAGTTACTATTGTTTCTCTCTCTAGGAATTGAATTGCAAGCCTTTTGGATCAATTTCCAAAACTTTCTCTATTGATTGCGATTGATTACAAGGTATTTATACCAAACTCACTTGATATAAATATCTAACTAGTCCTAATCTAAGGATAAATATAAGAAAAGCCCAAACTACGAGGACAACTAATAAAATCAAGCACAATTAAAATTTATACTCTACAATCTCCCCCTTTGTGCTTGATTGCTTCTCCGCGCTGTTTGTCCTCGTCGGGTATAGTATGATCTGCGCAAGCCCAACGCATGCTCATAATCTCTTACCGTCTCCCTTAGCTTCAGGCGCTCCTCGATGTTATCTAGTAATTCCATCAGGAGCGGCAGTTCTCTCACGAACCTGTGGATCCTCATCGTTGTATCTCTGTTGAGTTCTTCCAACCTCTACTCGATATTCCTTCTGATGACCTTGAGCGTCCCATCGCAAAACTTATGAATCTCAGTCTTCACATCAACCTATTCTTCTTAGCTATTGGATTGTGGTAGGTGATGCCTAGGATTGAGCTGATGTTCACGTGATTGTTGGGAAGTCCTTCGATCTCAGGTCCTTTGTTGAGCAGTTCGGCCATGTTGACCTTCTTCATGTTGCTCTCCAGAGCCATCTGAAGGTCATGTGCTGCAAAGTATTTGACTTGGCGCATCATGAACCAGTAGAGCCATTCGAGGCCTTCCTTTTTGATGAAGCCTTGAGGACCTTTGTACTTCTCCACGTACAGCTGATAGAGGTGGTATACTCGTCGGCAGGGATGTACGGTAGGTCGCTCTCGCTTAGTTCCTCCCGGGTTCTGTCCACTCGGTCGATGACATAGTAAGGTGTTGGAAGTCCTCATTTTATACAGTAGACGCTGAGGAGTTGGCATATTGGGGATAGCTCCTTGAAGTAACTCTTAAGTCGTTTCTTCGGGATCCCCAGCCTTACATCTGGTCCTAGTTGGGTCAGCATCCAGAGGTATGTCATCCTCTTCTGCTGATCCCAGTGAGACATCCCTCTCAGCTCGAACTCATTCGGCTTCTTGACCGTGTACGGTGACCTCCAAATATTTTCACGGACTTCTTCAAGAAAGGGTATCTCTATTCGGATATTCTCCCACGGCGTGTCGATCCGAACGGTTCCTAGCATTTGTCTTGTGGGGGAAACCGCTCGTTGTGCGATCAACTCTAGTAGCCTTGGGATAGCTCGTTGGTAGTCTACACCTTCCTGAAGTTTGTCGTCTTCTATGATTACGAGGTCTACGGTGGCTTGTTGCATGAAGTGTCGAACGTCGTGAAGCCGTTGTCTTTGATGCTCCTCGGGCATGGAATGGATCATCCACTGTCGTTCGAAGATGTATTTGTCTAGAACCTCATGTGGATTGACGCCATGTCCTGATGGTCCCGGTTGGTCTGGAGCGACCAAGGGAGTAGCTTGGGTAGCTGTTAGGGCTACGAGCATCACGGCACTTACTTCTTCTTCCGGAAGCAAGGGGCTTGTCAGAATCAATGGTGTGGGCGGAGGCGTCCTTAGGTGAAAGGTTGGTGGGTCGATATGGGTTAGAGTGGTGGTGCGGTGCGTGGTGTGGGTAGTTTGGGTGTGGGTTTGGGTTTCACCTGCTCCAGAGCTTGTTTGCGTTGCGCCCGGGCCTTATCCTTGGCCACTCGTCTGTGGCCTCTTCTCCCCCTCATGAGGGTCCTAATTGTCAGGATCGTCATGTCTGCGTCTTGAGTGGGAGCTTTGGCCTCGGCAAATTTCAGTAGGTGGCTTAGGATGATCCACCAATCGCCTATAAAGAGACTCTTCTTGAGGCGACCGGATGGAGAGGCCGATCAGGCGGGCGAGTAGGATGTCGTGGAGCTCGGTTATGGGTATGGTGTATGGGTTGATGATGATGGATGAAGTGGCTAAAGGGTCGGTGGGTGTGGGTTGTGGAGGTGTGAGGTTGGGCTGTGACGAGGTGCCTTCGGAGATAGGTGCTTTCCCGGTGTCTCTACGAGATGTCTCTATGGCAGTAAGAACTCTCTCCATTATTTTGTCTTCAAGCAATTGAACATCAGCGGAGAGAGCGGCTTGGAATTGCTCGTTCGTCACAAACGGTGCTGACGCCTCCTTGGATGTTCTAGGACGACTGATGTCGCCTGTTATCAACCCTTGAGCAGACACCGGCTCCTCAGGTTGGCTCACAGTCACTTGAGGTTGTGACTGTATGAGACTTCCACCCAATCCTCGAGTCGAACCTTGAAGATTCTCCTCTATGGGTGTTATGGTAGGCTCGGGTTGGGCCTGCGAACCAGACACCGGTAGCTTTGGTTGCGGCTCAAGATTGAGCGAAGAAGTGCCGGCAACACTTGAAGAAGTGATCAGCATGGTATCTGGTGCGGTGGTGACGACGGGGAAGAGGGACTCCAACTGTATGCTAGGTCTCCTAGGAGTCCGTCTTATCAGGCTGATTTCCTCATCAGACTCCGTGTCGGACGGGGTGGCTGTGTGAGGAGTAGGGTCACGTTCAACGTTCTCAAGTGCCTGATCCGTCACCCGTGGAAGCGAGCTTTGCCCCATTTCAACCTGGGGCTGTGCTTCTTGAAGAGGAGCCTCCTCAATAGGCTCTTCAAGCACGCCTACATGTACGGACACTTCCACTTGGAATGTTTCGGTTGGAGCTTCCTGTTCCAACTCTGCCGCCACAGCATCGATCAATGTGGCATCTATGTAAGGAATGTGTTCGTCCTGAGTTGGAACCTCCTGCTCTAGCTCCTGGGCCACTTCATCAATCAACATGGCCTCAGGGCTTGAGTGTTGTTGCGGTCGGGGAGGGTTAACTCCAAAATTTGTCGGGGGCCCTCGAATCATCTCCTCGGTGAGGTGATTCTCCCGGCAGTACATACGGTATACGTCTCCTCTGGGGTCAGCGAGACGTAGAAGCTCAAAAGGAATTGGCATCGACGGTTGGTCCAAGTCCGTGAGCCGTGGATTGTGAAAGAATTTAAGCCTGAGTGGTTGATAATTTCCTCCAGGAGGTAGACGAGGGATGGACTCGTGCATCTCCATGAATTCCTTGATGATTACATTAAACCACCGAGCGTATGGCACATTCTTCGATCTCCGATTCTGCTTTTGTCGAATCTGGTCTGCAAGATCATTCCAGATCAGCTGGATGAAATCGTAATTTCTGGAGAATGCGAGTCCGTGAAAGATCCGCAGTATGTTGCCATTGCCCTTGTCGAAGCCGGCATGCTTGGGCGATAGACACTTGTTCACAATCCGAACAGTGTCTTCCACGGATGAGGGATACCGCTGCTCTGGACCTGAGCTAGCTTGGTGAGCTGCGGTTGATATCCCATCTGCATGAAATCATGCACCATTTCCGCGTTTGATGGGAGCGGGTCGTAGTTTGCGTTGTATGGCAAGTCCAGAATCATCCCGAACCGGTTCTTGTCCATATGTATGTGCCGCGTCCCAATTATGGTTGAGAAGGAGAATGCTCCATTATTCACTGCTCCTTGTATACATCCCCAGAATTGCTGGAGATAGACCATTGGCACCGATGCGATGACCGTCAATGCATGCCAGATGGGGTGGCCTTAAAGGATAGAGACAATGATCTCGTCTGGACACCGAAAGGTGCTCAGATCGAGCTGGAAATTCGTATCCTGGACCTTCAGATACAAGTTCTGGTCGTATATGTGATTATAACGAGGGTAGCGATCCATCTGAAAAATAAGAGATATAAAAGTTCATTAGTTCATAAATTTGATTTTAGTCGAAAATTGATTTAATTTCATCAGACTATAATATTGTATCAAGTCATGACATGTTTGATGAATTTTGAATTGAAATCGTGTAGCATGCATATAGGATACTTGATTTTGAAAAAAAAAAAAATATAATGGCATGATTGTAATTTCGAATTGAACATATAACGCGTGAAAAGATTTCGAAATTTTCTAAGTAGTTGATCGCGGGAAATGTCACTGTTCATGCCGAGATATTTTTCGCTCGATAAATTTGGTTTTGAAATTGATTTCCTATGCATTGATTTCAATTGAAATAACTCCGTTTAATTTTGCGATCGAGAAAATTTTATTTGCTAATGTTCGCTACAGGGTAAAAGACTTAGAAAAAAAATCTTCTAAGTGTTGAAGTTGGAATCATGAGACTGTAGCCGATCAATTTTACGATCGAGAAAAATTCCGCGTAAATTTATGATCGAGAAATTATTTCTCTGGTAAATTTAATATCGAAAAATTTTCGTCGATTGAATAAATTTTTTCGATTTGATAATTGTCGAGCGGTACGTGATTTTCGATCCTAAGTAAAATATTCGTTGTGATATTTTTCTATCGAGAAATTAGTCAACGAAAAACTAAGTCGATCGTCGAGAAATTCTCTGATCAATTAAATCCTAAGCGGCGAATTTTACGATCGAAAAATTAAGCGTTGAAAAATTAATTTTTCAACGCTAAATTTTTGCGACCGAAATAAAATTAAATCGAAAATTCTATTCTGCAATAGTAAGTTTTACGCTCGATCTAATTTTCATCTAAATTGTCTATTCAGTGCTTAAATTTTTCGCTCACAGAAAAATCCTACTTAGCTTTCTCGATTGTAATTAATTTTTTCGGTCAAAATCTTCTGTTTTAGCGACTAAGTCAGAAATTTATCGATCGAAAACTAATTCGATACAAACAGTATCTCAATTGAACCGGAATTCAACTAAGACTGCGATCGACAAAGTTCTTCGATGGCTTCAAACATTCAAATGCCCAGTTTTATCTAAGTTCAGATTAGAGTCGAAGATGCAGATTTTCCGAAGATTTATACTACCAGATTCATAAAGAACACCGAAACTATCTAAAGTGCAGGCATTAATCTCAGATAAAACTCATAATCATGTCTAAATCCTTATAAAATAGCATACGGTTTTCTCAGTTTTGAAGAACAGTCGAGAATCTAATCTTAATAATGCGAAAAACTACAAAATGCAGATGCTAATGAAGTTAAATCACATGCAAATGTCAAAAGAATCTCATTTCTACCTTAAACAGACAATTTGGTGTTGAAAATCGAATGATTTTTGAGAAATTGGAAATGTATGTGAAAGTTTTCGAGAGAGAAATTTTTGCGATTTAGGGTTGAGTGAGACCAAAAAGTGAACTTTTATCAACTCGCTTTAAGTCAATGTTGGGTTTGCGATTTGACATTTTGCGATTAAATGGATTAGGCCCATTACTATTTGCGTTTGAGAAATTTTTGATTCGAAAATTGCTCTTCAATTCAATTTTTTTCGACCGCGGCTAATCAAAGTTCCCAACACTGTTTACGACCGAGACACTTATGATCGCGAATTAATTCTTATATCCAGTTTTTCGATAGTAAGTTCTTCTAAACTTTTCAGATTGACCCCTATTTCAAATAAAATCACATTGTAAAGCTCCCCCTCAGAATTAAGATAAATGCAATTAACTTCCTGTATTTTCCGTGTAGTAACGTCTAGCTTCCCTGGCAGAAATTAAACAAATCTGTACCACTTAAAAAAACGTTAGACATAATGGAGTTAATCAACAATTATTTTAGGCAATTTTTTTTTTTGAAATATTTGGTCAGTGACTAGCTCCTTTCCTTGTAGTGTCGAAATCTCACTCCTTAATTTTGTTAGCAGGAATCCGAAACGCTTAGAGAAAAACGTCAAGAATATTTGGAGCTAATGCAAGATTTTTATATTTGCTCCCCCCCCCCCCCCAAATAATGCGCAAGAATTGACTAAACATGCAAGCATATGAAATCAATTCAAGTCACGAGCATATAACACACAAATTTACCCAGTAAGCACATGTACATGGTCCCCAAAAACATGTACTTAAAATATTATGTGAGGGTAAGAGTGTGGCACCCCGCCATCTACTTACCATTTCTAACGCTAACTTACGTTGCTAATGTCAATATAAAATAATTATTATGCGAAAACGTGGGTAAAATTTTTCCTTTTATATAAAGGAATTAGTTCTGTACAAGTCAAAATATTGCTTCCAACCTAAATACATAGGATGGTTCCTATTTGCAACAAAAGGAATTCTAACTTCCGCCCCACGAGTCGCATTCATGTACACACCACCTTCAAAAGTCACTGGAAGCTTCAAAAGATAGCCTTGCCGTCGTAAGCGATCACGTAACGTGGTCGCGCGTACCTACAACACATAAAATATGGGATGAGCTATAAAGCTCAGTAAGTAGGAATGATGCATGTCGTGCACGTGTCTCATTTGCAAAGGCATCCGCGCCAATGCATTCAGACCCCAATAGGATCAAACTAAATCTCATATCTCTCAGGGCCCTCGACTGACGTACTATGCACCATTTTCAGAGCTCAATTCCAATAAGGACAATGGTCCAGCAATCCACAAAGGGTGACGAACCATAAAATACCAGTCACGCTTTTCGGCCCAATTCGCACTGGGATGCATGACGGCCCGCCATTCGGCCCAATGGGTACTTGCTGTTCCGTGGACGCTCACGCTGGTAGCCCACTTCGGGGTCGCCAACACCAGAGATACCCTCGGTGTCGCTGCCACCCTCGAATCGCCTCCTCCAGGTCGCACCTACCGCAATTCAGGGCATTCTGCCCAAATAATAAAAATATATCCGACGACGTACCGGGTCGTCATGGTGTCATAGAAGCAGTCCAGACTCAACTGTGAGTCGACATCAGATGCCTATATCGGCAAATATCCATCGCTTTCAAGCGACATTATACCATGCATACTCTCATCTCACAATTCTCGTGCATGCCGTGTATGCATGTGTTCATGCCATGTAAACAATACTAAAATGCATGCTATATCATCATATATAGCAAATAATTCACATAATCTCATATAAGCAGATAGCCACGTAATTCATGTTAGTACAAACAATTTATGTGTTGTAGTTGAAATTCTCACTTACCTGGTATCCTTAGCTATCAAATTTATCGTACGGTATGTTGCTAACCTTCGAACCCTAAGTATACAAACATATAAAATTAGCGTTTGTTAGTCTAATTTTAATTTCGCGAAATTGGCTTAATTTCAAAACCCTAGTTTCGACTTCTATAATTTCGAAACTTCCCTAGACATGATTCTCAATTATATAAGCCCTAACATGAATTTCGAGTTGTCTTGTAAAATAAATCTCGATATAATTTAAAATGGATCTCGATAGCTAACAATAAAATCTCGATATGAATTATATGATGGATCTCGACATTATTTACCAAGTTCGATATTTAACTACACCAAGATCTCGACATGTGACATTCAAAGATTTCGAGTTACTTAACGACTGAAATCTCGACAAGTTTGTTTGTAAAATCTCGCCATAATATCAATTGTTCTCGATATTTTGTACTAACCTTCATAATAAACCTCGATATGTTTCTAACATGAGTCTCGACACTCTATGTGACGCCCGGGGCCGACGAGGGCGGGGAGTGATCGCCGGTGCCAAAGAGATGCACGGACAAGGAGCGGCTCCTGGCAGGCTTCTAGGCGAAGGGGTACATGAACGAACCGATCCTGAGACTGACAATGTATGGGCGTGTCAGGCTAAGAATCGTATAAAAGAATTGATAGTACTACTCATATCACCAAGGTCGACCTACCTTTTCGGGAGTCCATCCGAGAGAACTCCATAGTTAAGCGTGCTTGACTTGAAGTAATCTTGGGATGGTGACCCCCTGGGAAGTTTGCCCAGGGTGCGTGTGAGCGAGGATGAAGCACGCTGAAAGGTTAAGTGGTGGTACAGTGGGGCCAGAATATCAGTCGGAGTATGGTGGGCCCAACCCCACAGGTCCCGGTAGGGACGAATGCTACAGTGACACCCAGTATGGGACGGGTCGTTACAGGTGGTATCAGAGCACAACCTCTCGCAGTACGGTGCTGGTTCGGGGACGAACCAGGCGGAAGCTGGTGGGCATGTGACGCCCGGGGCCGACGAGGGCGGGGAGTGATCGCCGGTGCCAAAGAGATGCACGGACAAGGAGCGGCTCCTGGCAGCTTCTAGGCGAAGGGGTACATGAACGAACCGATCCGACACCCGAATGAGAGGGGATCCTGAGACTGACAATGTATGGGCGTGTCAGGCTAAGAATCGTATAAAAGAATTGACAGTACTACTCATATCACCAAGGTCGACCTACCTTTTCGGGAGTCCATCCGAGAGAACTCCATAGTTAAGCGTGCTTGACTTGAAGTAATCTTGGGATGGGTGACCTCCTGGGAAGTTTGCCCAGGGTGCGTGTGAGCGAGGACGAAGCACGCTGAAAGGTTAAGTGGTGGTACAGTGGGGCCAGACTATCAGTCGGAGTATGGTGGGCCCAACCCCACAGGTCCCGGTAGGGACGAATGCTACAGTGACACCCGGTATGGGACGGGTCGTTACACTCTATCTCGAGTTTTTACACAAGTTTCAAAGTTAAGTTCAACGTGGATTGTCAACACAATACAAACAAAGATCTCGATATAGCTCTATCATACAAGGATTTAATATATATTCTCGAATTTTCATTTCGAGATTCATAACCTAAATGTCGAGATGCTTTATAAAAATTTCGATATCATCTTTGAAGACAAATTTCGACATTCCTAGATCCTAATAAAGATCTTGAATTCTTTCCTATCAAACTTAGCAGAGCCTCAAGTTTCATAAGCTGAAAATCACTTTATAAAATCATCTACTATCGATCAAAACCCTAAAATTGATGTGCCATGATTATTATAACACACATATAAGATCATTAGCAAAAGGGTTCCTCCTACTAATTCGTGTTCTATAACACATAATATCAGTACTTATACTAAATCATAGATGTAGATATACAAATTATGATAGAAATCCATACCTCTCCTAGCTTATTTCGTTCCTTTCTTCGTCCCTTCTTGTCCTGAATTGTCGAATTGCTATTATAAGAGGTTTCTTGTTACTACTGTAGTATATTATCAAGGGTCTTGAGGAGTATTATCAAGTAACGAGATTCCCTCTTATCTATTTGTTGCGTGTAGTAATTAATAGACAAGTGCTGTTATCGGTTGTATTAATGTTTATCTTGTTTATGTATCATTCTTATAATATTATTACGCTATGTATATTCCTTTGTAATTAAGAAATCATATTCTAGAATTCAAAAGTTCAATGCTTCGAAATTTATTTGTTTCACATCTACTCATTTCGACATTGCTCTTTCTCTAAATCAAGGGTTTCGAGTTTCAAGAATTTCGAGATTTATATATCTCGAGATCCTCTTGTTTCGACATTCATACTACTTGTGTTTCAAAGTTGGCTTTCTTCCCATACTATAGATTCCGAGGTTAATTACTCAATACCTAGGTTGCGAAAAGGCATTTTAAAATTATTCCTACTAATTTGTGTTCCCAAAACATAATATCAACACCTAATATACTAAATTAAATTTTCTAGGTTAGCATGCCATGTATTAAAACCCTAAAATAAATAACTATCCTAAATTCAAAGCTACTTTCCTAATATGTCATGTTACCATATAACATAAAATCATTTAAGCAAATAAAAGTCACAAAACATGTCTCATGCAGTCACCTAAGCCATATAATATGTATGCATATTTATTGGCCGACTTACTTACGGGACTCGGGTATTACAAAGAGCAATGAAAAATTTATCGCATTTAAACAATTCAGTACCAATGTAATCTGAAATTACATTTAGAATGTGCGAAAACAAAATAAATTTGCATTTATTCAATTCAACGCATATGAAACATAATATTTCAAGTCAGAATGTGCAAAATTTTTCCTTTCACGATTATTATTTTTATTTTTCAGAAATTAAAAAAATATTATTTTTCTATTTATATACGTATATAAATGTTTTTTATGTATATTACTATAATTATATTATGGGGTCAGATTATTTTGTTTCGATCAATCGTCACACCTAAAATTTTACGAGACATTTGAAAGAAGAAAATGTCGTCAAGTCATGTCGTAAAACTAAAGTCCTAAGTTCATAGACTGGTCCATTTCGACACTCTAACTAGGTTCACTCTTGCACTCAATTATTTCTAACTTGGGTTTTTTATATTTATATCACTCAAGTCAGCACAAGCAATTTTAAGTCAATTTACCTGTGATCGAGGCATTTTTTAATCATTTCACCTAAGCGAGAGACCGTCGATTGGAATCAAAGGGTTGTAAGGGTTATAGTTTGGCATCTTTTCTCCCTCTTTTTCTTTTAAGAACTATCCCTTTTTATGCTATGCTCAAGCTGAAGCTCCGCTTCTCCACGTAGGCGAAGTTCTTCTTGTTGGTTCCCGGGCTGATACCGTGCTCCTCTTCTCTTAATCCCTAGAGAGGTGTAACATATTTTCTATATTCGAATATCGAATTACCAGAAAAATATTACAAATTAAATTTGATGAAATTTTGATGAACTCTATCTCTATTTATTCCTCTGATTCTTCACTCTATAAAATTATAAAGACTTTAGAAACCTCTTAATCTTCGAGATTTCTTGAGTTGGGTTTTCTTCATGGGCCGTTGGGCTTGATCACGAACTTAGCGTCGTAGCGAAAACTTCTGAAATACGGACGTTTCTTCGTAGGCTTTTGGACTTGATTACGAAGGTGACAATTGGACTTGCTATTTGTCGAAAATCGTTTGCTCGAACGTTTCTTCGCGGGCCTTTTGGGCTTAGTCACGAAGCTAGCACTTGGACTTGATATTTTCGAAAGGGCGGGACTTGGGCTTTGAACCGTACACTTCCAAGAGACTCGCACGGGTCTTGAGTGTTGAACCGCGTGCTTCCAAGAAACTCGCACGGGCTTTCCTCGTTGCAACCGTGTGATTATGAGAAACTCGCAAGGGTCTTGAGCGTTGAACCGCGCGCTTCCAAGAAACTCGCACGGGCTTTCCTCGTTGCAACCGTGCGATTATGAGAAACTCGCACGGGTCTTGAGCGTTGAACCGCGCGCTTCCAAGAAACTCGCACGGGCTTTCCTCGTTGCAACCGTGCGATTATGAGAAACTCGCACGGGTCTTGATGAACGTTTTCGAATTACCTTGAACACGAAGAACATCGTTGAGAGAATTCCCGAATGCTATCAAAGACTTACTTCTAATTCTCTCGAAGTTTCGTATTCTCTTTGCTCCCTGACTTGTCATTTCTGAATTTTGAAGGCCCATATTTATAGGCGTTGAGAATTCTCAATAATGGAAAATATAATCCTTTTGGGATGATTTTGTCCATATTTAGGTTGATTTTGTCCATATATGATTTGATCTTGATTTGATTTGATTGATTCCATATGTGGCTTGATTCTCTCAATATCTGCCTATTTTATGATATTTGATTTGATTCCTTTACTTATTTAAGAAATCTCTACAATGCTTTCCTTATGTAGATTTTGTATTAAAGGAAGATATATTATCATATATGGTAATAATTTATTAATTAAATAAACTATTAACTTGAGATTAATTTATAGTTCTCAATAATTAGCAATTTAATTAAATGACTTGTATTAATTGCTTGGAATTAAATCCGAAGGATCAAAATAGACAATTAATTTTAATTATCTACAAATGCCCCACTTCAAGTCTTGTTGACAACTTTGGAGGAAATGAGATTTGAAGTAGAATCCTTGCAACGTTAATTAGTAGGCACCATCATGCTCGCCACTTAATTTCTCCGTCTATTAAATTGGGCGTGTGATGGTTTGATATAGATATTTTTCTTCCTTAAGCCCCTAGCATTATCTTCCTAGCGAGCCTCTATAATGGTCTTAATGTCATCGCGAAGTCTCCGGAGCTTGGTGAAATACGCGTTGCTTTCCCAGATCATTTTCTTTACGCTTGGTTGGCTTGTTACTTCAAGACTCACTTTAACGTATACCAAAATCTGAAGGGTTCGAAGATGACATGTTACTCAGGCGAGAATGGCGCATAGTATTTTGCTCCCGCCGCGGCTCGTAGGAGGATTCACAAAGGAGATGTGATCCATTGGACTTGTACTATTTTGACCTCCAACAGAGACTTCCTTCTTACGGATAATGGAGGTGCTGAAGAATTTGAGCAAAATTATTTCATTGCTATTCGCTCGAGTTGGATTCCATTGCGCCGAGGAAATCACTTTCTTATCGAGCCCTATAGTCCGCATCGCTTCGGTCGTCAATTTGGATTTCTTCAGAATATGCCCCGGACTCTGAAACGTGATATTCGAGAAAGCTCTCTCTGTGAAGGCCTCTAGTATTGGCGTGCGTGTATCGAGATCAAGACGGGTTCTCGAATGTGGTTCCCTAGCATGCCTTCGTGTGTTAGGAAGTACAATACCGATTCTTATAAGTGGTGGTCCAAAGTCCACGGGGATTACTTTATTGAAAATGCTACCAAGGTGGCTGGTACAGATGCTTTGCATGTCGACCATTGCGGAGCAGACGGCGAAAGAGGCGAGGGTGTGTAGTCCTCTTGACAATAACATAAATTTCGTCAAAGTCGCGCGTGATTCTGTTGACGTCTTTGGTAAGCGAACCAATCCATACTCCTCTGGGGAAACTGCAAGTAGTCATGCCGACTGCCACTGGAAGAGAGCCAAGAAAGACCACCGACCGAAAGATATTGAGATTAGACGCGTCTCATCGTCGGATCAGGTTGCCTTTGTTATTATTTTTATTATTATTTATTTATTTATCCTTTTCTCTTCCCCATCTTATTAATATTATTATTATTATTTTTTTCTTTTTTTTACAAAAGGCTAAAGATACTGCCATTGACAACACTGTAAAGTGTGGCCATATTGCTGTTGGAAACGCTCCCAAGATGGCCTCACTGACGGTATTTGCTATTGCATTTATATGTATATTTTTATAGTTTTATTATATATATTTATATATATATATATATTATATGCATACGTACATATAAATAATTTTATTTTGAACAGTTATAATTCATATTAATAATTTTTTTAATGCCCCCTTTGTTGTTTTAACAGTCCGTTGAGATTGTCGAGGAGTTAGAAGCTAGTCAAGGGTCAGTGGTGGGACCTAACTCCTTGACGGGAAATCTCCCTGTTGTCGAAGTCGAGTCGACGAACTTAACGGCACGCAATGTTGAATTAGCGAATCGTTGTCCTAAGGCCTCTGTCTTCGAAGGCGGCAAGTTGGTGCGAAAACACGAAAGAGCTTTTCTTCAAGCATTATGGGATGATTTGCACAAGAAGATTGTAGGCACTTCGCTCGATTCAGTTTCTTCGCTCAAGCCGGATGTTGACGTGATTATTCAGTCCATGCGGCGCCTCGACTCAGTCGACATCGCTCATATAGAAGGATTCCTCGGCGTCCTTTTCGACAAGGCATCTGACTACGATACGGCTCGCTCGGAATCCTCTGATAGACTTTCTGAAGAACAGCATCGGTATCGTCTTGCTGAAGCCAACAACCATCTCGAGGGTATTCGTGCGCAAGAGAAGGCGGAAGGCAGTCAAGTTCAATCGGAGAAGGATGAGTTAGCTTGGATTGAGAACGAGTCTAAAAAATTGAAGAAAATGAAGAGGAAGTTATCGTCCTCTATTGCGCAAGGCGAAAAACTTCTTCAAACGGTTCAGCTTGAACGTCAAGAGGCAGAGGGGGCCGTCACCGCTCATGAACGAGACGATCACGAAGAACTTGGGCGCAACGCAGACACTTCTCCAAGTTGCTATAGGCGAATTAGGGAGTTTCCAGCTTTTTAATTAAGTGTGATTTTATGTCTTCATGTTCCTTCATTCATAATATCCTATCTTATAATAGAACTTATGCTGAATATATTTCTTCCATTCCCTCCTCGTGTATGCAAAGTGGCCTACATGAATAGATAGTGACTTCACGCCTTTTTCCATTAGTTTTCGAAAGGTCCGGCTGTTCTTTTACCATATGTGTCAGCCTTGAAAATTTAAATGGAATTTTATTTTACTAGTGAGCAGTTCAGCACTCCAACACATTTAACCAATTGAGTGCGGGGATCAAAGGGGCGTATCGTTGTTCTCATTATTAATATATATATATATGTATATATATGTATAGTTAATAAGAGAAACAATGACAAACTTCAATAACTTGATTGACCGTTAGAAAAATCGATATATTTCCATGGACATTGCCTCTTATTTCACCAACTTCGACTCCGGACTTGATAATATAAAAGGTATGTACTGCGATCACACTTGGGGAGCAAGGTCAACTTCATGACCTTACATCTTTGCCTTGTAGCTTTGTCTCTTTGATCTTTTCATACGTGCTGCCCTTTTCTTATATATATGACTGAACTCAGACGAGGTCTAAGCTGCCTACGTATCCTTTTAGGGGATCAAGTCATTTCTCGTAGTTTAAATTTTTTTGGGTAACGGTGGTGCCGTGCACAGTTTATACTCATGCGGGCCAGGAGTAACATGCAGTTTAGACTCGTATGTCAAGGAGTAACATGCAGTTTAAGCTCGTATGTTAAGGAGCAACATGTGGTTTAGGCTCGTGCGTTAAGGAGCGAATGTTTTTTTCTTCCTTTTCTTTTCTCTCTTTTTTTTTCTATTTTTTTTCTCTTTTTTTTCTTTTTCTTTTTTTTTTTGGGTCGGGTCCTCCCTTTTTAGGCATAGTAACGTTTCAAGGATTTGTCGTTGATTGGGCCAATTCTTAAGCCGTCTTCGGACACCAACTTGCATGCTCCGCTCGTATAGACTTCCTTTACGACGTAGGGGCCATCCCATTTCGATTTGAACTTGCCCCCAACTCGCCGGTTGATGATGATTGGTCTTCTTACCGCAAGTACCCAATCTCCGACTTGAAATGACATAACCTTCACCTTCTTATTAAATGTTCTCGAAAGACGAGCTTGATAGCATTCCAGCCTTTGTTGCGCGTCGAGTCTTTTTTCATCAAGAGCTTCTAATTCTTCGAGACGTAAGCAAGCGCTCTCCTCCGTAGTGAGTCCTTCTTGTATAGCCATCCTAAGAGAAGGAATTTGTTGTTCGAGCGAAATTACAGCTTCAGTTCCGTAAACGAGAGCGTAAGGTGTCGATTCAGTGGGCGTTCTGTGAGTGGTTCGGTATGCCCATAAAGCTTCATTAATTCTCTGGTGCCAGTCTTTCTTCGATTTTGACACTATCTTCTTCAAGAGATTGCACAAAGTCTTGTTGAATGCTTCAGCGAGTCCATTTGCGGCGACGTTATACATAGATGACTTCCTTTGCTAAAACCCAAACTTCTCACAGAGCTTATCTATCGTGGTATTACAGAACGGTTTTCCATTATCAGTGATGATGTAGCGAGGTATCCCGAAGTGCTAAATAATGTTGATGCGAATGAAATCAGCGACATTTTCCTTTTTTTACTTCTTTTAGAGGAACAGCCTCAGCCCATTTGGAAAAGTAGTCTGTTCGGGCCAGAATGTATGAGTGTCCACCCGATGACTTTGTCATTGGTCCCACGACATCTAATCCCCAAGCATCGAACGGCCATGCGGCAACCGTTGGGTGAAGCGGCTCAGGTGGTTGGTGCATGAGGTTAGCATGGAACTGGCAAGCTTGACACCGTCGTGCATGATCTAAGCAGTCTTTGACCATCGTTGGCCAGTAATAACCCATTCTTTTCATGCGAAAGTGCAACTTTGGTCCAGACTGATGAGCACCACATATTCCTGAGTGAGCTTCCTCCATGGCTTGGCTAGCTTCTTCTTCACTTAAACATCTCAAGAACACACCATCAAAAGACCTGCGGTAAAGTGTTCCTTTGTAGAAGATGAAACGAGGTGCTCTTCGTCGAACATCAATTCCTGGACGTGGGTTCTCGGGCAGTTTTCCATGTTCCAAGTAGTCGACCAATAATTGCCTCCAGTCTTCTTCCTCCACTTCAAATACTTCAATGGTGTGATTTTCTTCCTCGGTAGTATTATCATCTTCACTATCATCGTCAAAATCGGGTGGTACGACCCAATTTCGGCAGATAGGTATTTGGGTTTTCTCATGAGGCGTTGAAAGAGTCGAAGCGAGTTTGGCTAATGCATCTGCTTGCTTATTTTTGGATCGCGACACATGCTCGATTGTCGCTTCCCCAAGATATCCTATCAGCCTTCTGGCATAGTTGCGATATGTGAGGTGTTCAGGCTTCTTCACTTCATATGAGCCGTTATCTGGCTAACAATCAACTTGGAGTCGCCATATATTGTGAGCTGTCTCTTTTTAATCTCCACAGCCGTCTCTAGTCCAAGAATTAAAGCCTGGTATTCGGCAACATTGTTGGAGCAATTCTGGGTTAGAGTGAAGGAATAAGGAAGCATGTCTCCATCGGAAGTGACAAATACTACTCCAGCTCCGGCCCCTTCTTGATGTGAAGCTCCATCGAAATACATCTTCCACGGGGGAACTACTTCGACCAAGAGTACGTGTTCGTCGGGCAATTCGTGGCATAACTCCCACTCTGCTTGGATAGGGTGATCAGCAAGGAAATCTGCTAAGACTTGTCCTTTAACAGCCTTTTGAGGCACATATATGATTTCGAACTGTTGTAATTGCAAATACCACCTCGCAAGCCTATCTGAAAGCACCGGTTTTGACATCACATACTTCAGCGTATTTGCCCTCGACACCAAGCGGATGCTATGAGCTTGAAAATAATGCTTGAGCTTCTGGATTGAGAAGATGAGCGCTAGACATAACTTTTCGATTGGCGAATACTTTAGCTCGTTGGGTGTCATCATCCTACTGAGGTAGTACAATGCGTTTTCTTTCCCGTTGTCATTTTCTTGTGCTAATAGGTCACCAACATAACTTTCTTGGGCAGTTATATATAAGATGAGCGGTATTTTTGGTATAGGTGCGGCCAACACTGGCGGATTTGTTAGATGGGATTTAATGCTTTCAAATGCATTGTTGCAGGCTTCATCCCATTCGAACGTAACGCCCTTTTTCATAAGGCGACTAAAAGGCTGACATCGACCGTCTAGATTCGAGATGAATCTCCTCAAGTATGCCAACTTACCTTGCAAGCTTTTGGGCTCGTGGATGTTACGGAGTTTTGACATCTTCAAGATTGCATCTATCTTTACCTGTTCGATTTCGATGCCCTTTTGACGCACTATGAACCCGAGAAACTTTCCCGAGGAAACACCAAACGCGCACTTAAGAGGATTCATTTTAAGTTGATATCTTCTTAAGTGATTGAACACATTTCTCAAATTACTTAGGTCATCCTCACGTCTTTTAGACTTCACTACTAAATCATCGACATAACATTCAACATCCGTGTGAAGCATATCGTCAAAGATCTTCTGCATCGCCCTCTGGTATGTAGAACCCGCGTTCTTTAATCCAAACGGCATAACCTTGTAGCAATAGATCCCTTTTGGTGTGCGAAAGGCCGTCAACTCTTCGTCTCTTGGCGCCATGCGAATTTGATTATAGCCAGAAGATCCATCCATGAAAGATAATGCTTCGTGACCGGTCGTGGCATCTATCATAAGCTCAAGTATTGGCAATGAGAAATCATCCTTTGGACATGCTTCGTTCAAATCTCTGAAATCAACACAGACTCGTATCTGACCATTTTTCTTCTTGACGGGCACTATGCTTGAGATCCATGTTGGATATTTGACTTCTCGAACGAATCCAACTTCAATCAGCTTATTGACCTCAGCCTCGATGAGTGGAATTAGGCCTGGTCGAAATCGCCGCTGTGCTTGCTTAACTGGGCGTGAACCTTTCTTTATCGATAAGTGATGGATTGCTACTTTCTGGTCCAGTCCAGGCATTTCCTTATATGACCAAGCGAACACGTCTTTGAATTCTGTCAGCAGCTCGATGTAGTTCTTCTCTTCATCGTCATCTAGAAGCGCACTTATATATATTGGTCTACTTTCGTTTCATCGCCCAAGTTGATTTCTTTCAGCTCGTCTACGGTTGCCTTAATACCTTCTTCAAACTCAAGAGGAGCCATCTCAGCATCTTCTTCGATGAGATTTTCGTCGTTTATGGTGATATGACAAGACCAACATACGCTTTCCATATCTTCTTCGTTCTTGTGATGACAATCACTGTTACATGACACATAGCATAGTAGAGTCATGTGGGCACGACTTTTTACTTTAAGTTGAGTCGTGAGCCGAATGACGCATCGATGACTCTGCTTCTTCCGCAATCTAAAATTTTTGCATGGCTCAAGTCTATCAAATACAAAAGTTCGTAGACTTTTCTTAAGTTTTAGTCTTTCGAACAAACTCTTCTTAATCCCTCGTCTCTCAAATGGTCTTTTCTTGTGCCCGAGTCTTTCAAACGGACTCTTCTTGTGCCCTAGTCTTTCAAATGGACTCTTCTTGTGCCCGAGTCTTTCAAACGGACTCTTCTTGTGCCCTAGTCTTTCAAATGGACTCTTCTTGTGCCCGAGTCTTTCAAATGGACTCTTCTTGTGCCCTAGTCTTTCAAAGACTGACTTGGGCATTATCCACTTCAATGCGTTGTTAGTGGAATTTGCATCCGTTTCGGACACGCTGTTTATACTAGCCCCCTTTAATACTATGCGCACGGGCTTCTGCGGGGTAAACCCGAGACCTTTCTGAGTATTTTTCAGTTCGAGAGAGTTTCTGTTTAGGGAGTCTGGGAGTTTACCCAATATTGGCTTTTCATTCGGATCATATCCTGCTTTTGTGAGGAGTTTATAAGCCTTAGGCCCAAACACTCCGCTCATCTGCCTATCTGGCGACATACGATGTCCATTTTCTGATCGTTGCGTAGATTCTTCAGCCTTGGCCGGCGAGCTTTGCGGTTTCTCAGAGCCAATTTGAGTTAAGGGTAGTGTCAGGACTTTCATTGGGTATATCATCCCCCCAATGTCTTGCGTGCCTTCATCACCTTTATTCCTGTATGTCGTACTTTCCTCGTGCGTCACATTCTCACTCGTTTCCTTTGTCGCTCGAGATAATATTTTGCATCGGCAAAGTATGATTCAACTTCGGTAAACGGATTGCTATCGCCATGAACTTTCTTTATGGTGCCGTTGTCGCAGTACTTGAAACATTGATGTAAGGTTGACGGCACAACTCCATTTTAGTGCTCATTATTATGATTGATTGTGATTGATTCTGCTACTATGTACTCTATATTATCACTTGTAATAGTTTTATGCCATCAGTCAATAAAATATTCATTAGTCTTTCCTCAACTTCAGTTTTCTCTACATTTTCTTCAACACAACATTTTTATCTTATTTATTAAGCAAACGTGTCATACTTTCCTCTTGCTTCATATTCTCATTCGTTTCCTTTGTACGCTCGAGATAATATTTTACGTCGGCGAAGTATGATTCGACTTCAGTAAATGGGTTTGTATCGTCAAGAACTTTCTTTATGGCGCTATTATCGCAGTACTTGAAACATTGATGTAAAGTTGATGGCACAACTGCATTTTCATGCAGCCACGACCGACCAAGCAGCATGTTGTAGGATGTCCTGGCGTCAATCACGTGGAGCAATGCTGTTGATGTCATATTTTCCATCACTAGTTCCAATCTGATCATACTGATGGCTCTTTGGCCTCGTTGGCTGAAACCTTGGACCATCAATCGACTGCTAGAGAGTTCCTCCATCGGAATTTCCAGTTCCTTCAGCACCCGTAGAGGCAAAATATTTACTACAGAGCCTCCGTCAATCAACATGCGTTTTACATTCTTTGCGGGACCGTAGCCAGATACGAACAAGGGGCGATTATGTGGCTTAGAACCTAGGAGCAGATCCTCATCAGTGAATGTCATAGCAGACATGCATGAGCCAATGGTATCATCTTCCTTGATCTCATCTTGACGGTCATCATCAAGGACTTCAGTTTCTTGGGTCATATAACAAGTAGCACAGTCTTCTTCCCAACTTTCAAAGTCCTCGTCGATAACTGAAATATAATTTGACTCCGCCGACTCTATATCAAGAGTTATTTTCCCTTGTCTGGCTAGTTGCATGACTTTATCCTTAAAAACAAAACAGTTGTGAATTGGATGTCCTACCAAACGATGGTATTTACAGTAATTAGGATCGTGAGTTCGTCCGGCTTCATCGGGTCGCTTCATCTCTGGTAGGTTAATGAGATCTGCGCGCAGAAGTTCATCGAAAATTTCTGACACTTCGGAGTCCAGAAATGGATACTTCTTGGCCTGAAGCTCCTTAAGCGTCAATTTCCTTTCTTTAAGTTCTGGTGGCACATCACTTACCTCAATTTTCTTGCCCTTTTCTCTGCCTCGAGCTTGAGAGGTGTGACGTTTGTCGCCAAAGACTCTTTGTTGTGGGGTTTTACAAATGCTCGACCCCCTTTCTTGACATCAGCTTTATCTTGGAATTTTCGAGCCTCTTGGACAGGTGGTCCATTTGCTCCACTTGTGGCTAGGCTGAGTTCCATATCATGGGCGCGGGTAGCCAATTCTTCAAATGTTCCAGGGCAAATTCCTTGAAGGATATACTGTAACCCCCATGTCATACCCTGAATGGACATTTCGATTCCCGAGGCTTCAGATAAGCGGTCCTTGCAATTAAGACACAGATTCCTCCAGCAATTAATATAGTCAATTACGGGTTCATCTTTCCATTGGTGAGCACTAGTGAGTTCAATCATGCTAAACGTGCGACGAGTACTGTAGAAACGGTTGAGGAATTCATGTTCCTTTTGATCCCAACTATCGATCGAACCGGCTTCCAAATCAATGTACCAATCGAAAGCATTGCCCTTCAGCGAACGAACAAATTGTTTGACGAGACGGTCTCCATATGTTCCTGCATCGTTGCATGTCCCAATGAAGTGAGCCACATGTTGCTTTGGATTTCCTTTGCCATCAAACTGCTGAAATTTTGGAGGTTGGTAGCCACTTGGCATCTTCAGGTTATCGATTCTCACAGTATACGGTTTAGAATACGTCAATGAGGGTTTGGACCCTCCGTCTTTCATCGTCCCAATGATGAACTCCTTCAGTTGGCTAACGGGAATCATCCCATCATTGGAAACTTGGAAACTTCCTGAAGGCTTCTCGAGTTCCTTTTGCTCTTCCTTTTCCGTTTCGTCAGAAGATTCCTCCCGCTTCTCATATGCGCGGCTGTTATCAACATTGTTGCTCTTGCTAGTCAGATTTGCAATCTGGGCATCTTGTTCTTGCACGTGTTTAGTAAGCCCTTCGATTGCTCTCGTTAAACTTCCAATTTGCTCTTCCAGGGTCGTAGCATTCATCACCATGACTTCATCCTGCTTAGAGGAATTGCTTGAGGTCGAGTGGAGCGAAGGTACCGACGAGCACTCATTTTCGGCATTTTGTTCTTCTTCGAGAATGACATTATCTTTGCCAAAAACAATGTGGCGGTCGGTCTCCGTGGACTCTGGAATCACTTTTGACATGCTTCGGGTCTTAACACCAGTGCTTTTACTGGATGAGCTTGAAACAGTAAAGTTCGATGAGTTTATCATCGATGTGTTTTCGACTCTTGAAGAGATGAGAGGTAGAGAGGTCCCACCGGGCGTGCCAAAAATTTGTAACGTATTCTCTATATTCGAATATCGAATTACCAGAAAAATATTACAAATTAAATTTGATGAAATTTTGATGAACTCTATCTCTATTTATTCCTCTGATTCTTCACTCTATAAAATTATAAAGACTTTAGAAGCCTCTTAATCTTCGAGATTTCTTGAGTTGGGTTTTCTTCGCGGGCCGTTGGGCTTGATTACGAACTTAGCGTCGTAGCGAAAACTTCTGAAATATGGACGTTTCTTCGTAGGCTTTTGGGCTTGATTACGAAGGTGACAATTGGACTTGCTATTTGTCGAAAATCGTTTGCTCGAACGTTTCTTCGCGGGCCTTTTGGGCTTAGTCACGAAGCTAGCACTTGGACTTGATATTTTCGAAAGGGCGGGACTTGGGCTTTGAACCGTACACTTCCACGGGTCTTGAGTGTTGAACCGCGCGCTTCCAAGAAACTCGCACGGGCTTTCCTCTTTGCAACCGTGCGATTATGAGAAAGTCGCACCGGTCTTGAGCGTTGAACCGCGCGCTTCCAAGAAACTCGCACGGGCTTTCCTCGTTGCAACCGTGCGATTATGAGAAACTCGCACGGGTCTTGATGAACGTTTTCGAATTTTACCTTGAACACGAAGAACTTCGTTGATAGAATTTCCGAATGCTATCAAAGACTTACTTCTAATTCTCTCGAAGTTTCGTATTCTCTTTGCTCTCTGACTTGTCATTTCTGAATTCTGAAAGCCCATATTTATAGGCGTAGAGAATTCTCAATAATGGAAAATATAATCCTTTTGGGATGATTTCGTCCATATTTAGGTTGATTTTGTCCATATATGATTTGATCTGGATTTGATTTGATTGATTCCATATGTGGCTTGGTTCTCTCAATATCTGCCTATTTTATGATATTTGATTTGATTCCTTTACTTATTCAACAAATCTCTACAATGCTTTCCTTATGTAGATTTTGTATTAAACGAATATATATTATCATATATGGTAATAATTTATTCATGAAATAAACTATTTATTAACTTGAGATTAATTTATAGATCTCAATAATTAGCAATTTCATTAAATGACTTGTATTAATTGCTTGGGATTAAATCTCAATGATCAAAATAGACAATTAATTTTAATTGTCTACAAGAGGTTTCAGAGATTATCTTTTTGGAAAAGTTCACGGTTATGGAATTCGTACCCAAGGCTGCGCTCCTCTTCTCGTTTCCCGATATATGACCGGATTATCGTTGGAGAAGATCACTTCGTTGTGCTCCTCTTTCCAGCCGTTCTGACGAGCGTACGAGATTATCGTTGGAGAAGATCACTTCGTTGTGCTCCTCTTTCCAGCCGTTCTGACGAGCGTACGAGATTATCGTTGGAGAAGTTCACAGTAGGATCCATGCCACCTTCTAAGAGATAGTCGGAAGGCAGGTTCCTTTGGTCTGATTTTTGCGCGTTGAGCAATCCCTTCTTTTGTCATCATCCTCGTTATTTTCTCCCCCTCCTTTTCTCGTTTGAACAACCATCCGAAGAGCATAGAATACGGTTGAAGGCTGGGAATGGGATTCAAAGGAAGAAAAGGACATCGGAGAAGGCTCAAAGTGGATGACTAAGGGCTAATGAGAGAAAGAAAAGAAAGAAAAATTTATAAGGCCGAGTGAGGAATAACCTAAGCGCCCTTATCATTTTCCTAAAGATCTAAGGCAACGTGAGTATGAAGCCAAGTATCACTAGTTAAGACAAGTAATTGATGTTTGACTCACTCGAGAAATAGATCCAAAAAAAGAAAGAAAAAAACAAGGCTTGAATCCTCACTTATGTATGGCTTTGTGTCTAGTGGATCAACCTAATGACCTTTAGACATAAGAATGCGACTTAGACTAACAAAATTAAGCAATTAAATCGATCGCATGTCGGGTAAAATTCTAAGTGACTTTAGATCAAAGCACCCTAAAGAATTTCGTCATCCCCCCCTTTTTTTATAAAAGATTATTATTTATTTCACGCAAGATAAAGCATATAAGCAAAGAAAAAATATAGCATAGAACATGTAGTAGCGCAGAAGATCAGGTAAAGCACATATTACGGAAGATTCAACATGCCTAATTTTCCGACAAGGAATTGAAATCATTTTTCATCCAATGCCTTAGTGAAAATGTCAGCTAGTTGGTATTCCGTGTTCACGAAATACATATGTATGGTGCCTTTTTCTACATGATCTTTTATAAAGTGATATCTAATGTCTATGTGTTTTGTGCGTGAGTGATGAACAGGATTGCAAGTAATATCGATGGCACTTTGACTATCACTATATATGGGTATATTATTTAAATTGTACCCATAGTCGCGAAGCTGAGTCCGCATCCACAGCATCTGGGAGCATCAACTGGCGGCAGCTGCGTATTTCACTTCCGCCGTCGAAGTTGACACACAGTTCTGCTTTTTGGATGACCAGCAGACCAGCTTTTCGCCTAGAAATTGAGCGCCACCGGACGTGCTTTTCCTATCCATTCGGCAACCTGCATAATCAGCGTCAGTATAGCCGATAAGTTTGAAGTTCGTACCCTTTGGATACCCTAGTCCAAGGGTAGAAGTGCCCTTAAGGTAACGCAAAATCCTTTTAACCGCGAGCATATGGGATTCTTTGGGATCGGCTTGAAAACGGGCACATAAGCAGGTGGGAAACATGATATCCGGTCGGCTCGAAGTGAGATAGAGAAGAGATCCAATGATGCTGCTATACAGTGTGACGTCGACCGACTTGCGAGAGGGATCGGCATCCAACTTGCAGCTTGGTGACATAGGAGTGCTGAGAGGCTTGCTCTGATCTTGATGGAATTTCTTCAGAATATCCTTGATGTATTTTGTCTGACTGATGAAAATCCCATCTTCGAGTTGCCTGACTTGTAGTCCTAAGAAGAACTGCATCTCTCCCATGTGACTCATCTCGAACTTGCTTTTCATTAGATCTCCAAACTTCGTGCAAGCCGTAGATTAGTTGATCCGAAGATCATGTCGTCGACGTATACTTGAACGACCATCAGATCTTTGTCTTGCCATTTGATGAAGAGGGTTGTGTCTATCGTTCCTCGTATGAATCCAGACTTCATGAGGAATTCACTCAGGACATCGTACCAAGCACGTGGGGCTTGTTTTAGTCCATAGAGAGCTTTGTCCAATCGATAGACGTGATCGGGATGTTCTTGATCAACGAAGCCATCCGGCTGAGCGACGTAGACATCTTCTTTTAACACGCCGTTGAGAAAGGCGGTCTTAACATCCATCTGATAGACTTTGAAGTCTTTGTGAGCCGCATAAGCCATGAGAAGACGAATAGCTTCGATTCGGGCATTAGGAGCATATGTCTTGTCGTAGTCGATGCCTTCATGTTGATTGTATCCCTTCGCAACTAGCCTTGCTTTGTTCCGGATCACTTCACCATCTTCATTCTTTTTGTTTTTGAATACCCATTTAGTTCCAACAATTGTTTTCCCATGCGGACAGGGTACTAAGGTCCACACTTGAAGACGTTCAAATTGATGAATTTCATCATGCATTGCTATTACCCAATCCGGGTCTTGAAGTGCGTTTGCTACCTTGGTAGGCTCATTTTTACTTAAGAAGTAGCTGAAGAGACTGTGTTGATGACGTGTCCTCACTCCATCCGAAGGATCGCCAATTCTCTGATCAACCGGGTGACTTCTAGTCCACTTGCTCTCATGAGGCAAGGCTGAAGCCGATGCATCAGCTATCTGTGGGTCTATATTTCCTGTAGTCTCTGATTGATCAATTGCTTGAGGAAGTTTCAATTCTGCACTTGGAACTATCGTCTCTGATGATTCTTCCTCAGTAACCACTGTAAGTTCTTCGTTATTCTGTGGCAATTCTGAATAGGGTGAGGTAGGGACGTGAGAAGCACTTAGTACGTCGGTCCCGTCGTATGGAGAATCCACTATAGGTGTAGCAGTGTGAGACCGATATACTGGCTCGAAGAGAGAGTCCAAATCGTCTAATGCAAGTCTCATTGCTTCTTCTGACGTTGAATTCGGAGTTGTTGCCATCTTCTGTTGGTTTTGTGCCAACACACCAGTGAAAACATGTTCTGAACTGTTATATTCAGAAGCTATCTGGTTAGGTATGGGTCCTGAACTGAGGTGTGCAGGAGCCATTGGGTTAAGTGCGGGTCCTGGACTGAAGTGTACAGGAGCCATTGAGTTAAGCACGGGTCCTGGACTGAAGTGCAGGAGCCATTGGGTTAAGCACGGGTCCTGGACTGAAGTGACCAGAAGCCATATCCGCCACTTCGTGGAAAGTGACATTTTAGCTTTCTTTGATTGTGTGGTTGGACTTGATGTATACTCGGTACGTTTTTTAGGTTAAAGAATACCCGACGAAAGTGGCTTCGAATGCTTTAGGGTCGAACTTAGCACGTTGCTCTCGGTCGTTCGCCACAAAGCACTTGCACCCGAAGACTTTAAAGAATGAGATGTTGGGTACTCGTTTGTTGATAATTTCCTACGGAGTCCTATCAAAGCGCTTGTGAACCACCGTCCTATTTTGAGCATCGTACGCGCGGCTTCCACTAGAGTTCTGTTCTTTCGTTCGACTACCCCAATCTATTGAGGAGTCTTGGCGGCTGAAAATTGTTGACTTATTCCAAGTTTCTGATAAAATTCACTAAGACATCTGTTCTTGAACTCAGTGCCATTGTCTGTTCGAATGACTTGGATAATCTGCTGCAGCAAATTTTGAGTAGAGTTCACGAAATTGACGATCAAGTCCCCTGTCTCATCTTTTGTTCGGATGAACCTTGTCCATGTGTAGCGAGAGTAGTCATCGACTATGACCAGCAGATATTTGCGTCCATTTTATACTCTGTTTCTTCATCGGGCCACAGAGGTCCATGTGTAGCAGTTCCAGAGGACGTGAAGTAGAGGCCACTTGTTTATTATGATGAGATGCTCGCTTCATTTGTCCTAATTGGCACGCCGAACATTGATGCTCTTTTTGTAAAGTTATAGTCGGAAGACCATGAACCAACTTTCCGTTGAGAGATGTTGAAGAGCTTTGATGTTGAGATGAGACATGCGTTGATGCCATAAGATGTTCCTCTGAATTACAGTCTGAGAGATGAGGCAAACAGCTATCGAGGGCCGCACGGATGTCAGGTTTATCGTGTATAGATTTGATTTCCGAAGTCCTTGAAGGAGTTCTGTGTCCTGACTATCCAAAATTCTGCACCGGTCAGCATGAAAGACCACCTGGAACCCTTTGTCACATAAATGGCCTATGCTGATCAAGTTATGGTGAAGGCCTTCGACGTAGGAGACATCTTTTATAGTCAGATTCTCCAGAATGATATCTCCATATCCAACAATTGGAGCGGAGTCATTGTTTTCGAATCTAACTTTGCCGTTTGGCCGGTCTTTGTAGTTGCTCAGCAGCTCTAGGTTTCAAGTCATGTGTGTGGAGCAACCAGAGTCGAGATATCACACATGATGGATCTGCAGAAACAAGTTAGAGAGCTTTAGGTACCCATTTAAGCATGGGTCCTCCCAGATTATAAGATTTAATTTTAGGTTCAGATATGATTCCTAAATTAGTACATGAGGGAGTCTTAATAACCCATTTCACTTTCGGAGAAGTGGGTTTGGGTGCGGCCACTTTAGGTGACTTGGCCTTTTTGGCTTTTGTCGTCCTAAGCGGAGATTTAGGAACCCATTTGGGTTGAACCTTGCAGGGAAGGTTAATTTCAGCACGTACAAATGCTTTGGTAGGCTTGATTGAGGAAAAGATCTTTTCTTGTGATAGTCTCCTAAGGTGCTTGGGGGATTTAATCTCTACGGGATACCTTAGGTGAGGACAGGCATGTACGGCGCCATAAGCTTTCTTTATGGGTAGATCTTGTTTCCTAGATTCTTCCTAGTGGCATTTGTTTCAGAATGATTAACTTTTATTTTTGAAGTTGAGCCTATTTCGAAATTGTTGCTTTTAAAGGTGATAGGCTGAAGTAAACAAGTAGAAGCAATTATTTGAAAAGTAGAAATGGCTCTTTTCTTGCTACGAGTGTCTTTTATTGAAACAGAAGGAGTAACATTCTTAGAAACGGTCAAATCTACTGGTTCCTTCTTTATCTTAACACTAGATACTCTTGCCTTTGTTTTCAGTGCTGGCCCTACGCTCCCTGTGAATGTAGGTGAAATAGAATTAGTCGTAGCACTTTTAACAGAATTATTAATGCACTTTTGATCTTTTGAAGGCGATTTTTCGATTTTCACGTTTTTCATAATAGCGTGAGAGGTAGTTTGGGAGGATGAAGAAGCCTTGATATTTTCCATCTCTTTAAGAAACTTTTTCTTTTCAGCTTCGAAATTCTTTCGTTCTTTATCTAGCTTTGCCTGTGACTCCTCTATCTGTTTTATGATAGGGGGTTTGTAGAGAGAATTTTTATAATTGACGTCTTTGACTTCCTCATTGTGTGCTTGAGATTCAGGAGGTAGGACTTGAACTAAATCACAGACAGTTGTTAAAGAAGGTTTCATATTTCTGTCTCTTTCATTTAGTTCAGTGTAGTCAAAGGGGATCTCAGGCCCATGTGAGGCTTTTCTCATAGATGAATCATAATTATTTTGGTACGTCGATTCAGTGAATTCTCTAAGAGAGGTTACTCCTAAACCCATGTGCTTAATATCATATATTTCTTTCTTTCGAAGAACACGTGGGTTAGTGAAACATATGCCTTCTATAGGATTATAGAACTCTATATCCTTGGGCTTGTTAAAAAATATCGTCTGTTCGGATTGTACCCTATGCGTAACTATATCATCTAATTTCTTAATTTTAGCATATAGTTTCTTGCGTTCCTCACCTAGGAGAGCATAATTATTTTCTACCGTCAGTTTGGCGGCTTGACAGGCGTCTAGTTCTTTACTAAGCTCACTAACCTTAGCATTTGATATTTCTAATTAAGCTTCTAAGTTAGTGATCTTAGAGGTAGCTTCGGTTATCCTACAATTTAAGGTGGCTTTCTCGTTGAGATTCCTAACCAAACAATTGTAGTTATTTGCTAGCCTATTTTCTAATTCCTTAATCTTTTCGCTATGCTGTCGTAATTGAGGTTGACTAGTCTCTCTAGATTGTAGGCTCTTAGTAAGTTCTTCTATTTTCGCACTAGAGCTCCTAAGTTCTGATTCGAGAATACTAATCTTCTCCTGAGACCTCAGAAGTCCATCCTCTACTTCCTTAATGCTTTTCTTCTCACGTTTCATGTTAGCATATTATGTTTGATATGAATCTAACATGGTCAATAATGTGGAGGAAGAGACTACCTCTTTTGAAGAGGTGGATTCGTTTTCGTCGTCCGTATGATTGGCCGTTTCAGGGTCTGATTCATTGTCGAGACGGGATATGTAGGCTAAATTCTCTTCTTCAGAACTCGACGTGTCCTCGAGCCATTGGTCTTGTTCGGCCATGAGAGCTACTCCAACTTCCTTCTGTTTAGTCAATTGGAGCTTCCTGGAGTAGTAGTTGGCATCTCTCTTATTCGGAAGAGTGCACTCTCTGGCAAAGTGACCTGGCTTGCCACAGTTGAAGCATTTGTTAGCCTCTTTTGGGTTCTTGACTTCGGAGCTCTCTGGTGCACGTTTTTGTTTTTAGAGCTTGTAGTCCGAAGTCTGTTGGCTGAGGTTGAAGACTTCTTCTTGAAGTACTTCTTACTCATCATTTTTGCTATTAGGGCCAACTGCTTTCCTAGAGCTTTCATGTTTGGCTAATGTCAGAGTCCGACCCTTCTTCCGACTCTGAAGGAGAAGGAGGCCTAACGATCTTTTCTTTTCTTGATTTTGAGCTCCTCTTTTCAGAGATTAAGGCAACAGTGTCTTCGATCTGTTTGCCCTTCTGCTCCTTTAGAATCTCGCGTATATCATCCTCATGTTGTGCGAGATTGTCAAACACGGCATGGATATCCAACTCCTCTAGATGAGTGGATATTTTCTTCCATTCCGCGGGCAGAGAAGAGAGAAATCGGATGTTTGTCTCCATATTGATCTTCGTGATTTCTATCTTCCTCATCTCATTGAGAAGAGTGAGATATCTTTGGTACATCTCATATAGACTCTCCTCCAGCTTTGCTTTGGAGTAGTCGTCAGCAGTGAGAATGTTCGCCTTTTTGGCCTTTATGCCAACTTCCGTCCTCTGCATCATCCTATGCAGTTCATCCCACATTCCTTTAGACGATGAAAAGCTATCAATCTGTCTATATATGTCGTTGGGGATGCCCTGCATGAGGGTATTCATGGCTACTAGATCAGCCTTAGCTCGAGCCCTCTCCTCGATTGAGTACTCCCTAGGCTCCTTCAGTCGCCTAGATGCGGGAATGTAAGGGGTTACCGATTCATCACCGGGGACATTCACCCAAAACTGTGCGGGTCCCTCTTCTAGTGATTTCAGTAAATTCTCGGTTTGATCTTTTAAAGCGATGAAATTGAGGAAGCGGCTTCTCCAAACGGTATATTCGCCTCGTTGCAAAATCGGCGTACGGTTGTCATTTCCGAGAGAGTATGCATCCATTTTGTGTTGTAGTTGAGTTGTTGAATGATCTTCGTTAAGTGTTTTGAACGTTTGAAGATGGTGTATTGTGCTTCACAAGTGACAAAGTTCGTTAGTAGCGTTTGATTCGAAAAATAGTTCGAGAATTATTTTCGATTCAATCTTTAAAGTTTGATCGAAAATAATTTCGTCGAAATAGAATATAATGTGTACTGTTCTCGTGCGAGAAAGTCTATCAGCGAAATATTTTTCGAGCGAAATAAATTGCCCAAAATCGTTCGGTCGAGAAAAATTTCCAGATCGTGAATTTATTTCGATCCTAAAGAAACAGTACGTTAGTGAGTTTCTCGACAAGTCAAAATAAATCTGTTGACTAGAAAAGTTTCTCGCGTGTAAATGATTTTTAGCTTGGTCAAACTTTAAATGTCTGAGCGAAAATGTTTTTCGAGAGAAAGTGTTTACGCGTGCAAAGTCAAAATTGGTCTTCCTCGAAAAAGATTTTCGCTGAATAATGCTCGAGAAATATTTTTAACTAAAATCGTTTCTAGTGTTGACGATTCTAGCGCTGACTTGGTATTCTGACCGAGAAAAATTCTCGTGCCAAGTTTTTTTCGATCGAGAAATTAATCCGATCGAAAACCTAGCGACAAAACTTTTGACGATCGAGAAAAATCGCAGAATACGATTAACACAGATTCAAGCAAAAACAACGAATTAGACAGTGAAATTTCAGGTAATTGCTCGCAATCATTTACTAACTACGCGCGAACAACCAATTAGACACGTTATGAAGCAAACTATGTCGAATTTGATCAAAATCAGAACGTGTTCTTCATGTTCTTCGCAAACAGTAAATCACAGGATCGATTTAATCCTAAAAAACAAAGTTCAAACAGCTACAAATCTGATCGCAATCATCATTTAACACTTAAACGAGCATAGAAACATCAAATTCAACTCAATTAAGCACATAATTAAGCTATTGGATCGAAAAAAAAATTCGCGCCAAACTGTTCTTCGATGAACAGTAAACTGAAAATGATTTTCGATCCAAATCCAACAATTTCTTATTCAAAACAGAACGAATTGGCTCTGATACCAATTGTTAGGTCCTACGATTAACAACTCTATGATCCTATGCATGAATTCTAAGTAATTCGATGATAATGATTGACATTAGGATTCGATCGAAAAACTCAAATGATGAACAAGAGAGAGAATTTGAGTAGAGTGGGAAAGTTACTATTGTTTCTCTCTCTAGGAATTGAATTGCAAGCCTTTCGGATCAATTTCCAAAACTCTCTATTGATTGCGATTGATTACAAGGTATTTATACCAAACTCACTTGATCTAAATATCTAACTAGTCCTAGTCTAAGGACAAATAAAAGAAAAGCCCCAAAATACGAGGACAGCTAATGGAATCAAGCACAATTAAAATTTATACTCTACATGATAGCACAAGGTATTGTGATCGCAAAAGTTTTGCTTGGATTTCAGTTTTCAATATGATAATGAAATGATAGCAAAATGATGATGCTATGTGCGTAATGATTATTCAATGAAAAGCAATGATGAATAATGTTTCACAAATGCTAATGAGTATAAAGTTTTGGATTTTAGCTTCGTGGGTTTTCGTCAAGACTATACTTTTTCGATAATGTGCAGTTGCAGAGTTTTTCGATCAGACAATTGGAATACTATTTGCGAATGGTTTCGATCAAGACATTTTCGATGACGTTTTTGATTAAATGGTTTTTCTTTATTATAAAATTTTTGGATTATTTAAGTTTTTCTTATTACAGAGTTTTTCGATTAAAAGTTTCGACTATAAAGTTTTCGATTGAATGTTTGTAAGTCAGAGTATCGAAAAATTGTATGGAAAATCAAGGTATCGAAAATTGATTTTGTAGAGTCGAAAACTTTAAAGTATCGAAAATATGCTGTTTTGGAATAGCCGAGAAAGAAAAAATTTCGATTGCTATATGAAGAGAAAGTTTTTCGATGGTTTAATTCGAACGTTTTATGATAGATAATTTCCTTCGATGACAAAAAAATTGAGAGTTCTTTTTGATATAGATGACAGTAATGATTGAGTAATGATGCTGTAATGATTCCTACCTTTTGGAAGAATTACTTTTTCGCTCTTGTGACACACGTATCAATTAATTGTTTTCAATCATGCGTGCAATGGTCAGGACAAGTGATCGAAAAACTCATATGATCGAAATATGAATAGTAAAACTCTCGAGCAAATGGACAGCTATCGAAAATAGTGAATATTGTTTCTATCGAAAAACGTTTACGACGACAACTGAACGAAAACTAGAAACACAGGTTTAGCTCAAGATCACTCAAAATTAGTCATTAATCATGGGTAATCACACATAAATGATCGAAATTTGTTTCTAACACATGATTAAACCAAAAAAAACAGCAAAATATATCAAATTTTTCAGAAATCGGATGAATTTCACGAAGAACACGAAGAACACATTTTATCACGAATCCGACCGAAAACAACAAATTAATCTGTAAAACTCTGGGTAATCGATCGAAATCATGCAATTGACAAGAAACACTCAATTTAGCCCAATCCAATCAAAATCGGTCCAGTTTAGAATGAAGCTCCAAAGAACAATTTCGATCAGATTTTCAAAATTCGCTAAAATTTGTGGTTCGATCATCTTTAAGTCAGACAGATTAGAACGCATAATCGAACCTCAATAAAAGCAAAACAAGTCGAATTATGAAAAATCAGCTCGAAATTCAGCGATGAACAGTGCCAATTTTGCGATGAACAGTAACTCGCGAATTTTTTTTTTTAGATTTTCAAAATTCGATCCTAATTTCGATTCTCCTAACACGCTCGGCTCTGATACCAATTGTTAGGACCCCTAATATCCAACATGAAAATCGAATTACTAAGAATTGAATTGCAAATCTAAGAAATTTGAGAGCTTACGATTGAGATTTGCTTACGAAGAAAGCTTGAGAGAGAAACGACGTTGAAGAACACAAAGGCGCTAAAATATTCTCTCTAATTTTCCAATTCTAATTTTTCGATCCGAAAACCATACTAAGTGCACTCCTAATTTTCTTAGGAGTTGACTTATATATACCACCTCGTGGTATATTTACACATGTAGTCCTATACAATGACTAATTACAATTTAGCACAAGACTACAAATTTGCATAGCAAGACGAAGACAACTCTATTTAATTAGATAAAATAAAATAGTTCCAACAGTTGTCATTACCAAGCGAGTAAGCATCCATGTTGTTTTCTTGAGTTGATGTAGGATCTTCGTTTGTTGTTTTGAGAGTTTGGACTGATGTTATGTGCTTCACAAGTAGCAAATTAGTCAGTAGCGTTTGATTCTAAAGCAGTCGAGAATTATTTTCGATTCAATATACACGTTTTACTTGCATATGCATCTTTTAAAAGATTCAAGCTCTTTTAAGTGGATGTGAAATGTGCATTTTTAAAGGGTTTTATAAATGAGGAAGTTTATGCCGAAGAACCTCATGGTTTTGAAAATGAAGGATTTTCAAATCACGTCTTCAAATTAAACAAAGCTTTATATGGTTTAAAACATGCACCTAGGGCATGGTACGAACGATTGAGCAAAATTTTGATAGACATGGACTTTATAACATGAACAATCGATAATACTTGTTTATCGAATACGAACAGAATCACCTACTGCTTGTGCAAATATAAGTTGATATCATATTTGGCAGCACTGACATCACTACTTGCGAGAATTTTTCTAAGTCTATGCAGCAGAAATTTGAGATGAGCCTAATGGGAGAACTGAAGTATTTCCTTGGATTGCAAATCAAGCAATTGGACACGGAAATATTCATATCTCAAACGAAGTACACGAAGGAACTACTTGAAAAATTTGGAATGGCTGATTCGAAGGTACTTCCCACTCCTACGCATCAGACCACCAAAATTGACAGTGATGAACAAGATACGCCCATTGACCAAACTAGGTGGTATGATCGGAAGCTTGCTACACCTTACGGAAGCAGACCTGAAATTATGTTTGCTACTGGTCTACGCTCTAGATATCAATCGAGTCCTTAGGAATCTCACTTGATAGCAGTCAAGCGGATATTAGATATTTAAAAGGAACAATCAATTTGGAATCTGGTATCCAAATTCCAAGGAATTCCCATTAATGGGATATTCAGACGTTGATTATGCCGGTCCTAGAGAAGATAGGAAAAGTACTATGGTACTTGCCAATTACTTGGGAATTCCCTTGTAACTTGGTCTAGTCGGAAACAAAATGGTGCCGCCATGTCCATAACCGAAGCAGAGTATGTGGCCTTAGGAAGTTGTTCTCAACAAATCATCTGGATGAAACAGACCTTGAGTGATTACAGTTTACGGTATGACCAAATTCATATTTTATGTGATATTACTAGTGCCATTAATATCACTAAGAATCTTGTACATCACTCTCGACTAAACACATAGAGGTGAAACATCATTTTATTCGAGATCATGTTCAGAAAGGGAATATCAGAGTGAACTTCGTAGGAACTAATGATCACCTGACTGATATCTTTACGAAACCTCTTATTGGGACTGGATTTTGTGATTCGTGATCGATTACGAATATTGAGCCCAAATAGGAAAGGTGACTAGATAAGTTAGCCCTCCGTATCTTTTCGATCTTACTTTGATTCTATTAGTATTTTTTCTTGATTCTACCTTCCTTATCTATCTTATTTCTTTCCTTTCATGGGGAGAATTTTTTTTCAAAATCATCTCTCTAGATTTTCTTAGAGATTTATGTGAAACTCTATTTCCAGCCATATTTTCAGAGCGAACACCACTGCCGCAAGTTCTAGATTATGCGTGGAATAATTCTTCTCATACTCCTTTAATTGTTGGGAAGCATATGCAATAATCTTGCCATTTTGCATAAGCACGCATCCCAAGCAGTTCTTTGAGGCATCACTATATATAGTGAATCCTCCGATTCCCGAAGGTATGGTAAAAAACGGAGCGGTTGTGAGCCGTTTCTTGAGTTCCTGAAAACTCTGCTCGCACGCTTCTGTCCACTTGAACTGAACGTTCTTCTTCATCGAGTTAGTGAGTGTCGAGGCGATGCAGGAAAATCTTTGATGAACTTTCGATAATATCCAGCAAGCCCGAGAAAACTTCGAATCTCTGTAGGAGTGGTCGGTCGTGGCCAATTATTGATGGCTTCAATCTTACCAGGATTTACTGAGATTCCATTCCCAGAAATTATATGTCCCAAAAAGGCCACCTGCTCTAACCAGAATTCATATTTCTTAAACTTAGCGAACAACTGCTTCTCTCGCAAAATTCCTAAGATCATCCGCAAATGTTCCTCGTGTTCTTCTTTATCTTAGAATAGACGAGGATGTCATCAATAAGAAGATCACGAAGCGGTCTAGAAAATTCTTAAATATTCGGTTCATCAGATCCGTAAAGGCTGTCGGCACATTTGTCAACCCGAAAGGCATGACAAAAAATTCATAGTGGCCGTACCTCGTGCTAAACGTTGTTTTAGGCACGTCCGCCTCCCGGATCTTCAACTGACGATATCTGGAATGTAGAGCGATCATTGAGAACACCGTCGCCCCTTGTAATTGGTCGAATAAATCATCAATTCTCGGCAATGGATATTTATTCTTAATCGTGATCTTATTTAATTCACGATAATCAATGCACATTCTCATCGACCCGTCCATCTTCTATACGAACAATACCCTGCTCCCCAAGGCTAGAAACTTGGCTGAAAATATCACTTCTGTAGCAGCTCGTCTAGCTGCTCCTTCAGTCCCGTAACTCATCCGGTGCTAGTCGATATGGGGCTTTCGATATCGAGGTAGCTCCAAGCACTAGCTCAATCGTGAAGTCGATTTTCCGATCCGGCGGTAAACCCGAAAGATCATCGAGAAACACGTCAGGATATTCATTTACGATCGGAATTTCTTCAAGCTTCGGTGAAGGAGATTCCTCGGCCTTCATCGCAAAAACGAAATATGACTCGCAATCGGACCTCAAGAGTCGATGAGCCTTCAAAGCAGAGATTTGGGGGATTTTGTTTCTGTTTACCTTTCCCGAGAACTCAAATTCCCCCCGTCAGGCAATCGAAATTTCACACCCGTCAGGCAATCGAAATTTCACAACCTTCCTAGAACAGTCGATCTTGGCTTCGCTCGAGAGCCAATCCATCCCGAAGATGATATCATAATCGTTCATCGAGATCACTATCAGATTAACGTCTAGATCTCTACCCTCAATGTTTACCGAGCACTTTCTACCACTTGATTCGTTCTAGTTCGATACCCGTGGGGTAAAGTTACTACATATGAACACTCAGAATGGGAAGGATAGATTCCCGCCCTTTCAACGTAATCGGCCGATACAAACGAACGTGTGGCTCCAGAATCAATTAGGATGGATGTAGGCACGTGAAAGATATTCAACGTACCAGTCACTATAGCCGGATTTGCTTCCACCTCCTCATTAGTCAGTGTGAAGACTCGAGCTAGCACAGGTGGAGCTCGGATCAGTTGCTAAGGTTGATTATGCGTCAATGGTACATTCTCCGTGCAAGCTCTGGCAAAATGTCCCACCTTTCCGCACCGAAAGCACTGATGTCTCTGTCCAAAGCAGACGCCGAAGTGGTAACGCCCACATTGTTGACACTGGGGCGCAACATTCAGGGGTCGATTAGCGATATTCTCTGGTCCCTGATTCGGTCTCGGACGCCAGTTTTGTTGGCCCTGGCGTTTCCCTTGATTATTAGCCCTCTTGCCGAGGAACTAGCGTGTTCTATCTCCACCTCGTCCTCCACCTTGCTGATTCTCTCTCCTCTTCCTCGCTTCCCGAGCCTTCATGACCACCCGCTCTACTTGCTCGGCTATTACGGCACATTCCGTCACTTGCATAAACTCCAACTAACGTGCACCCGCAATATTCAAGTCCCTATAAATTTCAGGTTTGAGTCCCTGAATAAATCGGGTCACCTTCAAGGTGTTGGTTGACATTAGGTGTGGAGCAAATCGGGACAATTCCTCAAATCTGCGAATGTATTCCGCAACCGGCATGCTGGCTTGTTTAAGGTTCATGAATTCATACATTCTCTGCTCCTAGTCGTGAGCAGTGAAGTACTTATTGAAGAACAGTTCCTTGATCCTATCCCACGTCATTGTTATCGGACTCTCCAGGACCTTCACGGTGTTCCACCAGTAGCGCGCATTTTCCCGAAGAAGGGAAACGGGACAAAGAACTTTCTCATTATCCGGTAACCGGCTATAGATGAACATGTCTTCTATAGTGCCTATCCAGTCTTCAGCCACTGCAGAGTTGGTGGCTTCAGTAAATATTGGAGGGTTCAGTTTTCAGAATCGTTCCCCGATTATTTCAACTCGATCTGTCTGCGAGGAGGAACGACGTTCCGACGAGCTTCACAGATTGATTAAGTCGTTGATTTGGTCTGACTATCATCGGATTAGGTCATTCAGTTGTTGAATGGTGGAGCAGTCGTCATCTAGTGGGGACTCAGACCCCGCTCCAGGCTAGATTCGCCTGCGAGCTCACATTGTGTTATCGGCATTTTCCACTAGATTTAAAATTACGCAAATAGACAGATAGTAGTCAACACACATTTCAATAAAACGTTAAAACTTACAGGCAAGGCTGGCTGGCCCTCTTGATTTTTTAGCAGCAGTACATGTAGAGTCTTCATAATCTAGAGCCAAAAATCTGATACCAGCTGTAACGACACTAATTCTTAGTGACTTATTTTGGCGGCTTTCCGTAACGAGAGGCATGGAAAGCCCAATTTACAAAAACTTCTCAAATGAAAATATTATACGTTTTATAAAATAGTGTTTTACAAAAGATATCTTTACATGGGCCGAAGCCCCAAAAATATCATAACTACTACGCCGCTCCACAGGTCGTATCCATGTACTGCTCTCGCCCTCAAAAGCTCGTGGAGTCACCGCCACCAGCCGCTAATTCAGCCCTGACGTTCATCAACGTCGGGCTCGTCCACACCTACAACACGTAAAAGACTGAGCTATTGCCCAGTAGGTGAATATTGTGGCGACCCTCGTTTAATTAGGATTAGTGGCGGATTTCCGCAACGTAAGCTGCGGAAGGCCCGTCTAATTAAAAACTTTTTCCTAAAATAGTATACATTAATATAAAAATCTGTCTACATCATCATCACTATACATGGGCCAAAGCCCCAAAATATAAAGAAGAAAAACCCTAAAGCCGCTCCACATGTCATCATCCATGTACCGCTCCGCCCTCAAAAGTTCGTGGAGCACCGCCACCAGCCGCCTCAGTCTTGACGCGTATCAGCGTCAGACTCAGTACCTACAACACGTAAACACTGAGCGATTTGCCCAGTAGGTGAATAAACATGCGTGTATGCAAGTGTGCACTCAACCCCAATTCCCAATATCTCTTATATTAATACACACTATTTCTTTTCCCACATTCCTATTTCACACAACACAGGGCCCTAGGTTAGGCTCGACACCTTCGCGCCCTAGGCCACCCCCAAGTCTCGCGGCAGCCTACCCTACTAGTGCACTGGATGAATCACGCCAATGGCCTCCTATCAGGTCGAACCAAAATCCCATCCGGCGGTATGCACCTCGGGACGGTCACGCGCGAGTAGACAGATCGATCACGCCTGTCTCCGCCAGGTGCCCGCTGAGCCCAACCCCGACTCCTCCAAGAGTCAGCAATCACAAGCATCCCATTCTACCACATATATCTCTTACCATTACCGTCTCACTACTGTACAACCATCTCTCTCCTTAACGTGATATGCATATGCCATGCATATACATGAAATCTCATAAAGCATGATTTGCATAAAAATGTATATGAAATATGTAAAACACGTAAATCACGTAAGTCACAAAAATCATCAAATCACATGAAAACACATAAATCACAATGTGTTTACGTATTGTAGATGGATGGTCCACCTACTTGTCCTCCTGTTAATCGTCAAATAAGAGGTCCGGTGTAATCCCTATATATCCATCCTCTGAATATAATAAATACTATTAGTATCTTTACCAATCCTCGAACTATACTGGTATAAAATAATTATATCGGAAATTATTAAAATATTCTAAGCTAGACATGACCTAAAACGTCCGATTTACGGTAAACACTAAGTCAACACTCGATTTTTAATTACCCTGACTCGCCCGCCTGAAATAAAGAATCAAACTATATTAAAATATTTGGAGTCTCGGAAATCGCCCGATTTGGCATTCACCGAGCTTTGAATTTCAAGTTGCCCGATTCCAAATTCGCACGATTTGTGGTCAGATCGAGTCAATGTCCTACTTTAAATTCGGCGATTTCTACTATCGGCCGAATCTTAATTCGGGGAATTCCTTAATCGATAAAAGATGATTTCGCTCGATTTTTCTCTTCGTCGTGTGTTCAACTCGCCCGATTGCTTAATTCATCAATCGCCCGATTGCTTAATTTACCAATCGCCCGATTTCTTAATTCACCAATCGCGCAATTTCACGAGTTGCCCGATCCATCATGCTTGGAATGTACTTTCGATCAAAACTTACTATTATATTAAAATATCTTGCTTGATAATATGAATCGGCCGATCACCGAATTCAAGTATTTGATCGTGAATGAATGTGAAGTTGCTTGAAAACTCATTTTATGTTGTTTATGATGAGTAATGTTCTTAATATGTTAGATGTTGATTAAAAACCATCATTTTAGATGTAGATACACAAGTATTTATGCAAAAATATCAGTATTTGTGGCATCAAATTAGGTACTTTTAGTCTTGATTTAGGTATTTTATTGCTGAATTCAAGTATTTGACCGTGAATGAATGTGAAGTTGCTAGAAACTCATTTCATGTTGTTTATGATGAGTAATGTCCTTACTTTGTAAGATGTTGATTAAAAACCATCACTTTAGACTTAGATAACTCGACCATATACACGAGTATTTTACTACAAATCATTATTTGTGGCCTTAAATTAGGTACTTCTAGTCACGATTTAGGTATGTTATTGTTGAATTCAAGTATTTGACCGTGAATGAATGTGAAGTTGCTAGAAACTCATTTTATGTTGTTTATGATGAGTAATGTCCTTACTTTGTAAGATGTTGATTAAAAACCATCACTTTAGACTTAGATATACACGAGTATTTTATGCATACAGATCATTATTTGTGGCCTTAAGGTAGGTACTTTTAATCTCAATTTAGGTATTTTATTTCAAGTATTTGTTGTGTTGATGAAGATCAATGACCTTATCATGTAAGATTTTTGAAACCTTCAAATGAACTTTGTTGGAACATTCACCTTCAACTAAATCACGCATTGCATCTACAAATACCTAAAGCGACAAAAAATACCAATTTTAGATTTAAAATAGTTACTTTTACACAGAAAATACTTTAAAACCTAGCGCATGCAACATTGTGATGCTTTCTTTTCTTTGCAATGTTCCGTCGACAACGTCTAGTAGTTGGTTTCGCTGATCTCCACCATTCCCTTGTCGACTTTGATACCAGGGAGGACTGCCCTTCTTTGAGAACACTAACGATTGGTTTCCCTAATAGTTCAAGACATAAAAACATAATACCAAACTAAAAACACCTGATGATTCACACTCATAATAAAAATTCCAGATCTCGTCTAGTAGAAACCCACATAAAAAAAGTCACCAGTCCAGCAAACAATTAATCATTTAAGAAAGGAGATAACGCGCCGCAGAGAACTTCACAAGCTAAGCACAATAAAAACCGTACATTGATTCAATAGTCTGGTACAGATCGAAAGAACTTGTACGAAAGAACCTAGGTATTGATGCTCTGCCAAGAGTTCAGAACAAGTTTTGGTTGCTAATATACTAAAACACAAAGGCACGTCAATTAAACTCCGTAATCTTTAACTTATTCATTTAATATAGGTGTAGGTGAAGGTGACTCCGACGTTAAATCGTGCGAGAAGCAGAGATGGAAAAGTGATGGTATTTAACTGAAGAATTAGAAGTGGGTTTCATTCTCTGGTAAGTCGCATTCCTTTTTCCATTCAGACAAGGCTTTTAGCGGGACAACGCCATTTTTGGTCCCCGATGTTTACCCTATGGGCGCTTTTTGGTCCCCGATGTTTCGACCTGCCACATTTAGTCCTCGATGTTTCTTGATTTGAACCAATTTGGTCCCTCCGTCAATTTAGACGGAATTGCAAAATTAGCGACGGAATTTGCGACGGAATTTCCGTCGCTAAAGGAAAAAATTAAAAAAAAAATGATAATTAAACATAAAAATGAGAAAAAATTCAAAAACAAAGAAAAAAATTCAAAAAATAGGTAAAAAATTGAAAAAAGAGAATATTATTAATAAATTAAATAAAATATAAATAATAATATAAATAAAATAATAAACTAAAAAATGATAATTAAACATAAAAATGAGAAAAAATTCCAAAAAAAAAAAAGAAAAACATTCCAAAAAAAAGAAAAACATTCAAAAAAAAGTAAAAAATCAAAAAAAGAGAATATTACTAATAAATTAAATAAAAATATAAATAATAATAAAAACTAAATAATAATAAAAATAAAATAATAAACTAAAAAATGATAAGTATAAATTTAAGATTTTAAAAAGTAAAAGTAAAAATATATTTATTTATTAAAATTTAAATAAAAAGGAACAAAAACTAAGGAACTAAAAATTATCTTTATTATTTTTTATTATTATTTATATTTTATTTAATCTATTAGTAATATTCTCTTTTTTTTTCAATTTTTTACCTATTTTTTTTTTAATTTTTTCTTTTTTTTTTTGGAATTTTTCTCATTTTTATGTTTAATTATCATTTTTTAATTTTTTCCTTTAGCGACGGAAATTCCGTCGCAAATTCCGTCGCTAATTCTGCAATTCCGTCTAAATTGACGGAGGGACCAAATTGGTTCAAATCAAGAAACATCGGGGACCAAAAGCGCCCATAGGGTAAACATCGGGAACCAAAAATGGTTTTTTCCCGCTTTTAGCAAAGAAAAGGTTAAAATAGTAATTACCTCATGAGGGAGCTGAAACAAATTTTATTATGTCAAATGTCACTACCTAATTACAAAAGCAATCTTATAGGGACTGATTCATAAGATAAACTTGTCAATAGGTATTTTTCCTAAAATCCCCATATATTATTCAATATATATTATTTTATTAAAGTAATATTATCAGTAGTAGTATTTGAGAAACTCACCTCCACCGGGTGGAGTCCTCCCACGTAAGTGCTGACAAGGGACATCGGAGATAAATGGATAAAATAAATAAATAAAATAAGGTGGAAAAACTATTCCATAAAAGAAAGCTCCTAATTGGATAGCACAGTCAGCTTGTCCTTTTCTTGTTTCAATAAACTAGTACTTTCTTGCACACCCGATGTGTGTGCTTAAAATATAATTATATTGAAATAATTTTAAAACTTAAAATCATATTTTCTACTGTTTAAGATGAAATATAAATTTTAAATATATAAAAAGAAACTTAGTTTTAGAGGCATAAGTACAGTAAATAAAAAAAATTAGGAATGATATGCAAATTACTTAATTAACTAAATTATAAATGAGGGACTAAATTGTAAATAATTTACAGATCAAATTGGGGCAGTTTTTATCCACCCCTCCCCTCACCAATTATATAATAGTATATATATATATATATATATTATATATATAATATATATATATATATATCGATGACGAAAACATCAAATGCATTGTCCGGTTGTCCGACATCGATTCCCATTATTTAACGAGCTTGCAATGCTGTCTATATAAATGGCATAACCTAGGTGGAAAGTTTCATGGGCACTTGTCCAGTTGAGCTGATTAATTTAGAAAATTGGCTTATGTTGCTGATTAATAGGCCTAATTTTCTGATTAAAAATCGGCCTATCTTTTTTCTAAAATTATTGTATGTAATATCCGAAATAGTGTGAGTGTTTTGGGATGTAGCGTATTTAGCGCGTTTTGTTGCGTACATAGCATGACACGTCATCAAAATCGTGTGTTTTTTTAGCAGAAACGCGAAATATGGTGCGCATATTGCGTGTTCGTTAAGAAAAATGATGTTGCACGCTACATAACGCGCTAAGTAACGCTTTTAAAAGCACTGGGCGAGAGATTGTCGTAATAACTATACGGGATTACCCGGTCTATTTGATCCGAGAACACCTCGGAACATGATTTTTACGAAATTGAGTTTTACGTAGAAGTTCTTTGCATTATTCGAAATGCTTTCTCAAATACAAACTCATTTCCCTCTACAAACCGCAGCAAGCAAAAGCCTTCTGTAAGGTGCAAAAGTATATAACACGCACCATTGCAAGGGAATGATTCTTCTTCCGTTTTTCTTTTCTTTTATTATTTTTTTTTTTCGCTCAGTAGACCTATGTTTTCTTGATCTGAAATGGTTGAATCATATCACACGTTAAGAACACGTTGATATCGTACTCGGGCTCCGTAAGATCGTTCAAAGTCCTCAACAAATCCGATCCCGGGAAATCGTCCAACCCAACGTGGGCCACGTGCTTCACGTCCGTCGGTAAACCAATACTAATCTCCAATTCTTCTTCTTCTTCTTCTTCTTCTTCTTTGAGTCCCTCCTTATTTACTAGTAACAGAAAACAACAAACAAATAAACGACCGATCAATTTATAAAGTTCTCAAAATCGAATTACAAAAAGCTTACTGAATAAGTGCGACGACAAGTTCTTGATGTTCTTGACCATCTTCTGAAATCTCGCGAAAGAACTCTTCAAGTTTTCATAATCTGCTTTGTCCGAATATTCATCGCCTTCTTTTTTGTCCGAATATTAATCGAGTTAAAGACGTTGTTAGAGTCAAGAGAGAAAGAGTTTGATAAATAGAATGATAGATTAACGTACTTTCGAGTGTTGAGTTGGCGTCGAATTTCCGCGATCTCTTTGTCTGGTGAAGGACGACTGGTATGCTCGACTCAGAGATGCAACCCACTGTGAACGGAAGAAGTATAAGTCTTGCAATTCGATCAGTCGTCATGTTAGGAAGAGAGAGAGAGAGAGAGAGAGAGAGAGAGAGAGAGAGAGAGAGAGAGAGAGAGAGAGAGAGAGAGAGATCCGAGTGAGTAGGAAATGATCAGAGCTCACATTGTAAGAGAAATGTGCTAACTAACTATAACTTATAATACTACTACTGCTGCTACCCACCTACAGCCCAGCCCCCATTTGGCTTTAATCTCAAGTTACAATTATATTTGCGTGTTCATTCAAAGTGAAGGCTTATCATTTTATTAAGGGTAAATTATGTGTCAGACCCTATTTATAGTTTTACTATGAGTCCAGGCCCTATTTAGGTTTCGTTCGCTGATAAGGACCAACTGTTTGGAAATTTTAGAGAAAAAAATCATTTAGACACGAAATGACATATTCACCCTCCTAATTTGCCACAATTACACTGAAATACCATCGTCTTCAACATTCGATCGAAATGCAGATCTCCCTAAAAGTTGGGTTCAATCTTGTGTACAGGTCGAATGAGGAATGTATAAGGAGGAATCGTTAACGCTCATGAGTGATGGGTCTTGTAAACACAGGCATCTTTGGATGCTAATTACAGAAAAAAAGCTGATAAACATAAATCACAAAAATCGGTGAGATTGTAGCCGAAAATATCAAAGTTCATGACCGAGTTAATCTTGAAGCTCGATTTCTGCTTAAAATTTCGACCTTAGTGAGCAGACGACAATTAAATCGATCTCAATTTCTCATGGGTCGTAGTAAATAAGAATAATTATTAAAGATAATAGAAAAACAATGCTTCAAGCACGATCTAATAATCTCTTTAAAAAACGACCAAATTTCTGATTTTGATAGTCGAATGATGTAGTTTGACTCAATTTCATCACGGATCTTGATAACGGATGTGAGTTATCGATGTTAATCATGGAAAATTAAGAATTTTGAGACAAGCCAATTTACATGATTCATGGGTAAGACATTCTGCAGACTATGACATATAAATTTTGGATAGTAACAAATTGTTAATACAAAAACCACAATTTCCTTTTAGAATAACGATAATGTATTGTTAATAACATAACCTGTACACAAGCAAGGGAACAAATCCAATTTACAAGATTCATGTATAACATATTCGTCAAAAAATATAACATATGACTTTCGTTAGGAAACAAATACTGACCCAAAAATACCACATCTTTTATTAGAAATAATGATTTAACATTTGTTAATAACACGACCTGTACACAAGCAAGGGACCGAAGCCAATTTACACGATTTCTGGGTAACACATTTTGCAAAGATTATAACATATCATGAAAGGTTAATAACAAATAATTAAAAGGTAATACCAGATATACTATGAGGTATAACGATTAATATAATGTTAATAACACAATCTATAGACAAGCAAGGGACCATGAGTAAAATCGTAAAACCATACCACATATTTCATTAGAAATAACGTTTTATCTATTCCAGTACCGTATCTGTCACGGTTTTAAACAATTAATGTACTTGTAATACCTAATGTTTCACCAAAAATAACGATTCATGAATTATTAATAACGACTCACAATACTCTAAAAACCGCATAAATCTCGGTGTTATTGACGCAATCGACTAAAATCACGATGTTAATGTTGAACCGTGATGTAAATAAAGTCAATTTCATCATGAATCTTAGCAGTAAACAATTTACTGAATTTTATTTGATAAAATTACATAAATTAGGTTTGGTGATGATTGAAACGTTTGAGATGAATTACCATTTGATGCACAACGAATAACATGTGATGTGCACTTAATAACATATGTTTCACCTTCAATAACGCTTCGTAAGAAGTTCGTACCACTTTCGTCCTTAGTCGTAACAATACATTCAAAGTAAATAACTGATATTTATCCAAATAAGCAGTTACCTTACTTTCTTTACATTTCGTGTTTCGCCTGTAACGATTTTGTATTGCACCACGCTTTTTACTTTTTAGTCTTTATACTGAAAATCTTAAAGGCCGAAAAACATAAGCCTCGTCCCAGATAACAGAAACCCTAAATTCAGAAACAAAATCACAATGAAACCAAAGAGGAGCTACCCTATTAAAAATCCGCGAGGTCGACAACCGGTTAACGAAGCCCCTGAGAAGGCGGTTGTGGAGACGATTGGGTCCTCTTTGCCGGTGAAAGGCTCCGTCCGTCGGAAAATCGAGATTCCCAGAAGCCGATGTCAACCAAAATTCTTCAGAAAAACTATGAGGGAGCTGTTTACAGGAGCAAGCAAGGCCCATAAAAATGCGGTGAAGAGGACCCCGTTTTCGGCTTTCCTCCGCTTAAATCCGTGTCAAATCCCCAGCGGGAAACTGGTGGCATTCATGAAGCGACTCAGTCCAGATGCGTCGAGTTTCAGGTTCGGGTCATCTTCTATACCTTTTTCGGTGAGTGAGTTTTCAGCTTTCATGGGTCTGCGGGCCAATGGTACTTATGTGGATTTTGGGTTCAAACCCGAGGAACGAAGTCCACTCTTGGAAAGATGTTTTCCCGGTCAGAAAAAAGAGAGGGGTCGATTGGTCCGTGATGACGTAATTGGTGTTATGGAAGAATTAAAGAAAAAATCAGATAGCGTTAGTTTGGATGATTTTGCCCGTTTATATATACTGCTGGTGTTTATTTGAGTTCTGTTTCCGACGTCAAATTACTGTTTCCCGGAGGCCCTAGTTGCGTACGTTGAACGCCTTGAAGAAGTCGATGATTATGCTTGGGGTCAGGCATGCTATTCGTTTCTAGTGAAATCGATTCTTCAGAAGCCCAGATATATTGAAGGGTGCACAGTTGGTTTGTTGGTAAGTCAATTGTGTTAGAGTTCAAATTTCTGTATTTCTTGTGTTTACCTTTTTAATGACGAATTTTCAGGTGTGGGTTTACGAGCACGCAGCTTCGTTGGGCAGGAGAAAGAGTTTACACGGAATTCCTCGCTTCACTAGATGGCTTGACCCAAAGACGCGACCCACTGAAGCCATAGTCGAAAATGAGATCGAGAATATGGAGCCGTACGACATTCCCCATCCCATTGCTCTCCGCAAAGAAGAGTATGCCCGATTCATCTCTCTGCCGGTCAGCCTAACTTTTATCGAGGGGAATACTAAAGACAAGGCCCCGGTACGTGGAGCGACGATGGTGGATGAGGCCGAGAAGATGGATCTCGAGGGAAATGTGGCTGACAAGGAGATGGATGTTGAGGGCAATGATGGTGTTGGTGTGGATGATGTGAATGAGGACGAGGAGATGGATGTTGAGGGCAATGTGTCTGACAAGGATAACGGTGTTGGTGTCGATGATGTGGATGAGAAGCAGACTGAGGTGATGGTGGATGAGGCTGGTGAGAAGCAAGATGAGGTGAGGGTGGATGAGGCTGAGAAGCAGTCTGGAGTGATGTTGGATGAGGCTGAGAAGCTTGAGAAGGGTCCTGAGGTGAATGTAGAGAAGGCTGAGGCTGGGGAGCTTGAGGAGGTTGGTGAGAGGAAAGTAGATGAGGCTGAGAAGGGTGCGGAGACTGAGAAGGCTGACAAGGAGATGGATGTTGAGAAGGCTGAGAAGGGTGTGGAGAGTACGAAGGCTGAGACGGCTCTCGACGCTACGATTAAGAATATAGTTAGTCAATATGTAGGAGTGGGTCTGACGGTCGATCAGGAGTACAAGCGGTACGTTGCTGCGGCCAATTCGTCGATCGCAGAAAGTGTGATGGGAAGGGCAGATAGGACTCGACGAAGGGACGACGCGTTCGTTACGCCTCCTGGGAGTACTCCGCCTCCTACGAAGAAGGTCCGGATCAAAATGGTTGCAACAAAGAAAACTGGGAAGTCCAAAAAGACGGTGACAGCTCCAATTGCTAAAGAATATCCTGGAAATTTTTCCTCTTCGAAGTAAGAGAATCTTCTTCTTTACTAGAGTTACTGCTACAGATTAAACAGCGTTTTCCAAGTGCAAACAGTAACTCCATCTCCCTCAAGTACAAGTCACCTCTTAGTAACACAAAAACATCACTGCTTATTGACAACGATGTCAAGTTCATGGTGAGGCTGCACCGTGAGTTGAAAATGAAGGTCATTGATGTGGTTGTATCAGACAAAACAGACACAAGAGCTGCCGGGCCATCACAAGTTCAAGAATTAACTTATCGATGCTCACCTAATGCAAACTCAGTCGATTGCTGGATTCGTGGAATTGAAGGGGAAGGTCAAGTATTTGAGGGTGCTACAGACTTTCGTAGCAAGCTTAAAAGGTACGCAATTGCGAGAAGGAAGTCATTCAAGTACATTAAAAATGACCCTAAGAAGATCATCACAGTTTGCAATGTGGAAGGGTGTAAGTGGAGGATATACGCAGCTCGAAGGCAACATGATGGCGTATTCAGCATAAGAAGCTGCACCCTCGACCACACATGTGGGGAATCCAGTCTGCTAACTCGGGACCATCCAAAAGCAGATGCTAGATTGATAGCCGAGTTACTTCAGCCTAAGCTGGGTATCGAGCCTCTTTACAAGCCCCATACTATGAAGAATGATATGCTACGGGATTATGGAGTTGAAATTCCATATCACAGAGCATGGTCAGGGAAAGAAATAGCCATAAGGAATATTCATGGGATTCAAAGAGGTTCTTATGAAAGATTGAGGTGGTATTGCCAGGCTGTAAAGAGTACAAATCCAGGTTCTGTGGCAGACTGTGAACTTCAGGCCGGTACGAATAAATTTAGGAGAATGTTTCTGAGTTTCCATGCTTGTATAATTGGCTTTATAAGGGGTTGTAGACCATTAATCTTCATTGATGGAACACACATCAAGAACAAGTACAAAGGCTGCTTGCTTAGTGCCGTGGCGAAGGATGGAAACGATGGGCTATTTACTGTCGCATTCGCAGGTTAGAGTTTCACAAAATATAATTACTTTGCGCAAGCGTACATCATATTAACTTTATTCTTTTACATAGTGGTTGACGCAGAGAGTGACCTTAATTGGGAATGGTTTTTGTTGAATCTAAGGCACCTCTTATGTTATCATGGAAGAGATAACTTCACTGAATATACATTTTTTTCGGACAGCCATGCTGGCTTGGTTAATGGCGTTCCCTCGGTATTTCCAGGGTCTCACCATGCATATTGTCTAAGGCATGTGGTGGACAATTTCAAGACACAGGTTATGTAGTTGGTTTAATGGTTTGTTATTCTGTTATTTTCATAGTGGATTTCGTTTTCGACTTTCGTTTCAGTTTATTGGTGGACTGTCATTTTTCAGGTGTTGCGGAAATACCCATATAGGAACAAGAAGCAATGGACAACAAAGTTGAAGAATGCAGCTTACTCTCCTTACGTGGATAATTTCAGAAACTTCGTTTCAGCATTTGAAGAAACATTCACTGCACATAAGCAGTTCATAAGAGACACGAATCCAAACTGTTGGGCTACTTCATTGTTTCGGGGCAACAGATGGGGAATTCTCGACAACAACATTGCTGAAAGTTGGAACAGTTGGGTTCGTACGGCTCGAGCACTACCAATTGTTGCATTGGTGGATGAAATAAGACGAAAAGTAATGGTAATGTTGAATGACAAAAGAGCTGAAGTGCATGGAAACTTCGGACGCTTGTGTAGCAAGCCCGAGAGGAAATTGAAAGTCAACATAGATGAATCTCGGACGTTGCAGGTTGATGCTTCTTCCGGGTGGCAGTTTGAAGTCTCAGAAAATGGGAAAAAATATGCCGTCGACTTAAACAACAAGACATGCTCTTGCAGACACTTCGAGTTAGTGAGGATTCCATGTAAGCATGCATGCTCGTGCATTCTCTCATTGCAACTTTCACCATACGACTTCTGCGACACCTATTACAGCTTAGCTAAATACAAAGAGGCGTACATGTCTTGTATAAGTCCAATCCCTTCTAATTTTGCAAGTGGCGAGTCTATACCCGAAGATGTTACTGAACCAGACGTTCAAAGACCCCCTGGCCGTCCACGATCAAAAAGAATCCCTTCACAAATTCGAGATGCCCGTCCACTAAAGTGTGGAAGATGCACGAAGAACGGGCACAACCGCCGGACGTGCAAAGAACCAATCTAGTGTTTGGTGCAATCTTTTTTGTCCTTTTTGTCGTCTAGATTTTGCACAGCTAAGCTTTTGTCTATGTGACGTGCTTTTGTATCTTTTGTCATATGTAGCAACAATTGTCTATGGGGTATTTTGTAGTGGGATAATACGATTATTAGTATTCATGTAAATTTCATTGCAGTAATTGTCGAGTAACACGTCTTTCAGAAAAAGTACCATTTCTTTCAACAATGATAACATTTGTGTTCGTCAAGATAACCTTTCCTTCAACAAAAATAACAAATCCTCTAGTGCGGATAACATTTCCTTCAACATCTATAACAGATCATTCAAGATAACCTTTCCTTCAACAAGAATAACAAATCCTCTAGTGCGGATAACATTTCCTTCAACATCTATGACAGATCATTCAAGATAACCTTTCCTTCAACAAAAATAACAAATCCACTAGTGCGGATAACATTTCCTTCAACATCTATAACATATCATTCAAGATAACCTTTCCTTCAACAAAAAATAACAAATCCTCTAGTGCGGATAACATTTCCTTCAACTTATATAACATATTATTTCGTGAACATAACATTTCCTCCAACAAGTATAGCATATCCGTTTCAGTCGACTAACACGTCTTTCAGAGAAAATAACATTTCACTCAACATTTATAACATATTGTTTAGTGAAGATAACCTTTCCTTCAACATAAATAACTTATCTTTTCGTATGGTAATAATAATGTTTAGTTATGACACTTATAACATAGCAAAACTAACATATGTATTACAGATACTAACAAATTTTTACAAAGTAGTAACATATTATTGTTACGGAAAGACAGTTACGTCCCCTCCTATAGCACTTTAAGAACAATGATTTTTCCTGAAATTGTCCGACGATTGTATTTCGGGTTCGAGAAACCTTGGAAGACAAACAATCGCCCCAATACGGTGGCGTGACGAAGTTATAAGGCTATGGGTCTCTCGAATCTACACACATTACCTTCAATTTCAACTACAAACATGATTCGATCTACAAATATTTTATTATTTGCGTCGCGATTTCGGAAAAACTCATCGGAAATTGTATATGACTTAACGTTAATATCATAAAAACACCCCCGATAATGCGTCGAATGTGGTCTGCTGGAGGGTTAGGTGGTGATGGCGGACGAAATTGATATATACGAAAAATTAATCGCGAGGAACAGATGTTATATTTTCCCTAAATAAGGGGGAAAAATACCTATAACATAGCAAAAAATAACAAATGTGTTAAACCTAAGAACACATCTTTTTATGGCTATAACACATGATGAAAGTTTAGCAGCATATCACGGAAATTAATAACGGTTTGTTTGTCGTCAATAACACATTCTGTATACAAAGCAATGGAACGGGAGGAGTAGAACGAAAATCACGAACGACACTAAAAAGTAGATGAAAACTGCATAACTTTCGTGGTTATTGACTCAAAAACGTAGAATTGACCTCGATTTCTCATGGGTATTAAGGATAAAAACTATATAGTGATGTTTCTATTGGATTAATACTCAAGCAAGAGATGTCGCATATTTTTATAAAAAATCATAAATTACAACCAAAAATGCTGAAAATCCTTCAAATCTCAACGTTAGTAGCAACTAGTAAACGTCCAAACCATGGGTACCTCGAATTTATACCAATTACTTGCAATTTATGTCGAATTCTAGATTCATTAAAAAAAAAATCTTCTACTGATAACGTTTTGGAATAGAAATGTAACAAAATATTGTTCACAAGTAACGTTTTAATCTCACAGAGTAACAATATGTTGTACCTTAGTAACATAAAATGCAGTAAAAGTACCGCTCTAGACCACGAAAAACACGTATAGACTTCCGCTGGAAAAATAAAAATAAAATACAAAACCATTCTAGTAAGGGTATTATCGTCAAATAACAGTTTTGGGTGCTATACTCGAATTTTACAGGAAACAGGTCCTCTAAACTAATTCCTTTTCTGACAGGGCCTGGACAGAAAGTTCAAACTTTATGAGGGCCTGACATGAAATTCTCTTACACTCTCTCTCTCTCTCTCTCTCTCTCTCTCTCTCTCTCTCTCTCTCTCTCTCTCTCTCTCTCTCTGTGTTAGTTCCATTTGTGGGCTCCACCATTTACTAGCTTCTCTTAGATCACAAGCCAGCAATATATTCTCTTTTTTCCTTTGTTCTTTCTTTCCCCTTCATTTTGATCCTTTTTGCAAAGTTAAATACTTCCAAGTCGCAGCAAATTTCTTTTTTCTTCGTTCCAAGCTATATCGAACACCTTGGCCAGTCGCAGCTCGAAAACCCTTCATCGGTTTAACTGAAATCCAATGACCACCATTTCCTCGATCTTCTTCGAGTATAATAATTACTCGGAATTTAAAATAGCTAGACTATAACCCGGAACTTTTCTTCTGATTTCCTTTTCATGCATCAAATGCCTAACCTTTGCAGCATCTTTCCAAGAACTGTTCCCAGATAAAGAATTCGACACCAGCACGTAAGAATCAGCTTCAAGGGGCTCCAACTCGAGAAGCTTCTTCGAAATCGAATCGATCATTTCGCTGTTCATGTGAATCCCACAGGACGATAAATACGATTTCCACACTTCCTTCAAATGAAATATCCCATTTTCGTAAATAAAACGGTTTATCTCCCTCAAGTGACCTCCTCGCCCGAGGAGATCCACCATGCAAGTGAAGTGCTCGATGTTAGGCTGCATTTTATACACTTCGATCATCATCTTAAAATATTTGCACCCATCTTCGACTAAACCAGCATGGCTGCACGCGGTGAGTACGCTGATGAACGTAACTTCGTTCGGCGCAATTCCCTCATCTTGCATTGCCTCAAAGAGCTGATTGGCCTCTCTCCCCAAGCCATGCATGGCATAACTAGTTATCATTGCTGTCCAAAGAACTATGTTCTTAGTAAGAGTTTGTCCGAAAATGGAAACAGAATCGTCCAATTTCCCACATTTTGCATACATGTCGATGATAGATGAACGCAGGACGATATCGTTTTCGTGCCCTAATTTCATCGTACGAGCGTGGAGCTGCCCCCCGAGCAACAGAAGAGAAGCATCAGCAGAAGCAGTGCTGATTGTGGAGAGAGTAAACGGATCATCAACGTTGACTTTCTTGCGAATCATCGACTGAAAGCACAGTAAAGCGTCCTTGGTCATACCGTGCTGAACATAACCTGCAATCATCGTACTCCAAGAAACAGTTTGAGCCATCGAATCATCATCATCTACAGAAACCTCCAGTAAGTATTCCTTGAAAACCAACGATGATTTGTCCATTTTCCCGCACTTGCGGTACATATCGAGGAGCGAAGTTCTAACGAATGATTCCTTGTTTAAACCAATCCTAAGCAGAAGACCGTGAATCTGCTTACCCAATTCCAAACTCTTCAATGAAGAGGCGAGACCTAAAGCTATTGAGAACGTAACTTCATTGAAGCTCTGCCCAATTCCAACCATTTCGTACATAAGATCCAATGCGTGCTTCTCAAATCCACGCTGCAACAGCCCGTCGATGATGGTGTTCCAACTCGCAACGCTCTTGACGGGCAAGCACTTGAAAAATTCGAGACTCCCCAACACGTCGTTGTGATTCAAAGTCGAGGACATCATTATGTTCCACGAAATAGCATCTTTGCAGCCCATGGAATCGAAGAACCTCCTCAAGTAATCAGAAACCCCCAATTTCGCATAAAGATCAAGAAATGCGTTGTTCAATGCAACGTCGGCCCCGATTCCATTTCTGACGCCCCACCCGTGAACTGACTTTCCCGCCCGAAGACCCCCGCTGCTAATAAGGCGAACACAGCACTTGAGAATGACCGACAATGTGAAGGCGTTGGGAATTACCACTCCCTCCTTTCGCATCTCAGAAAAGTAATCGATTCCAATCTTGTGATGACCGTAACGCGCGAACCCAGATATGAGCGTGGTCCAACTCCTCACATCTCTGTCGGGAATTTCGTCGAACAGCTTGGAAGCGCTTTCCAGGTCACGGCCTTTCACGTACAGACTGAGGAGGTGGTTGCTCGCTAGCAGCGTGGTTATGGAGCCATCTTTGACGAGGTTCGAATGGTAGGCCTTTGCAGTCGATGAGGAAAAATGCGCACATAGCTTGACTTTTCGCCTAAAATTGAGAATTGGTCTTACTACCACCCATTCGGCGCGCATCGGAGCTTTTCTTTCTCTACTACTACTCTGAGCTTCGTGTCGAGGAGTCTTTTAAAAAAAAGGCCAAATTATAACTAGGTCGCTAACTACGCCCTCGTGTTTTTTAGGTCACTAAGTTTCGTAATTGCAAACTTAGGTCATTAAGTATCGTTATCGTTTTTTTTAGGTCACTAAGTTTCGCAATTGCAAACTTAGGTCACTATGTATCCTTATCGATTTTTTTTAGGTCACTAAGTTTCGTAATTGCAAACTTAGGTCACTAAGTAGCGTTATCGATTTCTTTTTGGACATTTTTTGAATTTTGCTGATAAAGCTGAACGGAATACACATGTGGCGTGACCGGCGTCGTAGATGGCAAAATTTTTTAGGCCACGTCACTAAAATTCAAGGTTATCATCTTTCCAACACGTCATCAAGAATGTGTGTTTCTTGCAGTCACACATCATATCAGGGACACATATCTTTTTTGTGGAATCAATTTGGTCGTTTAGGAGATTAATCGTATAAGTTTGGAGGGAACTAGTTTTCTTTTAATCTTTAAATATAGTTTTTTTGTCTTTATACACACACGTTGGACAATTATTTAAGTGACGTGGCCTAAAAAATTTTGCCATCTAGGATGCCGGTCACGCCACATGTGTATTCCGTTCAGCTTTATTAGAAAATTCAAAAAATGTCCCCAAAAAAATCGATAACGATACTTAGTGACCTAAGTTTGCAATTACGAAACTTAGTGACCTAAAAACAATCGATAACGATACTTAGTGACCTAAGTTTGCAATTGCGAAACTTAGTGACTTAAAAAAAAATCGATAACGATACTTAGTGACCTAAGTTTGCAATTACGAAACTTAGTGACCTAAAAACAAGAGAGGCATAGTTAGCGACCTAGTTTAATAATTTGGCCGGCCCTTGACTCAGTCAATATTAAAAAAAAGCCTTGTTGACGTTTTTTTTTTGTCAATGGCCTTCATTTTAATTAATCGTTAACCATCTTCTTTAAACCCTCGATTAATTAACTAGAAATAAAAGAACAAGAAAAATAAATATTCATACACAATCTGTATATATATAAAAGAAACGAAACTCCATTTAAATGCACAGCAGCACGGTAGTAATTACTATACCAACCCAGATCGATCCATCCTTTCTTCTTCATCGTTTCTAAAAAAAAACACAGCCTCATTTTCGTCACTAAGTCGAACTCGAAGTCAGCGAAACAAGTCTGGAAGGAAAAACCCAGCTCTAACTCTTTACAGTAAGTTTTTTCTTTTTGAATTATGAATTTTTACCCTCCAAATTACGTGAGTTTGTCATTACGTGATGTTTGGCCACGAGAATTTTGAATTTCCAGTCGGAAAGACGAAACTCGAGGTCATGCTTCATGGAACCCGCACATATATTCACAAGGGCCCCATGCAGTAGATCTGGGGCCCCGTGCATGTTTACACGGTCCCCGCACGCTGGTGCAGGGGCCGTGCGCACTGGTGCACGGGTCCGCGCGCTAGAGCACGGGACCCGGGCATCAGTTCAAGGGCCCCAAGCGCTGGCGTTGGGGTCCCGCACATCAGTGCAGGGCGCACACGCAATGGAGCACGGGTCCGCGCGCTAGTGCACGGGACACGGGCATCAATTCAGGGTCCCTGCACGCTGGTGCCGGGGTTCTGTGCATAAGTGCAGGGGGCGCGCGCACTGAGCACGGGTCCGCGCGCGCTAGATCACGGGACCCAGGCATCAGTTCAAGGACCCCAGGCGCTGGTGCTGGGGTCCCGCGCATCAGTGCATGGGCAGTCCCAAGGCATGGGTCCCGCGCACTAAGTCATGGGTCTCGCGCTCTAGAGCTTGGGTCCCATGCGCTGGTGCAGGGGTCCCGTGCTTATATTTTAGGGTTTTCGATAGCTGTTAGGGTTTTCGATAGCTGTTAGGGGTTTGGAAGTTGTTAGGGCTTTAACTATGCCTAGAAATCACGTTAGCAAACACAACATCCGAAATAACAATTTCGACAACTAGGGTTTTTGCAAACTATTGTTTTCGCAAACTAGGGTTTCGCAAGTAGGGCTATGGTTCTAATATATTTTACTTTTATTGCAGGGGGTAATCATGACGATCACTAACATTGTGTTCCAAGTAGAGGGTCAGTGGATAATTGGCGAGGACAATACCTCGAAGTGGTGTCATCTTCCTACTCATAGATGGCAATCAATCTTGGTCGACGAGGAAACATGCACGTTAGATGACGTGAAGAATGAGATTGTGAAGGTGTTGTCGCTATGCAGCGAGAATTCTAAATCACGTTAAGCTACATGCCTAGCGTAGTTTACGATTTCCCACGACCCATCTACATCGAGAAGGACTACGGTATACGTGCATACCTTGGTTTTTGGTGGTCCACAGTCTAGACCCGTGCTCCATGTTGAGGTTGCGTCCTTTGTCAGTGCCACACCATCACAAGCTCATCTTAATGATGAATCGAATTTCAACGTAGGTCTAATAGAGCAGTGCGACGCAAATGAGGAAATCCATCCCGTGGAGGGTTACATGGGCGACACATCTAACTACCACTCTTACCATCTTTCTGAATACGAGGGTTTTCAAGAAGATCAAACCGGACCGTGCGAGAATCAAAATGAGAATGAAGATGATACGTTCGAACAACCCGAGGAACATTATGCTTCGGAAAGTGATAATGACGATGTCACAATGGCGGAGCATAACTCTCCACATGCTGACGACGGCACGTATGGATTTGAGGATGGTTCAAGCATGTTTGTTGGTCAGGAATTTCGGGACAAGAAGGAAGTCAAGGACGTGATCACTAAAGTCGCCCTTGATGCGTGTTTCGAGTTCAAATTGGTCCAGTCAAATAAAACCATGTACGTAGCGAAATGCGCAACCGAAGGATGGACATGGCGAGTACGAGCTGCACAGAACAAGGACTCCCTTTTTTCTCAATCCGAACGTATTGCGGCAAGCACACCTGCGGGGTTTCTCATCGTCGCCGTAGACATCGGCAAGGAAGTTCGTCAGTTGTATCACAAGTTCTGTTGGAACATTTCACCGGTCCTAAAGACATTCCGCCACCCAAGTCAATCATGTCGATGATGCAGAACAGGGGAGTAGATGTCTCGTACTACAAGGCTTGGAAAGCAAGCAACTAGCGTCGGACGAATTAGTCGGTAACAGGGACGATTGTTACGGTTTACTTCCGGCCTACTTGGATGCGTTGAGGCAAGCAAACGTTGACAGCATCACAGATTGGGAGATGGACGAACAAATGAGGTTCAAATATATGTTCTTAGCATACGGCGCATGCGTTAGGGGATTTGCATACATGGGGAAAGTCGTATCTATCGATGAAACTTTTTTGAAGGGAAAATATAAAGGAGTTTTGCTCATTGCTATGGCGCAAGATGGTGCTTACCATCAATACCCGCTCACATGGGGTCTTGCTGACTCGGAGGGAACCGAATCTTGGACGTGGTTTGTTGGTCCCGATTTTCACCCAAACGAACAACTTCGGGCGGATTAAGCACGCCTAATAGATCGGAATCGAGAACGGGCGTGGGGCTTGGTGGTGTTCTTGAGGAGGCTCTCTCACTCTAAAATTGTTTATTTGATCTACACACACAAGCACTCCTAACTATGTGTTAGGGTTTTAGTATTTATACCACAAGTTGGTATATAATACTTGGGCCCTTGTGTAAGCCCATTACAAAATCGCTACGGGCTAGCCCATTACGACCTAGCCCATATTAACTAAAAGCTAACCAACAAAGATAATATAATGAAATTGAACACTACAAAATATTTCCTAACAATCTCCCCCTTAGTGTTCAATCTTCAATTCAGCGCGGGATATCTTTGTTGGGCGTATTGGAGTAATCTCGAGTCCTAACAAACTCCCCCTACAAGGGATATCTCCTCTTCTTGCGGAGGCATTGATGGCTCGACTAGGACTCACTTGTGAAGAATCTCCAATCTTCTTCTCGTCGCCGGATTCGTCGTCTTCGAATGGAAGTTGTCTGGTTCGGCCACGAAGTTGACTAGTCTGGCTCCAGAAAAAGGTAGGTGTGGGGTGTAAAAAATGTGCCAAGGCTCCATTGAAATGTGACTTTCAAGAGTAGGGAGCCCGGTCTCCAGAGTGGTCAGCGCAGTGGTGGCGGAATGTGGTGGGTGAGATGTGCTATTGCTCCGTCGAGTGTTCCATTATGAACAAATAGCCTGACACATCAGAATGTGTGCGGAGGTAGTGGAAGCCTCCAGCGATGCGTAAGCGCAGAGGTAGTGGAAGCCTCCGGCGTGGCGTAGTTTGCATAGGTGGTGGAGTAGGTGTTGTGAGAGGTGGTATAGGTGGTGTGAGCGGAGGTGGATGATGGTTGCTGCTGATGCTGCTGTACGATCTTCAACTCAGTTCTTCTCCTTTACTCCCCCTTGAGATGATCTCCGTCTTTGGGATCGTCACGTCGTCCGTGGGACGAGTCTGCCTCTGGCATTGATGGTGGTGATGGTGATGTGGTGTGGCGTTGAGTGAGGCAATCATGTGGGATTCTCAGGAGTAGCAGCATTTGGCTTTCCTCCAAGTTCATTTCGAAACTTGGAAGAGGCAGAGTAGACTGTGGTGGCGTAGGCGTAGACGTAGGAGTGGTGTCGGTGATGGGACTTTGTCCTTCATAGATCCTCGTGAACTCGAGTGCGGCATGGAATGTGTAAGTTCCTCACTGATTGCTACAAGTCGGGTCACCATCACGAACGGGGTAACTAACCAGACGGGGGTCACAAAGACGCTCCGTCGTCGTGACATCGAAACGCATGTCCGATGAGCCGCCTGTTTGCACAGGACGGAAAAAGAAGGGGTCACTAAGACTTCCTGTTGCCATCATCGATGAGACAGACTCAAATGATTGATGGCCTAGGCTCACGGTTGTGGTGACGTTGGCCGTGCTAGGTCTTCCGCTCTCAGTCACAGAGACATCACCGAGCGTTCGAGCAAGTTCACGAAGAACCTGCGGTGCGTAAAGAGTGTTTGTGTCCTAGAAATTGGAAAATTTCGGTGGGTGAGGACACTAGACTCGACGTGGGTGGAAGAGGTGCAGTGAGAGGCGGGGCACTGCATGTTCAACATCAACCGTCTCCAAGTGGGGTGGTGGCGGTGATGGATAACGTGGTTCCTCTTGTGCGAATGAAACAACTATCTGCGAAAGGATAGCTGAGTGGTTGGGAGGGGTTAATTGCGCGGTTGGACCAGATGCCGCGACTTCTACTCGGGAAACGAACGAGTTGTCTCCTGTACCTATGGGCGAGGTCCGGGTTGTGGTGAGATATGACAGAGGAGTGCGATCATGTCGTCGTTGGTTCGCAACTCCTGCAAGCGACTTACTTCATCCTCCCGAGATCGTTGATTGGATCTTTGCGTGGAGGAGGATGTCGCGCGACCTAGACCTAGATAAGAGGCTAGGGTAGTCTCGTTCCTGGGTTAGGATCAGGGGGGTTTCACCGATCCATGGGAACTGTGGTGGCGTGGCGTGATCGCGTTGAATGGCGACCACGAGCGATGTCGACGAGGGTGACCCAAAACTGTTCATCAGACACTTCAGGGACTCGTCTGGTGGAAGGTGAGGGCGTAGTGAAGAGCATGGTGGCAGAGGACGTCTCCATGTAGCCCACCATGATGGAATGGATGGCAGTAGGTGGACGGTGGAGTCTGGAACCTGAGATCCACATCGTCTAAGCATCGAGATTGGATGGCGCGCCCACTGATGGTTGGTTGATCTCTTGTCAACCCTTCTTTGTAGGTCCGGGTTCTGCACGGATTTGTACAGAAGTCATAATGGTTGCTCGCTTCTCTGACATCCCTTCATGCACGTGGAGCAATCCGTGTAACGTGCATGATGGGGTTGGTTGCTCGCAGTATACCGGTCATGAATGTGGAGCAACCTATGTACCATTCATGCCGGGGAGTGGTTGCTCACGTCGTGTACCAGTCATGTCTGTGGAGCAACCCGAGTACCATACATGCTGGGAAGTGGTTGCTCACGTCGTGTACCAGTCATGTATGTGGAGCAACCCGGGTACCATACATGCTGGGAGTGTGAAATTGGCATTTGGAAATTCGGCTCCAAAAAGTTTGGGGGTGACATAAACTTTTTCTATAATGTGCCAATACCGTCCTAGGTCGATCTTTGAGTACGGTGATCGTTGTCGCATTTTGGATTTGCCTTCAAAATTTCACAAAAAACATCGTCTATACCGAAAATTTTGGCCCAGAAAAATGTACGGAAAATTTTAAAAGTGTAAAATAGACAAAGTCCAATGGGCTTAGAAAATTTTTCTCTATCTAATGATATAAAAAATTTTCAACCAAAATAATAGACAAAGTCCAATGGGCTTAGAAAATTTTTCTCTATCTAATGATATAAAAAATTTTCAACCAAATTTTTTTATTTTATTTTTTTATTTTATTTTGTATATATATATATATATTTTTAAACCTTATTTAATCCGAAGGGGGGCCAGAAATTGACATGGAACGGTGGACGAGGGCATATTGTCCCAAATCGAGATATAGCATCATGACGACCAATGGATCGGGGTCGATAAATGCGGCTCTACGCGCGGATAGAGAACTTCCAATTATAGGATTGTTGGGCTCAATTCACCGATTAACATCATCTTGGTTCAGTAAGCATCGAAGAGCATGCGAAGCTTCTATCGCTTCGAATTGAACGTCGTTTACGCCGAAGGTCGAGTCGATCCTCCACGAGAATTTCATTGGGTCGCAAAGATTTCACGTATCGAAAGTTGGGCGTCTAACGTATAATGTATACGGGCACAACTCGAACCAGGTCGTCGATCTAGAGTTGCGTACGTGCAGCTATAAGATGCTTGACATTGACCGAATTCCTTGCCCACACGCTATTGCTGCTTGTGGTTATGCCAACGTCGATGTGGGTTCACTGGTCGACCCCTACTACAACTTGGGATGTTGGAAGTTAGCTTACGAAGGTACTATATGGTCGGTGTCTGAACACATTGAAAGAAGTGTTGAAATGCTGCCACCTCCCCGCGAGAAACAACCTGGAAGACCACAGAAAAATAGGTCGCCTTCTGTTGGCGAATTTAGTAGGAGGTAAAACCTCTAAATTTAGGGTTTTGTAATGTAATAGAACCTAATTATTATTGTTATGAAATGAAAGTTTGTTTTGATTAGCGTAATGATGGTTTTATAATGTAAGAGTTATGATGTGATATTGTTTGAGGTATGTAAAATTAGGATTTTAAAGTTAGGGTTTTAATGGATGTGCGGGACCCGTGCTTATGCGCGAAGGACCCATGATTTCAAGCACGGGACCCACGCTCATGTGCGGGGACCCGTGCTTATTTGCTTGGTCCCTGAGCATAAGTTCGGTCCCGTGCGGAATAACCCTAATTGTAGTCAATTATTGGTCTTCTTTTGCAGACAAAGTTATTATTGAATTATTGGTCAGTCAACTATTTGTCTGATACATGTCAGCTTTGAGTGCAGGTGTAATCAATGCCTTGTCAAGTCTGGTGTCCTTTTCGATGTGTGAGAAGAAACAAATAAATTTCGAAGCATTGAAAAGGACGAGGAGCTGCCACTCGCTTCAACTGGTAACTCTCTACGGGTTTGACCCGCCCTATTACGTGTCTATGTGTTACTATTCTGATCCGAGCTACGAGGGCAATCGGAGAACCCGAAAAATTTTTGTTCCGCACCGTACCCGGGGACGGGGCGTCTCTGAGAGACACCGGGTAACCCAACAATAACTTCCTTTCTTTCCAGCAAGTCAACGAGCTCCCAAGCACTGCTTACTATTCTTCTCGATGACATTTATTTCTTCTTTCATTCCTTTCTCCAAACGTCTTGCCTAGAGGCTTCTTCAAGATTCTGAATCTCACAACCGAAGAAGGTAAAAAATCACAAGTATATGTCTTGAAGTGATCGTACCTTTCTAGGAGGTGATCCGAGTAAGAATTTTCTTCGTTTGGAGAACTTGTAGATGGTTGAGTTTGAGCTGATGGGTGTTGGTCATGCTGTCGCGATATCGATTGTGATAACGCCGGCGGTTGTATTTGTTCTTCAGAATAACCATCTTCTTTCCAAGCTGCCTGCTCATCAAATATTACGTCTCTTGATACAACCGATTTATTAGCCTTTGATTATAAAGTCCATATCCCTTAGATTCATCGCTATATCCAACAAAAATAAGTTTCTCCCCTTTTGCATCATACTTATCTCTTGTTTGCAACTTGAGAGAGTATTCCATGCATCCGAAGATTTGTAAGTGACTTACAATCGGTTTTCTATTGTGCCAAGCTTGATATGAGTTTTGTTGAGAACTGCCTTTGTGACTGAGCGATTGAGGATATAAGCAGCCGTATGAACAGCTCTGCCAAAAATTTTTCTCCAACCCCTTTCCTTTAGGCATACTCCTCTCCATCTCAACTGTCGTTCGATTTTTCCTCTTGGCAACTCGATATTGTTACGGGGTTCTACTAAATATTAGTTGTCGTTGGATGCCATTCTTCTTGCAATACTCCAAGAATTGAGTATATGAAAATCCCCCCCCCCCCATGATCTGTTCTTAAAGACTGTATTTGTTGGCAGCTTTGTTTTTCCACGAGCACTTGAAAGTTTAGGAATGCTGAAAAATCTTTAGTCTCTTGCAAAAAATACAGACATATCATTCTTGTAAAATCATCGACAAAAAGAATGAAATATCGTTTGTTACCGAGCGATGGTGTTCTAGTAGGACCATATATGCCAGCATGCACCAACTAGAGAGAGGTTTTGGCTCTCCATATTTGGAAACGCAATACGATGCATCTTTCCATATATACAACCTTCACACACATGTTCCTTTCGCTCACTGATTGGAATATCAACAACCATATTTTTCGTTTTAAGAAGCTGCAATCCTTTGCCATGAAGCTGACTGTATCTCAAATGCCACAACTGAAATGAATCAATGTTTTCTCCTGCAAAGGCCACTTTTTCTCCCAAAGGCATTACAAATCAAACTTTATTTGGAGACATGTCAGCCGAGGCAACCAAGGTATTATTTTTTTGTTGAAGATTATGCACTTGTTTTCATCTAAGGAGACTAAATATCCTTTCTCATCAGCTGCCCGACGCTCAAAAGATTCTGCTTAAGGTTGGGTACGTAAAGAACATCGCTAATGAGTTTTTTGTTACCTCCTTTGCTATATGGACCGCATTAACTCCTTTGCTTTTGCATCTTAAACCATCCCATCGCCGAGCTTTACGTAGGAAGTGTAGTTAGTATCCATCTTTACAAAGAACTTATTACCAGTCATATGATTACTGCAGCCGCTACCAACATACCACAAATCTTCATTTTCTACGTTTGCATTCATGCAAGACAATACTTGTTCTTCTTCATCCTTCGTAAAGTTTATGACGTCTTTCTCATTTTTCTTATTCGGACAGTTGGGGAAAGAATGGTCTGCATTCTTGTAGCTTTGCATCTGAAAAAACAATTCTTCATCTCATGATTCTTCTTTTTGCAGATATGGCATTGTGTACTGGACTCTTCTTTTTGATGCCCTTTGTTCTCGAAACAAGCAAGTGCACAAGTCGATGGTGAGGGTGCGACTACATCTAGACAAGAAAATATAAAAGCGCTCGACGATCCACTTCACAACATAACCGGGCCAATGATGCGATCAAGAAAGAAACAGATGGACGAGGCCTTAAATGGAATAATTCACCAAACGTCTCAAGGGTCTACTCCAATTAAAGAAGACCCGACCAAATTCTACAACATCTTAGAAGTGAGCGATATCGAATCAAGTGGGCTTGAGGCTATCTCAGCACCTGATAACTACATCAATTTGAAGCCCAACTAAGTCCACATAATGGGATATATTTCAATGGGTAGTTGGAAGGGCTAATGGAAATGAAGCATCATGCACACACATCTTGACTGCATGGGTATTGGAGCTAGGCACTTTGACTACATAGGTTTCGATCAAATTAATCTAGTTATTAGAACCTAGTTAATTGTCATTAATTATTGTGTTGACTGTTATCTTTATATTTTTGGTGTTGCATGTCGTTGAGGGCAGACTTAGAATTTTCGAATAAACCTTATGAGTTTATTTCCTTATGCTAGTTTCTTGCAAATTAGCTTGGTTTTGCTTCGCATTCCGTCGACTTATCAACTAGCATTTCTCATGCAATTTAGCTAGTTGTGGCGTCAAAACTTTCGCCAAATGCAGCCCGTAATTCAAAGGTGTTAGGCGTCGTCCTAACGTTGTTGTTTGAGGGTCGGTTCGGGTTGAGGGGATAGATCGGAAACCGTTCCTTGTGATTCGAAGAAGATAGGTACATCCTATTTTTGTCTTGTTCAACTCACGCAATTCGGATTCCCCAAATTTCATCTTATCAATTTCTGTTTTGCGTCAAGTGTTATTTTTATTTATTTATCTCGGGAGCGCGTTATTTATTATTTTATATAATCTGTCATCGAGTCTTTTTTTTTATTCGCCGAGTACAATCCCTAGTTGTGTCAAGTCTTTCAAGGATGATCTCAATGCTCACGTGCGAATCTCATCCCGAGTTCGCATCATCTTGCCTTTCCAAGTTCCTCTCTTGTTGGGAGATCTATTCGCCTTTTATCCGAGACATGGAGTTTCGACTAAAAGGCATGCTCGATCAGTTGACTTGATGACTGGTTAAGTCTAGCATCATGCACTTGAAGAGAACTCGACAGTTCGTGAAAGACGTACTTGTCGAGATCTTTTGATTCTTCAATCGCCGCAACCACGTCAAATTTTTGGGGTAAGCTTCCGAGAACTCTTTCGTCAGTAAAGTCACCGGGACTTCTTATTTGATTGACGACTCCTCCTCGCCGGAGGAAGCAACCTATCGGAGACCCTCTCCTCATTTTCCGGTGGAGGCGACGGCGATGACACCATGAACAGATCTCTTAGCTTACTCTTCTCTGGAGAATCCACTTCGTCGCTGAAAAGCTTTCCGAGAGTGCTCCTCCTTAGCCTTCGCCGGATGCGGATTACTGCGTTTCTCGTTGGGCTGCTAGCAATTGCACACTTGTTACTAGAAGCTTGAACGTTGTGGACACTTGTTTTGTTGTCTCAACTGCATTCGAGATTGAGAAGTCCAATCATATCGCTTAGAAGACCAGAACAAATGAATTTTGGTCAGATATTTTCGTCTTTTCCTTTGACGTGAATCTTCGCTTTATGAGCTAGGAATTGCCTTTTCATCTCCCAACAGAAACTGTAGATACACAAAAAATAAGTTTTTTTCTTATTTTACCACGTGTCAGGTTAGAGTATCCACTATTATGAATTTATCTCAAAACCCAATTTTCGAAATTTGGAGATTTTTCCCGAATCCGTTGGTTTTAAGAATTTCTTGATTCTATTTGCGTTGGGAACATGGTGAGCTTGCTTTTGAGGTTGATTGTGAATTTTAATCATGATTTTTGTCACTCAACGATGTAATGTGTGCGAAATTGGAACAAAGTCTTAACTTAGGACCGCTCGACGCCATATACAACACCCTCAATCCTTCGCTCGGCAGATCGATGATGCTTTTGGGGTTAAAAAACGATCGAGTAGTTCCCGTCTTCATCAAGGTAAAGTTATCGACTTTAAGAATTACAATTGATGCTCAATTTACAACACGAAATTAAGTATGTAACATGCTATTTAGGAATATATCTATCTATATATAAATATATAATGATTTTCTTAAAAATTAACGTGTTGGAGAGGGCGATTTAGGTTAGCAATAGATATGAGAGGGTCTACGGAGGTGTTGGCGACGTTGGAAATCGAAAAAATGCAAAACATTGAGAGATTTGCTTATGGTTCTCACGGTGGTTGCTCACTGTAAGTGGGCACCATAGCATATCTCTCTCTCTCTCTATATATATATATATATATATATATTGCACTTAATTAATAGTTGCCAATTTTTCATTTCTTTTTTCCGAGTTTTATTTTATAAAAACGTTGTGGGAAGACCACCTCCGGAGACATCACTTGATTTTAAAGTTTTGGCATTCGACCTAAGGAAAAAGGTATGGACTAAGTTTCTGTCCCTAAGGTTGAAGTACACCCACCTCACACCACGAGCGACGATAAGCACATGGTAATAAGCAGTGAAGAAGTCTAAAGTAGAAGTGAGCGCCTTTGGCATGTTTCATTTTTTTCATCACAGATATTAACTCTACGATCATAATCATTAGCAGTGATGAAACGTCACGCTTAAAGGCGGTAGTAAGAAATGGTGATGCACAGGGGCGGACCCAGCCCACGAAGACTGGGGGGGCTCAACCTGGAAGGCCCAGCTCAAGCCCAACTAACATACACAGAAAAAATCTTAAAAATAAAAAAAATGCGTTTTACTAAGGAATCGAACCCGCATCAGACTGTTAAATGAACTTACAGCTCACTCATAATACCGCTAGGACGACAACATTTTTGTTAAATAATAGTTGTACTCCTCTATATATACTTAAATGGACGCATAAAATGTTATTTAATAGTGGAGTGGCCCAAAACGTGTTAAGACAATGGCCCAAAGGTAAAAAAGGCCCAGTATATATAATTTTAAAATCAAAAACCCTAATTACTAGGCTATCGTCTTCTTCATCAGCCTAAACCCTCCATTGATGTACAACAAGCTATACTAGTAATTTTTTCCTCCGGCTGCCGGGGGTCAATGGCCCCCCCGAGCCCCTACGTGGGTCCGCCCCTGGTGATGCACCATGTGATGAATGGTGAGCAAAAAAGACGGTAATAAGAAATGATTTTTCAATGCCATGTATGTATTGTTGAACTTTATTTATACATAATTATTGTTGAACCTATATTGAATTGAAATTTGTTGATAGAATTGTTTGGTCGAAATTGTATCTTTCAAAAATAAAGCGACTTGATGAAGAACAGAGATGCGACTTGATAAAGAGCAGAGATGATCTCACGGCCATGAACCAGATGTGCAATGAGCCGTGATAGCGGGCAGAATGTGTATCCCTCATCGATCATGGCCGTGAGGAGCAGTTCGACTAGCCGTGAGTCAGGACAGTGGGTTAGCTCGTTGAGGGTCGCAGCCGTGACGTCTAATATCATAGGCCGTGACATCATATTTTCACTTACGGAATCGCGGGTGCTATCGACGACTTAGCCTTCAGCGTTAACTTTTAAGTTTGGCGCCATTATCTATCCCAAATATAACAGAATAGGCTCATTATGTGTGTCATTCACGTAATTGAGTGTGTAATGCGTGTTTTCTTGGAGAGCTTGAGCAGTGCGATGTGCGTGTAGCGGAGCTTCTGTAATCTGTAAAACACTCTCCTAAGACCGAGATTATAATTCTCCGCGGACGTAGGATCGATTGAATCCGAACCACGTTAATTCGTGTTCTTCAATTTCTTGCTTATGTTTAGTATGGTATCAGAGAGAAATCTGCTCAAGCTGCGTTCTTATCTGAGAAAATAATCGCCCAAATCAGATGGTTGGAGATTCATCGGTTCCACCGTTGTCTAATCCACCAGTTAGCGCCACGTCGATGGCGTCTTCCTTTTATGATCCTTATTTCTTGACTGTAAATGACAACTCAGGGCAGCTATTGGTTCACGAGCAGCTCACAGGAGATAACTACACTACTTGGAGTAGGGCAATGATGATCGCCCTTACGGGTCGGAATAAAGAAGGATTCGTTAACGGCGATCTTGCACCACCAGCCGCAAATGAGAAGGATAAGATGGTTGTATGGAAAAGAAACAATAATGTCGTGATATCTTGGATTATAAATTCGGTGTCCAAGGAAATCTCTGCAAGTATCCTTTATGGTGCTTCAGCTAGAGATGTTTGGGTTGATCTCCAAGAGAGGTTTGAACAAACAAACAAACCTAGAGTTTTTCAACTTAGGAGAGAACTTGTCAATCTTGTTCAGGGTGGTAATGGAATTGCAGCCTATTTCACCAGGCTGAAAACATTGTGGGATGAATTGGTGAACTACAGGCCAGTCTGTTCTTGTACCTGCGGTGGCTTAAAGGACCTCATGACTTATCATGATGAGGAATATGTTCTTACATTCCTCATGGGCCTGAATGATTCTTACTCACAAATCAGAGGTCAAATTCTTTTAATGGACCCTTTGCCGTCGATCAACCAAGGTGTTTTCTCTGCTTATCCAGGAGGAAAAACAGAGATCAATGCAGCCTGGATATCCTAAAGAAGAGCAGGCTGGCAGCGTGGCCATGCTAGCACTCAGAAGTGATCAAGAACACCCCAAAAGGAACTTCAGCAACCAGAAGAGGGACTCTTTCAGACCTGTGTGCACCCATTGTAGCAAGAAAGGGCACACAGTAGAAACCTGCTATCAGCTCCATGGATACCCACCTGGATTCAGACAGAATGCTAAGTTTAAAGGTCCCAGAATCAAACAAGTCTCAGCCGACTTTATTCCTAAACCAGTGGGGCAGAACCAGCAGGCCAACTATTCTCAATCTGCAGCAGCTGATGCATTGGTTCAACTCCAGGTTACCCCTCTTCAATTGGAGAATTTGAAGGCCCTGCTCAGTCAGCAGACATGCCATCAGCATCATGCTGGTGTTGGTCAAGCAATGCCAGCCGAAAAGGCAGCAGGTATATGTTTATCTTTTCAACTTACCAGACCTAACTGACACTAGTTCTTGGTTAATTGATTCGGGTGCCACCAGGCATATATGTGGAAATTCGACCTGTTAGATGAGTTACATGAAGTTAAGGAATCCAAGGTTATTTTACCTGATAATTCTATCATTAGAGTTAACAAAGCAGGGACTTTTAGACTTAATCATGCTATACTGCTGACAGACATCTTATATGTGCCATAAATGATACCAAGGCTTTCTTAAGTTCATGTTTTAAGGTCAAGGACTTGGGAGAACTAAAGTTCTTCCTCGGTGTGGAAGTTGCGAGAAGTGAGGCTGGGATTTACCTCACACAGAGGCAATACACTTTACAGCTTCTTGAGGACACAGGGTACATCCATGCTAAGCCCCTCACTACACCAATCAGTCCAAGCGAGAAGATCACGAGCCAAGATGGTGAGCTACTTTCTGATCCATTCCTGTTTAGGAGATTGATTGGTCGTCTGATGTATCTCACCTTCACCAGGCCAGATATATCTTACGCTGTGCACAAACTGAGTCAATTTATGTCCGCACCAAGGACAGTCCACCTAATGGCAGCTCACCATCTTCTGAGATATCTCAAGAGTTCACCTGGACAGGGGTTGTTCATGTCTGCCACTCCTGGCTTCTCCCTTAAAGCCTTTTCTGATGCTGACTGGGCTGCCTATAGGGACACCCGCAAGTCAGTCACTGGATATGGTACCTTCCTAGGAGACACGCTGATCACTTGGAAGGTAAAGAAGCAAGCCACGGTCTCACGTTCTTCCACAGAAGCAGAGTATAGAGCTTTAGGAGCCCTGGTAGCCGAGGTCCTGTGGATCAGACATCTTGTTAATGGCTCTATTAAACTGCTACCAGTGCGGAGTGAATTTCAGCTCGCTGACATCTTCACAAAGGCTCTTACTGGTCCTCAGCTCAAACACTTATTGCTCAAGATGTCTATTGTAGATCTGTACCATCCATCTTGTGGGGGGATTTAAAAAATATAGCGACTTGATGAAGAACAGAGATGCGACTTGATAAATAGCAGAGATGATCTCACGACCGTGAACCAGATGTGCAATGAGCCGTGATAGCTGGCAGAATGTGTATCCCTCATCGATCATGGCCGTGAGGAGCAGTTCGACTAGCCGTGAGTCAGGACAGTGGGTTAGCTCGTTGAGGTCACGGCCGTGACGTCTGTGGTCACAGGCCGTGAGTCAGGACAGTGGGTTAGCTCGTTGAGGTCGCGGCCGTGACGTCTAATATCATAGTCACGTGACATCATATTTTCACTTACGGAATCGCGGGTGCTATCGACGACTTAGCCTTCAGCGTTAACTTTTAAGCTTTGGCGCCATTATCTATCCCAAATATAACAGAATAGGCTCATTATGTGTCATTCACGTAATTGAGTGTGTAATGCGTGTTTTCTTGGAGAGCTTGAGAAGTGCGATGTGTGTGTAGCGGAGCTTCTGTAATCTGTAATACACTCTCCAAAGATCTAGATTATAATTCTCCGTGGACGTAGGATCAATTGAATCTGAACCACGTTAATTCGTGTTCTTCAATTTCTTGCTTATTTTTAATAGTATCATTGTGGGTTTATGAAGATAGAGAAAAGATAACAAAATATGTAAAAAAAAAAATATACATGTATGGGCGACGATGGTTGTTACAACAACCGTCATCTATAGTCGATTATATGCGTCTGTTCACAACCGTTGGGGCGCTTGGCGTCGCAGAGAAACCATCGCCCATACGCCATAACAACTGTCGCCTATGACCCTTTTTGTACTAGTGATCATTTGTTAACGATATTCCAACCAGGATACTTTTATGGACTTATATATTATAGATTTAAGGACTTCACGATAAATAACGGAAAATAAGGCTCAAAAGTCGAAGGGGGACAAAAGAAAAAGGCTTTGTCCCACCAAACGATCATTATTCCATGAATGGTAGGAAATATAATTATTTTTTGGTACTCGTGTTTTTAATTAGGCCCGTCTTCACGTGTGCCTCAGCTAACCTCCCAAGCTCACCAACAACCATTGCTTAGAAGAATAAAATGTAAGAGCCTCGTGCATTGGGGGTAAGTATGGGGAAGTTATACGTTATTATTATTACTACTATGTTTAGCACATGCCATGTATGTGTAAATATTTCATATTTTGAATATTTTATATTATTAATTAATTGTTTTAAATAAATTTATAAAGTAATGATAAAATCGTAATAAAAATAAAAATTAAGGGTAATGATAAAAATACTTGACAGATCAATTGATAGTTATTATTATTATTATTATTATTATTATTATTATTATTATTATTATTATTATTATTATTATTATTATATCACCGTTACATGTAGATACAATACAATTCGAATCCCATGTACTAGGACATAAATATGTCATGAGTGTGTACGAGGGATTCCACCTATATCATGCAAAACCATTCAAAAGGTTGTTTTGTGTATAGAATATTCTTATATTGTTCGCTCATGTATATATTCTTCGGATGTGCTATGGTTCCACTTTTGAATCATCGGTCCATCTGGTAAATGAACTTTTTTGAGATGTAGCTTTTCTAAATGTTAATTTAATTTTTTTGTACCGTTTGGTGAGAACGGACTTTAGAAAAAGTGAGGAAATAATTCTAAAAAATGATTAAAAGTTATTTCTCTCAAATGGACTTTTAGAGAAGTAACTTATTTTGAAAGTCCATCTTAAATTTTTTGCAACGTATTTTACTTCTCAAAATTGACTTTCGGATCAAAAGTCCATTTCAAATGTGCTTCCGAACACTAAATTTTCACTTAATCAAGCATATAGTAGCTCAAGTTTCATGTGTCTTAGGGAGTTGTTGGCAGTAAAGTAGGATCAACCTTCACTGGTTAGCGCAGAATGATTTTCCATATAATTTATCATGTATAAACACACACACACACACACATCTTTACCATATCCTCATTATGTATATGAATGGAGTAACATGTCACGTTCTAAGACAACAGCGAAGCTTGTCTACCACAAAACATAGAGAAGACTCTTGATGTAAGGGAACTTACATTGGCAACATAGATCTGTGGCGAGCACCAGTATTATCCTTCACTACATTTTGATGATAATGCTTTCGGTATGTCAAAGTTTATCTTATATAATTGTAGAAATGTAGGTGTCCTCATATGTCCCATAATTATTAATTGTATTAAATTTAATAAATAACTATAATAAAAATGAAAAACTTCCCACTATCACAAATGTCATTCCACACTTTACCCACTTTAAATAGTTATAACACCGTGCACGCATGGGTAATAAACTAGTATATAATTATAATAAAGTGAACCTCACTGTTGAATATCTCAGCATTGCAAACAATTTTTGGTATATTGCTAAACAAAGTATAGTCAAATTCAAAAAATCCAACAGAATGTGATTTTGGGATTTATGCGTGGTTTCATGTAAGTACACGCCTTTTATGTATGTATGTGTGTGTGTGTGTGTTGATCTCTAGTGAGTGATTTCAGTGCAAAGTCTTGGCAAACCAGCAATTCTAGGCTGCTCTACTTCAGGTTCATAATATGTTCGACCTTGATATATGCTGTCCAAAATATCGTTTGGATTTTCAAAAATATGTTTCAAGTTGTTAGATAATTTATAATTATAGTTGATTTTATAAATTATTTAAGTGAATGAAGAATTGTTTTTTTTCTTAAAAAAATTAATTTAATGAATTGGGCTTAATTGCTATTGGGCTTCGGTTTTTGCCCAATAACGGCTCAACTTCTAGAAGGCACAACTTCTAGAAGGTTGGGTGATGGCTTTGTGATGGAGTGGTTAAACCAACTCCTCAAACATGTATTGCATCAATTTATATTAAAAAAATATATATATTATTTTTTTTTTTCTGTTTTTTGGCTATAAATAGGCCATTAATTCTAAGAAGAAAAAAACAAGAAATAAAAGAAGAAAAAGAAAAATACTTATTCATGAAATATTGTTTGTGCAATCATTCTTATTCCGTTCGCTGTCGGTGTCGTTTTTGTGCTAAACGAATGCCGAGTTTTTCGAAATATCCTGGGAAATAGACGCTCGTTAAAACCTCTAGCACATACCTGAGGGAGCGAATCTATTTTAAGGAAATTGTGTGCTACACAATCTTCGAATATTTTCTTTTCGGCCAACAATCTTAAAATAGATCCGACGATCCCACGAAGATGACAGACAATGTGGACTCCCCCAACAACCAACGTTCTACCGGGAAAGATGTCGTTCTCCCAACTGCTGTTGCAATCCCTACTGCCATACATGCGGTTACGAAGCCAAGCGTACCGGTCAACCATCTCGAGAAGCCAAAGAAATTTACGGGGACAACCTCGACGTTCAAAAGATGGCAACAGAAGATGCTCTTCTACCTCACACGCTGAACCTTGCAACATACCTAAAAGAGGTCGAGCCTAAGGTGAACGACCGCGAGACGAACGCTGAGGTAGTGATCGCTGTTGATGCATGGAAACACTCTGATTTCTTGTGTCGTAATTACATTCTGAATGCCCTAAGCGATACTCTGTACAACGTGTATGGTGCGGTAGCTACGGCAAAAGAATTGTGGGAATCATTGGACCGTAAATATAAAACTGAGGATGCCGGCACAAAGAAATTTATTGTCGGACAGTTCCTTGATTATAAGATGGTCGATTCCAAGACCGTGATAAGTCAGGTGCAAGAAATCCAATTGATCTTGCACGAGATCCATGCAGAACGGATGGTTCTGATTGAATCTTTCCAAGTTGCGGCTATTATTGAAAAGCTACCGCCGGGCTGGAAAGACTTCAAAAACTATCTCAAGCATAAGCTCAATGAGATGTCTTTGGAGTGTCTAATTGTTAGACTTCGGATCGAAGAAGACAACAAAAGGTCGGAAAAGAGAGTGTCGAACTCATCTTAACCGAAAGTAAACGTGGTGGAGCATAGCTCTAAAAAGGGCAAAGGCGCGGTTATACCCAAAGCGAAACTTGGGGCGACCGGAGGCGTCGCTAAGCCAAATTGTAAGTTCAGACTGTCGACTTCCAAATAAGCACCGCGAGGCCAATATGGTGAAAGACATCACCAAGGAAGTTGAGGACTTGAGCCTCGTCACGGTGGTTTCGGAAGTAAACATGATTGGGCCGAATCCACGAGAATGGTGGATCGATACCGGTGCTACACGTCATGTGTGCACGGACCGTAGACTCTTCTCTACCTGTGAGCCTGTTGAAGGAGAAAAGATCTACATGGGCAACTCGGCTGCTGCTACCGTCGAGGGAAAAGGAAGCATGTTGCTCAAAATGACTTCCGGAAAAATATTGGTACTGAAAGATGTGTTGTACGTTCCGGAGATACGAAAAAATCTGATTTCGGAATTCTTGTTAAACAAGCACGGTTTTCGTATTGTTATTGAATCCGACAAAGAGATATTGTCTAAGTCGGGTGTCTTTGTTGGTAAAGGTTATGCATGTGATGGTTTGTTCAAAGCTAAATGTAATGACTATTGTAAATGAGAATGAAAAATGTTCTTCCGTTTATTTGCTTGAATCTTCCAATTTGTGGCACGGTAGATTAGGTCACATTAGTTTTGAATTGATACGTCGATTAATTAACATGGATCATATTCCAACCTTCGAAACATAAATGTGAAATTTGCGGTGAAGCAAAAATGACGAGATCGTCTTTTCCCTCGGTAGCAAGAAGTAGAACCGCTTGAATTATTTCATAGCGATTTATGTGATTTGAAATACGTTCAAACACGTGGTGGCAATAAATATTTTATAACATTTATTGACGATTGCACCAAATATTGTTATGTTTATTTGCTTAAGAGCAAAGACGAAGCATTAGAGAAATTCGTTCTCTACAAAAGCGAAGTTGAAACTCAACTCGACAAGAAAATATAAAAGATTGAGAAGTGATCGAGGCATGGAATACGAAGCGCCAATTGGGAGCTTCTGCGTGGAACATGGTATAGTCCATGATGTGACCGCCTCGTATTCACCTCAATCAAACGGAATGGCCGGACGAAAGAATCGCACATTAAAAGAAATGATGAATGCGATGTTATTAAGTTCAGGTCTACCGCCTAAAATGTGGGGCGAAGCTATCGTGACGAGTAATTACCTATTAAATAGGATACCTCGAAAGAAAATGAACAAAACTCCATATGAGTTATGGAAAGGAAAGACGCCTTCGTACCAACATTTTTGAATGTGTGGGTGTTTGGCGAAGGTAGCCGTACCTACGCCTTGGCCCTAAAATGGTGGACTGTATTTAAATAGGATATGCACTCAATAGTACGACATATCGGTCTTGTCTATGATTCAAAAATTTCGGATATACACAAGACGGTCATGGAATCGAGGAATGCATGTTTCTTCGAAAATGTATTTCCTTGTAGATCCATTGATGGATCCGGTGCATTTAAACGAGATGATAAAGAAACCGAGATTCCTAGTTCGATTCATGAGAATGAACCGAAACGAAGCAAGCGTGCCCGAATAGAGAAATCTTTTGGTGACGATTTCGTTACATATTTGATTGAAAAGGAACAACTTACTTATGACGAGGCAGTGAGTTCCGTGGACGGGCCTTTATGGAAAGAAGTCATAAAGAATGATTGATTCTATTTTGCAGAATCATACTTGGGAGTTAGTTGATGTTCCCAAGGGATGTAAACCTTTAGCACCAAAGTGGATCTTTAAAAGGAAAATGAGACCAGACGGGTCTGTGGAAAAGTATAAAGCCAGACTTGTTATCAAAGATACAAGCAACGCGAAGGCTTAGATTATTTTGACACATATTCTCATGTGACTAGAATAAATTCGATAAGGATGATACTTGCTATCGCGTCCTTAAGAAATTTGGAAGCACATCAAATGGATGTCAAAACAGCTTTCTTAAACGGTGAATTAGACGAAGAAATCTATATGGAGCAACCCGAGGGTTTTCGTGCTCCGGGAACCGAAAAGAAAGTCTGTAGATTGATCAAATCGTTGTATGGTTTGAAACAAGCCCCTAAGAAGTGGCACGAAAAGTTTGATCACACGATGATCAACTACGGCTTTAAAATCAATGAGAGCGATAAATGCATTTACGCAAAGGAAACGGGCGATGACTATGCCATTTTATGTCTGTATTTAGACGACATACTCATTGTTGGTAGTAATGAAAAAATGGTCAAGTGTACCAAGGATATGCTAAACTCGAAATTTGACATGAAAGATATGGGACTTGCGGATGTGATTTTGGGAGTTAAAATCATACGAAATAGTAACGGTTTTATATTGAGCCAAGCTCATTACGTAGACAAAATTCTCGACAAATTCTGCAAGGGTGATTCTGGTGTTGCTAGAACGCTATTAGATCGAAGCGTTCATTTGTCAAAAAATCGCGGCGAGGCTATTGCTCAAGTAGAATACTCCCGAATTATCGGAAGCTTGATGTATCTAATGAGATGTACTTGGCCAGATATTGCTTATGCTATAAGCAAACTAAGTTCGTACACGAGCAATCCAAGTGCGGATCATTGGACCGCTATAATACGGGTCTTGAGATACTTACGGTATACTCGAGACTATGGATTACACTATGGTCGATATCCGGCTGTGTTAGAAGGCTACATATATGCGAACTGGATATCCAACATGAGGGACTCTAAGAGCACAAGCGGCTATGTGTTTACACTCGCTGGAGCTGCTGTGTCGTGGAAATCCTCGAAACAAACGGTTATAGCGAGATCCACTATAGAATGTGAGTTCTTTGCCTTGGATAAAGTTGGAGAAGAAGCTGTGGTTACGCCATTTCTTGAAGGATATCCCGAAATGGGAAAAGCATGTTTCGCCCATATGTAAACACTGCGATAGTCAATCAACGATTGGACGAGCACATAGTACTATGTATAATGGTAAGTCGAGACACATACGTCGTCGACATAATATCGTTAGGCAACTGCTCTCAACTGGGGTTATCTCGATTGATTATGTGAAATCTACGGATAACATTGCGGATCCGCTGACCAAAGGATTAAATAGATATGCGGTTGAAAACTGACGAAATGGAAGGGCTTAAAGCCTTAAAATATAGAAGTGTTAAGAAGGAAAACCCTACATATGTGACTGGAGATCCCAAGATCTAGGTTCAAAGGGACAACCTAATCTGCAAAAGGCTAGCATTATGATGCTTTAATGACTATCATAGAGTATTGATAAAAAAATACTCGCGATGTGAGAAGTCACCTATGTTAGGGAGAAGTGAGACCGCTTCAAAGGAGAACTGAAAATCTTAATTAGTTCTTTAGAAACCCTCGCAGAATCAGGATGTGACCATGGCCGTAATGGACAAAACCATGAGAACGGAACAAGAGAAAAATGGTCTCTGTGTATTGTACGTGGGTTCGTTTACACGAAAAGTGGGACAGTTCAAATCGCGTTTTACTGGACTGCAGTAAACCAAGCATGCATACAATGAGGAAGTTCAAATGGTAAAACATACTATCCTCTATGCAGAGTATCATTAGATTAGCAGAAACATACACCAAACAATTCTCATTCATGTGGGGCATTGTTAGATAATTTATAATTATAGTTGATTTTATAAATTATTAAGTGAATGAGGAATTGTTTATTTTTTTTTTTAAAATAATTTAATGAATTGGGCTTAATTGCTATTGGGCTTACGGCCAACTTCTAGAAGGTTGGGTGATGGCTTAGTGATGGAGTAGCTTGATGGAGTGGTTAAACCAACTCCTCAAACGTGTATTGCATCAATTTATAAATAAAAAATTATTATTTATTTCAATTTTTTGCCTATAAATAGGCCATTAATTCTAAGAAAAAAAACACAAGAAATAAAAGAAGAAAAAGAAAAATACTAATTCATCAAATATTGTTTCTGCTATCATTCTTATTCCGTTGCGCTGTCGGTGTCATTTTCGTGCTAAACGAACGCCGAGTTTTTCGAAATATCCTGGGAAATAGACGCTCGTTAAAACCTCTAGCACATACGTGTGTGTGTATATATATATATATATATATATATATATATAACAATTCGGACCATTTCCCCTAAAGAACTAGTAAAGAATGAATATCCCAATTATGAAGAATTAAGAGAAAAAAAGTTACACGTTAGAATTGTCACTTTTATTGAAATACGTGACCTTTGAAATATGAAATTTTATGGCAGTAAAAAGATGTAAGATTCAAACAGGCATGATTGATCAAATCAATTGGTCGTGAATTAGAAGATATCGAATCAATCAAAGGAGCTATGAAGAATAACCTTTTCCTAAATCAATAGGTAGTCAGAAAATTAATTGCTCAATTAGGGTTTCAAAGAAATTCAAGGTCGAACAGACAATTAAACAGTTCATAAGTGCAACCAAAATAGCTTATCAGACAAACCCTAGCATCGTAACCAGTCACCGTGATGGAAATTATCAATCATCTCTTCTTTATTGATTAAAAAAGAATATGAAGATAAGATATCTGCTCAATTGAAGAGGGGTCGAGAGAAGACAAGATTCATCGAATATGAAAAATAAGGGTTTCTGTGATTTGCAGTGTCACTTGCCAGCAGCTTTTTATAGAAAAAAATCTGCAATTTTTTTAAAGGATGTATCGCTGCTACAATATTTGATTAATTATGGACCATTCAAGAGGGATCAAGCCACCTCTTAGTTAGTGAGACTAACCAACGTTGTAAAATTCGCTATGCGCTAGTCAGACGCTTGAGGGTGTCAAGCATTTTTTTAGCCGCCAAAGGCTTCTTCTTCACTATTTTTATTTTATATGTATTCCAAGTAAATATATATCAAATTTATTAATCTAAACAAATAATGTCAATCTAACAACTATTTTCTAGGTATTTTCAATTTTGTTTTCTGCAAAACAATGGAACCGATTAATCAGCCGCATAGCCGATATTGGCAGCTGAGCGCACCGCCTATGCCGTGATTTACAAAAAAACTCCTTTCGTACAGAAGCCAGCCGAGAGCGTTACAATCATCATGTTTTCTACAGTTTCGACTTTGATGAAGGAAACTATCAGGTTTTTCATTTAACATCTTTACTCTTTTATTAAAAAAATTCATTTATTTAGTATATCACATATTATTTTTATATATCACTATTAAAATAATCAATTAACAGTTAATTTTCTTTATTGCACACAGCTGTGTGCTAAAAAATATGTAATATGTTTCAGGTATGTCATCTTGCATTGTTCTATTTTTTCTTATTCATGAAACGCCAAGAGTAAGCATATTTTAACTTCATTATTTTTGTTTGATTATAAAGTTATTCGGTTTTTATTTATTTATTCATATATGTTAGTTATATTTCTTTGGCTTTTTAAATAAAATAATGCAATTTTAATCAAAATTTAATAAAATGAGGTTATTTCGTCTGAAATTAATAAAATAGGGCAAAACGCGGCCCATTAAATGCGACGTCGCAGCTAATAGCGGCGATGATGACATGGCACGTATAAGATGCCCTTTTTTTATTTCTTTATATGCGTCGCCCCCATTAGGTAGGGGCGACTTTCACCTTTCTTTTTTTTTTTTATTTATGTTTTTTAAATTTTTTATATTTATTATTTATAAAATCCACCAAATCATAAAATCATCGTTATTTCATCAGATTTACATATTAAAAATCAATAAACGCATCTAATTTATTGTTTGTTTCGCAACGATTATAATGATATACATATCTTATATTTTCGATAATCAAAAATATATATTTTTTTTATTTTGATAAGATGGGAGGGAGACAATGATTAATTATTAAGCAAACAAAAGAGAAAAATACAATATAAGGGGTATTAGCTAAATCTCACAATGTAAATAAACCATCCAATCAAACATAACTTTAATTAATTCTAATACATCCAATCCCCCCTAATACCGCCAACCAAACGGTCATTTTTAAGAAAACATAAAGAGCGGATTGAATATAACTAAATTAAACACGTCAACGATTTTAGAATGTAGACGTGTTCATCGGTTACGGTTCACGGCTATGAACCGTCGAGTTATTGATAAAAAAACTCGAACCGTAACCAAACCATGGTAATCACGGTTACGGTTTTGAACCGCCGGTTTACGGTTCAATTTATTTTTCCGTCTCTTGTAGTGATTAAAATAAATTATCAATTACGTTTTTTTATATTAAAACTGTTAAGGAAAAACTCAATTCAACTCAGAAGTTTACATAAAAAAATAGCTTCAATATTTGAAAAAAACAATTACACCTAAATATTAAGAAATACTATTACTATTGTTCACTTCGATTCAAAAATCGCCGATGGAAACTCGCAGTACGAATCTCTTGATATAAACCGAGTTAATCACTCAGTATCGCCTAACTCTCTAACGTCAATTTTATGAATTTGAAAAAATAAATGATATACACCAAAAAAAATAATACTACGTAATGAAATAAAAAAGGTCCATAAGTTATCATTGCTTAGTATAATAAGAATAATAAACATTATATTTAACTATTGTATGTAGGAGGTAATAATAGTCGGTTATAACCGCCTGTTTACGGTTTGCAAAATGAATAACCGTAATCGAACCTTTATAATTGACGGTTTGATTACGGTTCAAACAGTAACCGTTACTGTGAACCGAACCATTGACCGACGATTCGGTTACGATTTTGTTACGATTTTTCAAACCGTATTGAACACCTCTACTATCAAGCAATCCATTCGGTTTAGAGAGAAAGAACGCCCACTCGATCATCAACTTCTTACAAGATAGAAATTTATTATGACATTCTAAATTATTTCCCAAAGATGTGCGAGAACAACAATCTCCTAATGAGTTCAAGAAAAATTTAACTTCCCACAATCAAACTCGCTCATATTCTTACCAAGCCTTACCGTTATCCCCGACAAGAACATCTTCCTCAAGAAGCTCATGACCACACCTTCGCTCTCTTGCACGAAACCAACGACATACGACCCGCAAATCAAGTTAAAACTTCGCAATCTCCTCTCTTCCGCGTAGTCCTCTAAGCCCTTTTCGACCCTTTTGGCGAAATATTCTTCGTTGTTAAGTTTTCCTCGTTCGCTGACAGAGCTCTGGATATAGACCTCGCTAGAACGACGCTGTCCTCTAAGGCCGAGCAACTTCCTTGCCCTATGTCCGGCGTCATAGGGTGAAGCGCGTCGCCTGCTACACATACGTTGCTCTTCGAGATGTTTCCGAGCAAAATGTCCCATGGCAATCTGCATTTTAAGGGGAAACACGAGATGAATTCTAGCTTGGTTCTCTCTACCATTTGTGTTACGAGCCTTGGCGCGTTTTGGATGTTGCTCAAAACGAATTGCTTCATTCCCAAGGAATCGTGTTTATTCTCGTCATCTGTTGGTAAAATCAACGAGAACACCAACAACAATAATAATAAACTCATGGAGCCGTAAACAAGTTGAAATATATCTGTGATTTATTATTATTATTATTATTATTAATATTATTATTATTATTATTATTATTATTATTATTATTATTATTATTATTATAGTTAGTGGACGATGAGTCACGCAGAATCGCGAGCTCGATGAGCCGGCTCGAGCTCGAACTCATTCATGGGTGCTCAAAAAGCTCGCGAGTCGACTCGCGACCTTGTTTTATTTTATTATGTAATATTTTTACTTTATATAACTTTCTTTATAGTTTTAATTTTTTTTTAAAAAAAAGCCCAAGATCGAACTCGAGCTCTATTTTGGATTCGAATAATGAAATCCTAACGTTTTTCAAACAACGGATTTGGATTTGAAATTAAAATTTCGAAATTTCATTTTCAAATCTATACGATTTCGTCCAACGAGTCCAAACTCACACTAAGGGAGTTGTGTTGAATTATCATCAGGCATGGCAGAGTGGATCATCATCTACCTACATGTCATATTTCCATCTATATTTCTGTAGAATTGAAGTTAGTTGCTAATAGCATATAAGTATATAAATACGCACTTACATTTATAAAGGGCAGATGGCAGGTGTAGAACCACTATAATGTCTTGGCATCGACGGGGAGGAAACCAAATCGAACGCCTCGAAGGTAGAGATGGAACTTAGGATCGACGCCATGACCCTCTTCGAATTCCACAAAGCCTCTTATCTCCGTTCGACCAACGGTAATCGGCGATCCAAACCCTAACCACTTAGCCACTCTTGAGTTGATACCATCACATCCAATTAAAACCTAAGAACTTATTACAATATTCAGTACTAACCATCAAATATACATGGAACATTATATTATTAATACACAGTTTTGGTTAGTTAACCTTCGTTTTGACGAGTGTACCATCGGCGAGTTGTATCAGTTTGAAGATTCCAGATTCTTCTATATGGAGACGACCTTCGAAGAGTACCTTATGGTCCCCTTTGGCAGCTCCTTCTGTAAGGTTTCTAACAAGTGTTTTCTTCGCACGGTACAAGTTTCTCCCTTGTCACTATAATGACAGCAGAAACTCAATTATTTTTTTTAAACATTACAGAACAGCGAAACAAAGGGTTTGAAGAGAGAAAGTCACAATTTCTTTTCACCACATCACATGTAAATTATACCACTTAATACTATTTCGGTAACAATTTATACTATCTTGATAACAATACATCACGAAACAATACCAGATAGTATATTATATGTACCATATTAATGGGCATGTTTACACGGTCTACACACGCTGGTGCAGGGGCCGCGCGCACTGGTGCACGGGTCCGCGCGCTAGAGCACGGGACCCGGGCATCAGTTCAAGGGCCCCAGGCGCTGGCGCTGGGGTCCCGCACACAGTCGTTGGGGTTTTGTCCGGAATTTCGAGATAACACCTTAAAACTGCCCAGAAGAACAAAATAAGTAAACCCATAAAAAACATATATAATAAGCTTACTATTGATATTGAATATGTATTCAAACGTGGTTATCTCTGGAGTGACATTATAGGGACATAAAATTTAGGTTGTAACGTTTATGGATAATAACTAGAGGTTATCCCTATAAATAAAAATGAACATAGCACAGGATATCACTACAAAAAAAAGTCTTGTTAGCGATGACGCCAACCGTGGCATTTCCGTCGCTAACAATCTTTTGCGATGGAAAGACGCCGTTGCTAAAACCCTTGTTGGAAAAAATTTCTCTCGCTAATCGCCATTGCTACATTTTTGCGACGAAGTGAATTCCGTCGCTACATTTTGCCGTCGCAAAATCTGGATAAAAAAAAAAGTAGCCTGCCGGAGAACCGGCAAGCCACCGTCACCGGAATCTGGCATCCAGCTCGTTCCTTCGAAGCTCTTACAGAAATCAAGCTCCGCCGCTAGATCTGCCACTACCGGACCTTCCGCCACCGCCAGATCTGCCATGAACATTCCACCGCCGCCAGATCTGCCACCACCGATCTGTACTGCTCGGCGATCTGCCACTACCGGACCTTCCGCTGCCGCCAATCCGTTGGGTATGTTGTTGAGCAGCTGGATCTACTGGAAGGTGACGAGTCCGGCGAAGACGTCCTTTGCTATGTGGTTGAGGGCGTCGCCGGCGACGACTGTGTAGTTGGGGCGGTGGTTGGAGACGCCGTAGCCGCCGGCGTGGTCGCAGAGGCAGGGGAAGCGGAGTTTTAGGGTCTGGTTACCATCTGATTTTCCGTCGCAAATATCCCGCACCCCGTCACTATCTGATTTTTTTTTGTAGTGTATGTGCAGTGGGGGCCCCAAATCATTGCAACTATAGATTTGGAAAAAATGCACATACCCTAAATGGCACGGGATATGTGCAGTGGGGGCCCCGAATCATTGCAACTATAGATTTGGTCAAACTGCACATGCCCCAAATGGCACAGAGTATGTGCAGTGCGGCTCCCAAATCATTGCAACTATAGATTTGGTCAATTATCAAAAAGAAAAAGCAACTTCTTAATTTGACTAATTTCCCGATCTAATTACACGTTAAATCTAGATTAGTTCCAATTACGGAAAGTCCCCCATGAGTGGATTCCATATTTTTTAACGAATCCTAACTATTGACATTGTCCATTATGGAATGTAGATGTATGTGTAAAAGAAGCAGTATATTGTTAAAGAAAGACCAAACCTATAGTTGCAATGATTTGCGACCTCACTGCACATACCCCATGCCATTTAGGGTAATTCCATTTTTTACCCTAAATGGCACGGGTATGTGCGTGGGCCCCAAATCATTGTGATGCGGGTACGACCCCGATCAACAGTATTTGGTCCGGAAAAAATGGTGATGGGTGAAACGGGTTAGGACTTGCGTTTTGGGTGTCTTTTAGAATCTGTATTTTAGTGCTGAGAAAGAAAGAAATGACAGAGACGCAGATTTACGTGGTTCGGACAGGTGTCCTACGTCCACGGGCCGCCGGAAATAGTGTCCACTAGTCACAGTCGGGAAATATACACTCAAGCTCACTTCGCTCGTTACAGTCTGTTAATGGCGTAAAAGAGAATGAAGAAGATGAATACAGTGATTTCTCTAAGTGTTTTGTGCCTTGTATTGAATCTGTCCCTTCTCTTTCTCTCTCTGATCCTCCTTTATTCACATATGCCCATTTTCTCTTTGTCGTCGCAGCTGGCAGTCCTACGGGACCACATGATGGTGACGTTTAGTACCACATAGGAGAGACAGCACCTGCAGGCGTACGAATGTCAGACTGGCGCGCCTCCTTCCTGCTCACAATGTCGACCACTCACAATGACCCACGTGTCCCTTGGTCGGCTTAGTCCAATATTTCCCGCCTAGACTATTTCCCCGTCAGCACCCATATACTTTTTCCGACACAGTCACAGATACCCAGAGGTTCGCCCCATCTGTCGACATGTCCGCTAAGTCACTATCTTCAGGTAGTCAGGTTAGGAGGAATGCTGGGCTAAAGGTTACCCTATCATCCAGTCCCCCTACTCTGAATTGTAATACGCCAAGTATTACAGTTCGGAGTACACTTGAGAGAGCATTCCTCCTTTTTAGTGCTTCTGGACTCCTTAGCCGGTCTGCACTGTATTTATGTCGATTGGACAGGTCCTGTGTGTTGGTTCCGATTGCACCAAACAAGGAATCAAAGAGGCTTAGATGGAATGAAAAGGGAGAGGTTCTCACCTTTAAGTGTGTGTATTGTGTGAAAAAGTGGGTTAGCCTTTTGATCTTTGATTAACTTTAAAAATAGTGAAGGTAATACCTTATATACCACATTAACCCTAGGTATATTAAGGCCCAAACACTAAAGATTAACTATTTACATTCTAGTCCTAAGCCCAAGCCAAAAGGACAATTACAAAATAAATCCCAAGACTTAAACTATTGACACAATCTATAAATATCCTAACAATCTCCCCCTTTGTGTCAATTGTTGGGAGTCTTGGATCTTGGGCGTTGTGATGGTGGATTAGCGAGTGTGTGTTTCGCGAAGTCCTAGCTTGAACTCGAAGGCGCGAAGATTCCTTCGAAGGACCATTCGATCAGCTATAGCGTCAATGAACTTCGCGAACTTGGATCGACAGAGTGGATCTTCTTCCGAAAGGATGCGGCAAATCCTCATGAGTTTGTCTTGGATGATGGTGAGCGTCCTATCCAAGAACTTTGCCACTTCGGAGCAGCGCAACAACCTCATCTTTCCCTTGTAGTTCGAGTAGGCGACCGCCGGATCATCTCCGTCGATCACATCGCCTTCTAGATAGTCGTCCGCGTTCTTGAAAGATGGGCGTGTCAGGTTCACCTTCTTCAGGTTGTGCTCCATCGCCATCTGCAGATCGTGGGAGGCGAAGTATCTCACTTGTCGGAGCATGTGTCGCTTGAGAGCTACGTAGCCCATGGTGACCGGTTCAGCCCGTACGAGATGTCCAGAACTTCTGAGGACGAGTCTGAACTGCTTCATGGATTACAGCATGTTGTACAGATCACCCAGGCGCAGAAATTTGAAGTCCGCCTCGCTTACTTCACTGCTCTCATCCTGCCTCATTACAGTGAACACTGGATAGTGGACACGTCCTTTCGATTCTTGGCGAAGGTCAGTGACTTTGTAGATAGGGGCCCGATTCATTTCCTGAGCGATGTTTTCCTCATTGGACAGTGTCATCTTTGTGCATTTGTGGCAAAGAAGGCTCCATCGATAGAGCTTCTTCTTTTCCTCGCTCCAATTTTGGATGTTCATCAGCTCATATTCGTCGAAGGTCGTGATGATCGGCTCCTTGCGCCGCCAGATCCTCTTCCTGATCTCTTCTTGGAATGGCGCGGTGATCTTTTTGTTTTCCCACGGTGCTTCCGGTATATCCGCCGTGGGCACATCCGGTTGAGCAGCAGGAGCCTCAGCTTGTTGCGCTTGAAATTGTAGAATGTTCTCAAGCTCGGCGGGTTCGGCGTCATACTCCTCTCCGTTCTCGTCGTCTGCAGTGTTGATCAGCGTAAGCGAGGCTTCCTTTAGCAGACGTCGAGCATTTTCACCAACTTCCCGGATGCTACTGCATCGGCGGGTGTGTATAGTCATTCATCGTTAAAGATGTAGGCCTCGATCTCGTTCTGTGCGCAGTAGACGTTTTCGGAAGCCACGTTGGAATCGGTATTGAGAGGGGCATGGCTGTGTTGTGGCGAGGGTGTTGCGTCGGAGGAGTTTGTGGATTGTGGGGATGGTTGTGGTGGAAATTCTGGTGGCTCGATTGTGGTGATGGTTTTGGCTAGGATGATTTGGGTGTCGGGTGGTGTAGATGTGGTGGTGGCCTCTAACGTTGATGTGACAGTTAGAGGTTACGAAATGGTGAGTGGAGAAGGTGTGGTGGTGGTCTCTAACGCCGATGTGACGATTAGAGTTTCAGAGACGGTAGTAGGTGGTGGTTGGGGTGATTTGGCTAGTGACTCAGGGTTAATAGGGTGGGATTTTCGGCTAGTGGGGTGTGAGGTTTCTGTTGCGGACGTCGTTTCAGGTGCAGAGGAGGAAGGCGGCGTTGATTGTACTGGTCCTTGAGTTTGTGAGGCTTGCTGCCTACCGGCGATCTTGATCATCGTCTTGATCGTCGCGCCTGATCCCGCTAGACTCGCCTTGAGTGCGGCAAGTCATTGGTTGAGTCATGATTTTCTTCATTTGCTGTTCCTCCTCGTCGAGTTCCGTCATTGATTCGAATCTTGCTCGTAGGAGGTAGAAGAGCTCCTTTGCGGAAATGGAGGAGAGAACAGCTTCTGCGTCCACATTTTGCGTTGGTGGTGGCGTCTCCGGGGCCACACCTTTGCCTTTGTCGATGGTGGACGCATCGAGACGCGCATAGACTTTATCGAGGATGGTCGCCTCAAGAGTCTTTGCAAACTCTTGAAGACGAGTCTCTAGCGCGGTCTCAGTGACGAACTGGGGTAAGTTTAACAAGTTGGAATCACGAAGAAATCCAACTGACACCGAATTGGAGAAGATAGCCGATCGGCCGCCCGTTTGCACAGGACGGGAAAAAGACGGGGTCACTGAGACTTCCCGTTGGCATCATCGATGAGACAGACTCAAACGAATGATGGCCTAGGCTCACGGTTGTTTTGATGTTGGCCGTGCTAGGTCTTCCGCTCTCAGTCACAGAGACATCACCGAGCGTTCTGACAGAATCACGAAGACTCTGTAGTGCGGTAACAGGTGTATGTGTCCTAGAAATGTATAAAATTATGGGGAGTGAGGGCACTAGACTCGAAGTGATTGAAGCGGATGCAGTCTGAGGCGAAGGACTGCTTGTTTCAACATCGACTATCTCCAAGTGGGATGTCGATGGCATACGTGGCTCCTCGTGGAATGAAATATCTTCCTGTAGGGAGGAAGATAAGTGGATTGGTGGGGTCGTTTGCGTGGTTGAGCCAAATGCCACGTCTTCTACTCGGGAGGTGAACACATCACCTCCTGTACCTATGAGTTGGGCTCGGTTTGTCTGTGACTGAGGAGGTCAATCGTATTTTTGTTTTGATTGACGCTCCGTGGTGCGGCTTACGTCATCCTCACACGATCATTTTTTCGGCACGCGGGTGGAAGAGGATGCGGCATGACCCGATGACCTAGAAGTGGTGGTGGGGTTTTGGCTAGTCCCGGGGTTAGGAGCAGTGGGGTTGATCTGTTCCGTAGGGACAATGGATAGTGGATGGGGGCTTTCGCAGAATGAGGCGGTGGAGGCACGATATTCTCGGATGTGTGGATTGGTCGGGTCTGCATAGGCGAGAACGTCGTCCGGGATTATCATTGCGTGTCGATCTTTTGCCGGAGTGTTTTTCTTAGCGAACTTCTCGACAGTGGGGATTATGAAGTGTTTAGTTGCCGGGTGGGCGCGGATGTTGGTGGAGAACAGGCGGAAGTGTTTGATGAGCGCTGGGAGCCACCGCATGTAGGGTACGAAGCGGTTCGTGACTCCCTTGGCGACTTCCCGATCGCGACGTTGAATCATGGAGACGAGATCCATCCATATGATGTTGGCGTAGTTGTACTTACGGTTGTGGGCGATGCCGGTTAGGATGGTGAGGATTTGGTGGTTCCCACGGTCCTGGCTGGCATGCTTCCCTGACATGCACTTGTTTAGTAGGAGATATAACGTTCGCCAGGGTTGTGGTAGGTTGCGTGTGGTGACTTCACTGAGAACGAGTGGGCCTTTCTTCTTCTTGTTTTCAGGTTGATAGCCTGATCTGTCGATGTCCTCGATGAGTTGTTCATGAGTTGGTAGTGGGTCGTACGGTGAATAGACAGGGAGTTGAAGCACTTCTTGGACAATCTTGCGAGTGAGGACCACTGTTTCTTGATCGATTTTGGCGGACATTGTTTTAGCAAGGTGGTGTGGTCCAGCTATCTGCAAAGTGTGCCAGAACTGTTGGAGATAGACTTGAGCTTCTGGCTCGCCATGAGAGAGGGCGTGTCGGAGGGGATGTCCTTTGAGGATCTCTATGATAATGGGGGCATCGCACCGAAAGTTGTCTAAGTCCACCATGTGGTTGTTTGGTATCAGGGCAGCCCATTGACTTGTTGGGAAGACCTGCTCGATCGGTGGGACATAGGTTAGCGTATTGAGCTCGATGCGAGCGATGTCCCTTTGGATTGCTGCCGCCTCAAGTGCTTCAATTGTATCTTGATTTTTGTTGGTCATATCTGTGCTTGACAGTAATTGAGGCATAATTAGTATGGACTAAATTGCAAGAAGATGGATTATAGGTAATTCATGAGTAAAATAAATAAAACGAAGCATAAAAATGCCCAAAATCGTAAAGATAAAAGTAAAGTTAAAACTCAAGCTAAGTAAGAGTCCTTTTGAGATAAAGGCGTTAAGATTGAATGATGGTCATGTGATGGTGAGTTTCGACAATTTTAGGAATTCATACGAAATTTTTTCCAACACTTAGAAAATTTTCAGGATTGAAGATGTTTATGTGAGATGAGAAAATTTTGGTACATGAGCAAGTCGAGAAAAAAAAATTTCACATTTAGTGTAGAATTTCGCTTAGGGAAATTTTTCGCAAGTTAAGACATCTAGCAAGTTGTCCAAAATTTTTGCATGTAATGAGAAATTTTCGCACATCAGGAAATTTCGCAAATTTTCGCATGCAGTGAGAAATTGTTGCATTAAAGTTATCCAAAGATTTTCGCATGTAAGAAAAATTTTCGCACGTTAAGAAAGTTTCGCATTCAATTTATCCATGAATTTTCGCGTATAAGGAAAATTTTCGCACGTTAAAGAGATTTCGTATTCAAAGTAAAGTTTCGCATATAGTGGGAAATTTTCGCATTCAAGTTATCACATTTATAAGTTATCCAAAAATTTTCTCGGTTAACATATTTTCTCAAAAGTTATTAAATTTTCGCAAGTAGAGAAATTTTTCAAGTTAGCAAACTTTCGCAAGTTTTGAACTTTTCTCAAGTGAAATGAAAGTTTCGCGGAGTGATAAAGCTTTGAAGAAACACCTGCTCAAGTGATGAAATTTCTCGGGTTGAAATTTCTTAGTTTTGACAAGTGAAAAGAAATTTCTCGGATAAAATTTTGCAGATTGAGAAAGTTTCGTGATCCGCGAAAGAATTGATTTGCATGGGTCCGAGAAAAAATTTAAGTTTGCAGATTGAGAAAATTTTGGTTACTGTAGTTGCGAAAAAGTGTAGATGCGAAAAATGTAATATGACGTGAGGTGTATGAAAGTTTCGCGGGGCATGACTCACTGTAGCAGCAAAAGTTTTAATCGTAAGAAAATTCTCGGACGAAAACTTTCGCTGGACTTCACACACTGTAGCAGCGAAAATTTTAACGCAAGAAATTTCTCGGATAAAATTTTCGCGGAACCTTACTCACTGTAGCAGCGAAAAATCTATCGTTAAGGTATTTTTCCTGAAAAGTTTCTCGGTGAAGAACACTGTGCGTAAACGTTCAAAGCGACGCTGTGATTTTTGCCTTAGACCCACTCAAATCTTAACCAAAATGCAATAAACTGGACCCAATCGACTCGAAATTTGACGGGCAATACGTATTTGGGGGTTTTAAACACCGAAAACCTAACATACGTCCGAATTAAAGCCGAGAAAAAAATAATTTAAAACCTAAAATTTAACAGTCGGGGCTAAAAGCGGAGTAAATCGAACGAAAAGCAGTTTATTTACGATGTATTCATACCGAAAAGCTGATTTTGACGATGGAGAATGCAGAAAAATGGAGTTTGAAGACGGATTTGAAGAAGATGACGATTGCGAGGGTTTGAGAAATTTCGAAGAGGGAGGGTGCGAAATTTTTTAAAATTTTCTCGGGAATTTATTGTGAAAAGAGTTAAGTGTTTTGGGGGGTTTTGTGACTGTTCATGCGAGATTTTGAGTAAAATGGGCCGAAATTCACGGGCTTGTTCAAAATTGGATCCTGGGCCGAATTTCGCGGGCTTGGTCAAAGTTGGGTCCAATTGGAGTTCAATTGGTCCAATTTTGACTCAGTTCGACCAAAATTAAAGTTTCAACCCAAAATTCAATTGGTCCAATTTTGACTCCGTTTGACCAACCCAAAATTCAATTTGTCCAATTTTGACTCCTTTTGATCAAAATTTAAATTAAATTTCAGCCCCCCTCTTTTTTTTTGTTAAATAGGCAAAATCAGAAACTCTCCCTTAGTCGAAAACTCATTTTTAAATACCGGAAAAAGCATAAACTCCCCCTTAATCGAAAACTCCCCCTTAAGAGACATAATTCAGAAGACACATAGAGAATGAAGTAAAATGAAAAGACATATGTACACTTTATCAAGGTTCATGTAGGGTCGATTGATCACAACTCAATATTCAACATGCCTAACATAGTCACAAGGTGTTGGAATCGTTTGACATCCAACGGTTTTGTGAAAATGTCGGCTAGTTGATCTTCGGTAATGACGTAGTGCAATTCAATCGTCCCTTGTTCAACATGGTCTTTGATGAAGTGGTGACGAATATCTATGTGTTTCGTTCTTGAGTGATGTACCAGATTACTCGTCATCGCAATCGCACTCTTCGAGTCACAATAAATGGGAATTTTATCAATGTGAAAATTAAAATCTCGTAGTTGGGTTCTCATCCACAAAAGCTGTGAGCAACAACTAGCGGCGGAGACATATTCTGCCTCCGTTGACGAAGTTGAGACACAGTTTTGTTTTCGAGAAGACCAACTCACGAGTTTACCGCCCAAGAAGTGTGCAACTCCAGAGGTGCTTTTTCGATCCATCTTGCATCCTGCGTAATCCGAGTCAGAAAATCCAACCAGTTTGAAGTCCGATCGAGTGGGGTACCACAAACCCAGATTGGGTGTTCCTTTGAGATAGCGGAGAATCATTTTGACAGCAGTGAGATGGGATTCCTTCGGTGTAGCCTGAAAACGAGCGCAGATTCCTGTCGAGAGAACGATATCCGGTCGACTAGCAGTGAGGTACAGAAGTGAGCCTATTATCCCACGATAGACAGTTTGGTCAACGGGAGCACCAGATGGGTCCGCGTCGGGTCGGCCAGAGGGTGACATAGGTGTAGCAGCAGTCTTAGCATCCTTCATTCCATATTTCTCGAGGATGTCATGGATGTATTTGGACTGGTTGATGAAGATTCCGTCGGGGAGTTGCTTTACTTGAAGACCCAGAAAGAAATTCAGCTCGCCCATCATACTCATTTCGAATTTCTCTTTCATCAATTCTGCGAACTCTTCACACATTTGTGGTTTAGTCGATCCAAAAATGATGTCATCAACATAAATCTGCACAATCATGATGTCCGGGCCACTCCGCTTGGTGAAGAGAGTTGTATCCAGAGATCCCTTCTTGAATCCAGACTGAACAAGGAAGTCTGAAAGGACGTCATACCAAGCTCGGGGAGCCTGTTTTAGTCCGTAGAGGGCCTTGTAGAGTCGATATACGTGATGAGGAAACTCTTCGCTCAAGAACCCTTCAGGTTGATCAACGTACACTTCTTCTTTGAGAAATCCATTCAGAAATGCAGTCTTCACGTCCATTTGGTAGACTTTAAAGTTCTTGTGAGCTGCAAAGGCAAGAAAAATTCGTATTGCTTCGATCCTGTCAACGGGGGCGAAAGTTTCATCGTAGTCGATGCCTTCTTGTTGGTTGTACCCCTTAGCCACAAGTCTTGCTTTATTGCGGATGACAACACCGTCTTCATCCTTTTTGTTCTTGAAGATCCACTTCGTGCCGATAATGGATCTGTTGTGAGGGCGTGGTACGAGTTCCCAAACTTGTAAACGTTCAAACTGATTTATTTCCTCCTGCATTGCAATCAGCCATTCAGGATCGTTGAGAGCTTCAGCTACTCGTGATGGTTCGGCTTGACTGAGATAGCAAGCGAACAGACTTTCATTCATTGTAGCCGAACGCGTCGAAACACCGGATATGGGATCCCCAATAATCTGATCCGTAGGGTGAGAGCGAGCCCAAATTGGTACATTGGTCTGTGAGGAGCTAGCCGCATTTGAATCGATTGGAGGCTCATTAGATTGGGGTCCGGTGTCCGAAGAAGAGATCTCAATTGTAGTAGATTGAGAAGGTTCAACATCAGAATCAGCAATGTTCCAGGGTTGGGTAAAATGTTGTCTTCGTTGAGATTGAGATCATCCAAGTTTGGCGGGACGACATCATCGCCGATAGTTGGTGCTGTAGGTGGGGTGGGTGCAGCGGTAGTTTGAGTGGTGGCGACTGGAGTCTTGGGGTCTGGATAGAAGTACTCGAAGAGCAGGTCGAGATCCAGTTCACCAGAATTGCCCTCAGATGAGGAAGTTCCCGTCGTTGAAAGTTGACCTTTTGTCAACGACTGTAGATGACCTGGTTCTGGACTGATATGAGCAGAAGCCATGAGGTCGCCTTCGCTTTCGTCAAAGGTGACATTTGTGCTCTCTATTACTGATCGTTTCTCCCCAAGATAGACTCTGTATGCCTTCGAGTTCAGCGAATATCCAACAAAGATGCCTTCAAGTGCTTTTGGATCAAGCTTCCCAAGATGTTGGCGATCATTGGCCACAAAACATCGGCAACCGAAGACCCTTAGATAAGATATATCTGGGATACGACGGTTATTCAGCATCTTGTATGGGGTGCGGTTGAATCTCTTGTGTATGGAAGCCCGGTTCTGCGTGTAACAAGCCGTTTGAATAGCTTCGCCCCAAAGAGAGTGAGGAAGTCCGGATTGGATGAGGAGAGTCCTAGCTGCTTCAACTAGTGTCCTATTCTTACGCTCAACGACACCATTCTGTTCCGGTGTCTTCACAGCTGAGAACTGCTGGGTGATGCCCTGAGTGGCATAGAAATCACTGAGCTTCTTGTTCTTAAACTCAGTTCCGTTGTCAGTTCTGATAATCCGAACCTTCTGTTGATGGAGACTTTGGGACGTAACAAAAAAGTTGATGATTAAATCAGGAACTTCATCCTTTGTGCGAACGAGTTTCGTCCATGTATAGCGTGAGAAGTCGTCGACAATCACAGGAATATACCGTCTTCCTCCGAGTGTAGCCGTAGGCATTGGGCCACATAGATCCATGTATAAGAGCTCAAGGACGAGCTTAGAGGACGGTGTTTCCTTGGAGATGTGAGACGATCGCTTCATCTTCCCTAATTCACAGACAGAGCAGAGATGTTCCTTATGATATGACAGTTGGGGTAGACCGTTGACGAGTTTATTCTGACGTAGTTTGTTGATAGTCTTGAAATTGAGGTGTGAAAGACGCCGGTGCCATAGAGCGTTCAATTTGGGTGCAGCACGAGAGAGAAGACAAATTGGTCGAGAGGTCGTAAGATTGAGTACGTAGAGGTGAGACATGCGCGTTCCAGAAAGAAGAGGTAGTCCCGAGGCATCGATAATGCTGCAGACGTCAGATTCGAAGAGAACCTTGTATCCTTTGTCACAGAAACGACCAATGCTGAAGAGATTGTAGCTCAAACCCTCGACGTAAGAGATGCCCTTAATCGTCAGTTTGTCACGGACGAGATCACCAGTTCCGAGAATTGGCGCCATTTGACTATTTCCGAAGGAGACCCTTCCGAGATAGCGCTCGGAGAAGTTGCTCAACAGATCCTTGTTCCCCGTCATGTGTGTGGAGCAACCCGAGTCTAGATACCACACATGACAGACCTGCAATCATCAGCAAACGTTGGGTCCCCGTTTACGAACGGGACCTTCTTGTGATATAAGTAAAATTTTCATGCGCTTAATGGGAAATGTGGGGTCTAAATCAGATTGTGTTGGATCTAATTTAAATTTCCCTTTGTGATTTGTTTGAGGAGGCCGGATTATGGTTTTTCTAACCCATATTTGCCTAACTTGTGTTTGCATGTACGTTACCTTATTCATGAATTGGCGTGGGGATTTTGGTTGTTGTTGTCGTCCTTCGATTTTAGTCGTCTTTTGCTTGCGAGCAGTGGGTGACTTTGTATTTAGTGTCGGAAGGCGTTTTCGCTTAATCGTGGGCGTAGATGAACTGGGAGAATGCAAAGGCGTCGTAGAGGAGGTTTGCTTGTTTGGTCGGAGTATTGCGTGTTCGTGTGCCTCATATTCATGAAAGCGTGGAAGAATAAAGTCATTGCAGCAACACATAGACATTAGTTTGGCAAAGGAAGGATAAGTTTTGGCAACATAATTGTCTACGTCCTTAAGATGTTGGGATTCAGTACATAGAGAGGAAAGACGAATATAGGATGGTCTTTTCTTCTTGTCATCGAAGAGCGGGTTCTCCTTTATTTCATACGAACTCCCTTCCAGAGACGTCGAACTCACATTCCCTGTATCCATAAGAATACGAGAGTTAGTGTTAGAACATGTGTCAGCTTCAGGAGTCATCTTCGCCGTCCTCTTACATTTACATGTTTGAGAATCGGGTATTTGACTTGACGTAGAGGGTTGGTTCGTATTGTGAAATTGCTCTAGGGTAAAGATTTTGCTAAGTAGATCTTCTCGCTCTCTTGCAAAAGCTTTCCGCTCTAATTCTAGGGTTCGTTCTAGTTCTGCTATGACCAGAAGTTTCTCCGGGATATAGATGCGAGAAAGTGCTTCTCGGAAAGCGATTTCCTGTTCTTCGGTTGGGAACTGAGATTTGATGTCCTCAGAGAGTGAGGGCTTGTTAGTCTTATGACTCGTGTTCAATTCTTTGTAGTCGTACGCGATTTCCGGCCAAAGAATGTTCTGTTCCCTCTTTTCTTTCGAAAGGACAATGGAGGAGGATCTTACAAATGGCATTAGTTGTGAGGGAGTACCCGTCCTCGTTTGTAGGAACGTTGTACTGTACATGTTATATCTTTTAACCATTAACGGCATTGGATCGCAGTTGCTGGCCAGGCCGATTCCCATCCGGGCGTCGTAGAATTCTGTTTCAACTGGTTGGTTCAATAGGCATAAGATGCGTGCGTTTTTGTTTCTAAGGTGAAGTTGCTCTTCAAGTTCTTTCACCTTTCGGTACGGCCTAACTCTTTCCTTTGTAAGCAGTTCGTATTGGGATGCCGTCAGGAGACGAGATGTTTCGCATGAACTGATGGCCAGTGTGGTTTCCTTAACCTTAGTCTCACATTGTTTATTCTTGCTTTGCAGACGTTTGACTAACGCTTAAGAGGCCATTAGACGTTCGTTTGCACAAGCGAGCTCTTCTACTTTTAAACTAAGTAAGGCACAGTTGTTTTCAAATTTTAGCTTAAGTTCATTATAATCCCTAGCGTCTACGGTGGGTTTCTTAATGGTGTGACGGTGATTGAACACATCATCGAGTTGTGAAATTCGTACCTCAGACTCGGCGTTGCTAGGAGTCTTAGCTGTGTTCTCATCGGTGTTAACCATCTCCTCGTCCTCGTCATGTTCGACCAGCCTTGCATACAACAATCTTCATCCTTAGGCTCCTCGTCTTCTGAATTGCGTTCACCCATTCAGCTTCTTCGGTGAGTAGAACATTCCCACTTTCCCTTTTGCAGGTCATTCTGGCCTTACGGTCGTAGTAGCCAGAGTCCTTCACGCGTGGGGCGTGGCATTCCTTGGCAAAGTGGCCTGACTTTCCACACCGAAAGCACTTCACAGACTTTTGAGGTGCTGAGTCCTCCTCTTTCTTTATCGGCTTAGCTTCCTCCGTGGGAGTGGTCTTTTTGGTGCCGCTAAAGGTTCTTTGACGATTGGAGGAGGATGAGGATTTTACCCCGATCTTCTTTGAGACCATCTTTGTTAGCATTGCCAGTTGCTTGCGTAGATCACGAACATCTTCATCAGATTCTGTATCAGCTTCGGATCCTGAAGAGGTGTCAGATACAACAGCTGGTAGCTTCCCTTTGATCTGTTTGGTCTTAGAGGCGGAAGATCGTTCGGTAGTTTTGTTCGAGAGGAGAGCCAGTGGGTCGACTCGAGTGTTGGTGGACTGAGGTTGTACGTAAGGAGCATAGGCAGACAGACTGTCGTAGAGAGCATGGATGGAGGTGTTAGAGAGGTCCTTACTCTGAATCATCATCACGGTTGCATTGCCCCAATGTGGTTTGAGGCTACCAAGGAAGCGGTTGTTGATATCGAATTTATCCCTCGAGATCTTGGCTTTCTTGAGTTCATTGATGACTTTCAAGTATCGGAGGTATGTGTCACGCAACTCCTCTCCTTCATAGGCCTGGAAGTGTTCATACTGCGAGAGACATGCTGATTTCCTCCCCTGAGCACTCTCAGTTGTGCCTGCCATGATTTCCACGAGTTCATCCCATATTTCCTTAGCAGCTGTGCAGCACTCGATGTGAGCGTAGACTTCGTTGCCCATAGCCTGGAAGAGGTATCCTTTGGAAGTCTCATCGGCCTGTAGGCGAGCCTCTTCATCCTCATTAATGGGGCCTCTTTGAGTGCGGCGTTCATCCATGGGAGGGTTTGCGTTTGGTTGAGCAGGGATGATTGTCCAGAACTGTACTGGACCGTTGAAGATGGAGTCCAGTAGGTATTGAGAGAGTGGTGCGCCTTTGTTCCTAATGAACGTGAGGAACCTGTTTGTCCATATGCTGTAATCGCCTTGTCGTAGCATCGGGGGTCTGGTGTCGGGGCACACAGTTGAGATGTCATTTGTGGCAGACATGGTTGGTGCAGTCGAATCATCCGTGGTTTTGATCTTGTATAGATAAAAGGGTTAGTAACGAACGAGATGAGAAATATGAGTTTAACGGGTAGAGTTTGAGAAGAATTGTTTACAGAATTTCTTAGAACTAAGTGAACGTGTGTGATGGTCGAAAACGTATGAAGGGAAAATATATCGTGAAGTTCGGAGAAATTCTAGAAATTTAAAAAACCAGATTTGAGGAGTAAATTTTGTCAAACGTGGTCTAGGGGGATAGGATTAAAGTGTAAGGGATCAAGACTTGAATGAGTTTGAAAAAATTTAACACGAGAAAAAAAAATTTAACACGTCAGGAAAAATTCGCAGTTTAAAGAGACGTGGTTATATGAAGAATTACCCGAGAAATTATTTGTTGAGAAACTTCGATGTTTGCATGAGTTTTAAATAGAAATTCTCGAAAAGAAAAAAAATAATTGAAAAAATACATCGGGTCGAAGTGTGAGAGTAAGTTTCTCGGAATTAAAAAACGTGTTTTTGAGAAAAAAATTCTCGGAGGAAAGAAACTTTCTCGGCTGAAAACTTAGAAATATTTCTCAGTTTTTTTCGACAGTTTTCACGGATAAATTTTTCGGAATAAATTTTCTCGGATATATGTTTCTCGGATTTGGAGAAATAAGCAGTTGAGAAAAAAAATTGAAGTGAAAGAGAAATTTTCGTGGATATATGTTTCTCGGATTCGGAGAAATAAGCAGTTGGAAAAAAAATTGAAGTGAAAGAGGAATTTTCGCGGTTTTGGAAAGCTAGGCAGTTAAGAAAAAATGAGGTGAACGTGGAATTTTTCGCGGTTTTGATAAGCTTCTCGGAATCAAATTTCGCGAATATATGATTTCTCGGATTTTCAAAAGTTTTCGCGGATTTGAACGACTCAGCACGAAATTTCGCGGCAAAGAACACAAGGTTACTGTTCCATTGCTTGTCGCGAGTTTTTCCCATAAAATAGTCCGTTTTCACTCAAATCTCAACCAAATCACTCGAACTTGATCCAAAACTTCAGAAACTCTTCCCTAAACACATAGTCGACCTATTTGTGAGCTAAAAACAACAAAAAACGGATCAAATCGACCAAAAAAGAGAGAGGCCGAGATGACTTTTTCTGAATATTTTTTTGCTTCGATCTTGCTCAAAACTCGTTAAAACTGATCCAAAAGTGTTCTAAAAGCATTTTAGGCATAGAATCGTTCTAGGGAAAGGTTTTAAACACAAAAACGAAGCATTAAAAACCCCAAAACGAGCTCAAAATGCCGAAAGTGATTTTTTGCCCAAAACACCTTTGATCTTTCTCGGAATCGAACGGAACTGGATTCAAATCAATGCAGATCAATCCACGTTTGCTCTTATACCACTTGTTGGTCCCGATTGCACCAAACAAGGAATCAAAGAGGCTTAGATGGAATGAAAAGGGAGAGGTTCTCACCTTTAAGTGTGTGTATTGTGTGAAAAAGTGGGTTAGCCTTTTGATCTTTGATTAACTTTAAAAATAGTGAAGGTAATACCTTATACCACATTAACCCTAGGTATATTAAGGCCCAAACACTAAAGATTAACTATTTACATTCTAGTCCTAAGCCCAAGCCAAGAGGATAATTACAAAATAAATCCCAAGACTTAAACTATTGACACAATCTATAAATATCCTAACACTGTGCTATTTGCAGAAGAAGGCAGCGTTTGTAGGGTGACACGTGTCCAGACTGTCACTTCTGCTTTTTGAATTTCTCGAGGCGGTTTCCTTCTTTTTCCCCCTTTTCGAAATCGTCCTCCATACTTATCAGAAAAAAGAACTTCAATCGCCATTTTAGGGTTTCCATCGCCTCTTCGTCTCAATTGCACAGTGCCCAGAATTTGCGCAGCGCCCCGACTTCTTTCCCATCTACGACTTCTTCAGGTATCGTCCCGTTTCCCTTTCCACTTATTTCTCGTATCTTCGTCGATTTGCCCTTAGTTTTCCCTATTTCCCCCTTTTTCGCGCCGAAGTCATGCCTGATAGTACCGACTCTGAGAACGCACGCTCGTCGTCACGGGGCGTCTCCGCGTCCTCCGCCGTGCCGGGTGTTGCTGCCCGAAGGGGGTCGAAGCGAAAAGCCCCATCGTCAGACGCGGCAGCGCCCGATTTTCCCCAACCTTCTTCCTCTCACACTCCTGCCGACACCTCTTCTGCCGCTCCACCACCAGCGCAACCAGCCCTTGATTCGTCCCCATCTCGTCGAACTCGTTCGCGAGGGGCTGTTGGAGAAAGCGCTGGGGTGGATGACTGGAAGATGTTCGGTGCGTCCAAGTCGATTTATTGGCGTTTAGAGAAGCTTGTACCAGAAGGCTTTCACAGCTCTGGTTTTCACCTCTCCATCCCAAATCCTAGCCAGCGTGCCAACTTTCCACCTTCTCCGTCCCTTGCTTTCTGGGAAAGCCAAGTGAGGGCTGGACTACGCTTTCCGGTCCACCCCTTTCTAGCGGCAGTGTCGCAGGTTTATCGTATGCCTTTGACTCAGTTCAGCCCTTCCTCTATTCGCCAGTTGGTAGCTTTCTATGTCTTGGTCACCGCTGCTGGTGGGAGGCCTTCTGTGGAGCTTGTTCTTTCCGAATTTCAACTTAAGTCTACTCCGCCCTTTTTCTATCTGTGAGCGAATCCGCGCGGCCTCGTACATTTCCTCAGCAGGGGCTCCCACAAAGACAATGAATGGCACCCCTTCTATTTCTTCGTAACCCCTACAAGGTGTGATTGGGACTTTCCCCATCGCCACTGGGTCCATCAGATGCCCCAACGACTTCCAGGGGTCCAACCAGAATGTTCTGAAGAGAATGAAGCAGCTCTCAACCTTCTGAATTTCCGGGCTTCTGAAAAGAAGTTCAACATGGTTGAGTTGGTGACCTACCCCGGTCTACTTCACCACTTCAGCCTCTCCTCGCGGTCTCTACCTTTCAATCCTGAGGGTAAGCAGGTTTCCCCCTGCTTCCTGGCCTCTTTCTCCAGTCTGCCTCTTAACTTGATGTGTCTTTTGCAGGTATGTCGTTTTCTTGGAGAGATGCATTCCGGGCTCTACCTATCAAGCAAGAAGACTCTGACGCTCCCATCGAACCTCCTCCCTCATCAGGCCATGGTGAACCTGACCTGTCAGCTTCGGAGATGGGTGGGAAATCTCCCATCAGGTCCTTATCTCCCCATACTTCTCCTCCTAAAGCGGACACACAAGGTCCAGATGTGGTGACGTCAGACTCTGAGGGTGACATTGGCAAAGAGGATGCCCCGCCTGCGCCTTCTCAGAAGAAAAAGAAGAAGACTTCCGTGGCCAAGGGGAAAAGGCCACGTGTGGAGACAGCCCCTCCTTCACCTGATACCTCTGAGTTCATCCCTTTCGTCCATCAAGGTCTTGAGTGGGGTGTCGATCAGCAGGCTGATGGGAAGATGGTGTTGGACATGCCTGACAGCTACGACTCTTTGAGCCCTGGAGATAAGGTGAAGTTCATCCAGGCCATTGTGCCACTCGAACAACAAAAAATGCTTCGTCGTCAGTCTGACGTCTCTGCTGTCGAGCTCGCTGCCCATCATTGGGCTAAGGTAATTTTCGCCCTTAACTTCTTTGTGCTGGTTTCCTTTGTTGATCCGTGCTTGGTATTGTCAGCTGTCCTTTCTGTTGCCTATTCTCTTATCTGCGACTTCCCGTCGGGGTTTGGCGTCTGGTGATCCTGCCTCCCCTGAGAGCCACATACTTGAAAAGATCAAGGAGCGGGATTTAAAGGTCGCACAATTAGAGCAAGAGCTTGAGAAGGAAAAGAGCGAGCGCGAGACTCGTGTGAGGGACTTAGCTTTGGAGAGGTCACGTCAACTAGAGGTGGAGAGTGCAGCTGCTCTTGCTACTAAGGAGACTGAGCTCATGACTCGCCTGCATCAGCTCATAGATGATCAGTAAGCCCAGATCGAACTGAAGGCTGAGGAGCTGTTGGCTGAGAGGGAGAAAGCCGTGAAGGTTGAGCTGGAGCAAGCTTTCGCCGCTAAGGTCGAGGGTAGTCATTCCGCGGGAAAGTTGGAAGGTGTCCAGCTCTGTCAGAAGCATCTCATGGGCTCTCCTCTCGGTATGACCAGCTGAGCCAGAGTTGGCACGAGGGCTATCTGCATGACACCCTTTCTCTGGTGGACTTCGCGCCCTCCATGCAGCATTACTTCTTGGGAGGTTTCGCTGCTGGACGCGAGCCCACCTCTACGCTGGATGCGGCAATGGAAGCTATGAGCGCCCCTCCTAAATTTAAGGGGGATCCAGAGGCCGCCCCAAATCCGAACTTCTGGTCTGTCGGGGTGCCCCACTGCTCTCCTACTCTGTTGGAGGTCTCACCTGAGGTCCTCCTGGTTCAACTCTCCGAGTTAGAGCAGCAGGAGCTATCTGCTACTTCAGAGGTCCCTGACTCTGCGGCCGGTTCCAGCGTCCTCTTAGCTTGCTAGTCTATTTCCTGTTTCTGAACAATTAATGCTGTTTTTTCCCTTTTGCGGACTTCTTTTGTTATTTTCCTGTTTTGGACACCTGTTGCTGTTTCTTTTTCCCGAGCCCTACATGTTGTTTTTCTGAGGGCTTCTGTGACGCTTTCCTAGCGGTCCTTTTTCCTTCATCATTCGATATGCGTGGTGTTGTAGCGCGTTTTCTTTTTTGCTGTCTGTTCTCCGACTTAATCGCATACGAATGTAGATATTTTGAGCCCCTTTTGCTGTCGGCGACTGGGCCTACACTACTACCACTCTCCACTCCCCCTACTTCGAATAGTGTTGAGGTTCGTCAGTATATTCAAAGTACACCAAGAACGCTTCTCTTTTACTGCACCAGCCTCACTTTCTCCCATCGTTGTTCCATCTGGCCGTGCTCAAATCGGAGCCTCTCTTCAAGAGATTATTTTAACTGACAGAAAGACGTACCTGGGGAATCTCAACAGTGTCTCGAGCTTGTTACTCGTTTTCGTTTTTCCATCAGGTCTGTTGAGTATCAGCAGACCTCTCCCCTTTTGCGAGGTCATCGTTGGCTGACCTGGGACCGGCGAGGTTCATCAGTGGTAGCCACGTCCGGGCCTACTGAGCGGTTGTCTAAGGTGACCTGGAGGCGGAATACCTCTACACGGGAACCACCTGCATAGCCGCATCTGGGCTTATAAGTGCGCAGATGAGTGGCCACGTCTGGGCTAATAAGTGCGCATCTGCGCGGCCACGTCTGGGCCAGCCACGTCTGGGCTAATAAGTGCGCATCTGCCCGGCCACATCTGGGCCAGCCACGTCTGGGCTAAATAAGTGCGCATCTGCGCGGCCACATCTGGGCCAGCCACGTCTGGGCTAAATAAGTGCGCATCTGCGCGGCCACGTCCGGGCCAGCAACATCTGGGCTAATAAGTGCGCATCTGTGCGGCCACATCTGGGCGGCCACATCTGGGCCAGCCACGTCTGGGCTAAATAAGTGCGCATCTGCATGGCCACATCTGGGCTAATAAGTACGCATCTCCGCGGCCACGTCTGGGCCAGCCACATCTGGGCTAAATAAATGCGCATCTGCGCGGCCACGTCTGGCCAGCCACGTCTGGGCTAAATAAGTGCGCATCTGCGCGGCCAGGTCCGGGCCAGCAACATCTGGGCTAATAAGTGCGCATCTGCGCGGCCACATCTGGGCCAGCCACGTCTGGGCTAAATAAGTGCGCATCTGCGCGGCCACATCCGGGCTAATAAGTGCGCATCTGCGCGGCCACGTCTGGGCCAGCCACATCTGGGCTAACAAGTGCGCATCTGCGCGGCCACGTTTGGGCCAGCCACATCTGGGCTAAATAAGTGTGCATCTGCGCGGCCACGTCTGGGCCAGCCACCTCTGGGCTAAATAAGTGCGCATCTGCGCGGCCTGGGCCAGCCACATCTGGGGTAATAAGTGCGCATCTACGCGGCCACATCTGGGCCAACCACGTCTGGGCTAAATAAGTGCGCATCTGTGCGGCCACATCTGGGCCATTTTGGGGGGAAGGGTACAATTGGGACACAGATTTCCGAAAAGTAGTTTCATTCAGAGGATGGTGCCTCGTTAAAACCTTGCCAAGTAAAACCCCCTTGGGATAAAACCTTGGCGAAGGAAAAAGAGTACACCTCCTTGTTTGATTTATATACATCCTTTCAAACCTCACTAAGCATAATACTTCTTAAGCTTCGCGATATTCCGGGGACGTGGCACTCCACGCCCATCTTCGTCCTCTAACTCATATGTACCACCTCCCAAAACGCGGGCCACCTTGTAGGGACCCTCCCATGTCGAGTCGATTTTCCTCAGTGGTTTGAGTACATCTGCTCTTCTTAAGACCAAATCCCCCACCTGGAATCATCGGGACTTCACCTTTCGATCATAAGCTGCTTTTACTCGACTTTTGTACCTTTCCATCCTTATCAAGGCCAGCTCCCTGATTTCCCCTATCAGATCCAAATCCTCTCTTCTAAGCCGAGCGTTCTTCTCTTCTTCGTAGTGGATGACTCTGTGCGTCTCCATCCCTATCTCAACAGGTATCAGAGCGGCCGATCCATATACTAACTGGAAAGGCGTTTCCTCTGTGGCTTCTCGCAGAGTGACGCGATATGCCCATAGCACGGGGTCCAGAGATTCCAACCATCTGCCACCCTCTTGCTCCAACCTGGCCTTTATCCCACGAAGGATAGTACGATTGGTGACCTCCACCTGCCCATTGGCTTGGGGTGTCCCACGGAGACGAATCTCTGCTGTATCTTCATTCCCGTGCAGAACTCACGGACCTTGGCCCCTCAAAATTGCGTGCCATTGTCAGAGGCGAGAATCTGGGAGCTCCAAACTGCAACAGATGTGATGCCACAAGAAGTCTATTACGTTAGTTTCGTCGATTTTTGATACTGCCTTAGCCTCAACCCATTTGCTGAAATAATCAACAGCTACTATAATGAACTTCTTCTGGGCCTTGGCGACGGGCATCGGTCCCACGATATCTATCCCCTACTTGTCAAACGGGCATGGATAATGCATCACTCCCAGCTCCTCCGCTGGCACGTGGATCTTTGGACCATGCTTTTGGCAACTCTCGCACCGTCTGACCAATTCTTTTACCGTCTCTCAACAAGGTGGGCCAGTAGTATCCTGCCCTGATCACTCTCCGAGCGACTGCTTTGTACCCGGCGTGATCCCCGGCACATCCCTCATGCACTTCTTCCAATACCAACTTCCCCTCCTTCCTGGACAAACATCGGGCGTAGGCGTGAACGAAAGCCCTCTCATATAACTCCCCTCCAATGAGGCCGAACCTTTGTCGGAATTTTCCTGCGTCCCTATGTTCGGGGCTACGCAAGCCCTCCAGGATAGGAGCTCTCCAATCTTCCTCTTCCCCTATACATCCCACATGTTCCGTGCGATCCTCCCTGCTAGCCATCAGCATGGTGACTTTCCTAGTCCCCTCAGGGACTGCAGCGCTAGCTAGCTTCGCCAGAGAATCCGCTCTATTATTCTCTTCTCGGGGAATCTGTCGTATTTTGAAACTATCGAAGTAGGTCTTCAGCCTCCCCACTCGTTCGGCATACTTCACCATCTTTTCGTTCTTAGCTTCGTAGTTCCCCTGGACCTGCTGGGCCACTAATTGGGAGTCCGAGTACATGATTACCCCCGTAGCTCCTAGGTTGCTAAGGATCTCCATCCCTTTCACCAGGGCTTCGTACTCAGCTTCGTTATTGGATGCCGGAAGTCAAAGGTTACTGCGAACTGCAATTCATCCCCCTCCGGCGTGATGATCAAGATTCATGCCCCTGCTCCTGTCGATGTTGACGAGCCATCGACATAGGCCTTCCAGGTCGGTGACACCTCTCCACGGATAGATTCCAGTAAGAAATCCGACAGGGCCTGTCCCTTAATGGCAGGTCGCCTTTCGAACTCAACATCATATTCACCCAATCAACTGCCCACTTGACCATCCTTCCGGAAAGATCGGGCATGCTCAAAGTCTGTTTCAAAGGTAAATTGGTGTGTACCCGTACTTTGTGAGATAGGAAATAGGGGCGTAACCTCCGGACAGACACCATTACTGCCAAGGCTGCCTTCTCAATCTCAGAGTATCTGCTTTCGGCCTCGTTCATCGTCTTACTCACGAAGTACACCGATCTTTGTGTGTCGCCTTCCTCCTTCAGGAGAACCGAGCACACGGCACGTTCCCCTGTGGAAAAGTACAAGATCAGCTCATCTCCAGGCAATGGTTTAGTCAATAGCGGCATGTTATGCAAGTAATCCCTTAGCCTTTCGAATGTCGACTGGCATTCCTCTGTCCATTCAAACCGGCATCCTTTCCGGAGTATTTTGAAGAAAGGTAGGCTCCTATCTGCGGACTTGGCAATGAATCTGCTCAATGCCGCCAGCCTACCTGTTAAGCACTGGACCTCCTTGACGTTCTGGGGTGGCTGCATCTCCAGTATGGCTTTTACTTTGTTGGGATTGACTTCTATTCCCATTTTTGTCACCATATACCCCAGAAACTTTACCGACTGCACTCCAAAGGTGCACTTCTCGGGGTTCAGCTTCATGCCACACGTCTGGATGGTTCGGAAAGCTTCGTCCAGGTTGGCAATGTGATCTTTGGTCCACGTCGAGTTGACCAACATGTCATCCACGTACACCTCCATATTGCGCCCCAGCTGGTTCTTAAACACGGTATCAACCATTCTTTGGTAGGTAGCTCCTGCGTTTTTAAGCCCAAAGGGCATCCTGATGTAACCGTATGTGCCCCCCGCTGTGACAAAGCAAACCTTGTTTATATCGTCCGGGTTGAGCTTTATCTGGTGGTACCCCTGATAAGCATCCATCATACTTAACATCTCGCATCCGGACGTAGAGTCCACTAGCTGATCTATCCTCGGTAGAGGGTAGTGATCTTTGGGGCGGGCTTTGTTAAGGTCACGAAAATCTACACACATTCTCCAGGAGCCATTCCCTTTCTTGACCATAACCACGTTAGCTAGCCAGGTGGGGAACTGTACCTCTTTGATGTGTCCTGCCTTGATTAGTTTCCCAACCTCAGCCTTGAGGTTTTAATCTCTCTCAACTCCAAATCATCGGAGTCTCTGCTTCATAGGGCGGCTTCCTGGCAATATGTTCAGGTGGTGCATAGCTATCTTGGGATCTACTCCGGTCATGTCTGCTGGGGAGAAGGCGAAGAGATCAGCATTTCACCTGAGGCATTCGACCAGCTGCGACGTCGTCTCCTTACCCATCTTCGTCCCTATCTGGGTAGCAAAACCCTCCTTTCATGGGTAGAGCTCTACTGTCATTAACTCCTCGTCGGGCTGAGGCTGTAGCTTCGTAGGCTCGCCATCCTCCTCCCCAAGCTTCGTGCGTTTGGCTTGCCTAACTTCGACTCCGTCTTTTTCCTTTCCCCCCGTCACGACCTTGACCTCATTAGCGTAACAACGGCGAGAGCTGATCTGATCTCCCGAGACCTCCCCCACCTGATCGCCTACTGGTAATTTGATCTTCAAGTGGTACGTCGAAGGTACAGCTCTGAATCCGTTAATAGTTGGGCGCCCCAATATGATGTTGTATGAAAAAACCGCATCAACCACCAGGAAGTTAACCATTCGTACCACCCGTTTGGGGTCCTCACCCAGTCCCACTGGGAGTGTGACTTGGCCCAAGGGTTGGATACCAGCTCCCCCGAATCCGTACAAAGAAGTAGTCACCGGCTTCAGCTCCGTTGCTAACTTCATCTGCTTGAAGCAATCCAAGAACATTATATCCGCTGAACTGCCTCCATCTATGAATACCCGTGACACGTTGTATCCGGCCACGTCCGTGGTGATTACGAGAGCATCGTTGTGGGGCCGCACTATGTCGACCTCATCCTACGCCCCAAACTGTATGTTCCCTGTGCTCTCCATTTGACATACTAGGCTGTCTCCTATCAAGGCTTTTCCCCTCTCTTTCATCCGAGCATACGACTTCCGTGCCCTGTGTGAGTCTCCACCGTCTGGACCCCCAACTATGATGAGAATGTGAGCTCTTGGTTGGCTGGGCCCAGGCCTACTAGGTTCCAGCATAGGCTGCTTTCCCTTGTCCTGTCCCGGGCCTTCCTTCTCCCGGGGCTATATGGGTGGAACTGGTCCTCGATCTCGATATACGAACTCCTTCAGGTGCCCTGCCTTTATCAGCCTTTCGACTTCATTCCTCAGGTGTGTGCAGTTGTTCGCGTGATGCCCATATTCGTTATGATAACGACAGAAGGGCCCTGTTGTGGGCTTTGGGTATCCTCGAGGGCTGGCCCGAGGGTACCTGATGTCTGGATGTCTTGTCGCCACAGCCAGGACCTCTTCCAGGCTTGTTCGTAGGGGAGTGTATCTCTGATATCTGGGCAGAAATCTGTTCGCGCCACCTGGTATAGACCTTCTGGTCACTGGGGGGTGAATGATTCGGGCATTTCCCTTGTTTCGATTATGACTTGGCATTTCCTTCTTAGGTACCGCCCTGGTCGTTACCTCTCGGATCTTTGCCAACCTGCTCTCCTCCAAATTTGTATACTTATCTGCTCTGCTCAGCAGTTCCTCAAACGTTTCTGGGGGCTTTTTGGAGAGCGACGCAAAGAAGTCGCCAACCTGCAAACCGTGAACCAGAGCGTTAATTTTAACAGAAGTAGTCGCAGAGGGTAGCTCTAAGACCGCCAGATTGAATCTTCTGACATAGGACCGAAGGCTCTCGACTGGTCGCTGCCTGACTTGAAACAAAGACATATCAGACTTAGGGGCTTCCGAGCACTAGCAAACTGGGTGATGAACATTTCTTGGAACTCATGAAATGAGTGGATAACCTCCGGTTCTAATTGGCTGAACCACTGTTGGCATCTCTCACCAATGTTGTCAGAAAAACCCTACACTTCACTCCTTCCGAGAAGTTATGCAACAAGATGGTATTCTTAAAACGTAGCACATGCTCCTCTGGGTCAGTGGTACCATCGTACTCATACGGCAGCTGTTTGAAGTTGAGCGCTACCTCTCCCTCCAACAATCCTTTGGCGAAAGGCGTGCAGGCCTGGTGCAACCCTCGGAGATGCGGCCTAGTCGTCTTGTTCCGCATCTCATCTACCATTTTCTTTAAGTCCAACATCTGCCTTCTAAGCTCCTATCCTCTCGAACTGACAGCTCTCCCTTGTCCGCGCGTGCTACAGCTTCTCCCTTCCACTTCTTGCTCGTTGGCTCTCCTGTCTCCCTGTATCCTGCATCCACTGGCTAGTGTTGTCGGAGGTGCTATATTCCTTTGGTTTACTGGCCCTTCCTGGACTCCTCTGACAGGCTCCTCACCTCGTCTGGGTGTTGGGTTCAATGGTCCATCATCACCTCCTTCCTGGGCAACCTCTCTCCTAGACGGGTTCCTTTCTGGTAATGTACGTAAGGTCTTCTCTTCAGCCACCGCGTTTCTCCTACCGTTACCCCTATCACATTGCAAGTATAGATCCGGTCTTAAAATGTTTGCTTTTGAAAGTTATTGTCTCTCACTACAGTCCCCCTAAATTCTCTGACGCCGTAATACCACATTCTTAAATTAGAGGACGAAATAAATTTAAGTCTTAAACTGACAAAGCCGTAAAAATTATAGAATATCTGCGTTAACATATATTCGTCGATATCTTCGTATATACTAAGCTTACCCTTGAATTTGCAGGGTTTCTTTTCTGAGTTTATCACCGACGCCAAGAGCATCGAGCGCTCTCCACGCATTGGTCCACATGCCGAGTGCATAGCCAGTGGTTCTTAAGCTGTCCGAAGACTCCAAAACAAAGCTACGTATGCCTAATATGCTTATAATTATATCATTACAATAATCGAGAAGTTCACACCTAACACTTATACATATGTGTCTAATATATAAAACAATAATATACAAACACCTATTTAGCCCGAGAGCTGTAGCGAGCCCAGCTAAGCCAGCTCCAACGATCACTATATCTTTAATCACATCATTAGCGTCTGATTGCTGCATAGTTGTTCTTGAGAGATGAAGTTATTTCTTTTTCTTTTTATAAATCGATTTTTTATATATCGAGAAGAAATGGTGGAGTGATAAGTTTGTTGAGGATAAGATGATTTTTAGCTCACGGATATAATAATGTCAAGAATGTTAGAGATTAATTTAATTGTGTTCATTTAATTAATAGTCTATGATCTGTAATTTAATTACGCCCTAGGACTCAATTGTAAATATATCCGACTTGTGGATATATCAGTAATATTGGGCCCATTAGCCCATTAGGGCTTATGTATAAATACCCTAAACACTTTAGTGTTTAGGGTTGCTGAATCATATTTGAGTTGACGACTTTTCTGAAGATCTCGCGCGCTCTCGTTCCAACTCTACAATTCGTCTATCGGTATTACTTCGTTTATTGCTTCCGTAATTCATCGTACAGGTCATACTAATCCATTGATTCAGTACAAGGTTGGATAAAATCGGCATATCAAGTGGTATCAGAGCCGAATTCGTGGATCAAACTCATTGAAGTTTCTCTGATATCGCTCGCTCGTTTCATCTTACTTTCATCGAAGTTCATCGAGATAATTCCTGATTATTCGTCGTTCATCTCGTGGTCTCGAAATCCTAACAATCTTTTATCATCCAATTTCACAGATTATCTCTCGGCTCATGAAGATTGAAATTCTGTTTTAATTCTTGATCGAATCTTTTTTCAGCCAAAGAACAGATTGCGGCGTCGACGTGAACATGACCTCACTTAATCTCTCGAGATTTTGACCTAAGCTGCTTACTTCAATATTCATCTCGACTTTTGCTCACCCCGACATTTTTCTCAATTTTTTTAGGGACTCGACATTTTACACGAAATCAGTCATCTCGACATTTGAAGCTCTCGACTTTTGTGCCTATCGACATTTGAAGTCCTTTGAAGTACTCGACATCTCTCTCGCAATCTCTCTCGACATTTTGGCTCGACATATTACTAAACATCTCGACATTTGGTGCTAAAATCAGCTCGACTTTTATCTCGATATTCATCCCGACATTTTACTCGATATTTTACTAGGAAACGAAGATCTCGACATTTGTGGTTAAAGCACTCGACATTGTTTTCTGTCTCGACAACCTATCCAGTTCGACATTTATCTCGACATTTATATCGACATCTTTGAACTCGACATTTTAACAAGGGACCCGACATCTTACACCTCATTCCATTCGACATTTATCTCGACTTTTCATCTCGATTTCTCAAAAAGACCTCGACATTCCTTTCGACCTACTTCGACATTTTAAACAATATTCCCATTCGACATTTATTTCGACTTCTTCGATCATTGATTTCGACTTTCTACTCGAATTGCTTCTCGACATTTGTCCCGACATTCTACTATTGTTTTGCCTATCTTGGATTCAAATCTCGACATTTAGTAATATGCGAAATCAATTTAAGTCTTGACATTCGTATTACATCCTTTCGACATCTAAAAAAAAAAATTATATAATAGTATATTTTCGATTTCAAATCAACTTTTATGCTTACATTATTTTATATATTTCTCTAACCCTATTTGCCTTCCTTGAGTTAAGATTTTAGTTGATCAACACGATAAAGATCCACATCCAACCTATTATAAGCAATGGACCTCTACTCACTTGGAAACGATGCGAGACCTCCCATCCTCAAGAGGGACGAGTACACAGCATGGACACTCAGATTCATGAACTTCATCGACAGCAAGGAGAACGGAGACCTAATGTATGACTCCATCACCGAAGGTCCAGCTCAATTTTGGATTACTATACCAGGCAATCCAGAGAACACACCACCTGTTCCTGAAACAAGGGAACTCAAAGCTCGCTCAGCCTACACTGAGACTGAAAAACTCCGAGCTCGTGCAGACCGTCAAGCTAGAACTTATCTATGTCAAAGCATCCCAAATGACATTTTCATGCAGGTCAATAGCTTGCAAACCGCTAAGGAAATGTGGGATGAAATTAGTAAAATGATGCAACGAACTGAATCTGGGTACAAGGCAAAGAAATCCAACATCCTCACAGCTTATGATTCTTTCAAAGCCAAAGACGGAGAAGAGCTATATGAGACCTATCAACGATTTCTGACCCTAGTGAATGAGATGAGAAAGATAAATGTAACCAGAACTGGTGAGGAGATCAACATACGCTTTCTCTCAGCACTACAGCCAGAATGGAGGAAAGTAGCTAGCAATATCCGCCAGAACAAGGATCTAGAAGAAATGGACATTCACTGCCTCTTCGACAGCCTCGCCCAGCACATTGAAGACATAAATGAGATTCAGAAAGCATCAAAAGAAAAGGCTGCCATGGAGACACTTGCACTAATCAGCCATCGCAAATCAAGAAAGAATCCAAAGCCTGTGCAGAATCCTAGCTCATCTGAAGAAGACAATGATAACACAAATGCAGATATGGACCCTGAGCTGGCGGAGATCACAAAACAGATGGCCTTGATCACCAAACGCTTCAATTCTTACACGCAGAACAGATCCTCAAATCGGCTGAGGACTAGTTCCTCAAAGAAGCGGGACCGTAAGACTGAAGAAGGCGAAACTAAGCCGTCCATGAAAGATCAGAAATGCTTCAACTACGGCAAACCAGGACACTTTGCTCGAGACTGCTTTCTGCCTAAGACCAAAGATGTTGACTACTACACCAAAAAGGCACAGCTTCTCAAACAAAAACAATCTGGTGTCGTACTCATGGCAGAACAAGAATCATGGCTCGAGGATACCTCTGAGAGTGAAGACGAAAATCTGGCACTCATGGCAAACGTTGAAACCGACACTGAGGATGAGGGACACAACACTGCAGCCACCCCCTCAACCGACTCATCTTCAGAAACTGAGGTACACGAATCTTACTCCAATCTACATGAACAATTATGCCTTCTTCAGGATAGACTAACATCCATGTCTAGAGAGAACCAATCATTAAGAGAACTAGAATCTAGGTTATCTAACAATGAAAAAGTCTTGCGAACTGAACTAGTAGAAAAGGCTAGGTTAAACTCGTTTCTAGAACAAGCTCGGGATACATCCCTTAGACATGAGACTAAGATAAGAGACTTAGAAGAAAAACTTCTCAAAAAGGAAAACGATCTCCAAAAGAGTGAGGTAGAACGAAACACGATATCCCAACAATATGAATTTTTGACTAAGAAACGAAATCGTCTATATTCGAAAATAAAGAAACTTGAGGATCTTCTGAACAGTAGAGTACAAACAGATAAAATGATCCTTTTAAATAGTGCTAGAGACACAGAATTTTACGATCCCCGTAACGGCATAGGATACGTTCCAGATTCCGTGCAAACAGTAAAGAAACCTCTCCCCCTTTATGATATCAGGTTCCTAGGCTTAAATATTCCTGGTCTTATGCATTTCACTAGCTCATCTCCGCTTGATAAGTTAGAGCACAAAAAGAGAGATAAAAAAGATTGGGCTGAAATTCCAATTGACTATGAGGAACTGGAAGAAAGTTACAAAACCAGGAAAATTGATCTATCTGATGACTACTTTTCTTTATATCCACCAGAAGAAGTAGATCCCCAAAAAGCAAGTACCTCTAGTACATATATCCCTCCAATTATTAAAGAAATCGGTGATCTGCGTTCGACTCTTGAGCTCGAGAAGATTGCCTCTCAAGTGGAAATGGACGTACTTCTGACATTCATCTCTTCACTCGAAAAACAAGTCAACAACCCCATAGCTTCCTCCGCACCATTGAATTCGGCTAAGTCTAAGATAGAAACATCACTCCACAAGAAAATTAAAGGGAAAGAAATAGCCAAAAGACATGAACTGCTATTTGAAAACTACGCATCTCCTTCAAATCACTACTATTCCTACGACGATGCACTTGCCTGGAATTCCCGTTTTCGCCTAGAAAAGGCAACCTCACTCAAGAACGACTCACGTTTCTTCCCTAAGTCATGCTCGTCAATCCCGATGGAGAGGACTCCAACAAAGGACGAACCTGGCCTTCTAAGCGAAGTATCACGCCTTCAGAATATTAACTTGATACAAGCCAAAGAACATCAAAATCAAATCGAAATCTTCAAGTTCGAAAAGGAGAAAATGCTTCATGAAATTTCGCTTCTTAGGCACCTCAAAGATTATTCATCTGACGTTAATTCTTCTTCCTCCTATAACCTAACTCCTCATCCCATGCCTAATTTGACTACAGGAAAGAGATTAACTACGAAGAAGACGACGCTGGCCTGGGTCCAGAAATCGAAACCTAATTCAGCTCCTGTCAAGACTTCTTATCCTACTACCTATGCTTATGATGAATCTCCTTTTCCTTTAAAGACTTTTAAGACATTTGATGTTTCTAGCTTAAATAAGTCTATTGCGTATAAAAAGCATCGTTCTACTACTCGAACGCCCATGTCTCGTCCAGCCGACGCCATACGCAATCCCACGATCAATCGATCTTCGAACAGGAAATTCACACCATATCAAACTAAACCTATACAGATTTGGGTGCCCAAACAAAAACATCACGCGACATTCTCCCATCACTCACCCAACGTTAATCCTGTTAGTAGTTCTGCTAAATCTTCTACTAAGAAATGGACAGTGGCCATTCTCAAATGGGTACCGAAATGTTTCTAATTCCATTCTTATTGCAGGTCCATCATGTGTGGTATCTAGATTCAGGTTGCTCCACACACATGACTGGGAACAAAGAACTGTTGAGCAACTACACCGAAAAGTACGGCGGAAAGGTACGCTTTGGAAATAACGAGTCATCCCCAATCTTAGGACGAGGAGATCTAAATCACGGAAATCTAACCATCCAAGACGTCTCATACGTCAAGGGACTAGGCCACAACCTCTTCAGCATTGGCCAACTGTGCGACAAAGGGCTCGAAATAAACTTCAAAGCAAGAAAATGCAGCATCAATGACGGTCACGGTAATGATCTGCTCCATGGCATTCGAAAAACGAATCTCTATACGATAGACCTTAAAACAACCACCCCATCCTCGAATATCTGCCTACTCTCTAAAGCTTCACATCATCAAAACATTCTATGGCACAATCGTCTATCCCACCTAAATTTTAAGGACATTAATAAGCTCTCCACTAAGCAACTAGTTGTCGGCCTACCAAACCTTACGTATCAAAAGGAACATCTCTGTAGTGCCTGCGAACTAGGAAAAATGAAAAGAGCCTCCCATAAGTCCAAACATGTTGCATGCTCTTCTCGACCTTTAGAACTACTTCACGTTGATCTATGCGGTCCCATGAGAACAGAGAGTCTCAATGGTCGCAAATATGTTCTGGTCCTCATCGACAATTTTTCTAGATACACTTGGACAAAATTCTTGCGCAGTAAAGACGAGACCGCCTCAATAATCGAAACATTCGTGACAACTACACAGAACCTACTGCAGGCCCGAATTGGCACCATTCGATCAGATAATGGTACGGAGTTCAAAAACGATCGACTGAGAAATTTCTATGCATCTCAAGGCATCTAACGACAATTCTCAGCTGCATGAACTCCACAACAAAATGGAGTCGTTGAGCGAAAAAATCGAACCCTTGTTGAAGCTGCACGCACGATGATAATTCAATCAAATCTTCCACACTCATTCTAGGCTGAAGCACTAAGCACTGCATGCTTCACTCAGAACCGCACTTCAATCCACAAAAGATTTGAAAAGACGCCCTATCAGATCATAAATAATCGTGCCCCTAACATTTCTTTTCTTCGAGTATTTGGTTGCAAATGTTTCATTGCAGATGATCGAAGCAACAGAGGCAAGTTCGATCCCAAAGCTCTCGAAGGCACGTCCATTGGATATTCTTCGACGTCCAAAGCATTTAGAGTATTCCTCAAAGACACTAAAATTGTAAAGGAAAGTGCCAACGTCACGTTCGACGAGACATTCCCTACAACACCAGAAGCACCCTCCAATGCATCAAGGAACATTCCACAAGACTCAAACTCTTCAAATCCAAATTCGGCATCTCTAGACTTCTTGCTTGAAGATTTTCATCTAATTTCAGATCCAGTGCCTTCTCAGATGACAGAAATTCCCCAAGGTGAACACAAGCAACATCAGACATTGAAGATAATTCTTCCTCAGAAACAGATTTCACGCTTCCCAATACCACAACCACTGAGGACGAAATCTCTCACTCAAGTCAGGATCCCACTCCAAATGTCACAGCACCTCAGACTGAAACAAACGTTGACTCTCTAGCCTCACCACACGATCAACCTCCTGAAGCAGACGCTGTGACAATTCCTGATCATACTCATAATTCTCACATGGATCAACCACTCCTACGAAGATCAACTCGTGAGAAGAAAAGCGCCATTCCGAATGATTACGTCTCATTCGTTCACGAACATTTCGCGTGCTTTATGAGTCAAATCGAACCACGAAAAGTGTCAGAAGCACTTTCAGACCCAGACTGGAAAATTGCTATGCAAGATGAGCTCAACCAGTTTGAACGCTTACAAGTTTGGACTCTAGTTCCAAGACCCAAAGGAAAAACGATCATAGGAACGAAGTGGGTCTTCAAGAACAAGAGAGACGAAAATGGCAAGGTCATCCGTAATAAAGCTAGATTGGTAGCAAAAGGGTACAATCAACAAGAAGGCATTGACTACGATGAAACCTTTGCACCAGTCGCTCGCATAGAAGCTATTCGCCTATTTCTTGCATACGCTGCTCATAAAGACTTTACTGTCTACCAGATGGACGTCAAGACAGCCTTCTTAAACGGAGTTCTGAAAGAAGAAGTCTATGTTGGACAACCTGAGGGATTCGTAGACTCAACCAAGCCCGATTACGTGTATCGCCTGGACAAAGCCCTTTATGGCCTTAAACAAGCACCACGAGCTTGGTATAACGTTCTTTCCACCTTCTTAGTCGAATCCGGGTCCACCAAAGGTCAAACTGATACCACGCTCTTCGTTAAAAGGCAGAACTCTAACATCTTGCTCGTTCAAATTTATGTTGATGACTTAATCTTTGGCTCCACGAATGTGAAACTATGCGAGGAATTCAGTCACTTAATGACCACCAAGTTCGAAATGAGCATGATGGGGGAAATGAATTTCTTTCTAGGACTGCAGATCAGACAGCTACCCGACGGTATCTTTATTAATCAGTCTAAATATATCTGTGATCTCTTGAAGAAATATCAGATGGAAAACAGTTCCTCCATAGCAACACCAATGTCCACTGCATGCAAACTCGACGTGGATCTCGCTGGCAAGTCCATTGACGAAACACACTACAGAGGAATCATCGGCTCACTACTCTATCTAACTTCGAGCAGACCAGATATAGTCTTTGCAACCTGCCTCTGTGTACGTTTTCAAGCAAACCCCAAAGAATCACACCTGACGGCCGTCAAGAGAATACTACGCTATCTGAAAGGAACTCCAAATCTTGGTCTATGTATCCCAAAAATTCTAGTGCAAACAGTAAAGAAACCCGGTCTTGGAGAAACCATGACCCAACATGAAAGAATCAAAACGTTTGTACCACTGTCTTGGAGACTGCTTTAATCCGTATAAGGACTTCTTCAGTAAACAAACCCTGTCTTCCTTTCCTGCAACTATGAAGCCTTCAGGTTGCTTCATATAAATCTGTTCATCTAAATTGCCATGTAAGAACGCCGTCTTGACGTCAAGCTGTTCTAACTCCAAATCATACATGGCAACGAATGCAAGTAATACACGAATAGAGCTATGTCTAACGACAGGTGAGAATACAAAATCAACACCTTGTACCTGACTATAGCCTTTTGCGACTAATCGTGTCTTATACCTTGCATCATCAGAACCAGATAAGCCTTCTTTCTTTTTGAAGACCCACTTACATCCGACTATTTTCTTTTTCTTCGGCGCCGGCACAAGAATCCACGTACCGTTCTTGTGCAGAGACTCCATTTCTTCATTCATCGCTACCAGCCACTTATAAGAATTAACATCGCTAATTGCCTCCGAATAGGTAGAAGGTTCGCCGCCTCCACCTGTTTCTTGCGCCACTGATAAAGCGTACGAAACTAAATTCTACCGCTGTGGTAGTCGAATCTCCCGTCTCTCCCTATCTCTGGCTATAGAATATTCCTGATCGACGCTTTCATCTTCAACAGGATCTGAATCATGTTCTGGTTCATTCTGATCTGTTGAACTCATAGCAGGATCATCTGAAGGATCTTTGTTGATCTCGAGCTCCACCTCGCTGTGTACACTATCCTCCTTTTCTTGATTAGAAAGATTAGTAGACTCTTTTGAAGGATGTAACATAGAAGACTCGTCAAATGTAACATCTCTGCTAATTATAAATTTGGGTGACTTGGGATCGGGATTATATAGTGCTAGAGACACAGAATTTTACGATCCCCGTAACGGCATAGGATACGTTCCAGATTCCGTGCAAACAGTAAAAAAACCTCTCCCCCTTTATGATATCAGGTTCCTAGGCTTAAATATTCCTGGTCTTATGCATTTCACTAGCTCATCTCCGCTTGATAAGTTAGAGCACAAAAAGAGAGATAAAAAAGATTGGGCTGAAATTCCAATTGACTATGAGGAACTGGAAGAAAGTTACAAAACCAGGAAAATTGATCTATCTGATGACTACTTTTCTTTATATCCACCAGAAGAAGTAGATCCCCAAAAAGCAAGTACCTCTAGTACATATATCCCTCCAATTATTAAAGAAATCGGTGATCTGCGTTCGACTCTTGAGCTCGAGAAGATTGCCTCTCAAGTGGAAATGGACGTACTTCTGACATTCATCTCTTCACTCGAAAAACAAGTCAACAACCCCATAGCTTCCTCCGCACCATTGAATTCGGCTAAGTCTAAGATAGAAACATCACTCCACAAGAAAATTAAAGGGAAAGAAATAGCCAAAAGACATGAACTGCTATTTGAAAACTACGCATCTCCTTCAAATCACTACTATTCCTACGACGATGCACTTGCCTGGAATTCCCGTTTTCGCCTAGAAAAGGCAACCTCACTCAAGAACGACTCACGTTTCTTCCCTAAGTCATGCTCGCCAATCCCGATGGAGAGGACTCCAACAAAGGACGAACCTGGCCTTCTAAGCGAAGTATCACGCCTTCAGAATATTAACTTGATACAAGCCAAAGAACATCAAAATCAAATCGAAATCTTCAAGTTCGAAAAGGAGAAAATGCTTCATGAAATTTCGCTTCTTAGGCACCTCAAAGATTATTCATCTGACGTTAATTCTTCTTCCTCCTATAACCTAACTCCTCATCCCATGCCTAATTTGACTACAGGAAAGAGATTAACTACGAAGAAGACGACGCTGGCCTGGGTCCAGAAATCGAAACCTAATTCAGCTCCTGTCAAGACTTCTTATCCTACTACCTATGCTTATGATGAATCTCCTTTTCCTTTAAAGACTTTTAAGACATTTGATGTTTCTAGCTTAAATAAGTCTATTGCGTATAAAAAGCATCGTTCTACTACTCGAACGCCCATGTCTCGTCCAGCCGACGCCATACGCAATCCCACGATCAATCGATCTTCCAACAGGAAATTCACACCATATCAAACTAAACCTATACAGATTTGGGTGCCCAAACAAAAACATCACGCGACATTCTCCCATCACTCACCCAACGTTAATCCTGTTAGTAGTTCTGCTAAATCTTCTACTAAGAAATGGACAGTGGCCATTCTCAAATGGGTACCGAAATGTTTCTAATTCCATTCTTATTGCAGGTCCATCATGTGTGGTATCTAGATTCAGGTTGCTCCACACACATGACTGGGAACAAAGAACTGTTGAGCAACTACACCGAAAAGTACGGCGGAAAGGTACGCTTTGGAAATAACGAGTCATCCCCAATCTTAGGACGAGGAGATCTAAATCACGGAAATCTAACCATCCAAGACGTCTCATACGTCAAGGGACTAGGCCACAACCTCTTCAGCATTGGCCAACTGTGCGACAAAGGGCTCGAAATAAACTTCAAAGCAAGAAAATGCAGCATCAATGACGGTCACGGTAATGATCTGCTCCATGGCATTCGAAAAACGAATCTCTATACGATAGACCTTAAAACAACCACCCCATCCTCGAATATCTGCCTACTCTCTAAAGCTTCACATCATCAAAACATTCTATGGCACAATCGTCTATCCCACCTAAATTTTAAGGACATTAATAAGCTCTCCACTAAGCAACTAGTTGTCGGCCTACCAAACCTTACGTATCAAAAGGAACATCTCTGTAGTGCCTGCGAACTAGGAAAAATGAAAAGAGCCTCCCATAAGTCCAAACATGTTGCATGCTCTTCTCGACCTTTAGAACTACTTCACGTTGATCTATGCGGTCCCATGAGAACAGAGAGTCTCAATGGTCGCAAATATGTTCTGGTCCTCATCGACAATTTTTCTAGATACACTTGGACAAAATTCTTGCGCAGTAAAGACGAGACCGCCTCAATAATCGAAACATTCGTGACAACTACACAGAACCTACTGCAGGCCCGAATTGGCACCATTCGATCAGATAATGGTACGGAGTTCAAAAACGATCGACTGAGAAATTTCTATGCATCTCAAGGCATCTAACGACAATTCTCAGCTGCATGAACTCCACAACAAAATGGAGTCGTTGAGCGAAAAAATCGAACCCTTGTTGAAGCTGCACGCACGATGATAATTCAATCAAATCTTCCACACTCATTCTAGGCTGAAGCACTAAGCACTGCATGCTTCACTCAGAACCGCACTTCAATCCACAAAAGATTTGAAAAGACGCCCTATCAGATCATAAATAATCGTGCCCCTAACATTTCTTTTCTTCGAGTATTTGGTTGCAAATGTTTCATTGCAGATGATCGAAGCAACAGAGGCAAGTTCGATCCCAAAGCTCTCGAAGGCACGTCCATTGGATATTCTTCGACGTCCAAAGCATTTAGAGTATTCCTCAAAGACACTAAAATTGTAAAGGAAAGTGCCAACGTCACGTTCGACGAGACATTCCCTACAACACCAGAAGCACCCTCCAATGCATCAGGGAACATTCCACAAGACTCAAACTCTTCAAATCCAAATTCGGCATCTCTAGACTTCTTGCTTGAAGATTTTCATCTAATTTCAGATCCAGTGCCTTCTCAGATGACAGAAATTCCCCAAGGTGAACACAAGCAACATCAGACATTGAAGATAATTCTTCCTCAGAAACAGATTTCACGCTTCCCAATACCACAACCACTGAGGACGAAATCTCTCACTCAAGTCAGGATCCCACTCCAAATGTCACAGCACCTCAGACTGAAACAAACGTTGACTCTCTAGCCTCACCACACGATCAACCTCCTGAAGCAGACGCTGTGACAATTCCTGATCATACTCATAATTCTCACATGGATCAACCACTCCTACGAAGATCAACTCGTGAGAAGAAAAGCGCCATTCCGAATGATTACGTCTCATTCGTTCACGAACATTTCGCGTGCTTTATGAGTCAAATCGAACCACGAAAAGTGTCAGAAGCACTTTCAGACCCAGACTGGATAATTGCTATGCAAGATGAGCTCAACCAGTTTGAACGCTTACAAGTTTGGACTCTAGTTCCAAGACCCAAAGGAAAAACGATCATAGGAACGAAGTGGGTCTTCAAGAACAAGAGAGACGAAAATGGCAAGGTCATCCGTAATAAAGCTAGATTGGTAGCAAAAGGGTACAATCAACAAGAAGGCATTGACTACGATGAAACCTTTGCACCAGTCGCTCGCATAGAAGCTATTCGCCTATTTCTTGCATACGCTGCTCATAAAGACTTTACTGTCTACCAGATGGACGTCAAGACAGCCTTCTTAAACGGAGTTCTGAAAGAAGAAGTCTATGTTGGACAACCTGAGGGATTCGTAGACTCAACCAAGCCCGATTACGTGTATCGCCTGGACAAAGCCCTTTATGGCCTTAAACAAGCACCACGAGCTTGGTATGACGTTCTTTCCACCTTCTTAGTCGAATCAGGGTACACCAAAGGTCAAACTGATACCACGCTCTTCGTTAAAAGGCAGAACTCTAACATCTTGCTCGTTCAAATTTATGTTGATGACTTAATCTTTGGCTCCACGAATGTGAAACTATGCGAGGAATTCAGTCACTTAATGACCACCAAGTTCGAAATGAGCATGATGGGGGAAATGAATTTCTTTCTAGGACTGCAGATCAGACAGCTACCCGACGGTATCTTTATTAATCAGTCTAAATATATCTGTGATCTCTTGAAGAAATATCAGATGGAAAACAGTTCCTCCATAGCAACACCAATGTCCACTGCATGCAAACTCGACGTGGATCTCGCTGGCAAGTCCATTGACGAAACACACTACAGAGGAATCATCGGCTCACTACTCTATCTAACTTCGAGCAGACCAGATATAGTCTTTGCAACCTGCCTCTGTGTACGTTTTCAAGCAAACCCCAAAGAATCACACCTGACGGCCGTCAAGAGAATACTACGCTATCTGAAAGGAACTCCAAATCTTGGTCTATGTATCCCAAAAATTCTAGTTTTCAATTAATTGGATACACTGACTCGGATTTTGCAGGCTGTCGCATGGATAGAAAAAGTAGGTCAGGTGGCGCACAACTGCTTGGTGACAAATTAATCTGCTGGTCCTCCAAGAAACAGAATTGTGTTTCTACGTCAACAGCTGAAGCAGAATACGTCGCAGCTGCCAGTTGCTGTTCACAAATTCTGTGGATGCGCACTCAACTTCTGGACTACGGGTTTGATTTACATAATATTCCTACCTACAGTGATTCTAAGAGTGCAATCGCGATAACATGCAATCCTGTACACCACTCACGAACTAAGCACATTGATCTTCGATATCACTTCATCAAAAATCATGTTGAAAATGGCACTATAGAAATGCAGTTTGTTAGCACCGAACTTCAACTGGCCGACCTTTTTACTAAAGCATTGGATGAGAAACGATTCCAATTCTTAGTCTCTAGGTTGGGCATGTTAAATTTTACCTCGTAACTTAGGCACACTCATGCTAGGCTGTACATCACCATGTCATATTTTACGAAAAGCCTAAGCATGTGTCTAGGGGGAGAAACATACTTGCATAATTCTAGGGGGAGCATTTATCGTTTAATATTTGCATCACTGATTTAGGATGAATTCGATTACCTATTTAAAAAAAATCATCAAAAAAAAAATAAAATTTTGCGTGTATATGTCTAGGGGGAGCATCACTATTTTTTCATTTTTCAGAACCTTCGCTTTGCCATATGGTATCTTTGCATTCAATTTGCATTGCATTTTATTTGCATTTTATTTGGCTTACTTGCATTATTCCTATAAGTTTCGAAATCTAATTGGGCCATTTCGAGTAAAAGCCCAAATCGTAAGCAAGCCAACAAAAATCTCGATTTTGTTCTTTTATTCGGGCTGTTACATAATCATCTCGACAAGGCCCAAATTCCAAAACTCGAGTTCCCCCTCTCATATCGACATTCAGACATCTCGACATCTTCTTCAAACTCGACATTTTCTATATCGGGCCTAGCCACTTATTCAAGCCCAAAGCATAATTTTGCTTCGACATTCTATATGGGCCTTGAGACAGCCCAAACTCGACATTTTTAAACCCAAAATGGTCTCGACATTTTTAAACCCAGCCCGACATCCTTCGTCTTCTTCACTTCGTCCCGACATTTCACAACACATCTCTCGACATCTTCCGTCTTCCACAGCTCATCTCCTCGCACCCTCACTGCAACTTTCTTCGTTTTTACACTCTGTCATCTACTGGTAAGCTCAATCTTTATGATGCTAACAGTTCCGATTGCAGGTGCGAAGTTGACGAGGTTACGGAATTTTTATTTCAAAATCGCATCTATAACCTTTTTTCCTTTCACTCGTTTGCCTAAATGATTTCAATATTGTCCACTGAAAAACTCCCAAGTCTGATTTCAAAGTCAAATTTCTCGAAGCTTTCTGATTTTGAATCTACCAATTTTTCCCAATGTCCAACCCTAATTTGATCTCGACTTTTCGTCACAGTACAAACCCTCGACATTTCTATCAGGTCTCGACATCCTACGGTTCGACATTTTATATTTCATCAGATGTCGACATTTTTTATCGACTTTTTTAACCCTAATTTGATATTCTCTCGACATTTTATCTCGACTTGGGCACCTCGACATTTTCTTTAAACTGTGAGATATCGACTTTTTCTTCATCTCGACATTTTATTTAAACTGTGCGATCTCGACTTTTTCTTTCTTTCGACATTTTCTTGAACCTCTCGACATTTTTCTCTAAAATGGGACATCTCGAAATTTTTTACTAGATAAAATCTCGACATCTTTTCACTCTTTTTTGGCTTTCTCGACATTTCAAAAGATCTCGACATTTTTAAGTATAACTTGACTTTATCGACAAATTACCCTATCTCGACATTTTTTACATTGGACCGCCCCGACATTCACAGTGTTGGGCCTCTCTCATCGCTTTCAATTGGCCCTTTTGACTTCACGAAAAACGTTTTTAATCTAAGAATGGCCCATTTTCTTTACTTAACAAAAAATTCGTCTAAGTCATATATATATCTATCTTCTATATACTATCTACTTATATATATTTATCCATATATATCTATACATATCATCTATTTATACATATATATATATATATCTACATATATCTATCAAAAAATTATATATCAAAAAAACAAAAAACAAAAAAAAAACAAAAAAAAAAAAGAAGCACATCGAGCGAGGGCAACGATGGAATATTCGATGTCTAATGACCTTATGATCATATTTTTCAGATTATGGAGATTCCAAATCGAGATACGATCTACCCAATCTCCAAATGGATCGAGCCGCTGAAGAACAACTACCAGTTGGACACAACGGCATTCAGATGCTCAGACATGGTGATCATAGCCATTCTGAAGAACCATTTTCTGCCCCCTGCCTTCACACTCACGGCGAGCGTTCCCCAAGTCTACCTGCAACAATTCTCGGGACTCATGGACCAAGTTCCAGACATCGAGGAGATTATATTCCAAAGCCAAATTGAGAACACTTCGGTTGTTCTTAACAAAGATCTTCTGACGACGGTCTTACAACTGCCAACATTTGATGAGCTCGATCCACCTCCCACCGCTCAAGAAATCCTAAATGGAATGCTGGAACTAGGTTGCTCTCCACCTCTCACACAAGTATCGGCATTCTCCTTCAGCAAAATACCCGCTCCGTGGAACGCACTATTCATGCTGATCAACAAGTGCTTATCACCGAAGCACACGGGCTACGATCGTTGCAACCTCAGCATCCTTACCATCTTCTATGGGGTCATCTTCGGGAAACGCTACGACTACGCTGCCCTATTCATGCAAGAAATCGTGGACCAGATCTATATCAGGGATCACCTCAAGACGTCCAAGAGAAAGGGCCTTCCATATCTCAGATGGTTCCAAGTACTGATTTATCACTACATGGAAATCCACCCAGAGATCACTCGTCGTCCAGCGTCAGAGTCCCTAGGAGTCCCCAAGTTCAACTACTTGAAGAAATCAAAGGAAGGATCGACACTCCAAGGCATGCCTATCCCACGACACCTCCTGGACCTTGCTGATCCTACGGATGCAGAGGTGATCAAATACAGGCAGGCCCAGAACCTTCCTGCCCCTACGATACGGTCAAACCCCACCGTATCCAACCCCGAGGCTAGCTCGAGTGTGAGACAGGGTCCTGAGCGACAACGCGAAGTACGCACAAAGAGAAAACACGACCGACGACCGCCTCCCCCGGTGTCCGTCGACTTCGCACCTCCCCTCCTCACTACATCTTCCAGAACCGAACCCCTAGGAACAGGAGCTGATTTAATCAGCTCCCGAGTAGAAGCCGCCGCATCTGGTTCAACGGCGCATACACAACCCAGCCTTTCCCATTCATCAACCTCCCAACAGGTTGATGTCTCAACAGCTCACGGGGAACCATCTCAGCCATCCTTGCCTCACTCGGAGACAAGTGCTGTACAAATCAGCGACCCCCAGCCTCACGTCGCTGCCCCTTCTTCTACCACATCGAGTCTAGTGTCCACCTTCCCAAATTTTTTCGATTTTGCTAGGACACAAACACCTTTCTCGACTTTTCTTAGTGATCAGTCCAGAACGTCTGTAGAGATATCATCTACTGATGATACTCGACGATCGGACGGAAGACCTGACACGGGCAACATCACTGCCCCCGTGACTTCAGGCCATCTCGATGAGCTTGTCTTATCGACGATGCAAACGGTGAGCCTCGGTGGCCTGGTCCCTCAAGTCCCACTCGCTCTTTAGTGCTTGTGGGCCGCGACACAGAACTCTATTCTGATGTCGTGACAACAGAACGCCTTCGTGGCTCTGTTGGGTTATCACCCTTCGTCACCCACGCCCACATCGACAGGAGCCTCGAACAGAGCGTCGCCACCTTACGCGACAAAATGAAGCAGATGGAGGCCTCCATCATGCAAAGAGTCGAGGCACTGGCATCCTCCCAATCCCACCACCCATCTACATCCGCCAGTACACCTACCCCTACACCAACCCCTACTCCCACACCCACCATTAAGGAGCTTCGCCAAAAACTACTCGATCGCCTCCTTAGCGAGGTCGATAGCATCGATGATGAGGATAACGAGCTTCTTCACCGCCTCCAAATACCATACCATTGCCACTACGACCCGCCCACACACAAGCGTCGACACGACGACCCTGATGGCGACGGTCGTCCTGAGGGGGAGGAAAAGCGACAGCGGGTCGAGGCAATAAACCAATCAGAGCCCTCCACCTCAAACCAACCAGAGCCCACAAACCCCCAACCTACTACCTCTTCCCATCTAAACCTACCAAAAGGCCTACCGCAGGAGATGACCTTCAAGAGCGACTGGACAACGTCAGTGGACTAATCTGGGCGGCGGTCGAAACGAGCCTCAGAATGGCGCCAGACGAGATCAGAAATGGAGAAGAATACGAAGAGACGCCATGTGACTATGAGATTCCATGGGACAAGATAACCACTCCATTTCAAGAAGAACTCCGAGATAGAATCTGGCGTGAACGGGATCAAATTCGTCCATACAATGAAATGGAGCTGAGAGGCCTATCACATGTTGGAGGATCCACAAAATTGGCCTACCATTTCCTATACAAATGGACGACGAAAGGAGGCTCGAGGGTCACTGATGAAGATAAGAAGAGAATGAGAGCGAAGGCTCCAATCAAGGAAATCTTGGATGTAACCGTCCAGGAAATGGGAACAAGCCTAAAATACCCAGTCTACCAAGTGCGACGACTGGACGGCTCTGATGACATGATCTCCGAAGGAGATCTTCAGTACATTGATCCCAGCGAAGTATACAAGCTATCAAGACTCTACAGGAAATTCATCCTACGAGAATTTCAATACAAGCTGGGATATGAAGCCATTAAGAGACACATGCTAAGAGACATTACCTTCTACACAGGCCATGACTTTCAGATGGCCATTGAGAATAATGCTAGGAAGGTAAACCTAACAAGACCAAACTTCACAGGCATGGAGGACGAACTCAAATCATACCCAAATGGCTTCATCTTCAAAGAACCTGAACTCTCCGTAGTCTACAGCAAGGATGGACTAAAGAGAGTCATGTTTCTCTCAGAAGTTGAGAAGTACTGCGACGGCACTCTCAGAATCATCATCGAAAAACTGAGAAGTAAAGTTAGAAGATATTCTGATTCTTCGAAAGGTGACCTTGCAAGCTTAGGCCTCGAGCAGTTCCGAGATGAAATCGTCTGCCTAAGCAATGCTGCTATTGAAGAAATTCAGAACAGATTATGTCTTCGCCGAAGCATCAGACAATTCGAGTACGTTCTCAATCTGAGGAAATCCCAATACAGAACAGAAGACCGCGCTGCTACGTAAAATGAACACAAAGGGGGAGATTGTTACAGATTAATTTAATTGTGTTCATTTAATTAATAGTCTATGTTCTGTAATTTAATTACGCCCTAGGACTCAATTGTAAATATATCCGACTTGTGTATATATTAGTAATATTGGGCCCATTAGCCCATTAGGGCTTATGTATAAATACCCTAAACACTTTAGTGTTTAGGGTTGCTGAATCATATTTGAGTTGACGACTTTTCTGAAGATCTCGCGCGCTCTCGTTCCAACTCTACAATTCGTCTATCGGTATTACTTCGTTTATTGCTTCCGTAATTCATCGTACAGGTAATACTAATCCATTGATTCAGTACAAGGTTGGATAAAATCGGCATAACAAAGAATGCTTGCTCGTCGGTGGTTGATGACACGCTAATCGACAATGCAATAATAAAATGGAGAACTCAAACTTATTCGTAGTTCAATAATTATCTTCTTGCTGTGAAACAGTTGGCAACGGGTGTTATTTTTGCTCAAATATGTTATTAAATTTATATTGCCATAATTGGAATTTTTTTTTTTTTGATGGAGATACTGTACATGCTAGATAAATCAAGAACTGTTTCTTTCAGATAAGATGCTATTGGATTCACTCCAAGTACAAAATCACCTATCATCCATCGCCACAAATTACCAAAATCCCCACTGAATTGACATGAGCTGTAATAATAGTGTCATGTTGGGCTATTGCCTTCTATTTCCTCTACACAAGATAAAATATTTTCTTTGTTTCAATTAAAAACATAAACTAAAACCTGTCCGATTAGGCCATGATGGAGATTAATAATATTACGATTAACCTGTTGAATTTGATATTTGTTCACGACGTTTATGACATACATCGATATAGTCGTTCCTGTATGTCGTGAAACTAGGGGATCTAGGGAAAGAATACGCGTTTGCATCGTCCACGTTTCATCTGTCCAATGGGTGGTCACCACCAGATAAGATTGCGACGTTACGTTTGTCCATATATCGGTTGTCAAACTAAACCTACACAATATGTTGTCCAAATGACTAATTAAGTTAAACTGATATTCTTGAAACATTCTAAAATATATTTCCTAAGGGCCCGTTTGATTGGTGGTATTAGGGGGTTTACGGGGTTAGTATTAATTGATGTTGTATTTGGTTGGAGGGTTTTTTTAAAGCTAAGATTTAATTAATACGCTTTGAATACCTCTAATAAGGTGTTAACTAAATTAGTCTATACCGCAGCTTTATCTAATACTTTTATTTTGTGACTAAACTGTCCTCTATATAAAATATTATTTCATATATTAGCCCTTTCTAAATCACACTCTCTACGGCCATCGTCAACAACCTCCCTCTCGTTGGTTTTCAAATAAAAATAAATAAATTCACATCAGAATAAAAAAAATTCACATAAAAAAATGAATACGTAATGAGTAGTAGAAGAATACAGTAAAACAAACAAAAGCTATCGATTTACAGCATACATCAATGTCATAATGAGCAAAATAGAGTTGCGTTTATCAAACAAAAATAATATCAAAGCAGGATATTATCAAAGAACCAATCGAAAAGAATATCAAAGTACTATTCCGATTATCAAATCACCAAACAGAAGAACCAAAAATTCAGTAATTGAATAAACAAAAAGAAAGGCGGATTTGATACCTTACTCAAAATTGTGTATAGCGCATATAATGAACGGCAAACCCAACCACTAATAAATTCTTAAATCAGGGTAAAATTGTAATTGCATTTGATTAAATTAAATATCATCTAAACCCATTGATCAAACACATACGATATTAACCAAATAGTCAAAAAATCCATATCATCCATTATTTAAACCCAACTAAAACTAATACCGTTTAAACTCATCCCTCCAACCAAACGGGCCCAGGGTTTTTACATTATGGAATCTGGGTTGTATTCATACTCGTGTATTTGGTAAACCCTTCACTTTCCGCAATGCAAAAGGGTTCTTCGTGTGGCGCCCCGCCTTCCACCACTACTTTCTACACTAGTCTACGCGACAAATGTCCCAATAATGAAATAGATCGTATGAAATTTCATATAAAATTTTTCCTTTCATAAAAAGGATTCGTAACGGTTCCTACAAAATGGTCCTGGGTCCTATTACATGGGAAAGCGCGCATGCGGGTCAAAATAAATCTATCTACTGGGCCTCCACAAGGTCGCATCCATGCACACACTTCCATCTCAAAAGCCCCCGGAAGCTTCAAAAGTTGGCCTCGTCGTGAAAATGATCACGTACCATGATCGCGGGGTCCTACAATACATAAAAACGTGGAATGAGCTTATAAAGCTCAGTAAGTGAAAATCATGCATGCAATGCACGCGACCTAAATAGCGAAGGCATTCGCGCCAATGCTATTGACCTCTCATATTCTTCTCGTTCTTTTCATTTCATATTTGGGCCCCTTCGGCTTTCAGTCTTGCTATGCACCATATAGAGCTCAAACCCCTAAGGGTATAAATTAAGTGACAGTAGACACACTGGGAGGCTAAACCCGAGTACTCCATTTGTGCTTAACCCTATGGTGCCTTTCAATCCCTATGCGATCCACACTGAGAGGCTACTAGTGCCTTTCAATCCCAATGCAGTCCCATTGAGAGGCTAACACGGGCGCACAAATTTCGTTTTACCCTAAGGCGCCTTTCCATCCCAATGCGGTCTGACACGCGGGCGCTTCTCACTGGTAGCCTACTACGAGGTCGCCAACACTCGAGGTTTCCTCGGTGCCGCTTATTCCCTCAAGTCGCATCCTCCAGGTTGCATCTCCCGCTACGGGGTATCCACTCGCCAATCGTGAATCAGGCAATCGGCATCATGAATCGCCATGGTGAATTTCCCCTACCTTTCGTGAATCAGGTAATTCGGCATCGTGAATCGCCATGGTAGCATAGAGGAGCCGTGACTCATCATTGAGTCGACACAAATGCCTATATCGGCAAATATTTATCACCCACAGGCGATCTTATACCATGCACGCTCTTTTTCCCTGACGCTCATACTAGTCATGCGTGCATATGCTCATGCCATGAATCATGTAAATATGCGTATCATGTTATCACATAAAATAAATTATGTCACATCGAACGTCACACATAGTCACAGAAACAAGTAATCACATAATTCATACACATAAAAATTATGTGTTGTAGTTGCTATTTCCACTTACCTGGTATCCTTAGCTATATCGTACGGTAAATCGCTAATCTTCAAACCCTAAGTATTGAAACAGATAAAATTAGGGTTTGTTAGTAGATTTACAGTTTTGCTAAAGTGGCTTAATTTGAAACCCTAGTTTCGACTTTTATGAATTTCGAAACTCTAAAATTTTGAACTTTGACTTAAATTGAAAAATACCACTTCCGAAATTCTATTAGACATGGTTCTCGAGATATGTTGTAAAATAAATCTTGACATGTTTCGACTTGTTTCTCGAATGGATCTCGGCATAAGATAAATCCCGAGCTTGGGTTACTTAGATCTCGACATGGTTAACGATGGGTTTGAAATAGATCTCGAGTTAGTCGCAAAATCTCGACATTGTATGCAAGGGTTCGATATTTAAATAATATACGATTAGGATATGCGGAAATCCCCGATAATTATTTGCCCGAAAAATGACGATAAAAATAATAGAGACGAAAAATAAATTTGGACAGTGACACGAGATTTACGTGGTTCGGTCAGAATGACCTACGTCCACGGGCCAGAGGGTAGAACTTTATTATGTGGAGAGATTACAAACACGTACACTGACGTGGTACAAAAGCAGCTACAACAATATAAGGAGTAGGCTACAGAAAATAATCAGAGGAGATGAGAAGATCTGTATGGAAGTGGTGTCCCTCTACTGCCTCGTCTAATGCCTATTTATAGGCAAACCCTTATGAGCTTGTACGTAAGAATGCAAAACAAATTCCTCTTCTTTATTATTTCTCAAACCCACGTGAAGCACTATTGTTGAATGGTCAAAAACTCACCTAACAATCTCCACCTTGAGCTTTTGATTCCGAAAATTACTCCACCTTAATTAGTAACATCTTTAGTCACTATCTCTGTCTCCCTCCGTCCATAGCCCCGATGGGCTAGTTCACCATTTTAAAACACCAATCAAGTCCAAGCAATGCTTGAACTTGGAAACTGGAAGAGCTTTCGTAAACAAATCCGCATGATTATCCTTCGTGTTAATCTTCTTGATAAACACCTTCTTATCTGCAATGATATCACGAATAAAATGATACTTGACATCAATATGCTTAGTCCTTTCGTGATACATCTGATCCTTAGTCAAATGAATCGCACTTTGACTATCACAGAAAATAGTAATAATTCCCTGATTATGAGTTAATTCCCTGAATAACCCTTTCAACCACAAAGCTTCCTTGATTGCATCAGTGACCGCCATGTATTCTGCTTCAGTAGTAGACAACGCCACTACATGCTGTAAGAGTTGCTTTCCAACTAACTGCACAACCTCTAATACAAAACACATAACCAGTAAGAGATCGTCGTTTATTGAGATCACCTGCGTAGTCTGAATCAACGAAGCCAACGAGAGTATCATTGTTTCTGCCAAACTCCAAACAAAAGCTTAGAGTACCCTTCAACTATCTGAGAATCCACTTTACTGCTTGCCAGTGTTCTTTTCCTGGGTTAGCCATGTACCTGCTAACAACACTAACAGCCTGTGAAATATCAGGACGTGTACATACCATCGCATACATAATACTGCCGACTGCACTCGAGTAAGGAACTCGTGCCATGTACGCTTCTTCCTCATCTGATGATGGTGACTGGGCAGCGCTTAGCCTAAAATGACTAGCAAGAGGAGTGCTGACTGATTTGACATCGTTCATGCCAAATCGCTCCAAAACCTTTCTGAGATAACTTTCCTGGGTCAGGTGTAACTTACCAGCTCCTCTATCACGTCTTATCTCCATACTAAGAATCTTCTTAGCTGCTCCTAAATCCTTCATCTCAAATTTACCATTCAATAAGGCCTTCAACTGGAGAATTTCTGCAAGATTCTTAGCCGCAATGAGCATGTCATCAACATATAACAATAGATAAATGAACGAACTGTCATTTAACTTCCGGAAGTAAACACAACTATCATACTTGCTCCAGGAGAAACCATGACCCAACATGAAAGAATCAAAACGTTTGTACCACTGTCTTGGAGACTGCTTTAATCCGTATAAGGACTTCTTCAGTAAACAAACCCGGTCTTCCTTTCCTGCAACTATGAAGCCTTCAGGTTGCTTCATATAAATCTGTTCATCTAAATTGCCATGTAAGAACGCCGTCTTGACGTCAAGCTGTTCTAACTCCAAATCATACATGGCAACGAATGCAAGTAATACACGAATAGAGCTATGTCTAACGACAGGTGAGAATACAAAATCAACACCTTGTACCTGACTATAGCCTTTTGCGACTAATCGTGTCTTATACCTTGCATCATCAGAACCAGATAAGCCTTCTTTCTTTTTGAAGACCCACTTACATCCGACTATTTTCTTTTTCTTCGGCGGCGGCACAAGAATCCACGTACCGTTCTTGTGCAGAGACTCCATTTCTTCATTCATCGCTACCAGCCACTTATCAGAATTAACATCGCTAATTGCCTCCGAATAGGTAGAAGGTTCGCCGCCTCCACCTGTTTCTTGCGCCACTGATAAAGCGTACGAAACTAAATTCTACCGCTGTGGTAGTCGAATCTCCCGTCTCTCCCTATCTCTGGCTATAGAATATTCCTGATCGACGCTTTCATCTTCAACAGGATCTGAATCATGTTCTGGTTCATTCTGATCTGTTGAACTCATAGCAGGATCATCTGAAGGATCTTTGTTGATCTCGAGCTCCACCTCGCTGTGTACACTATCCTCCTTTTCTTGATTAGAAAGATTAGTAGACTCTTTTGAAGGATGTAACATAGAAGACTCGTCAAATGTAACATCTCTGCTAATTATAAATTTGGGTGACTTGGGATCGGGATTATATAGTCTATAACCTTTCACCCCTGAAGCGTAACCGAGGAAAATACACTTTTTAGCTCTAGGCTCTAACTTTCCCTCGTTTACGTGCATATAAGCTGGGCACCCAAATATTCTTAAGTTGGAGTAATCAGCAGGAGTACCTGACCATACTTTCTCAGGAGTCTTGAAGTTGATCGGTGAACACGATGAGCGGTTGACAATATAACATGCTGCGACGATAGCTTCAGCCCAAAAATCATTTGTCAACCCAGCGTTGGAGATCATACATCGAGCTCTCTCTAAAAGCGTCCGGTTCATGCGCTCGGCAACACCATTTTGTTGAGGCGTCATTCGAACAGTGTGATGTCGAGCAATTCCTTCATTCTTGCAGAATTCGTTGAACTCGCTCCCGCAAAATTCTAAGCCATTATCTGTCCGCAACCGCTTGATCTGTTTTCCTGTCTGCTTTTCAATCAAAGCTTTCCATTGTTTAAACGTTAGGAAAACATCACTTTTCTGTTTAAGAAAATAGACCCAAACTTTCCTCGAAAAATCATCGATGAAAGTCAACATATATCTTGCACCACCTTTGGACGGAACACGATAAGGACCCCATACATCAGAATGAATATAGTCCAAAGTACATTTCGTCCTGTGGACAGCTGGCGAATTGAAGCTGACTCGTTTCTGCTTCCCAAAAATACAATGTTCGCAAAAGTAGGCCCCGCTTGCTTAAAATCGCCAAGCCTTTATCTCCCATGTGTCGAAGTCGCATATGCCATAATCGCGTGGTATCAACCTCCAGGGATGTCGAAACTGCAGCGAAACCTGTAACAGTAGTTCCCTGCAAAATATATAAATTTCCAGACCTGCAAGCTTTCATCACGACAAGGGCACCTCTGGCAATTTTCAAAACTCCACCTTCACCTGAGAACCTGCACCCTTGAGATTCAATTGTGCCTAAAGAGACAAGATTTCTCTTCATATCTGGAACATGTCTGACTTCTGTGAGTGTTCGGATGATTCCGTCGAACATCTTGATTCTAACTGTGTCTTTACCAACAACTTTACACGGAGCATCATTTCCCATTAAAACATATCCACCATCGAACTTTTCATAGGTGGAAAAACAATCTCTACTCCGACTTATATGGTAAGAACAACCCGAATCTAAGATCCAATCATTATCAGACCTAATAATATTTGCAGTTGCTACAAATATAGTTCAATCGCTCTCATCAGCAGCTAAACTAGCTTCGGCGGGTTTATTAAATTGCTGATTATTTTTCTCCTTATTTTTCAATTTAAAACAATCAGCTTTAATGTGTCCCTTTTTCTTGCAAAAATTACAGACTTTATTTCTGTACCTGGATTTTGACCTTTCTTTGGATCTGCTATTTTCAGCGTCTCTACGTTCTGGTCTCCCCGTGCAAACAGGCCTTTTGCCTGGCTACCACTTGTTTCTCCCGTAATATCCCTGTCTATCTGTTCTTTCGATTGTAATGCGGATTTGACACTAGAATATGATATCGTATCTTTTCCATATATAATAGTGTCACGAAAATGCTTTAAAGACGAGTGAAGGGAACACAACGATATTATGGCCTGATCTTCGTCCGTCACTTTGACTTCTACGTTCGCCAAATCAATAATGATAGAATCAAATTTATCGAGATGCGAAAGAATAGAAGTACCTTCCGTCATTTTCATACTGTATAGCTTCTGCTTTAAATAAAGCCGATTCTTCTTAGTCTTCTTCATGTAGATCGCTTTTAACGCATCCCACATACCCATGGCCGTCGTCTCCGTGGCAACTTCTTGTAAAACCTCGTAAGAGAGATTTAGTATAATAGCCGATCTGGCTTTCTTGTCCAATTCACTAAATTGATCGTCCTTCATTTCGGTTGGTTTCTTCTTTGCGCCTTCAAGCGCCACATCGCAACCATCTCGAATGAGTATGGCCTCCATCTTGAGACTCCACATTGCAAAGTTGACATTTCTGTCGAACTTTTCAATTGACAGTTTTGTTATCGTCATGGTGGCTAAAAAAAATAAATCGGGGTTGGCTCTGATACCAATTTGTTAGGATATGCGGAAATCCCCGATAATTATTTGCCCGAAAAATGACGATAAAAATAATAGACGAAAAAAAAATTTGGACAGTGACACGAGATTTACGTGGTTCGGTCAGAATGACCTACGTCCACGGGCCGGAGGGTAGAACTTTATTATGTGGAGAGATTACAAACACGTACACTGACGTGGTACAAAAGCAGCTACAACAATATAAGGAGTAGGCTACAGAAAATAATCAGAGGAGATGAGAAGATCTGTATGGAGTGGTGTCCCTCTACTGCCTCGTCTAATGCCTATTTATAGGCAAACCCTTATGAGCTTGTACGTAAGCGCTTACCTCATGTAGATCTGCTTTATTCAATATCATAGCACTTATTTGACTAAACAACGCGGTGCCTCTTGAAGAATGCTAAACAAATTCCTCTTCTTTATTATTTCTCAAACCCACGTGAAGCACTATTGTTGAATGGTCAAAAAAACTCACCTAACAGATTTCAACGTCATGGATCTCGACATTATATATATAAGAGCTCGACATTTGAATTCTACACAAAGATCTCGATAAATAATAAATCTCGATATAGTATAAGCAAGGATTTCGAGATTTAGACAACACAACATTTTGGAGTAAATGTCGACATGAACTCGAGATTTTAACATGGATTTCGGTGTGTGTCTTTGATATTATATTCAAAGACTTCGTTATCAACCTAGATTTCGACATTAACATTTGAAGTTAGATGTCGACATTTAGTTGCTCGACAATTACTTATTTCGAGATTTAAACAACACATTATTTCAAAGTACATCTGGACAATTATCTTAAACCTTCATAAAGATCTCGACATTGCTTTCGAGATTCATGATCTGAAAATCATGTCACTACTCGAAATATCTTCGAAAATCACCTAAACTTCCTATCAGAACCCTATTTCCCTCAAGAACAGTTCGAAGGTTATAAAAACCTAAACATATTAAATTGCCGAAAATTATTCTTAATTTACCCTAACTCCTGAAAGCACAATTATAGAAGTTCTAAAAACTTCCAAAAACCCTCATCAACTAAGCTGATATAAAGTCTTAACAGTTCCTAAAACGTAATGGTAAAATCCTAAATACTTTCAAAACCCCTGAAAATTAACTCTTTATTCGTCCTAAGCATGGATGTAACCTACCGTACTTAACATATTTAATATATGTAAAGCTATATTGAGGGTTCATGTTATACCTCTTTCCAACTTAAAACTGTCGAACTCTCCTTCCTTCTTTCGTTGGTTTCCCTTGATATGAATTATCCTCTTTTGTTCATACTTTACTTGTTCAATTGACTAAATGACCATACTCCCCACTTGAACAATACTTATCCTTAAGAAACTTTGCGTATAAAAATGCCCAGGTGACATCGATTTCTACTCAATCCCTATCTAAGGTCATAAAACAAGTATTAATCTATTGATTCTTAAATTTTCCTTTATGGCTAAGAAATCGATGTTATATATATATATACATATATATATATATGTATATATTTTTTAGGATCTTTTTCTAAAAATCAAAAACTTTACAAAAAGATGATGATGGTACGTGGCAATATCCACCTAACAAACCATGATAATGGTACTTAGTCAAACAAAACCTATCGGATCTGGTGATTAAACTGAGAAACAGTTTAACTCACTTTGAACCAAAGGTAGTCACACTTTCATACCATGATCGATGTCTCGTTTGAAGGTAGTTCAACCGATATACCAAACATCAAAATAAAAGAAAATAAGAATGAACAATGGTACGTGGCGTTGTTAAACCTATTAGTCCAGTTATTAGACTGTAAACAATCTAATCCCGTTCGGACCCAAGGTATTTCAGCCTATATACCATTCTTCAAAAGGTAAAAGCGAAAATAGTTTTGTGATTTGTTAGAATTAAATCCTCGAATACAAGGAATTTTACATAATAAAATCTATTAAATTAATTCAATCGGTAACAGCCTTACCCTTCAAACGCCTTTTCTGTGGCAACACGGGCTAGCCAAGAGCCGACACAGAATTAACCGAAATCAAATTTTACTATAACCTTTATTCGAAATTTAATTCCTTCAATCGATTTTTAAAAGATTTTTATAAAGGAAAATATTACATCATATTAATATATATATAAATATATAAATATGATATAAAACCATGATTCAAGTATTAAGGCATTTTGGTGTAGTTTAACGTTAAGGTTTAGCCTTCCATTAAGGCTTGATCATACAAAATTATAAAAGAGATAAGATAGAGACTTACTTGAAAGAGAAGAAGTAGATGCAATGAACTTTTATTTCTTCAACGTATTTTACAGAGAGGGAGAGAGTACAAGAGTGCAAAGTGAAAAACTGCGTACACAACTTATGGAAAAAGGCCATATTTAAAGACACACAAAAAGTAAAAAGACAAAAGAACAGTAAGGAATTATGATTCCAGCTGGCCATCATCTTGTTCTTGTTCTTGATTCCTCTTGTCGGCCATTACTTTATAAAAGTTAATTATGTTGTCGCCATGCTAAAATTTTAGCCGCCTAGTGGATGCCTCGTCATTCTATCGTCATTCCTTATCTTCTCCTTTCATCCTTTTGAATGATTCTTCAGTGATATTATTGATAGCGTCTTCAAATGATAATAAGTCATCATCCTCAAAGGGGTCTTGAGCTTCTCCTGCTTGACAGAAGTCTTCATCTTTTGATAAAGTCCCCATAGACACGTCGGATATATCAATACAAAAAATTTTTCCGATATCCTTCTTCATTTCTTCCATGTATTCAATCAAAATTTGTTCTCTAGACATTTTTCCGTTCTGAATATTTAATCTTCTAGAAAGGACTTCGAATGGACTAGGAGATTCCCTTTGCTGTCTCTTTTCAATTTGTTCCTTATAATAAGCAATCTTTTCTTTGATTTTATCAATAGTTTGTTGTCCTTCGTATTCTCCTTGTCCGTCAATTCGAATCATTTTCTTCCAGAACTTTGTATAAAAAGTTCTCCATAAACAAGGTATATTTTGTTGGTTATGACCAACTTCAGGAGCCCATTTCCAAATCCATGGAATACTGTATTCAATATAAAAATGCATTGACGCCATTCCTTCAATCCATTTATTATTATGTTGGGCTTCTATTAGAGCTGGCGAAACTTTAACCCATTCAGTATATAATCCTGAGAACGGTTCTTTAAGAATATTAATTGTGGCTCCATAGGAAAGCCACCAATTATAAAACCAAGTAGGAATTTCCTGCTTGTACACATCAGCACATATCTTGATCCACCAAGAATGTTTTCTTTTGACGTTTTCATATAAGAAAACTCTATGAAATGCTTGGATATAATCCCAATATTGAATTTGACCGGAACCTTTAATTCCGGATGGAAATATTCCTTATCCTTCATAGGGTGAATAGCCCATGATTCAGGAGATATGATCCTTTTAATAATAATCTTACTGAAGTTATAAACTTTCTGATTACCAGTGACAAAGTGATCAAATTCACAAGATTCTGTGAACTTAAGAATATTTTCGTAGTTCATTCTGTTTTTATAATATCCTCCAGCATATGATGCTGTATCAAGATACCTTTCCATTAAGGTCCATGACTGATCTTTCTATTTTAAATCATTTTCACTTAAAAGAATTATAACTTCTTTATGAGAATTTTGCTCATAGGTAAATTCTTGATCTTCAATTTCATCATCTGCTACAATTTTAGCATAAGAGGTCGTACCTTCTTGAGTATTTTGCTCCTTATATTTAAGGAATTCTTTGTACAATTTGCTGATCTTGAGCACTCATGTTGCTCGAAGACGAAGAGAGATTCTCTTTGAATAATTTTCTATTGCCATGTTGAGCAATAGGCTTGCCACCTCTACCACCTCTATTAGAGGGATAGTTTTTCCCATATTGGGACATTCTTGCAAAAGAATTCATTGTATAAATTCTCTGGTAAGAAAATCGGGAAGGCTATTATCACTTCCTTTTTTATAAATTATTTCAAAATCAAATGGAGCTAAATGAGCTTGCCATCTCGCAAACATTTGCTTGGAAACATCATGTTTAAAATCCTGTTGAAACATAAATTTTGCAGCTTGGCAATCAGTTTTTATTAAAAACTTTTGATTATATAAATCATCCTGAAATTTAAGAACACATTTGACTATAGCAAGTACTTCTCTAGCTATAGTAGCATAATTTTTCTGAGCATTATTCCATTTCCCCGAATGGAATCTACTAAATATTCTTTCTTATCTTCTGGAGAGATTTGTTTTAAAATTCCTCCATATCCTAAATCAGAGGCATCGGTTTCAATAACCTTTTGCCAATTAGAATTAGCAAGCATAAGACAAGGTAAATGAGTAACTTTATTTTTAATTTTTTTAACTGCTCCAGTGTGACTATTTGTCCACTGACAAGGAATTTTCTTAAGTCTATCGTATAAAATAGATGTATCAATAGCAAGGTTTTTGTAATAGGGAGAAATATAATTTAAACTTCCTAAAAATCTTTGAAGCTGAGTTTTATCTAAAATTTGATCTGGAAATTTCGATGCAAACTCAATACTTCTATTAATTGGATTAATATTTCCTTTTTCAATATTATGACCCAAAAATCAAATTTTAGTTTGAAATAAAACCATTTTTGGACTAGATATAACTATCCATTTTGAATAACAATTTTCTTGAACATATCAAGAGTTTAAAATGTGTTTCAATGTCTTTTGAAAAGATTAAAATATCGTCAATATAAACAATAATAAAATTACTATAAGGAATAAAAATATCATTCATAATGTTTTGAAATTCAGAAGGAGCGTTTTTCAAAACAAAAGGCATAATATTCCATTCAAATTGTCCAATTGGGACCGTAAAGGCAGTTTTATATCTATCTTGTTCGGCAATTTGAATTTGCCAAAACCCTGATTTTAAATCAAATTTTGAAAATATAATAGCATTAAATAGACGATCTAAAAGATTCTTTTTATTAGGAATAGGATACCTAATCCATTTCAAAACTTTATTAAGGGGTTTATAATTAATAACTAACATAGGTGCTCCCCTTTCCTTTTCTGCCGCATTATTGACATAAAAGGCTGTCCATGACCAAGGTGATTTCGAAGGTTTTATTAACCCTTTCTGTAAAAGAGAAGCTATTTTTTTTTTACATAATTCTAATAATTCAGAATTCATTTGACAAGGACGAGCTTTAGTGGGAATATTTTTTTCACTAAAATCATCTTCATAAGGTAAAGAAACTATATGTTTTTTTCTATTCCAAAAAGCATTTGGAAGATCGTTACATATTTGCAACGTAAATTCATTATATAGTAAATTAATTTTTTCTTGTAACTTAGGATTTTGGATTTTATCCTCAATCGTAAGTATATTAATTTCCTGCTTAAGGTAATTTACCTGTTTTTCTTTTGCTTTAATAAGAATAGAATCCTTAATTTCATTAAGAATTCTTGAAAAAAGGTTCAGTAATGAATTCAAAGTAAACTTCTTTATTTTCGAAGTTACCTTTAAATCCATGTTCATTTATAATTTGGATGGGAAATATTTTCCTAAGGAACGGAGTACCAAGGATTACTTGGTTTGTAATATTCTTGACCAGCAAGAATGAAGTAGGAATACAGACCTTATTTTTACAAATAAAGGCCTTAGGGATTTTATAATTAATTTGAAGTTTTTCTCCGCTTGCAGAGCTAGTTGTTTTATGAAAATATTGGGTAGGAATTATTCCTTCCTGAATACAATTTAAACCTGCACCACTATCAATTAAAGCGATAAGATTTCTTTGAAAGTTTCCGTCAATGAGTAGTGAGATTTTCACTAACCATTTTTGAGAAGTAATAACTTCTAAAGTTGATAGAAAATTGTCTTCATGAAAATTCTTAGAAGTACTAGCAAAGTCTTCATTAACTTTAAATTCGTTAACAATTTCTTTTCCTTTTTCTAATTTAGAAAATCTTCTTTCTAAATCTATATGACTTAATTCTAAAATTTTAATTCATCTTTTAAGTTTGAAATTTCTATTGTCAAATCTTTAATATTAGCAGTTGATTGATTTTTATTTAATTGATTTTTATTACGAAGTAATTTCATAACTTCGGACATACTATAAGGTTCAGATTTAATAATTTTAGGAATAACTTCTTTTGAAGTTTCTTCTTCCTTTTGGATTATTTTTTTAATGATTAGTTTTTTAAATCTGGATCTTCTGTTTCTTTTAATATTTCAAGAAGATTATTATCAAGGACATTTAATTCTTGAAATTGAGATATCATTTGATATAAATTATCTTCTGGTTCAGATTCTGAACTTTTATTTTTAGAACAAGACTGACCTATTTGACAGTTTTGACATTCTTCGGATTCTGAAGATGATATATCTTCTTCAATAATATTGTTTTCCTCGTTTGAGGAAGAATCTGTTTCGTGCCAGATTCTAGAAGGATTTTAGATAATGTTTCTTTTAAATCATTATCAATATTTAAATTATTAATCTTCTTCTTGGTCCAACAAGTTGTTGCTTTATGACCGATTTTACCGCATTTGCGACAAACAATTGGAGGAAATTTATTTCTGTATTGATAATTTTTATTATCTTTTGAGAATTTTTGTTCTCTTCGTTTAGATTTTCGATATTTTCTTTTTTCATATTGCTTAGGAGAGAGTACTTTTAGGTTTATACTCTTTACTAGGTTTGCTCATAGAATGGTTTTCTAAACCGAATTGACTACAGAATTCTCCTAATTGTTTTTTCTCATCAAGAGAATGTCTCTTAAGTTGTTTGTTAAGCTTTATTTCATTGCATAAAGCTAAACCTTCTTGTATGCAAGTTCCTATTAATCTCCCGTAAGTATATGAATTATAATCTATACTGGATTCTCCATTTCTAAGAGTTTTCTTAACTCTTTCGGCAAATAGGAAAGGAAGACCATCAATGAATTTGGATTTCCAATGAGTGCTATTTGACTCAGGAAGTTCCATAACTCTGATAAGGAAAGTATCCTTATACCATCTAAATGATGTAAGGGTTTTACATCTAAGGTTTTGGAGCAGAGTCCTAACATTTTCGGAATTATCAGACCATCGGCCTGTAAAATGTTCAACAATGTTTATACATAAAGTATAAACAGCATTTTCAATAATTGTATTATTTTCCTCCTTTACAGTAAGGAAAATACTTTCACGGTCTTGCTGAGATAAATAATTATCCCACCAACCTTTCAACTGACCAGTAAAGCCAGCGACAAGCATTTGAGCTATAGTTTTATCTGTATTACCTTGAGTTTTACAGACTGTACTATACATCATCATCCTATGAACCATACCGAAAGTTTGTCTTTCCGTATAGCCATCTAAATTAAGGTTTACCAGAGAGCTTTATAGCAGCTCTTAGAGATGGTAGAAATCTCGATTGGAAACAATCTCTTATGGGAATAATCCAATCAAGTCTGGCGCATGGACCAGTTTATTTTAACGTTTATCCAAATCTCCAATTATCTTTGACTGATGTCAATATATTGGATGCTTTGACATTAAATGTCAAAACTCATGGATATAATTACGCTCCGGGATCGGAAGTAATATGTATCTGATGCAAAACATTATCTGTGGGACGATCCATTTTGTACAAAATCTGCTCAGATCAGGTAATTCGACGATGCATTCCCGCCGAAGAGGTAAATTTTGTCCTAACTCATTGTCATTCTGGTTTGACTGGTGGACATCACGGCCCAACTAGAAGATTACAGCATGTTATATCAGGTTGTGGTAGTATATTTTATTGAAAAAAAAAAGAGAGCGAAAAAAAAAGAAAAAGAAAAAAAAAGTATCAAAAAAAAAGAGAAAAAAATATATATATTAGAGAAAAATATTATGAAAAAAGGGTAATAATAGATTTTTAGAATTATTTTCTTGAGTTCTTCGTTATAGTTTTGAGTGTGTTTTCATGATAGTATGAGTTTTTGTTTTTTTGAGTCGTATTTTGTTGCTTTAGGGTATAAACCGGGAAGCGATTTAGTGACTAACATGCTCGACTTTATTAGCCCACTTATCCCATTTATCACACCTTCATTACCCTGAGCCCCATTACAACCTTGATAAAAACCTTTTGATTCGTTCACGATATCTACTATGTGAATATGATGTGATATATTTGCAAGCTTAGAATAATATCATTCTATGTCGTGAATTGAGCGCTTTTATACAGATCCCATTAAACACTTTTGAGCGAACTGAGCGATCTATGTGAGAGTTGTCACTTGATACGTGTTAGGATCTGGAAATATTTTTGTGCTATGGTATGATGCGAACTATCATTTCATGTCTCGTGTTTAGCTGGATCATTCATTAGTTGATGACGATTTCGATCGATTGTGCTTTTGCTTTTCTGAGAATAAACATGAGAATTCATTTAGTGACGTCGTAAAATCCTAACTTGATTTAGTTTTATTTCGCTTTTATGATCGAGGACGATCGAAGCTAGTTTGGGGGTTGTTGATAAGTTACGATTTTACGAATATTTTGTACCCGTAAACTTGCATTTTCAATCGTATTTACTTACATATATTTGGATTTTCTAAAGTTTGACAAATGTATTTTACGTTTTGAAAAAAATCCGAATAACCTCACTTAATTCGTTGGTGTTTGTTTCATTTAGAATTAAGATATTTAATTATTGAATAGGAACAGGCTTCATCACCATACGTGAGCAACAAGGTCCAAGAGGTCAAAATTTCTACATGATAGAAACATTTACTAATACACTTTGACATTGAACAAGCCTACAGATCATAATTGAAGAAACAAAACATTACGACGGCTGAAGCGCAGCAAAAGAAAAAGAATGGAGCAGCTAAGAAAGAGACAGGCGACAATCTCAAACGGCTCAAGGCAAGAAAAAGGCAGCTCGAGGAAGAAAAAAAAGAACAAATCGATAGAAGTGAAGATTTGCATCTCAGAAAATCTGCGCAAGAAATCTTATCACTCTCAGTGGATTAGAGTTTTACACTCTATAAAAGGACCGTGAAACAAAGTGAAGAAAGGGAGAGGAGAAAGGGAGGAATCGATGAGCTTCTGATAAAAAATCCAAAACCCACCTCTCGAAATCTCACTAAGAAGATCAAGACTTACATCTCAAAAATCACCAGACATCTCCCGAATTACTCTCGCCCAAATTCACGCATCATCCTCACAACCAAGCAGCTTACCCACCTGTGCGTAGCTTCACCTTTTCACATACGAGAGAATCATCAATTATCACCTCTAATCATTCTCGCCACCAAACCCACCTCATCATCCATCTCGCACCAATCAGCCCTCATCTCACAACCAAGCAGCTCCCCATTTGACGCAAATCATTCACGTTACACTGCTGGGGTTCCGAGGTGATTTCGTGTCGAGACAAGACAAATCGAAGGAGGACTACGAAGGAACACGGCGTTCTTCACTGCGATTGGGAAGTTATGTTTCTTTTACTTAGTAATATGTGTGCTTAAGTTATTTTGTGGTTAAGGCCGTATTAGGCCGGATTATGATTTCGTATTAATATTATCCGTATTATATTTAATCGTATGAGTTAGGTTACGTGTTCTATATTTGGGTTTAATGCTTGTGTATGCCTGATCAACATATGCTTGATCCTTGATTGGTTTATGAAACTGAAAAAGTTATTAAACCGGTTAGAAAAATAAATATAGTGCACCACGACGTAAAACCGACAGAGATGGAATTCGGTTTCGCCCGTGTGGTTTCCGAGATCTTAGGCGCCGAAAGCGTTTAAACTCGGGGAAATTCATAAAGCCGAATGCGTGCGGGGTAACTACAGTCATATAGGAATATAGTTGATTGGTTCACTTTCGCATAGGGTTGCTAGTTACGTGAATAACGGGTAGCACGTATGTTAGGAATTTCTACCTTAACTAGATTCATATTGGTTAAATATAATCGATTGCATGAAGACGTAGGATTAATCCGTGCCGAATATGTGCTTTAATCACGCTTTTCATTAATTGGTTAAAAACCCGTTATCTATATTTGTTGTTTGCGTTTTTTCGTAAAAGAATTATTAAAAGAAAATTTTAAAATCTCGTTAGTCAAAATTAAAATTAGAAATAATATTTTAAAATTAATCGAGCTGTCCTCGTGAATCGATATTCGGACTTACATCCGTTTTATACTACTTGCACGACCTAGTTCACTTGCTAGTATTCAAGCGTGTCAAGTTTTCGGCACAGATTAATTCTACGTCTTCATGCAATCGATTATATTTAACCAATATGAATCTAGTTAAGGTAGCAATTCCTAACATACGTGCTACCCGTTATTTACGTAACTAGCAACCCTATGCGAAAGTGAACCAATCAACTATATTCCTATATGACTGTAGTTACCCCGCACGTATTCGGCTTTATGAATTTCCCCGAGTTTAAATGCTTTCGGCGCCTAAGATCTCGGAAACCACACGGACGAAACCGAATTCCATCTCTGGTCGGTTTTACGTCGTGGTGCACTATATTTATTTTTCTAACCGGTTTAATTACTTTTTCAGTTTCATAAACCAATCAAGGATCAAGCATATATTGATCAGGCATACACAAGCATTAAACCCAAATATAGAACACGTAACCTAACTTATACGATTAAATATAATACGGATAATATTAATACAAAATCATAATCCGGCCTAATACGGCCTTAACCACAAAATAACTTAAGCACACATATTAATAAGTAAAAGAAACATAATATTCAACATAGCCATGATAGAGAATTAAAATAAAGACTTCCCAATCGCAGTGAAGAACGTCGTGTTCCTTCGTAGTCCTCCTTCGATTTGTCTTGTCTCGACACGAAATCACCTCGGAACCCCAGCAGTGTAACGTGAATGATTTGCGTCAAATGGGGAGCTGCTTGGTTGTGAGATGAGGGCTGATTGGTGCGAGATGGATGATGAGGTGGGTTTGGTGGCGAGAATGATTAGAGGTGATAATTGATGATTCTCTCGTATGTGAAAAGGTGAAGCTACGCACAGGTGGGTAAGCTGCTTGGTCGTGAGGATGATGCGTGAATTTGGGCGAGAGTAATTCGGGAGATGTCTGGTGATTTTTGAGATGTAAGTCTTGACCTGCTTAGTGAGATTTCGAGAGGTGGGATTTTTTATCAGAAGCTCATCGATTCCTCCCTTTCTTCACTTTGTTTCACGGTCCTTTTATAGAGTGTAAAACTCTAATCCACCGAGAGTGATAAGATTTCTTGCGCATATTTTCTGAGATGCAAATCTTCACTTCTATCGATTTGTTCTTTTTTTTTCTTCCTCGAGCTGCCTTTTTCTTGCCTTGAGCCGTTTGAGATTGTCGCCTGTCTCTTTCTTAGCTGCTCCATTCTTTTTTCTACGCTTTATCCATCGTAATGTTTTGTTTCTTCAATTATGATCTGTAGGCTTGTTCAATGTCAAAGTGTATTGGTAAATGTTGCTATCATGTAGAAATTTTGACCTCTTGGACCTTGTTGCTCACGTATGGTGATGAAGCTTGTTCCTATTCAATAATTAAATATCTTAGTTCTAAATGAAACAAACACCAACGAATTAAGTGCGGTTATTCGGATTTTTTTTTCAAAACATAAAATACATTTGTCAAACTTTAGAAAATCCAAATATATGTAAGTAAATACGATTGAAAATGCAAGTTTACGGGTACAAAATATTCGTAAAATCGTAACTTATCAGTATCTGTTATAGAATTTATTATAAGCCTTTATATACTCTAAATCCACAGTGTAAAATCGTTGATAAACCAATCAACGAAACTGTTCTTATAGAAACCAATTTCAATAGATCGAATATTACAACTCGCAGATCTATAAAATGGGAAGAAATAAAATTTCCAGAAAACTGGACAATTGAAAGAGCTATGCCTCTTCAGCCCAAAATACAAAATAATCACACTCAAATAATACAATCTACTGGTGGAACTGTTCAAATACAGTTTGATCAAAGTCGTAGATCTATTGATTATAGAACTCCTAGATCTAGAATGACTAGATCAGTCTCTTCTCATTATCATATATCTCCATGTGATTATATGATAAAATCCCCCTCTAGAGCTTCAACTTCTCAAGTTAGAGAATCAATCTCTAACGATTATCTACAAAATAGAGTAGAAGAATTAAGAATTAATTCTGATAATACAGTTCATAGAATTTCTAAAAATAAAGACGAGGAAATAACCGAGTCAGAAATGGAATTTTGTGTTTGATGGATTTAAAACCTAAAATTAATTTTAGTCCGGGTTCTCCGGCAAGAAAAGAAATTCAAAAACAATTTAATTTACCCAAATGGGAACTCTTTCGAAAATGGTTTTTTGAAAGTTTTAATAACGAAGATAAAATTACTATCCAAAACAAATTTTATACTGATTTGTCAAAAAGAAATGAAAAATTACCCTTTATTCCCTGGTTTTTTGACAAATTATTTTAAAAATATGATTTCAGTTCTTGAAAGAAGTTATAAACTTTCAACGGGGAAAAATATGAAGTCAATCTATCCTCCTCAAAGCAATTTTCAAATTGAAAAAGATAATGAAATTCGCTATTATAATGCTTTTCAAAAATTATTTGAAAACGAAACTCTTACAGTTACTATAAATCATATAAATGGTCATTTAAAACAACAAAATTATACAAATATGTATGTTATTGTTTTAGGAGAACAAATTTCTTTATTAAAAAAAATATTGAAGAAATATCTTTTTCTATTAAAGATATAAAAATTATCTTTTAATAAATAAAGATAAAAATATAAGTGAAATTAAAATAGCTAATATAGCTTCTACAAGTATTCAACCTCCTCATGAGATTGTTGATTTTAAATTAAAATCGATTACTCAAATTGAAGATTTGATTGAAAATAAGCTTAAAAATTTAAAGCTTAACACTTTAAGTGAAGATTTTGAAAATCAGCTTGAAAATTCTGATAATTTTCATAATACTTTTATTGAAGGAATCAATAAATTAAGAAATTCTTCAAAATTTGCTAGTAAACCAATTCAAACCAAATATTATTACCCAAGACCAACTCCTCAAGATGTTCTAATTGAAGAACATGATCTTACTATTAACAATTCATATAACGGTCATTGTATTTACGAATGGAATTTAGATGGCTATACGGAAAGGCAAACTTTCGGTATGGTTCATAGGATGATGATGTATAGTACAGTCTGTAAAACTCAAGGTAATACAGATAAAACTATAGCTCAAATGCTTGTCGCTGGCTTTACTGGTCAGTTGAAAGGTTGGTGGGATAATTATTTATCTCAGCAAGACCGTGAAAGTATTTTCCTAACTGTAAAGGAGGAAAATAATACAATTATTGAAAATGCTGTTTATACTTTATGTATAAACATTGTTGAACATTTTACAGACCGATGGTCTGATAATTCCGAAAATGTTAGGACTCTGCTCCAAAACCTTAGATGTAAAACCCTTACATCATTTAGATGGTATAAGGATACTTTCCTTAGCAGAGTTATGGAACTTCCTGAGTCAAATAGCACTCATTGGAAATCCAAATTCATTGATGGTCTTCCTTTTCTATTTGCCGAAAGAGTTAAGAAAACTCTTAGAAATGGAGAATCCAGTATAGATTATAATTCATATACTTACGGTAGATTAATAGGAACTTGCATACAAGAAGGTTTAGCTTTATGCAATGAAATAAAGCTTAACAAACAACTTAAGAGACATTCTCTTGATGAGAAAAAACAATTAGGAGAATTATGTAGTCAATTCGGTTTAGAAAACCCTTCTATGAGCAAACCTAGTAAAGAGTATAAACCTAAAAAATACTCTCCTAAGCAATATGAAAAAAAAAAAAAGAAAATATCGAAAATCTAAACGAATAGAACAAAAATTCTCAAAAGATAATAAAAGTTATCAATACAGAAATAAATTTCCTCCAATTGTTTGTTGCAAATGCGGTAAAATCGGTCATAAAGCAACAACTTGTTGGACCAAGAAGAAGATTAATAATTTCAATATTGATAATGATTTAAAAGAAACATTATCTAAAATCCTTCTAGAATCTGGCAGCGAAACAGATTCTTCCTCAAACGAGGAAAACAATATTATTGAAGAAGATATATCATCTTCAGAATCCGAAGAATGTCAAAACTGTCAAATAGGTCAGTCTTGTTCTAAAAATAAAAGTTCAGAATCTGAACCAGAAGATAATTTATATCAAATGATATCTCAAGTTCAAGAATTAAATGTCCTTGATAATAATCTTCTTGAAATATTAAAAGAAACAGAAGATCCAGATTTAAAAAAAACTAATCATTAAAAAAATAATCCAAAAGGAAGAAGAAACTTCAAAAGAAGTTATTCCTAAAATTATTAAATCTGAACCTTATAGTATGTCCGAAGTTATGAAATTACTTCGTAATAAAAATCAATTAAATAAAAATCAATCAACAGCTAATATTAAAGATTTGACAATAGAAATTTCAAACTTAAAAGATGAAATTAAAAATTTAAAATTAAGTCATATAGATTTAGAAAGAAGATTTTCTAAATTAGAAAAATGAAAAGAAATTGTTAACGAATTTAAAGTTAATGAAGACTTTGCTAGTACTTCTAAGAATTTTCAAGAAGATTACAAACCAAGTAATCCTAGGTACTCCGTTCCTTAGGAAAATATTTCCCATCCAAAATATAAATGAACATGGATTTAAAGGTAACTTCGAAAATAAAGAAGTTTACTTTGAATTCATTACTGAACCTTTTTCAAGAATTCTTAATGAAATTAAGGATTCTATTCTTTATTAAAGCAAAAGAAAAAACAGGTAAATTACCTTAAGCAGGAAATTAATATACTTACGATTGAGGATAAAATCCAATCCTAAGTTACAAGAAAAAATTAAATTACTATATAATGAATTTACGTTGCAAATATGTAACGATCTTCCAAATGCTTTTTGGAATAGAAAAAAAACATATAGTTTCTTTACCTTATGAAGATGATTTTAGTGAAAAAAAAATATTCCCACTAAAGCTCGTCCCTGTCAAATGAATTCTGAATTATTAGAATTATGTAAAAAAGAAATAGCTTCTCTTTTAAAGAAAGGGTTAATAAAACCTTCGAAATCACCTTGGTCATGTACATCCTTTTATGTCAATAATGCAGCCGAAAAGGAAAGGGGAGCACCTAGGTTAGTTATTAATTATAAACCCCTTAATAAAGTTTTGAAATGGATTAGGTATCCTATTCCTAATAAAAAAGATCTTTTAGATCGTCTATTTAATGCTATTATATTTTCAAAATTTGATAAAATCATGTTTTTGGCAAATTCAAATTGCCGAACAAGATAGATATAAAACTGCCTTTACAGTCCCAATTGGACAATTTGAATGGAACGTTATGCGTTTTGGTTTGAAAAACGCTCCTTCTGAATTTCAAAATATTATGAATGATATTTTTATTCCTTATAGTAATTTTATTATTGTTTATATTGACGATATTTTAATCTTTTCAAAAGACATTGAAACATTAAACATCTTGATGGCTAATATATAATTATATATATTAATAATTATAAGCCCTTAATTCTGTTGATTCATACAATAGTCTATTTTGCCTTTTAGTGTTCTCGAAACTTTTGTAAATCCTTATAGCTAATTCCTCAAATTATATATCGAAACACATAAACAAATTTGTTCTATATAAATTCTAACTTCTACTTAGATTTCCTACCAAATCCGTTATACCTGTTAGCACATAAATCATATGTCATGTAGCACATAATCATATAAGTACATATAATATTGTAAAGCAGGTACTATCTAATCACATAAGTCTTATAACATGCATGCAAATTTATTGACCGACACTAGTCCATGCTACATATAGATGTTTGCCAAAATTTTCTAAGCCTTAATACCATCATCTAATCGTATATCTCTAATTAAATATCTTCCATTTCTAATTATATCGTAAATCCCCTAATTAGATTTTACGGGTATTACATTTTGCACATTATTACGAATTTCACTTCACTAGCGCTTTCCTAGAAATTCCCCTAATAACAAAATTCCTACCCGTACTAACATTTATTTGTTGTTGTTTAGGTTCGGTTCCTATTGACTCTAGTGTATCCTTCGAAATTATGAACCTTCTCAATGGAACACCTCCCACCTTGATTGGGGCGGCATTAAATTGGTAGGGAAGATGGCATATTTTACAATAAACCGTTCCAAGCTCAGGATTATCTTTTCTCATTTCTAAGTCGAAAAAGTCCATACTTAGACCGCTGGCCATGCGGTTGTTGCCTCCTTGTTGTTGTCATAGAAGTTTGGCTCGGTCCTCGTCCGTCTCCGCCTTCGCCGCCGGTGTCTCGGTCTCTGCGTCGGTGTCAACGGCTCCGCGAAATGTATCTCCGTGACTAAACTCATAAACAAATCGTCACTCGCGTTCGTATTTCTCGATGACGCGCCATTAGTATTTTTTATGATATAAAGAAATAAGAATTAGATATTTTGTGTAATAATAAGTGAGTGTGTGTAGTGAATAAAAATATTAGTAAGATTGATAATATTAATAATAATGATGGTGATGATTTAATATTATGAGAGTGTTTTGAGAGAGAGAGAGAGAGAGAGAGAGAGAGAATTGGATTGGATTGTGAGAAAAAGAAATGGTCAAATGAGGTGGTATTTATAGATTTTTTGGATTGGGGGTAAAATGTTAATAATTAAATAATTTTCATTATAAAAAAATAGTCGTTGAACCGGGGACGTGGGTCTCCAATCCCAAAACCGGCCCATCCCAGGTCAAATGGGCCGGGTAGTGGGCCCGGAACCGGTCCGGTTCTGAGCCGGTTTCACGGGCCGGTCATGGCTCGGTTCCGGGTTGACCCGGTCCATTACTGGGTCTATCCCATACCCCAAAAGCTCACTATAATATAGGCCTAATTTTTATTGTTTAACACCTTATTTATGATAATATAGCCCACCGAACTAAAAATTTATTGAGCCTTTTTAAGTATTGAATTTTGATTGGATTATATCCGTAACAATCATCTAAAAAATATAAAATCTCACAATTTGAGCAATCTATATATTTTCTATTTGTTATATCAATACTTTAATAATTAACATAAATGAGATGATTTGTTTTGTAATTTCTAAAACATTATAAATATCTTTTGGTAAATCTCATTGTAATACCCGTAAAATTTAATTACGGGTTCTACTTAATTAGCAATAAATTAGAAATTTCGTGGGATTAATTAGTATTTCCGATGATACGATGCTTTCATTTCTTATGCCTTTAAATGACTTATGTGTCTATATGATTTCATGCTGTGTGATTTATAATTTCTTATATGTGCTATATGTACGATATGACTTATTATTTTTATGATTATGATGATATTAGAACTTAAGGAAAGTAAGATAATAATAATAATATAAGGACTTAAATGTGAGGCTATGCTTAATTAAGTAGAGAGACTTATGATATTGGGCCATGTGTAATACGTGAATTAAAGCCCATGTTTACAAGATAAACATTAACTTACTTAGGCCGTGGGAAAATAACGTCATCACATGTAACCTTTCGATAGTTTAATGTTTATTAAGAATCCCTTTTATGGTAAAAGACCATTCAAATCGTAAAAGGAGTTGAATACTAAGATGATCGTCCAAAGAGGTTGAACAGTAAGCCATATAAAGAAATTCGAGCATAGTAGTGTTGGATTCGACGGGATCCATTCCCGTTATTAGTGGCCTACAGAAATAATTAATTGGGATTATTTGATCTTTAATAATTTATTATCTATTGCCCGGTTATTAATCTTTGATGGATGGATTAATAACCTTTACAGTTATTGGGCCGGTCCCGTTTCTTGCTCTACATAATTAAAGCCCGACTTCCTAGTGATTCTATACAAAGGCCTTATGTGAGCTTTTCATTACATACTTATCAACACTTACAAATAAAGCTCTTGTACATTACTCACTCATACAAGACATATAGCGTACATAATAAACGCTCATTACGATCGAACGGTACGTTAAAAATCACTATAATGTGGGAGTCCTTAAAGAAGTACACGGGTCTCCATCACCCTCCGTAGAGTGAAAGAGGCGAAGATCGTGTCCCGACGTCTACGACGATGTCTGCGATAAAACACAGGTAATTCGTTAGTTTCAAACTCACTTCGATTCATGTACTCGAAATGATCTGCTTCACAGTGGTGATCTTGCTATCGAATAACGAGACCACGTTATGATCATCGTGCGCTTCCGCACACATGGCCGTAATCTCACATACGAATACGAGATTATCTTACGACGCCATGCTTGAGGATCCAACGGTTACGTTAGTAACTCGAGTATGGGATCGAGATTACGTAACGGCTATCGTGACCGTGATCCGTCAGATCTAACATTTGGTATCAGAGCAATGTTGATTCGATACTTGAATCGAATGAGTTTTCTAATTACCTTTAAAGATCGACGTAGTCACATAATGACCTCGTCTTTCTCGTCGTAGTATGGTGCGTCTTATGGTTACCTCATCGGATTATTTCACGATCTTTCGGTTGATGGTGGATCTAAGACCATTAGCACCGTCTGTGGGAAAATATGAGATGTCTCTGCGTTTTTCATCAATGGACTCCTCACGAACTTCGAGCAATTGCGATGATACGTAGCTTATGATCATGATAACACACATACGTGTATAATGAATATCATGAACATCAATCACGTAAGATCTATAAAGCTTCGTTGATCTTGTTAAGAAGCATGTGATCTTACTACCCACTTCAAAGGTGTATGATGATGATGAACCACATACGTTATGCTTGTATGATTAGGAAGCTTATCTGCAAAAATTGTTGTGAGCCATGTGAGAAGGTTTCTATAAAGAAACACTATCCTCCTTACGACACCATCGTGACTTTATTACTTTAGATGAGCTTATCATGTTGAGTTAGCAAATGCAGGATTGAGTGGCTACTATTCGACACTATGCAATCAATAGATATCTCATAAAATGATTAAAAAAATGACATTATTGTGTTGATGACATGGGTGAGTCACGTTTCCATAAAGCTTTTGTTCTTTTGATAAGGACAAATAGGCACAATAATATTATATAGTTATCATTATATAAAAAAAATATGCATTGGTGTTGACGTGTTAGTCATCATGCTATAATGGTAATGTTTGCATGTGATATTATGAGATTGACATATGTATATAATAATACAACATGATGATACAATAAAATAAAATAAAGTTGTATGCAAGTGAATAATTGTTAGGTAATGGCTTGAGGACCATAAAATTTCAGGTCCACGCGCAAATGGTATTGTCCATTGTCTATAAATATGCCTTTATTTGTTGATCTGTTTATGCTAAATAACGTTCTAATTAGTATAAGGATCTTATATAGGTATTAACGCGACAATGATATATTATGTATATAGTAATGAAATTATGCAATTAAGTCTAATAAGCATAAAATATATACATAATTAAAATTTTGTGGTTCTTATTTATTATTCTGGTATGTCGGCCCAACGGAAGATTGCCAGTTGAATAGATAAGACTAATGAACCACACTTATGTTTTATTCATTGAATCAAGCCATATTGAACTAACGGAAATTTTGGCGATTGATTCATAAAAAATGAATTTATTTAATTATAGTTTGGATTCATCTTCTGCCCAACGGTGATGTGGATTTAAACTACAATTAATGCTAAAGTTAACGGAGAAATGAATGTGCTTTTTCTTATAATCGGTCCAACGGAAGGTTATAATAATTTGCTATTTCTTAATGGAAATTTATGATTATTTTCCATACTTTAGCACTTATGTTTAAAGGAGAAAAGCTTATTTATATTTTTGTAAATGGCCCAACGGAAGTTTGCATTTATATATCTTTTCTCAATGGAAAGCTTACATATTTACTTTCTTAATTAAAGTGTACTTCTTAAGTGGTAAAGTTCACAATTTTATTCGTGCCTTTCCTAAACAAACTTAAATAATTCTGTGATAATTGCCCAAACATGTGCCAAATCGAAACGTTAGATCAATGTTAAAATATAATAGCATCCATAGTGTTTGTGAGCACATCCTAAAATTGAATGACATGGCCGCTCAGCTTAAGGTCGTGGACATCGAGATCTCAAAAGGCTTTCTTGATCATTTCATTCTTATATATCTCCTTGTGTTTGATCTTTCTGAGATCAATTATAACACGCTTAAGGGGAAATGGAAAATGAGCGAACTGATCATTATGTCTGATCAGGAAAAGAAGTTGAGACTCCTTATCGTGCTTGCTTCACTACTCAAGGTTAGGGCAAGAATAAAAGAAAATAGCAGGGTTAATAATAATAAGAACAAGGCTAATCCTTCGGGTTTGAAGTCTCGCAAGCATAAGTTGTGCTGTGAGGCTGCTCATTTTTAAAAGGAGTGTCAGAAAATTTAAAGAGTGGTTGAAGATAAAGTATCTAACTACGCTGTTAAAATCTTCCTTACTAATGTTTCTACCAATACATGTTCGAATGCCACTGGTGCATCTAAACATACCTCTTGTTTATTTCATTGATTCCATTCTGTAAGGAAATAAAATAAGGGGAATGTGATATTGTGGTCTGAAATGGAAATAAGATTCCAATTGAAGCCATAGGAACGCTCAGACTAATTTATGGAGAGTGGTTTCATTTTGGACTTATTTAATACTACTTATGTACCCAGTATTGCAAGAAACCTTATTTATGTATCTCAAATTGATGCTTATGGCTTCTCATTAAGTTTGAGAACAAAGGTTTCACCATTTCATTAAAATTCTCATGTCGTTTATTCCGGACACTTAGAGGGAAACCACTACTAGTTATGTGAAAATCCTTCCACCATGTATTTAATGGAATCTGAATATGAAATTACAAACAAGTCAACCAGTGGCAAAAGGAAGCTAATCGATAAGAATTCCGTGATATAAAGGCATGAATGTTTAGGCCATATGTCTCGAGACAGAATGAAATGTCTCATCAAAGATGGAATTCTTCATCATTTAGATTTCTCTAATTTTTATACATGTATCAAATATACTTTAAAAATATTCAAGGAAATAAACATAGTGCCACCAGAAGTAATGGACTATTAGAACTGATTCATATTGATATCGGTGATCCATACACTGCTGGAACTAATGGTCATCGATACTTCATTATGTTTATTGATGACCATTGCGACGCCCGGGGCCGACGAGGGCGGGGAGTGATCGCCGGTGCCAAAGAGATGCACGGACAAGGAGCGGCTCCTGGCAGGCTTCTAGGCGAAGGGGTACATGAACGAACCGATCCGACACCCGAATGAGAGGGGATCCTGAGACTGACAATGTATGGGCGTGTCAGGCTAAGAATCGTATAAAAGAATTGATAGTACTACTCATATCACCAAGGTCGACCTACCTTTTCGGGAGTCCATCCGAAAGAACTTCGAAGTTAAGCGTGCTTGACTTGAAGCAATCTTAGGATGGGTGACCCCATGGGAAGTTTGTCCAGGGTGCGTGTGAGCGAGGACGAAGCACGCTGAAAGGTTAAGTGGTGGTACAGTGGGGCCAGACTATCAGTCGGAGTGTGGTGGGCCCAACCCCACAGGTCCCGGTAGGGACGGATGCTACAGTGGCACCCGGTATGGGACGGGATGTTACAGGTGGTATCAGAGCACAACCTCTCGAAGTACGATGCTGGTTCGGGGACGAACCAGGCTGAAGCTGGTGGGCATGTGACGCCCGGGGGTCGACGAGGGCGGGGAGTGATCGCCGGTGCCAAAGAGATGCACGGACAAGGAGCGGCTCCTGGCAGGCTTCTAGGCGAAGGGGTACATGAACGAACCGATCCGACACCCGAATGAGAGGGTATCCTGAGACTGACAATGTATGGGCGTGTCAGGCTAAGAATCGTATAAAAGAATTGATAGTACTACTCATATCACCAAGGTCGACCTACCTTTTCGGGAGTCCATCCGAAAGAACTTCGAAGTTAAGCGTGCTTGACTTGAAGCAATCATAGGATGGGTGACCCCCTGGGAAGTTTGCCCAGGGTGCGTGTGAGCGAGGACGAAGCACGCTGAAAGGTTAAGTGGTGGTACAGAGGGGCCAGGCTATCAGTCGGAGTGTGGTGGGCCCAACCCCACAGGTCTCGGTAGGGACGGATGCTACAGTGACACCCGGTATGGGACGGGATGTTACAACCACTCTCGTTATGGACATCTTTATCTCCTTCACAAAAAAATCTGAAGCGCTCCAGGTTTTCAAGACTTATAAAGCCAAAGTCGAAAACCAACGCCATTGCAAAATCAAAGTTGTGAGATCTGATAGAGGAGGAGAATATTATGGTAAATTTTCCGACTCAGGTCACAACCCTGAAGCCTTTGCCTTATTCTTACAAGAATGCGGCATTGTCCATTAGGTTTCCATGCCTGGGACGCCTCAGCAGAACGGTGTTGCTGAAAGACAAAATCGTACCCTTATGGATATGGTACATAGTATGATATGCCAAACATTTTTACCTGAATATCTTTGGGTTGAGGAACTTAAAACAGCTATGCATTAACCGGGTTCCTACTAAAGTGACGCCTAAGACCCCTTATGAATAATGGGCGAATAGGAAACCGAGTATTCATTATTTACATGTATGGGGCTGTCCCGCTGAAGCTAAAATCAACCCAAACTTACGAAAGCATGATTCTAAAAACCGTAAGTTGCTATTTATCGGTTACCCAGAACGATTTGAGGGTTTTCGATTTTATTGCCCATCTCATACCACAAGTTGTCGAAACTCGACATGCCATAATTTCAGAAAATGTCGGTACTTGTGATCATAGCATATCTCATATAGTCACTCTTGAAGAGGAACCTAAATTCATAAATGTTCCCATTACGTCAAGAGATTCAGTAATCCCTGAATCTGTGGGACGATCGCTAAATAATGAGAATATGCCTAATATATCAGAACACGATAATGAACCTTCTCCATCAGTCGTTCAGAACCATCTTCACGAAGGTTTGAACGAGTGAGAAGGCCGACTTTTCATGATGATTATGTCTATTTAGATGACTGTGATAGTTCTATTGGGAATGATCCTGCGTCATTTGATGATGCCATGACGCGTGACCAAAGAACTCAATGGCTTGAAGCCATGAACGAAGAGTTAAACTCAATGAAGTTGAATGAAGTTTGGGACCTTGTAGACTTGCCTGAAGGATTCAAACCGATAGGTTATAAATGGGTATTCAAAACCAAAATGAATCCTCAAGGTAACGTCGAACGATACAAGGCCTGGTTGGTCACTAAAGGGTTTACGCAAAGAGAAGTTGATTATAATGAAAACTTCTCTCCTGTTTCTAAAAAGGATTCATTCTGCATTATCATGACCATTGTAGCTCATTATGATTTATAGCTACATTAAATGGACGTTAAAACAGCATTCCTTAATGGTGACTTGTATGAGAATGTCTATATGACGCAACCAGAAGGTTTTCTGGTTGAGGGCAAGGAACAAATGGTATGGAAGCTTAAGAAAAGCTTATAATTCCATTTACGGTCTTAAACAGTCATCTCGACAGTGGTATTCTTCAGTGATGATCGCTGGAATTCAGTTTCAAAGAAATTTGGCTGACCAGTCCACATTTATAAAAATCTGTGGGAGCAAATTTGTTATCCTTGTACTTTATGTAGTACATTATCTGGATGAAATGTTACATGTTCAACGAGACTATAAAACTTTTCTCGAGTAAATTCGATGTGAAAAATCTTGGTGAAGCCTCTTACATTATGGGCATAGAAATTCACCGAGATAGTGCTCGTGACATGAATGTTAAAAAAAAAACTAACAATCTTAATTGCTCTCCCACAGGAATACCGGTCTTTAAGGGCATAAGTTTAGTTTATCACATTATCCCAGGATCGAATTGGCGTTGATGATATAGAGAAATCCCTTATTCATCATTAGTTGAAAACCTTATGTATGCTCAAGTATGTACGCGCCAAGATATCGCCTAAGAATGCCAAAACGGTTTCGCGATAGTTACAGTATCCTAAAAATCCATGTTATTTACAGAAATCAGAGTTCATTAATGTTATAAGTACTCCGATTCCGATTATGTTAGGTGCCTTAACACCAGAAATTAACGTCTAGTTACGTGCTTATGTTATCTGGCGCACCTATTTCATGGAAAGGTCCTACGCAAATGATAACTGCTTCTTCTACCATGGAAGCATAAGTTGCTATTTGATACGAAGCATTATGTCATGCAAAATGGATTAGAAAATTTATAGCTGAGCTTCGTTCGGTGAACTCAATTACAAAACCACTTAAAATTTGATGCTATAATCAGTATGCAGTATTCTTTCCTGAGAACAACAAATCATGTACCTTGTTGTGAAAGAAAGGATCCAAAATTGTTAATATCCATTGAGCACATTAGTTAAGTGCCATGGTAGTTGACATGTTAACGAAAGCCTTGTCATCCAAGGTGTTTCGCGAACACGTATGTGACTTGGGACTTCATGCGAGCTTTCATTAAAGAGGTCATTAATTTGATTGGATATTAATTTCGTGATCACATTATAATTATGGATCCTATTATGATTAACGATGTGATTTATTGCTTATGATGTGCACAATTTTGAAAAGCATTACCATATTATTCACATCGAGGACCACTTATGTTACGAACCTAGTATCGAAGATGTCGAGTTTGTGACTTAGGAACGAATCTATTTTGTGAGAATTTAGATTTGGCCTATATCCGATTTGATGTTTAGATATATGGTTATTATTAAGGAAATAATGTAACCGGTATAATCCCATTATGAAAAACTGATTAATTATGTCTTTGGTCAAGTGGAAGAATGTTGGATTCGACGGGATCCATTCCCGTTATTATTGGGCTACAGAAATAATTAGTTGGGATTATTTGACCCTTAATAATTTATTATCTATTGCCCGGTTATTAATCTTTGATGGATGGATTAATAACCTTTACAGTTATTGGGCCGGTCCCGTTTCTTGCTCTACATAATTAAAGCCCGACTTCCTAGTGATTCTATATAAAGGCCTTATGTGAACTTTTACATTACATACTTATCAACACTTACAAATAAAGCTCTTGTACATTACTTACTCACACAAGACATATAGCGTACATAATAAACGTTCATTACGATCGACGGTACGTTAAAAATCACTATAATGTGGGAGTCCTTAAAGAAGTACACGGGTCTCCATCACCCCCCGTAGAGTGAAAGAGGCGAAGATCGTGTCCCGACGCCTACGACAATGTCTGCGATAAAACACAGGTAATTCGTTAGTTTCAAACTCATTTCGATTCATGTACTCGAAATGATCTGCTTCACAGTGGTGATCTTGCTATCGAATAACGAGACCACGTTATGATCACCGTGCGCTTCCGCACACATGGCCGCACACATACGAATACGAGATTATCTTACGACGCCATGCTTAAGGATCCAACGGTTACGTTAGTAACTCGAGTATGGGATCGAGATTACGTAACGGCTATCGTGACCGTGATCTGTCAGATCTAACAAGTAGTGCTCAGAAGGTACAATCTTTTTTACTTTATAGGCAATTGATTATTTTTCTTTTGTTATTAGTAGGATAGAATATGAGTATATGAGATGAAATATTAGGAGTTGTCTAAGATTGAAAGTGTGTAAGAAATTATTGGATACGAAAATCTGGAACTGAGTAGGGTTTGTTTATTAGTTTAGTTAACGAGGGTTTTTAGAACCTTTTGAATTTCTGGTTGTTATGCTAAGTTTGAAACTTAGTTAGAATATATGAAGTTTTTCTTATGTCCAAACTGTTCTTGGAAAAGTGTGGAGTTTTGATCGAAAGTTTAGATTAGATGATATCGATAAGGTGTTTCAAGTAGGGATAGAATTTCTCTAGATTATAAGTCTCGAAGCTATGTTAGTTTGGTAGAAGGAACAAAGATGCCGAGATTAGAAAAATGTCGAAGTTAGAAAAATTCGAAAAGTTAGATCTCGAGTCATTAGATGACGAAACCCTGTTAGTTTGATAGGAAAGATTTCGAGATCTTCATGAGAAAGAATGTCGAAATCCAAAAACTCGAAATGTCGTATATTGTTAAAGTAAGCTCGAGATTTATATCGAGATCCGAAATTTGCTTCGAAATAATGTGATGTTTAAATCTCGAAATGTTATGTAGAAGCTCGACATCCATCCTTGCTATTGACATCGAGATTTGTTTAAAAATGTCGATACAATCTCGAAATTTTCGTTTATGAATCTCGACATACACATCTCAGAATTCTTCTACTTAATCAATCTCGAGATTTTCGTTTATAATGTCGACATACACCACGAGATCTTTGTTTACAATTTCAAATCCACCTTGAAAGCCATGTAGAGAACCTATATGTCTTTAATAAACCACGAGAAGTCTATATGGTGAATTAGGTGACTAGGTAATTAAATAACATTTCATGAATTAGTGGAGTAAGAAAACGACACCTTAATACAAGCTTGACCAATCAGATAAAAATATGAAGCAAGTGACGTGTTTTAAGTTCATGAAGTAAGGTGATATGTGTCGTAGAGAATGAATCAAAAATAGAGATAATATAATTAATTCCATGGACCACGAGTAATAAAAGGATTATGATAATAAGTGAATCACATGGAGTTCACGAGATATTAGAATTTGAGAAGTGTAATTACGATGTGGGTACGGATTGCCCGAATTTCACGAGTTAGAAATAGGCGAATTCCTTTTAAAAGCGTTCAATGCTATTCTATATTTAATATATTTCCATACTTACAAAATTTGGAAATTTAGATAATATACTCATATTTAAATTTATACTTAAGGTCGAAAACCAGGGATTTCATCGGTTCAGTAGCTAACAATCTACGGACGACAGGTTAGTGGAAGCTCCAACTACAACACATAATTGTATGTGCATGAAATTATGTGTTACGTGCTTTTATGATTTTATGTGGCTTCCATGAATTATGTGATTTCTTATGTATACATTATATGATGGCATGACACGCATATTCATGGCATGAGCATATGCACGCACGACTAGTATAAGAGTCAAGGAAAGAGAGCGTGCATGAGTATAAGATCGCGTGAGCGATGTATATTTGCCGATATAGGCATTTGTGTCGACTCAATGATGAGCCACGGCTCTTCTATGCTACCATGGCGATTCACGAGGCCAAATAATAATTGCCTAAGTCACGAGAGGCACGGGAAATACACCATGGCGATTCACGAGGACAAATATTAATGCCTGATTCACGAGAGGCAGGTGGATACCCCGTAGCGGGAGATGCAACCTGGAGGATGCGACTCGAGGAAACGAGCGGCACCGAGGGAACCTCGAGTGTTGGCGACCTCGTAGTTGGCTACCAGTGAGAAGCGCCCGCGTGTCAGACCGCATTGGGATGGAAAGGCGCCTTAGGGTTAAACAAAATTTGTGTGCCCGCGTAGCCTCTCAATGGGACTGTATTGGGATTGAAAGGCACTAGTAGCCTCTCGGTGTAGACTACATTGGGGTTGAAAGGCACCATGGGGTTTAGCACAGATTGAGTACTCGGGTTTAGCCACCCAGTGTGTGTACTGTCACTTATTTATACCCTTAGGGGTTTGAGCTCAATGAACGAGAAAGATGTGAGAAGTAGATAGCATTGGCGCGAATGCATTCGCTATTTAGGTCACGTGCATTGCATGCATGGTTTTCACTTACTGAGCTTCATAAGCTCATTTCATGTTTTTATGTGTTGTAGGACCCCGCGATCACGGTACATGATCATTTTCATGGCGAGGCCAACTTTTGAAGCTTCCGAGGACTTTTGAGATGGAAGTGTGTGCATGGATGCGACCTCGTGGAGGTCCAGTAGATAGATTTATTTTGACTCGCATGCGCGCTTTCATATGTAAATAGGACCCACTATGATTTTGTAGACAACTTTACGATTCCCTTTCATAAAAGAAAAAAAATTTATACGAAATTCGTACGATCTATTTCATTATTAGGACATTAGTCACGTAGACTAGTTAAGAAAGTAGTGGTGGAAGGCGGGGCGCCACACTCATTCTCGGACCCATGTTTGCTAAAACATAGAGGAGAGGAAAACTCATTCTTAGTTTGGATTTGATATACTATTGAAGTTTTTTTACCACACTTTTTGGGTCTCGTTTGGACTAGTACTGCACACTCATACGTGTGTGCTATATATTATGTATATTAATTACAAAATAATAATTTACTAAAAATAAAAGGATAAAATTGGAAATGTAAAAATGTTACGGCGGTTGTTTTTTTCCTATTGAGTACCAAAATACGGTTTAACCATTCCCTAAACCTTAATGAAAGAGTATTAGATAAAATAATCGCCATGTAATGTTAAACTAGTGCATGTGTGGATACTGATAGTCGTCCTCTCAAAGTTACAGCTTTTTGGTCGTTTATTTAAGTATGGTATTGAAAAGGTAAGGTAAGGTAACTGATATTGTTGAAGAGATTCGCAAAACCCATAATCTGAAGCGAATCCGTCGATATATTGACGAAGCAGATCCATAATCAGATAGATACTCATACTCGATGTGTGTTTGAGTGTGAAGATATATTCTGAAATTCTCAGTGTTTAATGGCCGGCCTTAGGTTGGCGTGGAGATTGAGCAATTTCCCGGCAGTGAAATCAGAACATCGACGACGCACGAAAAAATCCCACTATTGTGGTCATCATCATTCCTACACCAAGAGGCCGCAAATGTCTGTTTTCTCCCTAAATCCAGCAAACGCAGCCTGTGGCGGCGGCGCTACGAAGTCGTCGCATGATAGAAAGCTTCCGATTCTGCTTTTCGACATCATGGACACAATCGTTCGCGATCCCTTCTACGACGACATCCCCGCCTTCTTTGGGTGAGTTTATGTGTGTCAATTGTGTTTGATTTTGCAATCTCTTGGTCTGAAACATGGATCTAAATTAGGGGATCTTCCTCATGGATTGCAAATCACCTATTTGTGTACTTCGATTGCAAAACACAACTCTGATCTCTGTATGTTTTAGTTTATGTGCTCCCTTTGAAGTTGAAAGTTGTTTTTATACTGTTTGACAGAATGTCTCTGAAGGAACTCCTTCAGTGCAAACATCCTACTGCTTGGCTGGAGTTCGAAAAGGGCCACATTGACGAGGTAATAGTTCGAAAACTGCTAACTTCTCTCTCTATTTCAAACAGAGTTTGATTGTTCTTAATAGCTACCTTTCGAACTACATTATGTGTGTATAACAAGAAGTCGATGCGTTTCTTTCTATGCTTATAATGATCAAATTATCCCTACAGACGGAGCTGGAGAAAATCTTTTTTGAGGACGGCAGATCGTTTGACTTGCAAGGTAAAGCCAATTCTTGTTAGGATAATGACAAACTTTTTGGATTACATTTGCTTTTCAAGAAAAGTATCCTTCTATGAGGCTTTATATTGCTTCCAATATGCTCTTTTTAACGTAGGTCTCAAGGCTTGCATGAGAGACGGATATTCCTACATTGATGGAATCGAAGGACTGCTCAGTTGTCTGAAGAGAAATGGCTATGAGATGCATGCTTGCACTAATTACCCAGATTGGTATTTATTGCACAGAAAGCAAAGCTTAGTTCTCTCACAGCTCTGGCTTTGTTGCCTTTTTTTAATCTCATTTTCTCTTTATTGCAGGTATCAAATGATCGAAGAGAAGTTGAAACTCTCCACCTACTTGTCATGGACCTTCTGCTCATGCACTATGGGTCTGAAATCAAATCTTATTTACTTTCGTATTAGCATTCCCGAAATCCTGGCTTCGATTCAGTCGTAAAACACTGTTCAAATTAAATGCCCAGGAAAAAGAAAGCCTGATGCCGAGTTCTACCTTGATGTTTTGAAGCAACTGAATGTCGAGCGCAGTGATATCATCTTTATCGACGACAGGTATCATTCTCATTATGCTAGACGATTGCACTTCTATTATTTGCATATTATGACTTTCTACAAATGTCACACAGAATGAAAAATGTCACTGCTGCCATTGATGTTGGCTTCAAAGGTATTCAATTCAAGGACGTCCATTCTCTACGAAAGGAGCTCACTCTCTTGGGAGTTGCTAACGAAAACTCAGACACTGCTGCCTCCTGTAAATAACTGCGTTTTCGTGCTATTTTTTACGACTACTATCATCTTACAACAGTTGTACTTTGTGATGAAACAAACATATGTTCATTGCACACTTATTCTTGCATCTTGATTAAAAAAGGTTTTACATCTTCAACTCTGAGAATCACTAATCAGTTCTTGAACAGCTCCAAGCAGTGTTCTTGGTCCAAATTCCTGCTCCAAAACTTCTTGTAATACTCAGCGTAAGTAAAATCCCTATAAACGACTGATAGTGATTCCCCGCCGCTCATGAGCTCCTTTGGAGCACTAATCACCGACCCATCGCAAGGGCATAGGAAGGAAGCCACCGAAAGTCTTGCCTTGTCTGCATTTACCACAGCTCGGTGCCAAACACTTTTGTACTTTCCATTGCTAAGCGCCTACAATCCGTCGCAAAAGCCGTCATCATGATTTATGTATTACAAAATGGCGTATATATACTATACTAGTATTTTATGTACACTCAAATGTGTGTGCTATATAATGTATAATTATATTATATTAATTGTAAAATAATAATTAACTAATAATAATAGAATGGTAAATTCAGTACAAAATTGCCACAACGAAAAAATTGTAGTGGATGGTTTTCGTTCAATTTTTAATATAATTAATCTATATTAATAGACCAAATTATGACGGTTGATACCGAGCACTAAGACTTAATAAGAGTGTATATATGTGTGATGTGTGTGTGTGTGTTCTTGCCTGGATTTGATCTCCTAGATTTACGACGAATGCGCCGGGATGAGGCTTCACAGCGAGCCATCTTCCGTTTATTAGGACTTGGAGGCCCGAGACTTGTAGGTCTTGTAAGAGGATGGTGAGGGCGTTGGGATCCGTATGGGCGGGTAGTCCGTAGGTGAGCTCGGGCTCGGGGCAAGGCGGGTAGTAGTTTACGGCCATGTGTTGGCCTTGCTCGCCTAGTATGCTGGTCAGGGCGTGCTTGTCTAACCCGAGGCTCTCCGATATGTATTCTTGGAGTCTGATGCCGAGTTGTCGGACTTCGTTGCAGTAGTTGCTCACGACGTCCCTATTTGAGACATGTACATATTTATTTACTTTTTATATTTCGAGAGGATTTGTCTGTCGGGTGAATAGGAAAAAGGACCGGGGCGGGTTTGGCGTGCGCTACGACCCGACCATACAAATTATATATACAAATATATTCTGTCTGTCATGTTGGGTTTCAATCAACCTAAACCGAGATCTATGGGTCACAAAAAAAAGGCTTAATTATTTTTTTGGTCCCGTAACTTAGGGGGTGTGGCATTATAGAGTAATTTAGGATGTGGCATTATAGGAACAATAAGTTTTAAAATCTTGCAACTATAGACACTGTACCTGATTTTCCCCCAAAATACATCACGTGCCACGCACGTGAACGATTTGTATATCTGGATTTTCCCCAAAATACATCGCGTGCCACACACATGACTGATTTTTGTACCGAAAGGTCCGACGTGGCGCCAGACCGACGACATGCCCGTTTTACAGAGCATTTTTTTGTGTTTTTTAAATTAATTTCAGACATTGCGCCTAGTCGAATTAATTAATGACGTAGCATTTCTGTAAAACAGGTATGTCATCTGGCCGCCCAAAAAAATTGGCAAAAATGGGCATGTCATCGGTCCGGCACCACGTCAGTTTCCCGGTATAAAGTTCGGCCACGTGCGTGGCACGTGATGTAATTTGGAGAAAAATCAGGTATAATGTCTATGAATTGCACGATTTTAGAACTTAGTCCCTACAATGCCACACCCTAAATTAACAGTCCCTATAATGCCACACACCGTAAGTTACGGGACCAAAAAAATTAACTAAGCAAAAAAAAATGTGTCAAACTTATCTACTTGCCTTGAAAAAAGGTGGGCTGCTCGAAAAGGTGATGACAAGCAGTCTAAGAAATCGGAGAATCTAAGTACATACGACGAACGAACTTACTTGAAAGAAGCGGGAACGCTAGGCCACTCGGGCACGTACTTGTCGAGGGGATAGCAGTGGAGCCGAAGATAGTCCCTCCAGTTGTGCACGGTCTCCTTCCTAACGTTAAAGCTCGTCGATAGCCTCATAGTCTTCGAAGGGTCGTCGGAATACAACTTCATCTTCTCCTCGACAGGCAATCCAAAGAAATCCCGAGCCACCCTCACGACGCCTTCCATGGACTCCTCGGGCACCCCGTGGTTTATCACCTGAAAGAAGCCGAAATCCCGACATGCTTCGCCTATCCTCGCGACCACAGAGCTACGGTCTTCGCACGACAGGTCGATCACGGGAATGTTGTCGCATTCCGAGACCTGCGATAGGTTCGGCCGCTCGTGCTCGGGACGGACGTAGCTCGTTGGGAGGCTCGAGAAGTGGGACCCGCTGATGATGTTTGCTTCCTCCATGGATTTTTAGTAAATACCATTAATGCCCCTCGAGAGACTTCTTCCCGCGTTTCTTCTCGGCGCACGAGAACTAACGTGGCGATGAAGGAAAAGTAGTTTTGTGTATAGTTAGTTAAAAGCACGTCGAGTAAAATATAAAGGAAACATTTTTATAAAAAAAAAAAATGAAAAAGCCTCAATATACCCATGGAATTGTTCTTCTGGCATGCAAGCAACAGATTAATTTTACACTAATAAAAATGAAAAAAAAAAAAAGATAAATTGGAAAAAACAAGGAGATTTCCAGTAGAAGGAATAGGAATACAGTGAAAGTGAAGCGTGTGAAAAGATTAAGGGAAGAAGTGGGTACCTGAGTTTGAGCACTCTTTCATTGGAAAAACGGAGAGATGGGCAGCTTTATATAGAAAAATAAATGGAGAAAATTCACAATAGTCCATGTTGTCACCACATGGAATAATTTAGTCCCGATATTTTACGTATACCAACTTAGTCCTCGATGTTGTTAATTGTAAACTAATTTAGTCTCTCATTTAGTTTGACCGTTAATTAGGCGGAAAATGCCACGTGCCAACATATGATTGACCAGACTAAAAAATCATAAATTACTATAAAAAAAGGGGAAAAATTTCTTAAAAACACCTATAAATTAAAATAAAATAAACAATCAAGAAAAAATAAAAACTTAAATTAACAATAATAAATGAAAATCAAAATTAAAAAGGAGCGACTAAAAAATAAAAATATTAAAGCAAATCAAAATAAACCAGAAAATAAATTCCGGGAGTGCTTTGGAGTCAAAAGCGGGGAACTATTTTGGGGAGTTCTCAAAAATAAATTATAGGTAGTGCTTTGAAAATTATTCTGAAAAGAACCCCACCCCCACCCCTCCTATAACCTAAAATGTAATGTATGTATCTTCTCTTAACTACAAAAGTAAATATCGTTGTGTGCATGGATTTGGAATGAAAGCATAGATCAAGAGGGATGTCAAAAGCCGATAGTTGTTTGGTTCGCAACCTCGCAATCGATCAAGAATGTACTTAATTAGATGTTGAATTTCGTTATTGGGCTTCATATCGGCCCACTTAAGAGAATGGTTGGCCTACATAATTTGATGGGATTTCATTCATAAAACTAATTGGTTGTGGAGTAGCTCATCTACTTATAAATTACTCAATTTCTTCTCAATTATCCGATGTGAAACACGTGTGATTTGTTAGGATTTTATCTATTTTGGTTGGTGATGGGAGGAGTAAGCTGGTATTGGGTAAGCTACATACATCGAAAAAAAATATACAAAAGTCAATATCATTAGTGCCGTCATCTTAGGATTCTACTACAACAAAAAAAGAACTATTTTTAAATGTTACCATAGTTACTTTACTTGGTTGTGGGAATAGCATGCGTAACTGTATACATTTTTAATAAATGATTTATTTTTTCTCCTCCCATTGCTCCTTTGTCTTAGTTAATACACATCAATAATAAACAATGTTAAATTTTAAGAAGATAACATTGTCCGAACATAGTGACGTCAACACCATACGTAACGATTGCGAGTTCTGTGGAGTGACGTGTTTTCGTTTCGTGTTGCGGTTTAATGTAAACTATATTATATATATTGGGCTAAAAGGCATATAACCCCCTCGTAGTTTCGCGAAAATGCACATAAACTCATGTGGTATTTTATTGCACGGTACTCCCTCGTGGTTTAAGTAATGTTGCACCGTACCACCGAAATTGGTCGCACGCGCTCTTATGATGGGTAGGTTGAGTGGGTTGGTGAAGTAATCCACCCACCCACATCAACTACTCCTAATAATATTATTATTATATTACTATTAGTGAAGGTGTTTGCCTATAAATAGGCAATAAGTGATTCATTAAAAAATACACCCAAAACACAAAGTAGAAAGAGAAATAAGAGAGAGATAGAAATAGAGGATAGAGAAAATTGAGGGTTTGTTCGGTATTTGCTCCGACTATAAAGAGAAAGAAAGAGAGAAAAAAATAGAGGGTTTGTTAGGTATTTGCTCCAACTATAAAGAGAGATAGTGAGTGTATTCTCCTTTATAGATTGAGGGGTTATAACCCCTGTTTTTACTCCAATAATAAATTTCTACCTCGCCCGTGGTTTTTTACCCCAAGTTGAAAAGGGGTTTTCCACGTAAATTCCCGTGTCCATTTAATCCTCACAGTCATTTCCAATTTCGTTAAGCTGTCCATTTCGCAACAAGTGGTATCAGAGCCAGCCTTGATTGATATTCTAATTATGCTCTATGGTTGCAGCTTTGTCTGATCTTCCACATAGAAGGGTAATTTTGTCTAGAAAGCTAGTCGCTACCCTTTCTGCAAATTATCTGATCAGTACTATTTGGCTGGACTGTTGAATTTCTCCGACGATAGCGACGTGGGAAAAAATGGCAGCTAAAAATGAAATTGAGAAATTCAACGGGAGAAACTACTCACTGTGGAAAATGAGGGTTAAGGCAATTTTACTCAAAGAAAATTGTCTGGAGGCGATCACTGGCAGACCAACAACAATCACAAGTGACGCCAAATGGAGGAAGATAGACGGAAGGGTCATCGCCAATATTCATCTGACATTAGCAGATGATATATTATCAAGTCACTCCACAGCCGAATTTTTCTGAAAAGAAAATTATATCATCTATGAATGGAAGAACCTTCTTCTGTGACCGAGCACATCAACAAGTTAAATACTCTATTCTCTCAACTTAAAGACTTGGACTACAAAATAGAGCCAAGTGAACGTGCTGAGCTTCTTCTACAAAGCCTGTCAGACTCCTACGTTCAACTCGTCATCAATATGAGCAACAACCAAGCTGCGGGAAAACTTATCTTCGATAATATTGCAGCTGCGGTTCTCGAAGAAGAAAGTCGGTGCAATAACAAAGAAGACAAGCTGGTAATGTCCCAACAGGCGTAAGCATTGACGGTGAGAGGGCAAGATTGGGAGCACGTGGTTCAAATGTGAGCCGAAAACGAACAAGACCCGGAGAGTCTGGTCCAGGTGGGAGTCAAAAACGGTAAAGCCTTGTTACGAGAAATAAGAAGGCTATAAAATGTTACCATTGTGGCAAGAAAGGTCATCTGAAGAAAGATTGTTGGGCTCTAAACAAACATCCCAATGCCCAAGGAAACGCCGCCAACACTACCGACGATGGAATTGCCTTGGTGTGTGAAGCCGCAGCCACTATCGCTGAAAAGGAAAGATTCAACGACGTGTGGTTCATTGACTCAGCAGCTACTTTCCACATGACCTCTCGAAAGGAATGGTTTCATCAATATGAGCCAACCTTTGGAGGATATGTCTACAGCTGCAATGACCAAGCGCTGAAAATTGTCGGGGTGGGTACGGTCCAAATAAAGATGTACGACGTCACTGTGCGTATCATTCATGATGTCTGACATGTGGAGGGCTTGAAGAAAAATCTGTTGTCCGTAGGGAAATTGGATGATCTTGGTTTCAAAATTGAATTGGAAAACAAGATCATGAAGGTATCCAAAGGAGCACTGGTGGTGATGAAGGGAGAAAAGATAGCTGCAAATCTATACACGCTGAAGGGAGAGACTATGCAAGAAGGGCAAGCATCTGTTGCTACAACAAGTTCAAGCGAAAAGTCTACAATGACTTGGCATAAGAAACTTGGTCATATACCTGAACAAGGCATGAAAATTCTTGCGCAAAAGAATCTACTTCCTGGTCTCACGACGGTGATGCTACCATTCTGCGAGCATTGTATTGTGAGCAAGCAGCATCGCCTGAAGTTCTCCACTTCAAATTATAGAAGCAAAGAAACTCTAGAATTGATCCACTCTGACGTATGGCAAGTACCGGTTGCATCCCTGGGAGGAGCCAACTACTTCGTATCATTAACAGACGACTACTCCAGGAGATGCTGGGTGTATCCAATCAAGAAGAAGGATGAAGTGTTTCCTATCTTCAAAACATACAAGGCGCGAGTTGGACTTGAAATCGGAAGAAAAATCAAGTGTCTCCGGAAGAATTCACGAAATTCTACAAAGATGCGGGCATCAGAAGACAGTTCACCACGGCTTACACTCCACAACAAAATGGAGTGGCAGAGCGGTTGAATTGGACCGTATTGGAAAGAACAGGGGCTATGTTGAGAACTGCGGGCCTGAAAAAGAAGTTCTGGGCGGAAACGGTCTGTACTGCCTGTTATGTGGTGAATCGGGCTTCATCTACTGCTATAGAGATGCGAACACCGATGGAAATGTGGACTGGTGCACCTGCAGACTATTCAAGCCTCCATATATTTGGAAGTTCAACGTACGCGATGTATCACAACCAAGAAATGACAAAGTTGGATCCAAAGTCTGAGACATGCCTATTCTTGGGGTACGCTGATGGAGTAAAGGGGTATCGCTTGTGGGATCTCACTGACCGCAAAGTGATTATCAGCAGAGATGTTATCTTCTTGGAGGATGGTGATCAAGAGCAAGTTGAAAATGATAGCAGTCAAAATGCGTGACAAAGACTACACTGATGAAGAGAAAATTGGAGCAATATAATTCTTCTGATGCTGAGCCGGCGCACGAAGAGCTCGACCCAGTCGAATCTGAAGTACCGGATCTCTGGCGGTCATCACGCGAGCGTAGGCCGCCAAGTTGGCACTCATATTATGTGATAGAGAGCAATCTTGCATACTGTTTTCTAACGGAGGATGGAGAGCCAACCACTTTCCAAGAAGCACTGAATAACTCAGATGCGACTGTGAATTTCAGCGATGCAAGAGGAAATGGAAGCAATCTATAAAAATAGGACATGGGAGTTGGTGCCATTGCCGCAAGGAAACCCATTGGCAACAAATGGGTGTACAAATCAAGCGGAATGGTGATGACCAGGTAGAGCGATACCGTGCTAGACTGGTTGTAAAAGGATATGCTCAGAAAGAAGGGATTGACTTCAACGAAATTTTCTCACCGGTGGTTCAACTTACAACAGTCATGGTGGTCTTGTCAATGTGTGCTACATTCGACTTGCATCTTGAGTAGCTGGACGTTAAAACAACATTTCTCCATGGTGATCTGATGAAGAAATATATATGCTTCAACCAGAAGGTTTCGAGGAACAAGGAAAAGAAGATCTGGTTTGCAGATTGATCAAATCTCTCTATGGGCTCAAACAAGCACCTCGATGCTGGTATAAGAGATTTGACTCCTTCATAATGAGTCTTGGCTACAACAGGCTATACTCAGATCCTTGTGCATATTTCAAGAGATTTGGCGATGACGATTTCATCATGTTGCTGTTGTACGTCGACGATATACTGGTAGCAGGAACAAAGGTCGTATCACCAACTTAAAGACTCAACTAGCTAGTGAATTCGAACTGAAGGACTTGGGGCTAGCAAACAAAATCCTTGGTGTGCAAATATCTCGAGACAAAAGCAAGCGGAAGATGGCTTTCCCAGAAGAATTATTTGAAGAAAATCCTGCGGAGATTCAACATGCAAGATAGTAAGCCAATATCTACCCCTCTTGCTGCTAATTTCAAGTTATCCTCTGAGATGTGTCCTAGCGATGAAGACGAGAGGATAGAGATGTCTCGACTGCCATATGCATCGGCGGTAGGAAGTCTAATATTCGCAATAATCTGTACTAGACCAGACATCGCCCATGCAGTGAGAGTTGTTAGCCGATACATGTCCAACCCTGGCCGGGAGCACTGGACTGCTGTTAAGAGGATTCTCAGATATATCAAGGGAACCTCGGACCTTGCCTTATGTTACGGAGGTACAAATTTTACTGTCCATGGTTTTGTTGATGCAGATTATGCAGGTGAACTTGATAAAAGCAGATCCACAACCGGATATGTGTTTAATCTTGCTGGCGGTGCTGTAAGCTGGGTTTCAAAACTGCAGTCCATTGTTGTGACGTCAACAACGGAAGCAGAATATGTTGCAGCTACGCAAGCCAGTAAAGAGGCAATATGGTTGAAGATGTTGCTGGAAGAACTCGGCCACTAACAGGAGAATATTGTTCTCTATTGTGATAGACAGAATGCGTTGCATCTTGCAAGGAATCCAGCATATCATTCAAGAACCAAACACATCCGGGTCCAATACCACTTTGTTCGTGAACAAGTGGAAGAGGGGACTGTGGACATGCAAAAAGTTCACACTGCGGATAATCTGACAGACTACATGACCAAGGCAATTATCATGGACAAGTTTATGTGGTGTCGTTCCTCATGTGGATTGACAGAATCTAAGCAATATGCAAAGGAGAGCTAGAAGAATGGTAAGATCTGATTGGTCATTAATCAAATCTTCAAGTGAGAGATTGATGGGTAGGTTGAGTGGATTGGTGAAGTAATCCACCCACCCACCTCAACTACTCCTAATAATATTATTATTATAGTAATATTATTATTATTATTATTATTATTATTATTATTATTATTATATTACTATTAGTGAAGGTGTTTGCCTATAAATAGGCAATAAGTGATTCATTAAAAAAATACACCAACAACCAAAGAAAGGAAAGAAGAGAGAGAGGGAGAAAGAAAGAAAAAAAATAGAGGGTTTGTTAGGTATCTGCTCCAACTATAAAGAGAGATAGTGAGTGTTTTCTCCTTTATAGATTGAGAGGTTGTAACCCCTGTTTTTACCACAGTAATAAATTTCTACCTCGCCGTGGTTTTTTACCCCAAGTTGAAAAGGGGTTTTCCACGTAAATTCCCGTGTCCATTTAATCCTCACAGTCATTTCCAATTTCGTTAAGCTGTCCATTTCGCAACATCTTACTGCAGTTGGGTTAAGCTTGGACCACGTTATTTACTGTTAAATGACTAGAATAACCCCAACTATTCACATTCCTTTCAAATGATAACCCTCGGCCCTTTGCACGGCGCCAAAGACAATTTTCCATAGGATGTTTTTTGCACTGGATGTTGCTTCAAAGTGACAAGTAATTAGGATTGACAATGACGGCGATGCAGCGGTTGGGTTATATTTACAGGGCATAATGGTTCTATATTTTAGTTGGCCGTTCGCCTAAATTTGATCGGATAGGGAAAGTACGCAACATTAGTTAACTGTAAAAACGTGGTCCACGCTTAACCCACCTGCAATAAGAGCGCGTGTAACCCAATTTCGGGCAAAACTGCTGCCGGGGGTACGGTGCAACATAGTTAAACCACGAGGGGGTACCTTGCAATAAAAGAATCACAGGGGTTTATGTGCATTTTCGCGAAACCATGAGGGGATTATATGCATTTTAGCCTACATATTGTATGTTTAATCTCCCTCTTACGTATGCGAATGTATACCGTTTATGTATGAGGTCATCTCCAACCGAAAAATTCTTTCTCGAAAGCAAATTATCCTGAAACTCAATATGCATTAATTCTTCTCCAACCATTAAACTCATTCACAAACTCAAAGAAATATTTTTGCAATATTCTCTTTCGCATCAACTTTTATAATTTGTCAATACGACCCAAATATTTTACAACTTTTCAATATTACTCACATAATAAATAAATAACTGATATTTTCTTAGACTCAATTTTTTAATAAATATTTTAAATATTTTTTACAATTTTGAACACTATTAATGTGGTATATTAATAAACATAATAAGAAACTAATTATAAAGTTTACTATATTTTGTATGGTTGCTTTGTGAGAGTTAAAAAATTTATGCGTTGATGTCAAATGTAAACGCATGCATGCGTTTATAGGAGAGAAAATGACATAAATCCATTTTCGGTATGCGTTTGAGTGTTGGTTGGAGTATTGTTTATGTTTACGTCTCATTATTGGTATTGGTTGGAGATGGTCTCAAATAATGCCAAACCGCGTGTCTTAGCTATCATTGGTGCTTGCAATATCTTTCAAAAATAAAAATCATATTTCTAAAGGCATAATTAAAATTCTGGATTGCTATTCACCGCCCCCTTTTTCCTAGTCACCGTCCCCTAAAGGGCTGAAAAAAAGACCTTTTTGCCCTTTTGAATTAAATTTTTTATTTGAAGTCCTTTTCCAGACAACAATTTTCGTATCGCAATCAAACATTCGAATCAGACTAAAACAAAACAAAAAAAAACGTTCAAATGGCAATCAAACATTCAAATCAGACTCAAACAAAACAAAACAAATTAACGTAAAACTCGTACGTATGTGAATTATCGAACTTGATTCGATCACGCACCAAAAAAGTCCCGACCGAAAAACAATATCGTCTTTTCGGGCCGGACGGAAAAATAATTTCTGCCACATCAAGGCAGGACCGAAACATAATTTCGGTCGTACCTTGAAGTGGCCGAAAACTTTTCGGCCCTAATGGTTACGACTAAAATTACCTTTCGGTCGAGACTGGTCCGACTGAAATTAAGTTTCGGTCTGGATAGCTCTGACCGAAATTTCGTTTCGGTCGAAACCGTCGGGGCCGAAAATATATTTCGGCTGGCACCTAATATGGCCGAAATATCTCTTCGGCTGAGTATATTTATTTATTTTATTTAGTTCGATTATTTAATTAGATTATTTAATTAGATTATTTAATAGGATTATTTAATTAGATTATTTAATAGGATTATTTAATAGGATTATTTAATAGGATTATTTAATTGGATTATTTAATTGGATTATTTAATTAGATTATTTAATAGGATTATTTAATTGGATTATTTAATTCGATTATTTAATTGGATTATTTAATTGGATTATTTAATTGGATTATTTAATTCGATTATTTAATTGGATTATTTAATTCGATTATTTAATTAGATTATTTAATTGGATTATTTAATTCGATTATTTAATTCGATTATTTAATTGGATTATTTAAAAGAGAAAAATATTCCAAACATAAATAGTACAAACATAAATTACGCGAAGCATAAAGAAAAAAAAATAACACTTCATGTGGCATTGCGCCAGCGGTGGTTGAGCTCGTCCAGCTTCTCTCTGTACTGGTCTGCAATTAAAAATATATTAAAAAAAAATCGGCCGAAATCATGTTTCGGTCGGATTTGGTACCGACCGAAACACAATTGTCGTGCCCTTGGCGATCAAAACACAATTTCATATCCGCTTGCTTACCTGCTGAAATGACATATCGGTTAATAGGATTTCTGACGGATTTTGACACGAAATACCAAAATTATTCCGAAACCACTATATAAATATTTTTGCTTATGGGGTATAGTAACTCAATTAAATAATCTTGTCTCCTAATATAGAAACTCATACAATAATACACTACCTCGGGAAAAAATTCATTCTGTATCTTGGTTACGGGACAAAATATCAATTCGGCCCTTTAATATTTGAGGGGTCAAGATTGAAGAAATGAATGTTGTGGCTATTTGTATTTTAATATATAGAAGAAGAAAATCGAATATAATGACGACGCTGCATTTGGAATTGAACATCTACACGATCACAACTCATGCATTTCGCACTTATCTACATCAAATCCAAAGTTATACTTATCTTCATATCTCATTCCAACGGTGGATCGAAACAAAACAGTCCAAGAAAAAATAAAACTTACAGTATATAGTTTATTATCTTATCTTGAGAATATTATTTCATATATAATATAATATATTCACAATAAAATGATATTTCAAAAGAAAAGCTACAGAACCCGATTAAAGTTTTTAATGTTGAAAAATATCATACAAAGATTTCACAACATGAATGTTCGGGAAAAAAATTTGTACTTTTCCAGCTAAATTTTTTATTAAGTAGTATATTATAGTTTAGTTTATTCTAACTTTTCTTGCATATCTCAAATTATTTTATAGCTCTGCTCGTGCTTTCAGCCCGCTGTCTCAATATCATTGTTAACCCCTAACTTGACGGAAATTGAAATACCTAAATAATTAAAAAATAATAAGTAAAGCCACATTCATATTAACAACTATTGGTCTTGCACTCTCTTACGTGTGCAACTATTAAAAAATGAAAAAATAAATTTTTCTAAGTGTCATGGTGGTGTCATGTAATGTAGTGGGTGATTTATATTTTTATTACTGTTTGTATACTAGAACAGCTGAATTACAAACTAAATCACATAAATGTGAATCATGACAGTAAGCAAAAAAGGAAAAAAAAAAAAAATACAGACTAGAGTCGAATTCGTCGACTCGTTAGTCGTTTGGTTATATAGAAACGTTTTAACTACAAAACAAGCATTATCATGCATCATCCACGTATACATAAATCATCCAACCGCCGCAAGAAGACAAAACTAAATAAAATAATATGTTAATATTTTATTATAATATTATTTTTTATATATATTAATTTAATAAACGGTTCGTATTGAAGGGCAAGCGACAGATTCTCCCGCCGGTTTCGAGCGGTCCAGAAGAGCTGAAGACATCTATAAATAGGCTGAAGTTCTTCAGTTATTATCATCCCAAATCAAGTTAGAAGAATTCAGTGAGAGAGAATAGTGAGAGAAAAACTTACTAGGGTCGATAAGGTTGAGAGCGGATTTAGTTTTACTGGGGTAGTTAGGAGTATGTTCAAATGCATTACCCGGGTGGGTAAGGGGTCTCGAGTTTGGGTTTAAACACGAGCGTTAAATTTGTACGGCGTAATATTCTAAATTAGCAAAGCAGATGCTTTGCGTGGAGCTAGGCGGTATTGGCCGAACCACGTAAAAATCTCGTGTTTCGTATCGGTGTCATTTCGATTTTATACTGTCCAGATAAAAATGTCACGGGTCCAAAATAAACCTTCTGCTAGGGCCGAAATAATACCGTCCAACCCAACAAGTGGTATCAGAGCCAAGGCTAATTGTTATTCTGAGTATGCTCTGTGGTTGCAGCTTTGTTTGATATTCCACACCAGAAAAGATATCAAGAATGTTTATCGTTACGGGGGAGCATCTCTGGAAGGATAATGGCGACGGAAAGCAGTTTCAAAGTGCGGCAGTTTGATGGTACGGGAAGTTTCACTTTATGGCAGAGAAGAGTGAATGATATACTTGTCAATCAAGGCTTGGCTAAAGCTTTGAAAGGGGACGCGACAAAGTCGGAGAAAATGACGAATGAAGACTGGGAGGATTTGGGGTCAAGATGTGTCAGCACAATCCATTTGTACATTGTGGATAACATTATTATTAATGTTGTTGATGAGGATTCTGCACCAGACTTGTGGGTGAAGTTGGAGGAGCTGCACATTGGGAAAAACTTAGTCACACAGTTAGATCTGAAGCGGGAGCTATACCGGCTCAAGATGGAGGAAGGTGAAAATCTCATGGATCATATTAACGTGCTCAACGGACTTGTGGATCAACTTATAAAAGTTGACGTAAAGTTAGAGGAAGAGGATAAGACCTTTTACTTCTTACCTCGCTTCCTGATTCTTATGATAATTTGGTCACAACCATCTTGTACGGAAAGACGACAGTGAAGATGGTGGATGTTCAATCAACTCTTTTGGCGCATGAAAAGAGGAGACTATCAAATTACGGGGATAGCCAAAATTCAATGCTGGCTATTCACGGGGAGAATCGTAAGGAAAGTTCCGCACCAGGGAATTTAGAGGTAGCAGCAGGTCCAAATCAAATGGCGGGAAAGGCATCGTGTTCTACAAGTGTGGTGAGCCGGACACATAGAGAAACTGTCCGACTTGGAGGAAGGACAGAAATGGCGAGAAAAATTTCACAACGATGGTAGCAGAAGATTATCTTGGAGACGTTCTCACTGTCTCCAATGATGACACTCGTTCTTAGGATGAATGGATATTAGATTGGGGGTAGAAGTACCGTGTTTGCTTCGAGAGAAAACACTTTGATACGTTCCGAAAAATACGCAGGAGTTTGCTTCATGGCTGATGGATATCGTCGCGATGTTCGCGATGTTGGAATGGTAAAAATCAAAATGGTTGACGGAGCAGTGCACAATTTTGGTGGTGTGATCTTTGTCTCGAAATTGCTCAAGAATTTAATATCCTTGAGCCAATTAGATTCCAAGGGCTATGGGAGGTTCATAGCAGGGAGACTGTAAAATCACTTGGCGGAAAGGTCCTACTGAAGGGAGAAGAGCGTTGAGGTTTGTATCGTCTGGGCCGGAGTGTGGTTCATAATACTCTACCTTCGATGAGTTCACAAAAATCGCACGCGCGTGGTGGAAATGCAGACGACGGTGAGAAGGGAAGTCCTGCTGGGGAAGGGGTTGCATCGAAGTCCCTCTTCAATCAACGGGTAGAGTCGATTCGACAGCTGCACATAGGATTGGCCGGGGGTGAATAAGTGGGTAGGACCTGAATTCTTGATTCAGATATGTGTAGCTTGTACAAGGAAGGCCAATGGACGCTCGTGGTAATTACGAAGAGGTTACTCTCAAACAGACTCGTTGGAATGAGCTTTTGGAGAAAAGATGTTGTATGAGGCTGGATGGAAAGAATTGTTGAGATCCAGCCGCCGCAAGAAGACAAAAATAAAATAAAATAATATTATTAATATTTTATTATATTTATTTTATATATATAATAATTTAATGAACAGTTCATATTGAAGGACGACGCGGCAGATTCCTGGCCGCCGGTTTCGAGCGGTCCAGAAGAGCTGAAGACATTTATAAATAGGCTGAAGTTCTTCAGTTATTAAGTGAGAAGAATTCAATGAGAGAGAAATAGTGAGACAAAAACTTATCAGGGTCGATAAGGGTGAGAGCGAGTTTAGTTTTATTGAGGTAGTTGGGAGTAAGTACAAATACATTACCCGAGTGGATAAGGGTCTCGAGTTTGGGTTTAAACACGAGCGTTAAATTTGTACGGTGTAATATTCTCAATATAGTAAAGCTGGTGCTCTCCATGGAGGTAGGTGGTATTGGCAAACCATGTAAAAATCTCGTGTTCTCTATCGGCGTCATTTCGATTTTATACTGTCCAAATAAAATTATCGCGGGTCCAAAATAAACCTTTGATGGACCCGAAATATTACCGCTCAATGGATTCGGGTATTTGAGCGAAATTGTTTTTTTTTTTTTAAATTATGAATTTCAAAATCGTAATTTCAAATCCAAATTCACTGTTTGGCAAATGATAGGATTTAGAAATTCGGATTTCAAAACAGAGCTTGACTCGAGCTCGTGAAGCTCGTCGAACTCGAATTCTAACTTTTTTTAAAATAATTTTAAAGAGTACAAAATAAAATAAAATAAAATTCATGAATAATATATAAAACAAGCTCGTGAGCCGGCTTGCGAGCTTTCGAGAGCCCACGAGTGAGCTCGAGCTCGAGCCGGCTCATTCGCGAACCCGTGACGAGCTCGACCTTGACAAGAGCTCGTCAAGCTCGAGCCGGCTCATTCGCGAATCATGACAAGCTCGAGTCGGCTCATCGAGCTTGCACATCGGCTCGACTCATCGTCCACCTCCTAATTATTATTATTATTATTATTATTATTATTATTATTATTATTGTTATTATTATTTTTATTATTATTATTATTATTATCATTATTATTTTTATTATTATTATTATTATTATATTATTATTACTATTATTATTATTGTCATTATTATTATTATATTTTTTCATTATTAATATTTATTATTATTATACTATTATTGTTATACTATTATTATCATTATTATAAGTTTTATCCTTTACGAAAAACTCGTTACGTGCTCAGCTTTGTATTTCGAAAACGGACAATTTGATACGGAATTCAAATCCGACGAATTATAAGAATTTGGATTTCCTCTCGGATTTGGACAAAATCGAAATCCAAACTGGTGCGATTGTCAAACGGATGATTTGGGCGAAATCCGGATTTTAAATCGAAATGCGGAACAAACAGGGCACTAGAAGAATTTACGTTTTAAATGTGATAAATCTCTGCGTGATAGCAAGGAAAAAATGGCTGAGCATCCCCTAGAAAATTCTTAAACTATTATTCCTTTTTAATATAATTCTCGCAATTCTATGATACGACATACACGACAAAGGCGTGGTTCATAATACAACAAAATATATAATAATTTGTTCATGCTCGTGACACGACTACAACTAGCGTGACAAAAAATATCCGGAAACCGGATTTCGATTCGGTATTCGGTTTTCAAATCCGAAAAAATGGATATCCGGTTTTAAAAACGGAATCGAATATTCGATTCGATTCGACTACAATGATTTGTCTAAAATTTGGATATCCGGTATCCGATTTTATATGTACAAAATAAAAAAAAAAATAGACCACAAAGAAATATGAAGGTTCAAAAAGGAAAAAGAAATCCTCCAAGTAGAATATTTAAATTTATATTATTTTATTATTGCAAAAAATCTTTGTTTGAGAACTGAAATAAAAAAACATAAAAACATCGACATGCAAGTTAAGAACTTAATGTGAAATTATGGTACTTTGTTTATTATTTACTATTTAAATTTGAATAATAAATTTGAATTACTATATGTAGAAATTCTTATATGAAAAATTATATTTCTTTATTGTTATAGGAACCAAAAAAATGATTTTGAAAAGAAAATTATAAGGAAATTTAAAAATCGGATGCAGATATCCTGTTTAAATATCCGAATAATGCGGATATCCGATTTTCGGATATCCGATTAAAAACCGACCAGATACGAATATCATTTTTAGATATCCGAAATTTCGGATTTCGGATCAGGTTTTGCTCGCCCCACCCACAAGTCAACTCCATGAATGTTACATAACTACAGAAGAGCTACACCTCAAAAAATTCTTTTTCTTTTTTTATATATAATTAAATAAATGGTGTTTGATTTATTTAATGTTAGCCGTCTTGAGTCTTGACGGTGGAACTCTTGCGTCTATTATTTGGGCTGCCGACCACTTAATTTGAATATGCTTTCTATTCAAGTATAATTACTCTTCGATTTAGGTCTTTGAATTTAATAATTATAAAATGACAATTACCTCATACGTGGGAATGAAATGTTTTATCTACTCATTATTTCTCGGATGATATAGTCGAAAATATTAACTACTCAAATGTCTAGCGAATGAAATTTGCGTAATAATCTTCTCCAAAATTCCCCATCTACAATACTGACAAAGAAAAAAAAATTCCTTCCATATCTCGATAAGAGATAACCCCACAATAAATAACCTTCCACAATATTAATTATCCTAATATTTAAATCTATTGAACGGAAGTCTAAGGTAGTAAGTCAAGGTCAACCAACATATACAAACAATCAATGTTTCTCTACAAAAACGTGTTGGAAGGGGCAAGACTCGGTCATAGTGGTGCTATGCTGTCTGCTAAACATTCCAAATTACGACTATTATTCGTTAGTGTCAGTTGTATTCTACTCCACACATCATATCAAATCTGAATTCGACTTATGTCCCAGTAACAAAGTAACGATAATTTTTTTCCTTTAAAAAATTATTTGAAGTACTTAATCATTGGTAAACGATGGTCACGAAGTTTTTGTATTTAACTGAGCAAGAGGACCAATTAAGCCCACCAGCGAGAGAAAGAAGCCCACAAAACTGAATATTCAAAAACTTTGTGCCGCCAATGATACCGATGCTAAATATGCGTTTATGCGCGGAATTCGATGTGAAAAGAAAAGAAAAATGTAATGGTATTCATCAGATCATTATACGTTAAGCTTCGTGCGTCGTATCACTGCACGCTTTTTGTCTTTTCCACCTCGAATTCCGCATACGATACACACCATAACATTTAACCAACTATGAATTACATTGTGTTTATTGTGTTGGAAAAATTGACACCCATTTTATTTTATTTTCTTTTCAGAATTACTTTTATTATATCGCAAATTTACTACAAAATAGGCAATTTATTTATGTGAATTATACTAATAATATGCGCACGGACAAAAACGAAATAGAAATTAAGTATATTATCCTCATAAATGAAAAAGAAGTCGAACGCATAATTTGAACTCAGCTAGAGTACGTTGTTTAACTGGGACATCACCATCATTTTTGCAAATGGTCATCGGACGTTCTGGTAGCACAAAGAAATGGATCGATTCCAAGCGGTTGACGGAGCAGTATGCATTTTGGTTGGTGTGACGTGTCCCAAAGTTGCGAGAATTTACTATTCTTGAGCCAGTCAGATTCCAAGGCTATGGGTTTTCATAGTAGGGGGAGTTTGGAAAATCACACATGGCGGAATGATCCTACCAAAAGAGAGAAGAGTGCAAAGGTTTGTATCGTCTGGACGTGAGTATGGTATATAATACTCAGACTTCGATGGGTTCACGAAAATCGCGCGCGTGGTATCAGACGATGGTGCGAAGGAAAGTCCTGCTGGTGAAGGGGTTGCATCGAAGTTCCTCTTCGGGAATCGACGGGTCGAGTCGGTTCGACAAAGCTACACTTGGCTGCTGAATGAATCAAGTGGGTAGGACTGGAACTCTTGATTCGGATTATGTGTAGGTGCTACAAGGAAGGCCAATGGACGTTCGTGGTATTTACGAACGGGTTACTCTCATTCTCGGGTTCGCTGGAGTGCTCTAAAGAAGGTGCTGATGTTGAAAAGGGGAGAATTGTTGACTTTTCAACAATAAATACACACACATGCGAGAGATTAAGGAATTCAATTTGATTTTTTCGTCATTCTTGCATGTAGAGCTGCCTATATAAAGGGACGTAGAGATCACTTGTAAAATCACCCCAAAAACAAAGCAACGAGAGAGAGGGTGAAGTGAGAGAGAGAGAGAGAAATGAGAGGGAAAAAGAAAAGAAAAAAGGAAAATCTTGTCCGGGTGGATAAGGGTGAGAGTGGTGTGTAGTTTTTACTAGGTAGTTGAGAGTTGGTACAAAAACATTACTCGAGTGGGTAAGGGGTCTCGGGTTTTTGGTTTAAACACGAGTGTTATTTTGTACGGTGTAATATTCTCAAATATAGTAAAACTGTTGTCTCTCCGTGAATGTAGGCGGTATTGGCCGAACCACGTAAAAATCTCGGTGTTCTCTCGGTGTCATTTCGGCTTTAATTAATATCCCGATAAATTTTCGCGGGGTTCAAATACAACTACCGCTGGTCCGGAATTAAATATTACCGCTCAACCCCAACAAGTGGTATCAGAGCAAAACCCTGCTGGTATTCTGAGTATGCTCTGTGGTTGCAGTTGTGTCTGATCTTCCACATCAAAAAAGATATCAGAAGAGAACATCGATCGGGGGGAGCCAGTGTCAGAGCGAGGTTCAACGAGGTGATGCCTTGTGCTATGATGGTACAAGATGGTTATCGTTGATATGATGCTCGGTATCGGGCAGAGCTTGTGCGGCGGTGGAGTTTTGGCGAGTTTTGGCAATAGTGGTGTGAGGCAGGTCGTTAGCCTTTCCTGGGAAATATCTGATCAGTACTATTTGGGCCGGACTGTGAAATATCTGCAAGAATAATAACGACGGATGACAGCAAAGTGCGACAATGTGCTGGTGCGGGAGGTTTCACTCTTTGGCAGAGAAGAGTGAAGGATGTGTTCGTCAAGGCTGGGGTGATAAGCTTTGATGGGAGACGAGGAAAGTTGGAGTAAATGACAGAAATTTTGGGGTCAAGATGTGTCAGAGAGGAAGAAGTAAGGCCCTTTTGCTTCTTACCTCGCTTCCTGATTCTGGTGATAATTTGATCACAACCATTCGGTACGAGACGGTGCAGACGGTGGATGGTGGAGTCAACTCTTTTGGAGCAAGAAATGAGAAGGCGATCAAATTATGGTGATAGTCGGGCGTTGACTATTTTTCAGAGTGAATCATAGAGGAATGTGATACGCCAAGGAATTTGGGACAACAGCAGGTCCAAATCCAGGTGGCGGGAAGGGCATGTGATGTTGCACGTATGGTGAGCCGGGACACATCAGGAGAAATGTCCGACTTGGAGGAAGAAGGACAAGCGGCTAGGAAAATTCCACAACGGAGGTAACACACAGTTTATCTTAGAGACGTTCTCACAGTCTCTAATGATGGCGCTCGTTCTCAGGAAGAAAGATATTAAATTCGGGTTTGCTCCAAGAGAATATTTTGATGCGTTTCGGAAAATGCGAACGGTTTTTCGATCTCCATGGGCCGATGGATATCGTTGTGTTGTTCGGTTTGTTGAACGGAGAAGATCAAAATGGTTGACGGAGCAGTATGCATTTTGGGTGGTGTGACGTGTCCCAAAGTTGCGAGAATTTACTATTCTTGAGCCAGTCAGATTCCAAGGCTATCGGTTTTCATAGCAGGGGTAGTCTGGAAAATCACACATGGCGGAATGATCCTACCAAAAGAGAGAAGAGTGCAAAGGTTTGTATCGTCTGGACGTGAGTATGGTATATAATACTCAGACTTCAATGGGTTCACGAAAATCGCGCGCGTGGTATCAGACGATGGTGAGAAGGAATGCCCTGCTGGTGAAGGGGTTGCATCGAAGTTCCTCTTCGGGAATCGACGGGTCGAGTCGGTTCGACAAAGCTGCACTTGGCTGCTGAATGAATCAAGTGGGTAGGACTGGAACTCTTGATTCGGATTATGTGTAGGTGCTACAAGGAAGGCCAATGGACGTTCGTGGTATTTAAGAACGGGTTACTCTCATTCTCGGGTTCGTTGGAGTGCTCTAAAGAAGGTGCTGATGTTGAAAAGGGGGAGAATTGTTGACTTTTCAACAATAAATACACACACATGCGAGAGATTAAGGAATTCAATTTGATTTTTTCTTCAAGTGACGCATGCAATGATGATTCTTGCATGTAGAGCTGCCTATATAAAGGGACGTAGAGATCACTTGTAAAATCACCCCAAAAACAAAGCAACTAGAGAGAGGGTGAAGTGAGAGAGAGAAAAATGAGAGGGAAAAAGAAAAGAAAAAAGGAAAATCTTGTCCGGGTGGATAAGGGTGAGAGTGGTGTGTAGTTTTTACTAGGTAGTTGAGAGTTGGTACAAAAACATTATCCGAGTGGGTAAGGGACTCGGGTTTTGGGTTTAAACACGAGTGTTATTTTGTACGGTGTAATATTCTCAACTATAGTAAAACTATTGTCTCTCCGTGGATGTAGGCGGTATTGGCCGAACCACGTAAAAATCTCGGTGTTCTCTCGGTGTCATTTCGGCTTTAATTAATATCCCGATAAATTGTCGCGGGGTTCAAATACAACTATCGCTGGCCCGGAATTAAATATTACCGCTCAACCCCAACAGGTTTAGGGGTAATTTGAATCCAACCAAATGCGTTGAATTTGTAATATCACGCTTCGAAAATTCTTATCGTATTGATCATTCGTATGTATTTTTTAAGATACAAGCGAGCCTATTTATCCAAGTGGTTCCGAGCTAAATATGGTATGTAGTCGTTGCATGTTTATCAAGGTAATTGATCTTGATTGTCTTGATTTGCTTGATTGGACTCCTTGATAATTTCTTGATATCCTTAGTTTACCCCTTGATAAGTTTGTGATTTATTTTCCTGATCTTCAACTCTCCCCCTCAAGTTGGGCTTGAATAAGTTGATTAAGCCCAACTTGTAAAGTATGTCTTCGAACGTTCGAACGTCAACTGCGTTAGTATAGATATCCGCCAGTTGTTTTTTGTTAGTGAGGAATGCTGTTTCTACTTCTCGACTTTGTATTTTTTCTCTGACGAAGTGACAATCTACTTCGATGTGTTTTGTCCGCTCATTAAATATAGGGTTTGTCCTTTCTCCCAAGAGTTACATAGGATTGGCTCGCCCTTCCACTTGACTAAATAGTCGAATGGGGCGTTCGGACTCTCCGTCCTCCTCTAGGATGGTTTTCGAGTTGGTGACCTGGTGGGAGTTTCATATATATTTCCTCATCCAGGTAACCTTGTAGAAAGACGTCTGTGAGAGACTCCAGCCAGAGTTGATACCCGCAGCTAAGAGAATTCTAACATTGTTCTTTTTGTAACTGGTACAAATGTTTCTTGATAATCAATTCCATGTGTTTGTGTAAAGCCCTTACATCCTATGGGTTTTTGTCTCTCGTAGAGGTGTGATGTTCCAAGTCTGATTACGTTCAAGAGCTTCAAGTTTTTCCTTCGTGGCCTTAAGCCGTTCAGGTTTTTTATTTTCTTCTTCAAGTTATGAGGTTCGATTGTTTGATCGATGTTGCTTAAAAAAGTGTCATATGAAGGTGAAATTTTATTATATGTTATCAGTCTTGGATTGGGTAAGTCACCCGATTAGTTACATTAGTGTCTTAGTTTTTGTGGTGGTCTAGTATTTCGAGTGGATCTCCTTAGATTTTGAGGTTCAATCGTATCTCCCCCTGAATTTGATATCGGGTCTATTTGTTTCGTTAGTTTCTTAGAGATTTATTTCTTCATTTAGTTCTGGTAAAAGTCTATATATTAGATTTGAATTATCATTATCTGTGTTTTGGTTAGGTGGGTAATATGGTTCGTTTTCATGGAATATTACTGGTGACATTCTGGCGCTACTAGTTTCGCCTTTTAGAGTTCTTTCGTGGGTGTGTGAACATCAAATCGAAAGATTCGATCTTGACGTGTTAAACGCTTGAAAAGCCAGAAAATAGAAGACCAGAAAAAACACAGCTTTTAACGTGGTTCGACTCGTTCTTGAGTCTACATCCACGGATCAACCTCTCGATTTTATTCCGAACTATCTCAGAGATTACAAGTTTTACACCTACTCTCTAATTTCACAGTACAAAAGTCGAGGCTATTCTTCCTATAAATAGAATATAAATGTCCTAGAAGGTTCCCTCTAGGTTCTGAAATTCGGCTATAATTGATATCAAGAAATCTGTAGCGCGTCACGGCCTCGAACCTGCATCGTCACGGACGTGACACAATCCGGGCTTAGTTCTTCAGCTTTTGTCGCGCTTCATGGCCTCGGCAGGCACCCTTCACGGCCGTGAAGCTTGCGGGCTGACTTGCCTCGCCTCAGCCGCTGTTCACGGGCACTTGCAGCCCTCTTGACGAATCACGGTCGTGACATGATGTCACGGCCAGCTGCTGCAGTAGTCACGGCCGCGACAGCAGTTGTCACGGACGCGACACCTCCTGCGCATGCCGACGAGCCCCGGCTGCGGGCTCATTTCAATGCTCGTTTGCTCTGATTTCATCCCCGATTGATTTCCAACGTTAATTACCGAGGTTTGGGTCACAATTCCAACAATTACATCTCTAGATATTTATAATTTTTTGCCTTTGGTGTCATGGCACTTATATCCCTTTTCTTTTATGAATAATCCAAAAAGATGGTTTCCACATAATTTTTGTCTAACTTGTCTCATCTCTTTACTTGTACAAAGCATGTACATCCAAATATGCGCAAGTGTCCCGAATTGGGTTTTCTTTTCGTAAATTTTCTAAAGTATATTTATGATTTAGTTGTACATTCGAAATAACAGAGATCTAGTAACTTCTAAAAGGTGCCGGTTTTCTCTTTTGAATACTCCGTTTTGCTCTGGAGTATTTACACATGTTGTTTGATGCCAGATTCCTTTTTTCTTAGTAAATCTGAAAATTTTTTATTGATATGTCAGTACCATTATCTGATCTAAATACTTTTAACCTTCGCATTATACTAATTCTCAATTAGATTAAAAAATTCTTGAAATGTGTCAATACTTCAGAATTGCTTGTTAGCAAGTAAAGCCAAGTGGTACGGGAATAGTCGTCAATAAATTTAGCATAATATAAAACCATTATAAGAGGTGACGGCAGCTGGTCCCCAAAAATCTAAATGTACTATTTCAAATAAATTTTCAGTTTTGATGAAAGAAGGATATAAAAAGGTAATTTGGTTTGTTTTGATAATTTACAAAAATCTCACTAGAATCAAAAGAAATATTTGGAAACACTTTTTTTAGAACTTTGTCAGAAGGGTGTCCAATTAGGGGTGTTCGTTCCGTACAATCCGTACCGAGCCGAAATTTCGGTACGACATTTTACAAACTGAATACCGAACTGAATTTTCCGATTCAGTAATCGGTTTACCGATTTTTTTTCGTTAATTTCGGTTTTACCGACGAATTTCCAATAATAATAAAAAAACATTTTCAGTAATATTTAAATTATATAATTTAATATAACTGTAGTTTTATTTTCACTAGTAATATAATATAATATATGTTAATTTAAAAATTTTGGTATTCCGGTATACCGAATTTACTGAAATTCAAAATCTATACCGAACCGAGTTACCGATTTTTTTTTAAAACCGAATACGAACCGATCGTTTTGTACCGAATTTTCGGTAATTAGGTAAATTCATCCGGTATACCGAATTATGCACACTCCTAGTCCAAATCTTTGATGTAAGGTATTCTTCAATTTCAAAGAGCTTTGAATGGAAAAGAAGGGATGCATTGGTGATTTTGATAAGATATAATCCGTTTTTTTTCCTTCAACAATTATATTCCCTGAATTTTATCTTGAAAATTACTTTGGTTGGTGAGAATAACATTGCAATATAGTTCGTTAGTGATTTTTACTACAGATAATAAATTTGAGGTAAGATTTAGTAGATATAGTCATTCTCATTAGAGATTGTTTTAGAGAACATTTTTGAAGTTCAATTTTTTTTTTTTTTTTAATTTGTATTTTATCAAGGTTGCTATGGTAACATATTGTGAGTACTTTGGATTAAAAGAATTAATAATATTCTTTTGATTATTTGTCATATGATCCGTTGCATCGGAATCAGGCAAACATTATCTATTATATTATATTAAGGGTGGGGGTGGCTATAAACTGCCATTTTGGTCTGTCAATTTTGTTTACAATTTAACTCCTTAATTTATATTATTAAATAATTACCAATATTGTAAATATATTACAACTATGTCCTCAAATTAATTTTCTTATATACAACAAAATTAAATTTATAACTGAAATAAATAATATACTATATTTATATATGGTACATGCATAGAATGTAGGACCCCTTATAAATTTCAAATAGAATCAAGGATCATGTCAGAAAAAAATTAATATGAAGGACCCATTTCACTATTTTAGTTAGAATTAAGGTTGTTGGACGAAAATACCCTCATAAAAGAATAGTTATGAAGTGGTTTCGATAAAACAGGAAGTGGTATCCAGTGCGATAAAACAGGAAGTGGTACAATAGATCCATGAAGTGGTACTGTAGACCCATGAAGTGGTACGGGTGTGGCGCCCCGCCATCTACTAACCTTTCTAACGTTATCTTAAGTGACTAATTATAATATAAAGTAAACAATACGCGAAAACGCGTATTAAATTTTTTCCTTTTATATAAAGGAATTCATTCTGTACATGCTCAAAAAATCGCTCCAACCCTATATACATGGGAAGTGTATAAGTGCGCAGCAAAAGAAAACTCTAACGCCCGGCCACACAGGTCGCATCTATGTACACACCACCCCCAAAAGTCGCTGGAAGCTTCAAAAGGTAAGTCTTGCCATCAAAAGCGATCACGTACCGTGGTCGCGCGCACCTACAACACATAAAGTAAGGGGTGAGCTATAAAGCTCAGTAAGTAGGAATATGCAATGTCGTGAACGTGAAAACCCCGCAAAGGCATCCGCGCCAATGCATCTCACACCTCATAAATCAACCTCCATCTCATATCTCTCAGGGCCCCCGGCTAACTTACTATGCACCATAAAGAGCTCTAATCCAACACGGATAAACGTGACAGCGACCTACGCTGGGTAGCTTACGCTAGGTTTCCCTAGGTCGCACCCTCCCAGGTCGTCCCCTCTGCCGTGCGGTAGCCCATGCTGGTAGCCTACGCTGGTTAGCCTATGCTAGGGTTTCCCCCTAGGTCGCTCGTTCCCAGGTCGCACCCTCCAGATCGCATCCCTCCGCTATCAGGGCATCGGCCCAAATAAAATACACAGTGCAGAAGCCCAAATAAATATATAATATAATCGACGATGCACCACGCCGTCATGGTGCCATAGAAGTAGCCCTGACTCAACTACGAGTCGACATCAAATGCCTATATCGGCAAATATCATTCGCCCTCAGGCGGTAAATACCGTGCATGCTCATCTCACGTAAACCCCAAATGTCCCGTGCATGCACATGAATATGCAATGTGAATTAATATCAGAAGCATGTTAAATAATTCACGTAATAATATAAACACCCAAGCACATAGTCACGTAATTCAAGTACATACAAATAAATTATGTGTTGTAGTTGAAATTCTCACTTACCTGGTGTCCTTAGCTTATTTAATCTTATCGTACTGTAAATCGCTAATCTTCGAATCCTAACTATAGAACATATAAAATTAGGGTTTGTTGGTCAAATTTTAATTTCACGAAATTGGCTTAATTTGAAAACCCTAGTTTCGACTCCTAAAATTTCGAAACCCTAAAATTTCGAGCTATGTGACTTCGAGAGATTATATATATAAAAGCTTCAATAGTTAATCTAATCAATACATAATGATCTCGAGGCTTGTATTTAAGTGGATCTCGACATTACTTCAATCTCGACATTATATTGAGGATCTCGATGTTTATTGTAACATGTTTCGAAGTTTGTTCTTTGAATATATATAAAATACCGACATATAATGCAAGGTAAATCTCGACATAGGATATTTAAAATGAATGACGAGTTTACACAGCATGTCGAGATATCTATTGAACTCCTATCTAAAATGTCGATATTACAAGAAGAAAGATGTCGAGGGGCATAAAGATTTCTATATCACAAAAATTAACTTTCAACATAATCTCGACATGAACTATATCAAACAAAAGATAGATCTCGGTATATATTAGGTATGAATGTCGAGCTTTGAATAGTGCATGAGATCGATACGGAAATTACATAAAACTTCGAGACAGATGTCGGCATTAGAACTAAGATATCGAGAGGTATTATATAAGGATCTCGACATTTGCACAAAGACTTCGACCTAAATATTAAAGATGGTTCTCGAGACTCATATATGTCGACATTATAAGTAGAATGTAAAGATGCTTGTCGAGATCACATTATGAAAAACGTTATCTTCACTCGAGATTTTCGATCAAAATACTGTTCTTCCCAAGAACAGTTTGAATATCTCAAGAAATCAAAAACCCTCGACCACTATACTTGTATAAATCATATTCTCATGTAATTTATTGGCTCTAACAATTCTTAAGGCGTAATTATAAAATTTCTAGACATCCCCAAAGCTCTTAAGAATTAAATCTATTCCTATACATAGATATAATCTTTTGTGCCTAACATACGTTAGCATGTAAATTTATAGCAAGAGTTCGAATTATACCCTCTTTCCAAGTTCAACTGGTCGAATTTCCTTCCTCCTCCTTATTTCAGCTTTCGAAAGTTTTCCTTTAGCTCTGGATATCTTCCTTTCTCAAGTTCTCGAGAGTTTTTAGTTAATAATTCAATTGCTTTCTTATTCCTCCCTTATCAATTAGTTAGCGTGTTCACCTAAACAAATGACGTTAGGTTTTTAGCAATGTTTATCTTATCTTTGTGTAACAAGTATTATAATAATATTATTTAAGTTTCCCTCCATGCTAAGTCTTCGAATTCTATGATATTCTTATAGCTTAATTGAGTAGTAATTCTCATAATATCTATCTATCTATATACATATATACATCTATATATATATATATGTATATGTATATATCCTCTTATTCAAGTAATCGAATCCCTATATATATCGTTTCTAAGTCCAAAAAAATCCATTCCTAGTTCCTTACGTAACCAAATCTATTATTTAAACTATCATGTAGTTCAATATTCTGAATTTCTTTGTAACTAGTTCCTACCGAAAATTTATATGCTTTAATTAGAATCCCTTCTATGTCTCACCCAATTTCTACTAGGTTAGAATTTCCTAAGTCCTAATATCTCCGCGTAAGTCAGTAATAAAAGTAATCACGTAAGACATATAAGACTATAAAACACATATCATGCAGTCGTATAAACACATAATATTTATGCAAATTTATTGGCCGACTTACTTACGGGACTCGGATATTACAACGGGTGAATAGTGAAGTGGTACTGTAGACCCATGAAGTGGTACTGTAGACCCACGAAGTGGTACTGAGTAACAGAGAAGTGGCACAACATTTGTAGACCCATGAAATGGTACTGTTGACCAGAGAAGAACTGGTACGGGAAACCCATGAAGTGGTACTGTTGACACAGAGAACTGGTACAACATTATGTAGACCCCATGAAGTGGTATTGTTGAATGGAGAAGTGGTACAGAAGAACTCTTACGTGTTTTTTGTGCAAATAAATTACCCGATTTCTGCAGAAACACTTAAGAGATCTGCTGTACCACTTCTCCCGTTCAACATTATCGCTTCATGGGTCTACAAAAATCCCGTACCACTTCTCTGTTCATCAGTACCACGTCATGGATCTACCGTACCACTTCACTGTTCACCAGTACCACTTCATGTGTCTACAGTACTACTTCACTGTTCAGCCGTACCACTTCATGGGTCTACAGTACCACTTCATGTACAGTCTATACCACTTCATATACAGTCTATACCACTTCTTCATGGTTGCTTTGCACGTTTGAATAAGACGATGGCATGGTTCGTAATTTTTTTTGTTTATTATGGGCAAATATGTCTTTTTTCATGGATTATGTCCTTATTTCTAAATGAAACTTCAATTTAGGGACTTCTATCTATTTAAAACATAAACAGAGCCTGAACTATAAAACAAACTTATTAAGTGGGCCTGACATGTAATTTGCTCTAGTACTTAAATGCTAGTGAAGATTAAGTTTTGTATCCATGCTAGTATAAAAATGGGCGATTCGATCCAGACAGGAGCTGTGTTTTACTTTACCTGGTTGGCCCAAATATTGTGAGATTATATTTATTAGGCATTGGGTTATTTCATCAGGTCCAACCCAAGCTCTGTGAAGCCCAGGAACATGTGGTCCAGCTAGTTGACCGTTGGGCCTGCAGTTGTTGACAACCCAATTACCTATAGTGCGATTAGTCTGGTCGATGTTAATGGGCCGCATCTTCTCTCTGGCCCATTTTGAGTTTCCCTTCGCACCTTCATCAACATGCCCATGTCCTTGAGACGTTTCCATGTTTGGTTCGTGAGAACCATACCAGCGTCTCTTTCTTTGGGTTCCACAATTTTTGCCACTATTTCTGTTACCCTCGGGTCTCACCGACCCGTGGCAAAATATCCGACCCGCCATAACAAGCCCAACTAACTGACGCAAAGGACGAGCCCTACCCTCAGAAGAGGTCCGGGCCCAATGGGCCGAACCCAAGCCGAAGAGAAAGAGCCCACGCCAAAGACCGACCGAGGCCAAGGGGAGTTTGGATCCTCGGGACAACGGCCCGAGGATACCTACTCCAGAACACCCGGCATAAGTAAGAGAAATGCAAAGCCCTCGAGAGATATACCGATGCCCGAGGCTTCTGCTTACCTCGAGGACTTGGACCTGGTTTAAAAATCACCACGATCTCCCACTTCCTGCTTCATCGGGACGTGCGAGGAACAACCGTCAAAAGCCAAGAACATACAGTCGTGGGGAGACGGAGAGCTAAGCCAAGCTGAACCCGAAAAGCGCGGGACGTGGGTGATAACTGCCCGATAACCGCCCAAGTCCAAGACCCTATAAATACCATGAGCCATATTCAAGTCAGGGAGGGAATACACGCGTATCCTACCGTTACTCTGTCATTTTTACCACACACACACACACCCTTTGGCGCACTAAACACCATTTTTATCAATCTTTATGCTACTTTACGCCTGGAACACGGAAAATACCCTCTTGACCTAGGCAAGAGGGCAAACGACCCCCAACCTCTACCCTGTTTTTGTGATCGTAAGGCAGAATTCGCGGCAGAGCTCAGGCGGGAAAGAGCTCGTTGACCATTTAGCGACGTAGATCCATTTTCCGGCGGCATCAACTTGGCGCCGTCTATGGGAAGGTCTAGTTTCTCATAAAAATTCAGTATGGTGGTTGTCGAAAATGATCGTGTGCCGCCGCCCGACGGCAACGGGCCGAATCCAACCGACCCTGCCGCGATGTTCGCGCGATCATGCAAGAAATGCGAAGGATCGGGACTGATGTCGGAGTGCTGATGGCCGAAGGAACCAGAGAGGTAACAGGCCCGGGCAGAACAGAGGGCATGAGGCTGAAGGGGAAGATGGCCGGCGCGAGGCAAACGCGGAGGAAAACCGCACTCTAGCGTCGGAACTTAGGAGAATACGCGCCAACAGGAGAAGGCGCGCAGATCAACAAGCAGCCGAATTAGAAAGAACGAGAGAGGAGATTTGCCAACTTCAGACGCAAACCCACAGGAGGCACCAATCCTTCCTCGAGCTTCGCCTTTCTCGCCTGAGGTGCTCGCGGCCCCTGCCCGAACACTTCCGATCTTTTGAGATGGGTACGATGGTTCCGGACCCCCCGAGGACCACTTAACTGCTTTTGAAGGAAACGCAGCGTTGTACCAACTAAGCGACCCTGTCAAATGCCGACTCTTCGTGACTACTCTGTCAAAAGGAGCCCAACAACGGTTCACTTTGTTGCCGCCTGGAGAAATAAGGAGCTTTCAAGACCTTACCAGCCATTTTCTGAAGTACTTCTCGAGCAGTAGAAGACGCCCTTCCTCCGCAGTAAAGTTGTTAAACAGCTCGACATGGAAAGCTTGAAAGATTACCTTCGACGCTTCAACCCACCAATATTGCGCCCGAATTACTTATCGGGGCATTTCACACGGCTTGAGGGATGGAGACCTCTTTAGATCGTTAGTAGGGACCTTATCTTATCATCAAGAAAACGCGAGAAGCCTCCTACTACCTCGAGGACGCTAATGGAAAGCAACTCGACCGCCCGTGGAATGCCCGCAAGCTGTGAAAATATTATCCCTAGAGGGGGGTACCCGCATTACGCACATGTTTCCTTTGATTTCTAACACACTATCTTTTTAAGTTTACTTCTATTACTTTTGAGATGTAAACCACATCCATACCTTAATGAAGTTGCTTTCTTTCTATACGAGGAACGTTCGCGCAAAAATACTTAAAGACATGAAGACCCGGGTAGAAGACACTCCACCGCCTAAGAAGGCAAGTACTCCAACAACCCTCGGGACTTGTCCCCTTGGGTAATATAACTTGCGCACATTGAATTCCCTCTGCGAGAGGCTGAGAATTCCCCCCCTGAGGGGGAGAGGAGATTTTTGCGCACATTGTTATCCCTCTACGCGAGGCAGCGCCACCTCTATATAAGCTAGAGGCCAAGAAGGCCCATCGGGACTCTTTCCCTCGGGTAATATAATTCACGCACATTGAATTCCCTCTGCGAGAGGCTGAGACATCCCCCCCCCCCGCCCGAGGAGGAGAGGAGATTTTTGCGCACATTGTTATCCCTCCACGCGAGGCAGTTAGACCACTTTATAAGCTAGAGGCAAATAAGGTCCTAGGGGAACAACTCCCCTCGGGTTAATATATGCTGCGAGGCTCTCCTTAGGATCGGGGGGACGCCCCCAACCTAAGGCAAGAGACCTCACTTTAGTTCCATATATCAGGAGTAATTTACAAAGACGAGAACACTAGGGTTCGAGCAATCTAACTGAGGGCAACATCCATGTAACTCAAATCCTTTATTTATATAAATACTTCAAATTTCATAACAGGTTAATAAGAAAGCAAGGAAGTAAGGACATCTACGGAAAGCAAAGAATAACACAAGACTAAAAACAAGACCCCAAAGAAAATCGCCAGACTAATTCTTCTCAGCCGGATCGTCCCCTCGAGAAGCATCACTACTGTCACCAAACGCGTCCTAGAGGCCTTTCCCTTTCACGGACTTCGGTGGAGAGTGCCGAGGAGCCAACGCTAGAAAAGCGGCCTCGAGGTTCAGAAAGCCAAATGGATACTCGCTTTCGGGGAAACCATTCGTTCTGATATGGGACAGGCACCCTTGGAACCCAAAGTTGAAGTACATATTAGCCGCCTCAGACACTTTCTCCGCTGGTACCAACTTCGGATTGGGTAGATACTCCCGGCTGCGACGAATCTCCCTCTCCGAATGAAGCTCTTGGCGAAGTTTGCCAATCTCGAACTGGGCCTTTGCCAACTGGTTCTTCAGACGACCCACCTCCTGGGCTTCTTGCTGACCCGCATGGTCATCTCCACATTGCTATATCGAGCCGAGTCGGTCATCCTTTGCTGAAGGCGGTACCGCCGAGCCCCCTCACAAGATAAAGAATAGGCCTGAAGGCAGAAGAAAGCAGTTAGGACGAATTTTCAGCCCAGGATATAGGAAGACAAATTTACATGGCTCAGAGCCAGTGCCCACTCTTTCCAGAAACAACCATCGGACAGCTCATTGGCAAAAACCTTCTCCTCGGGAGTGAGGAAGTTCATCATATAAGATAAGGAGGATTCCCCATCTTTCTCTAACAGGAAGTGGGGATGAGGAGCGGGTCGGGATAAAGAAGGACCCTCACGCAAGGAAACAGGGGGAGTGGGCGGCGATGGCCTTACTCGCTTTGGTTGCCCCACATCCGAACGAGGTGTCGCCGGTCCATCCTCAGTAATGTTCAACGAAGGCACGTCGTGCTGGTGCCTAGCACGCGCCGAAGCACCCCGGGTATGGACAACCATGACGGGCAAAACTCCTGAGCCATCACTCACTGGGAAAATTAGAACAATCAAGAAAGGAAGAGCAAACGAGTAAGAATGAAGGAAAAACGTACCTAAAACACGAACGGGGACGGCCGTTTCAGCAGGAACATCTGACACCAACTCACGCACTGAAAAACTCTGGCTGCCAACTCAGGCCAAGAACCCTAGAAGGAGGTCGGGCGAATCACTCGAAGCCTGACAATGGTCTCTCCAGCGCAGCAAGGAAAATCGGCGGTCCCGATGTGGGGTTGAGGGGCGCACATAAAAAAACTTATTCATCCACCTCTTGGTGGCAGTAAAGTTGTCATGGAATACATCAGTCGAAGGCGTAAAAACAAGCTTGCCAACATCCCTCTCATACAATCGGAAGAAACTAAGAATCAGCTCGGTAGTGAAGGGAAAACAAATCCTACGAGCAACCACAGCCAAAGCGAGTAGCAAAAACTAGGAAATATTTGGTCGGGGGAAATGTCCAAGGCTTCACATAGATCCAGGAGGAAAAAAGGCATGGGGAATCTAACCCATATCTATTTGATCGGTGTACACCGTCAGAAAGCCAATACGAGGCGAAGACGCCACTTGCAGGGGACCGGGTAGTTGGACCTCATAGTCAAAAGGTATCCTAGCTTTCTCGAGGTACTCACGGAGCGACAGTGGGGTGAGGGTCGATACTTTAGTCCGGTACCATGGGAGATTCGCCCGGGAGCGGGCCTCTTCCGCCTCGACAGACCACTTAACCAGGTTCTTGTGGTAACTTCTATCCTCGCCATCACCTTGGGGAATCGGCGTCTTCACACCGGCAACAGGGTCTGGCTGAACACCCGAGTCGGTGGAAAAAGTGGAAGAACTACCAAAAATCAAAAGGGACCCATTCTATTTTAGGAAAATTGGCAGCAATACGCTTGCCTTTGGAGGAAGAAGACGAAGCCATACTAATTCTAAGAACGGAAACCACGAAAAGCAGAAAAGAGATAATGAGTTGTGGAGACCAAAGGGACCCCTTATTTATAAACCTATCTCAGACCTGCGCGAAAAGCTAGCTAATTCAAGATTCAAAGATAAACGCCTAGCTGACCACATAAGAATTTGACCCAGCTCGCTATATCTTCGGCCAATCGTGGCCAGGTCTTCGGGAGCGGTGAACCCCAATACTAGCCGTTGCTAAACTATCGGGTGCAAAAAAAGAGGATGACTCATTCTTGGTCAGACTATATCTTCGGAATAACTAAGGAACAAAGCGAGCGGTCACAAGTAGTCCTCGGGAATTCTGCTGCTTCAGGGAGAGACACCCGAAGATTTGACTGTTTCACCTCGGGGACGGCGCGTGCTTATTGAGACTAAAAAATAACGGCGTTATTCTCGGGAAAATGCCCGAAGGACATATAAAGTAAAGAACTTGGCGAGAACAAAAAAGAAATCAATTACGGAAGGAAAAGACCCGAAGGCCGTGCATTCATATAATACGCCCCAGGGGTCTATGTTCAGACATAAAAGGAAAATACACATACATATTAAGGTTCGTTACAGATACCCCGAATATACAGAAAAGAAAACAGAAAGAAAAATGGCTAGACGGCCGGACCGGCCTGATCTTCGTCCCCGGCAATGTCCCCGGGCTTCTCGGCGTCCTCTTCAACCTCTCCATCCTTACTTGCCTCAACCTCCTCCTCAGCATGCTCTTCGCGAGCTTCTTCACCTGCGGGCTCCTCCGGCACCCCAGTCTCCACGGCATCCCCCTCGGCCTCGTCTCCCGAAGCACCTCGCGCCTCCTCAAGCACGGGCAATAGGCGTCCTCGAGGGACCGCCAACATTCCGTGGCTCGCGCTTGGGGATGTAACTTTTACACTTTTATTTTTGTTTTTTAATACAAATCATTTTACTTTATTTTTCAAGAAAAATATGTTGAAACGTTTACAACTTTACCCCCCTCACCGTAAATAAACATAATTTGATTAATAGGATAAATATTTAACTAAGGGTATAATATAGATTTTGTTTTATTTCTTAATATGTATGCAATTACCTGAAACAAGTATTTCAAAACAGAGGGAGTATGTTTTATAGTTGAATGTTCAATACTTAAAATACTTATATCAACACTATTTTTTTGAGAAATTTTGGTTTGAATTAGGTAAATAGGAAAATAATGGCGTCTAGTTCTTTTAAAAGAGATAAAAACAATCGGTTGACGGAGCGGAGCGCACTTTGGGTGGTGTGGTCTTTGTTCCAAATTTGCCAGGAACTTAATATCATTGAGTTAGTTAGATTCCAAGGGCTATGAGAGTTTCATAGCATGGGGAGTCTGTAAAATGACACGTGGTGGAAAGGTCCTACTGAAGGGAGCGTGGAAGTTTGTATCGTCTGAGGGGGAGTGTGGTTCATAATACTCTGACTTCGGTGGGTTCAAGAAAATCGCGTGCGCGTGATGGAAATGCAGACGATCGTGAGAATGGAAGTCCTTTGGGGAAAGGGTTGAAAAGAAGTTCCTCTTCAGAATCGACGGGTAGAGTCGGTTGAGCAGTTGCACATAGGATTGGCCGCAGAGTGAATCAAATGGTGTAGGACCAAAATTCTTGATTCGGGCTATGTGTTGCTGGCACAAGAAAGGCCAATGGAACGTTCGTGGTATTTATGAACAAGTTACTCTCAAGTTCAGACTCGCTGGGATGAATGCTTGAAGAAAATGTGTTGAATGTGGCTGGAGGGGGATAATTGTTGGGTCCAACCAAGCTTTTGGCAAATACCATGTGCAAGCCAACCCACGACACGCATTAGCTAAGAGACACGGCATATGAAGCATAAATGATAGGACATGCATGATGAGTACAATGACTATATGTGTTTTGGCTTGTAGCATGATGGTTTGCCTATATTAGGGCATGCTTTTCATTCGTAAACGGCACCCCAAGGAAGAATAGCAAGAGATATTGAGAGGGTAAAATATTTATCCACCTTCGGGTAGATAAGGGTGAGAGCGGATGCAGTTTTACTGGGGTAGTTGAGAGACTACACAGATGGATAAGGGGGTCTCGGGTTTGGGTTTAAACACGAGCGTTAAATTTGTACGGTGTAATTTTCTCAATATAGTAAATGAGGTGCTCTCCGTGGATGTAGGTGAATTCGTCGAATCACGTAAAAATCTTGTGTTCTCGCTCGGTGTCATTTCGACTTTATATTGTCCCGATAAAATTGTCATGGGTTCCAAAATCAATCCAACCTTCCGCTGGGCCCAAAAATATTAGCGCTCACCCCAATAGTCCCACTGGTATATCTTCCACGTGGAGGAAAAGCCCCGTCTCCATGTAATGTTTGAATATATTGTTAGCTTCATAGTTAATAGTAAAGAGATGGAGAGTGACATTTACCGCAACTTAGAAGGAAGATAGATGAAGATTCCGATAATGATAAAGGGTATTTAATACTTTTAGTGTATCGAATCGACTGAGAATGCTGGCCATTACCAAGCCTTTTGAATACTCAAAATCCGAAGGTCCTTATTAACTTGCTTCTTGTTTGATATCACTATTTGTAGTTCGATTGTAAACAAAGACTTCATCTTTTTCTTCCTGCTTCGTTAATTTTTATTTTCCCACAAACTTATTCCTAACTACACACATACTATGTATGTGCAACAAGTATCTAAAAGCAACATAAACAATGTAACGGATACTGAAGTGAATACCATTTGATCTATATTATATATCTATATATGCATCCTGTAATCGTTGGGCAAAAAGAAAAGCAGCATGATATTAATTGTTTTGTTACCATGCATGCCACTCATATTCCAAGGTCATTCATTAGTAAAAAACAACAAAGTCATACAGCGTTTTAAATCTTTGCTCATATACAATGAAAGTTATAACAAATACCTCTCCTCTCAACAACAGATGTAACAATTAATGCAGAAAAAACAAGTTTGACAGTTCTCATCTCCCAAAATTGGACTCTTAAAACTTACGTACTTATTTATCACGTACCTATTTAACCCATCAGAGCTTAAAAGCATCTATTGAAATCTCCTTTTCTAACAAGAGCTTCAGCCTGTATAAAAATGAACAATGGGCGCTAGAGTTAAAATCACGCTCATCGACGTGTAACATAGCAATTAAAAGGGTTAATGAGGTGTTTTGTTGTTACTGTGATGTATTGAGGCGGATCGTCGAGGCTGGTTGTGCCGAGGATCACTTCCCTCTGTTGGAAATAAGCTCAATGATGATTACGAATTAACAGCATATTGAAAGACACCATTTGGTCAAAGAAGTCAGGAAGTCACCTAATTGTTTGGTTAAGCTATTATTATATATTTGACTAGAGAATTTCAGTTCTATATTATGTAGTGAACGTTTGGAGAAGAATAATGAGAAATAAAGAGTTAAGCTAATTCGATCTTAGCCTTTGTCTCATCTATCAAAACTCTTATCAAATCTACTGTCATTTTATTGTCTTCAATTGGTATCAGAGCTAATGGCGAGTATGGGAATAACCGGTGGCCAAATTCCAATCCCGAAACTTACCAAGTCCAATTATGAGAATTGGAGCATTCAAATGAAGGTGTTGCTCGGATCTCAAGACGTATGGGAGGTCGTTGAGAACGGGCATACCGAACCAGAGACCGGATATTCAGCGGTGCAAATGAAGACGTTGAAAGAAACTCGACGGCAAGACAAAACCGCGCTCTATATCATCTATCAGCCAGTAGATGAAGCTGGTTTCGAGAAGATAGCAGAGGCCACCACATCGAAGGAAGCGTGGGACACGTTAGAGACGGCGTACCAAGGCGCTAATCGAGTGAAGCAAGTGCGGCTGCAAACACTTCGCGGAGAACTCGAGACGATGAAGATGAAAGAAAGCGAAAGCGTCTCCGGGTACATTACTAGGATACAGACAGTTGCGAATCAACTGAAAAGAAACGGCGAGACTCTCAAAGACGCTCGAGTGGTGGAGAAAATCCTGCGATCCTTGACGAACGATTTCGAAAATGTCGTCTATGCGATCAAAGAATCTCGTGACTTGGAAACGATGACGGTCGATGAACTATCGGGCTCACTCGAAGCGCACGAGCAGCGAAAAAAGAAGAAAAAACAGGAGACACTAGAAGAGGCTTTGCAAGCAAAGGCGGCCATCAAGGAGGATAAGCCGTTGTATACGAACTACAATCGAGGAAGAGGACGTGGTCGTGGTGGTCGCGACGGTGGTCGAGGTCGAGGAAATAACAACGACGAAGGGCAATCAAACCAACAAAACTCAAGAGGTCGAGGTCGAGGAAAAGGAAGAGGACGAGGAGGTCGCTCAAACGTTGATTGCTACAACTGTGGGAAGCATGAACATTTTGCAAGAGACTGCTGGTCCGAAAAGAAGGTAGACGAAAATCTGAATCTCGCTGAGAAGGAAACGAACGACGACGAAGTGGTACTCCTAGCAAGCAAAGAGTCAAGCTCGGGCGACGAACAAACATGGTACTTGGACACAGGAGCGACTAATCATATGTGTGGTTACAAACACTTGTTTTCTGATTTGGAAGGAACTGTGGCTGGACATGTTTCTTTTGGAGACGCGTCAAAGGTGGCTGTTGAAGGACGAGGTAACGTGCTGATTCGTTGCAAGGATGGTGTAAAGAGATCGATTTCTAATGTCTTCTATGTGCCAAACATGAAGAGCAATATCCTTAGCCTAGGACAACTGCTGGAACGAGGTTATTCGGTGGTAATGATGGAGAAGAATCTGTCGCTAAGGGACCAAAACGACCGGTTGATCGCTCGGGTAAATATGAGCAGAAACCGCTTGTTTAAAATCGATCTAAACTGTGTTCAAGAAAAATGCTTAAACATGGACGTTGAAAGCACAACAAGGCTATGGCATTTACGTCATGGCCATCTAAGTTTCGATGGATTGAAGAGGCTGAAAAGAGACGAGCTGGTAAAAGGAATACCCGATATCAAGACGAACGGTGAATTCTGTGAAGAATGTGCGCTAGGGAAGAGCACGAGGAAACCGTTCCCAAAGCAGTCCAACTACCGGGCGAAGAGCGTGCTTGAGCTAATTCACACGGACATATGCGGGCCGATTACACCGGCATCACTTGGAGGTCACCGTTATTTTATAACATTTATCGATGATTTCTCACGAAGGACGTGGATCTATTTCCTAAAGGAAAAATCCGAGGCTCTGCCAATATTCAAGAAGTTCAAGGCCTTAGTCGAAAATCTAAGTGGAAAGCGTATCAAGACGTTGAGATCGGACCGAGGAGGAGAATATACATCAAAAGAGTTTGTTGCTTATTGTGACGAAAATGGTATAAAGAGAAACTTGACGGCACCATATTCACCCAGCAGAACGGAGTGGCGGAAAGGCGTAATCGAACGATTCTAAATACTGTGCGAAGCATGCTGAAAACCAGAAACGTGCCGAAGGTTTTTTGGGCAGAAGCTGCGAGGTGTGCAGTATATATACATAATAGGAGTCCGACGTCTAGCCTGGAAAGAATGACTCCTCAAGAAGCTTGGTGCGGGGTGAAGCCATCCGCCGGACACTTTAGAATTTTCGGCAGCGTTGCGTACGCACAAGTACCAGAACAAAATCGAAAAAAGCTAGACGACAAGAGCCTAAAGCTGGTATTCATCGGCTACGATGAGAAATCTAAAGCCTATAATCTATATAATCCTACTACGAGAAAAGTGGTTGTTAGCTATGATGTGCAGGTGGATGAAAATAGTTCGTGGGATTGGAACTCGTAAGCGAAAAGACACCAACCTGGACGTTTATGGCAGATCCCGATGAAGCTGAAACGTCGGCAGCTGCAATCGAAACACCACAAACACTGTCCGATGAAGAGGAAGAACCCATGAATGCAAGGACGAGAAGTGTACGAGAGCTGTACCACGAAGCAGAGGAGCTGCACCTTGTTTATCTCATGGCTGATGCAGAACAAATCACGTTGGAACAAGCCTTTAGAAGTAAAAACTGGCGGATGGCTATGCTAGAAGAAATACAAGCTATCGGAGTCAAATGGATATTCAAAAAGAAGTTAAACTCTGAAGGAAAAGTGGAAAGGTATAAAGCGAGGCTTGTCGCAAAGGGATACAAGCAGCGTGCAGGGATTGATTATGACGAGGTCTTTGCACCCGTGGCTCGAATGGAGACTGTGCGACTTCTGATCTCATTGGTGGCAAGCATGAAGTGGAAAATCCACCAAATGGATGTCAAGTCGGCTTATCTGAACGGGACACTTGACGAAGACGTCTATGTAGAGCAGCCTCCTGGCTTTATAAAGACTAAAAACACCGGCAAAGTCCTGAAGCTGAAAAAGGCTTTGTACGGATTAAAGCAAGCTCCGAGGGCTTGGAACACTCGCATAGATGGTTATTTCAAAAGCTATGGGTTCGAACAGTGCACCTACGAACACGCCCTCTACAAGAAGAAACAGGGAAGTGATTTACTATTGGTAGCCCTTTATGTTGATGATATACTTATTACAGGAAATAACGAAGCTATGATCGCTGATTTTAAAAAAGAAATGAAGAGGGAGTTTGAAATGTCTGACTAGGGGCTGATGTCTTTTTTCTTGGGCTTAGAGGTGAAACAGGACGGATCGGGGTTCTTTATCTCACAAGAAGCATATGCGAGAACCAGCCTCGAAAAACACAATATGATTGAATGTAATCCATCAAAGACGCCTGTCGAATGTGGAACTAAGTTATCGAAAAATGATGATGGTGCCGCTGTCGATGAGAAAATGTATCGCAGTGCAGTAGGAAGCTTGCGTTACCTCACAAGCACCAGACCAGATATTGCATATGGCGTAGGATTAGTAAGTCGTTATATGGAAAAACCGAAGGCGACGCATTGGAATGCTATAAAAAGAATTCTACGCTACATCAAGGGAACTTTGTCGTATGGTTTATACTATCATGGTTCTAATGATTCTGCTGTAATAGGGTACTCAGATAGCGACTGGAGTGGTGATCAAGATGATCGTAAAAGCACGATGGGATTTGCATTTCTCGTAGGAGATACAGCCTTTTTCTTGGTATAAAAAAACAGCCTATTGTGACCTTATCGACGTGCGAGGCTGAGTACGTGGCTGCGTCAGCTTGTGTATCTCATGCGTTGTGGCTGAGGAAGCTCTTAAAGGAAATTGGGTTCGCACAAGAGAAGGCGACTCAGATACGGATAGACAACAAGTCGGCAATCGAGCTGTCAAAAAATCCCGTCCATCACGAGCGTAGTAAGCATATAGACGTGCGATTCCACTCCATCAGAGAGCACGTGAAGAATGGAGAAGTGGATATGACGCATGTGGCAAGCCGGGAGCAGATAGCCGATATCCTCATGAAAGCGTTGCCGCTGGAATTTTTTGATAAGCTCCAAGCGAAGCTTGGGAGCGTGCAAAGGAGATTTGAGCTTAGAGGGGATGTTGGAAATAAGCTCAATGATGATTACGAAGTAACGGCATATTGAAAGACACCATTTGGTCAAAGAAGTCAGGAAGTCACCTAGTTGTTTGGTAAGCTATTATTATATACTAGATGTTGCCCTGCGATGCACGGGTATTATTTTGTCTTAAGTTTAAATATAGTTTTCTAAATTATGAGGGATTAATCATGTCATGCACTCAATCATTTCTTTTGTAATTATAAGAGAAATGATGTAATACATCGGCTCAAAAATTAAATATAATTCATTCATTATAAATGACGATATGAAATTATGATATGTTGCCAATGGTGTTGGAAACTTCATGTTATTTTATGTTCATGAACCCGTTTTCTGTTACATTGTTTTTTTTTATGCTCATAATCTCGATTCATGCAAGCGACGTTGATCCATTTCTCTCTGCTGCAATATTTCTACATCTAAGTCACTTTCAATAGCTTTAGTCACGCTGGCATAAACGGTGATGGTAGTGGCTATTGCAAAATTGCATAATAGATAAATTCTTCTCGATCAAACAATACTATTGTAACAGTCAATATTTGATTGTGTTATACATCATATGAGATATATGTGTCATCCATAAAATGCAGATCCCGTCTAAAGAACCCAAATCGAAGGAGACTACCAATGGAAAATTGAGCTCCTTTTTAGTGGGATGACGACTCAATTTTCTTTTGAAATTTCGTATGTCTTTTCAGTGTAAGACTATGAAAAACTTAGGAAGGACTTCTTATTTGCGTCACTGTAATTTTGAAAAACTAAACAATCTCGCACCTTTACATTTATGAAAAAGTCTCACTTCTGTAATCAGTCTTGCGAGTTGTTAAAGTCTAACATTGTCTTGTAGTCTTCCAAAATTAAGTCTTACAATGAAACAAATAAACAATTTTACACTGAAGCAATCATCTTTGAAGTTAGGTGTTCCCATACACACAAAAAAACATTAAAGAAATGTCCAAACATAATACATACAGACAAATATAGAGAATTTCTTATAAGTTGGAGGGTTTTAACCATCCCATATTTTGTACCTTCTGAATATAAGAAATGTAACAACATATATAGTAAGAGCTTTCGATGTTTCTGCGTTGATTCAAACGGGAGATCCCCAAGTATGAGCATGAGAACAACAAGCTAAACAGATGACGAATTGAAACGTTTTCAAGTTTATTGTTACTCAAGGATGTGACATAACACGGTAGTAAATGCATTTATATGATAATTGCAAGGCATGTTTAGACAATCAGAATTCAGAGATGAGGAATCGAGCAAGATAGACCCATAAAATTTTGAAAAAAAAGAAAGCATAATCACACAAAAATTATGAGCCCGTACAGATAGGCATGCAAAAACAAAATGAAAAAGTTCCTATACCACACAATGAAGTCGATTTCTTAATCCTATAAGAAGTGGGTAGCATTTTAGAGCTAAAAAAGAATCGCGAAATATTAGATCATTACCCTAGAAATGACACCAAATATTTAATATCGAATTATGTACAAACTTTCAATACCCAAGGAAAGCACTTACAGCCCTTGGTCTGAAATTGATTAACCTGTGCTTTTAATATTTACATGTGATGAAAGACGTAAAACTAAAAAGTAAAGATACCATGTTGTTGCCACAGCAATTTGTTTTGTTCTCAATAGGCTCAACTGAAAACAACAAAATCAAATAACAATTAACAGAATCTTCAGTCCTGACTCTCTGTTGCGACGGTGGGGGAGAAATCGCATTACCCCTCTGTTAACCGAAGAGGAAATGAACCAACCCAAAGCAACCCAGAAAACGGTACCTCAATCGAACAATTGTAATTCAAGAAACTCGCCTCATGTCTGCCCCATTTCGCACATCCATTAAACTAAACAATTTCCCAAAATACCTAGCAACGTGACAGTCCACGACGTGATGTACTGATCCTCTGTGGCACTATCTTCGCCGTACACATCCTCAACGCCACCGCCGACAATGGGTTCTACCTCGGCAGCAGCTAATGAAGAAGGCTGAGATTCTACCACCTCCTTCACATTCAGCGTGCTCTCCACCAAAACGCCGATGTTTTGATCTCCATGCTTCCCATTTGTTGGGCTTACGGAAGCTACTGCGATCAATTGCGTCCTTCTTTGAGCTGATTGCGAGAAGCCTTTGGAAACGCCATAAATAGAGTTGCTCTAAACGCACAAACACGTAAGAAAAATTGACGATTTCAGATGAGATTCGATAAGAAAATAGCGCTAAATTAACTGAATAAAGTGAATTGAATAAAGTGTACGACGATTTATCTGTCATTACTAATTGATTGCACTGAGGAGTCCTAAGCCCCTATTATTAATTGGATACACAACGTGTATGAGGATTTTCTTTGAGTTTTTCTATTATTTTTTTGTACACGTGTCACATGGAGGGGACTTTGAAATGATGATGTGTCCTCACATGAGAGTAACTATCCATCTTTTATATATATAGATTTGACTAGAGAATTTCAGTTCTATATTATGTAGAGAACGTTTGGAGAAGAATAATGAGAAATAAAGAGTTAAGCTAATTCGATCTTAGCCTTTGTCTCATCTATCAAAACTCTATCAAATGTACTGTCATTTTATTGTCTTCACCCTCTTCAGCTTCGCCGTAAGTTTATGACACACTCTAAGCTGACGAGGACCACAATGCCATAATAATAAAGAATCAGTTCGGCGGTATTAAAATCATCTTTTACAAGTATTAAAACAAAAACTGATGGGTGTTCTTGAGATACTTACCTCGGATCTTGTCGCTCCGCCTATTACAAAGACAAATATTCGCTGCCCCATCTTCTTGAAATCGTTGGAAACAGCTCTCAGAACCGAGTCACTGGAGAGTAAAATCAAGAGAGGACGAACCTAAAATAGTGTCACGGTAACGATAAAAAACCTTGAGATGGCTTCAACAAAAGGCCGTGAGTTTTCGTAAAGAAGATAACCCTATGCCACATGTATGCCACATCAATTACTCGAGGAAAAGTTGAGTAAGATATAAGTTAATAAACTCACCAATTAGCTAAAATCTAAAATGTGGGTAATGTCTAAACCCAAACTCAAAATGGTAATATTTATTTGTCAATCAAATTTAAAATAATATTGTGGTCTAATGTAAAGTTGGAACATGTATAGGTAATATTGAATAGTTGGGTACAAGTGAATTTTAAAAAATAGTCTTTTGAGTTTGATAATGCGTTTAACGGTTGGAGAAAAATTAATGCATTTTGAGTTTGAGAATGTGCTTGAGTTTGAGAATGCGTTGTTCGGTTGGAGAAAAATTAATGCATTTTGAGTTTGAGAATGTGCTTGAGTTTGAGAATGCGTTGTTCGGTTGGAGATGGTCTTAGGAAGGAATATAGTTCACCTCTCCTCATGTGTGAATGCCTTGTGCGTACCCAATGATAAATTTCACAGTTTTAATAGGGTTGGCTGATTGATACCTCGAATAACCGTCGTCTGAAGAACGAGACTTGGCCCATGTTGCTGTTCGTCTGGACCTTATAGAATGTGGACCATTGGACTGGCCCGCGGCGGCGGCTCCTCTAACTGATGATGCAGCCTGTGGGGATCCGTTGTTAGTGGATTGGGCACCGCCGGCTTGGGCGGTGTTCATGCACTGATAATCGTCCTTTGCCAGCTCGCCTTTACTCAAGTTCTCAATCAGCTCCTGACAAGAAAGAGAAATTGATGATTTGACAAAACATAATAACAAAGACAAATCAGTTTTGCTTTCAATTAAATAAATCAGGAGATTTGGTGATATCATGAAAAATCAAAACCTCTATCATGGGATAAAAACGAGATAGTGCCCATGTCTCCTCCTCTGTAATTGGGTTTTATCTGAATTTGGTTGGGAAATTCTGAAGAAAATTCAATACTTCTACTAATTGGAGTAATACTACCCTTTTCAATAGTATGACCCAAAAATCTAACTTTTGTTTGAAATAAAATCATTTTTGGTCTAGATATAACTAATCCATTTCGAATAATAATTTTCTTAAAAATATCTAAAAGTTTAAAATGCCTTTCAATATCTTTGGAAAATACCAAGATATCATCAATATAAACAATTATAAAATTACTATAAGGAATGAATAGATCATTCATTATATTTTGAAATTCTGAAGGAGCGTTTTTCAAACCAAAAGGCATAACGTTCCATTCAAATTGTCCAATTTGGACAGTAAAAGCAGTTTTATACCGATCTTTCTCTTCTACTTGGATTTGCCAAAATCCAGATTTTAAATCAAATTTTGAGAATAATATTGCATTATGCAAGCGATCAAGTAAATCCTTTTTATTAGGAATAGGATATCTGACCCATTTTAAAACTTTATTTAAAGGTTTATAATAAATAACTAACATGGGTGCTCCTCTTTCTTTTTCTGCTGCGTTATTAACATAAAAAGCAGTACACGACCAAGGAGGTTTTGAAGGCTTTATTAAACCTTTCTGTAAGAAATAATTTATTTCTTTCTTACATAATTCTAATAATTCAGTTTTCATTTGACAAGGACGAGCTTTAGTGGGAATATTTTTCTCACGAAAATCTTCCTCATAAGGTAAAGCAACAATATGTTTCTTCCTGTTCCAGAATGCATTTGGAAGATCATTGCATATTTGCTGTAAATTCGTTATGAACCAGTTTAATTTTCTCTTGTAACTTAGGATTTTGTATTTTTTTCCTCAATAGTAAGTATACTAATTTCTTGTTTGAAATAATTTATTTGATTTTCTTTTGCTTTAATAAGGATAGAATCCTTAATTTCACTAAGAATTCGTGAAATTGGTTCAGTAATGAATTTAAAGTATACTTCTTTATTTTCGACGTTTCCTTTAAATCCGTATTCATCTATTCTAATGATAGGAAATATTTTCCTAAGGAAGGGAGTACCAAGAATTACTTCGTAATATTCTTAACTAGTAAGAATGATGTAGGAATACAGACATTATTTTTACAAATATAGGCCTTGGGAATTTTATAATTAATTTGCAATCTTTCTGCGCTAGCAGAGCTAAGAGAATGAGTTGTCTTATGAAAATATTGAGTAGGTATAATTCCTTCTTGAATGCAGTTTAAATCTGCACCGCTATCTATAAGAGCAATGAGGTCTTTTTGATAATTTTTATCAATAAGTAATGAAATTTTTACTAACCATTTCTGGGAAGTAATAACTTCAAGGGTAGACAGAAAATTATAATTTTCTGTTGTACTAACGAATTTTTCAAAGGTTTTAGAAGCTGATTCATCTAAGGCTTCATCTAGAATTTCTTTTCCCTTTTCGAGCCTAGAAAGTCTTCTTTATAGATTATTATTACTTAATTTTAATTCTTTAATTTCTGTTTTAGGAATTGAAATTTCTATTGTTAAATCCTTAATATTAACTGGAGTTTCATTAAATTTATTTTTATTTCGAAGTAACTTCATTACTTCTGACATTTTATAAGGTTCAGATTTTGGAATAACTTCTTTAGAAGTTTCTTCCTCATTCTGCACAATTTTTCTGATAATCAGAATTTTCAAATCTGGATCAGCAGTTTCTTTTAGCATTTCTAAGAGATTATTGTTAAGAACATTAATCTCTTGAAATTGAGAAATAATTTGATACATATTATTATCTTCAGATTCTGATTCTGATTTATCTGAAGTTTTGGAGCAAGGCTGTCCTATTTGACAATTTTGACAATCATCGGATTCTGATGAAATATCTTCAATGATATTATTTTCATCATTCGAAGAATACTCTGACTCACTATCAGATTCAAGAAGTATTTTTGATAGTGTTTCTTTTAATTCGCTATCAATTTCTAAATTATTAATTTTCTTTTTGGTCCAGCAGGTACTTGCTTTATGACCAATTTTATTTTCTACAGATAATTGGAGGAAATTTATTTTTGTATTGATAATTTTTATTATCTTTTGAGAATTTTTGTTCTATTCTTTTATTTCTTCTATATTTTTTCTTTTCATATTGTTTAGGGGAATATTTTTTAGTTTTATATTCTTTACGAGTTTTACTCGTAGAGGGGTTTTCCATGCCAAATTGGCCACAGAATTCTCCTAATTGTTTTCTTTCGTCTAAAGAATGTCTTTTGACTTGTTTATTTAATTTTATTTCATTGCATAAGGCTAAACCTTCTTGTATGCAAGTTCCTATAAGCTTACCACAAGTATAGGAGTTATAATCGATACTCGATTCTCCTTTCCTAAGGTTATTTCTTACTCTTTCTGCAAAGAGTGAGGGTAAGCCATCTATAAATTTAGATTTCCAGTGAGTACTATTAGACTCAGAGAGTTCCATGACTCGGCTAAGGAATGTATCTTTATACCATCTAAAAGACATAAGGGTTTTATATCTAAGATTTTGAAGAAGGGTTTTGATATTTTCAGAATTATCAGACCATCGGCCTGTGAAGTGCTAAATGATATTTACACAAAGTGTGTAAACAACATTATCAATTGGTTGACCGTTTTCTTCTTTAACGGTTAAATAAATGTCGTCTTTTTCCCGTTGAGATAAATAATTATCCCACCAGCCTTTTAACTGACCAGTAAAGCCAGCGACGATCATTTTTGCAACAGCTTGATCACTATTATTATTAGCTTTCCAAATTGTGCTATACATGAGCATCCTATGTATCATATTATAAATTTGTCTTTCGGTATAACCGTCTAAATTCCATTCGTATATGCATCTACCATTATACGAATTATTGAGCATAAATTCTTGTTCTTCAAATAAGATATCTTGAGGAGTAGGCCTAGGGTAATAATATTTACTCTGAGTTGGCCTATCAGCATATTTTGTATGCTTAAGCTTATTAATCTCTTGATTAAAAGTGTTTTGTAAATTGTCAGAATTTTCTAGTTGATCTTCAAGCTCTTCGCTTAAAGTATTAAGCTTAAAATTTTGAAATTTTTCTTCAAGAAGTTTTTCAATATGAGAAATAGATTTTAATTTAAAATCTGTAACTTCAGGAGGAGGTTGAAAACTAGGAGAAACAATATTATCTGACTCCGAATTATTTTTTCTTTTAATAAAAAGTTTTTTATGTCTTTTATCGAAGATGAAATTTCCTCGATATTTTTCTTTAATAAAAAAATTTGTTCTCCTAAAACAATAACATACATATTAGTATAATTTTGTTGTTTAAAAGACTATTAATATGATTAATAGTAACAGAAAGCGTATCATTTTCTTTTCAAATAATTTTTGAAAAGCATTACAAAATCTAACTTCATTTTCTTTTTTCATTTGGAAACTAGTGTGGGGAGGAAAGACTGAATTGAGATTTTTTCCCGTTGAAAGCTTATAATTTCTTTCAAGAACAAAAATCATGTTTTTAAAATATTTTGATAAAAACCAAGGAACGAAAGGTAATTCATTCCTTTTTTCAAGATATTTATAAAATTTTTCTTGAATAATATTTTTATCTTCGTTATTAAAATTTTCAAAAAACCATTTTCGGAAAAGTTTCCATTTGGGTTGAAAAAATTCTTGTTGAATTTATTTCTGGCCTGAGATCCCGGGCTAAAGTTGATTTTGGGTTTAAAATCCATTAAACACGAAAATCCATTATAGTTTATTAAATTATGGAGTATCAATTTATGATGATCAAATGACAGTGCATCGTAATATTAAAGATATTACCTGAATATCCTCTAGTCAACGAATAGTATGGCATGCCATGATGGTTTATTGAATGAAAATTAATTTGATCTTTATCCATATTATTTCAAATGATTGTGCAATAAATGTCTCGTCCCTTTTGTAAAATATGCATACTCTCATGTTCCAAGTTTTTTAAACATATTATTATGTGTACGTATTTCTCATACGGAAACCCTTTAGTTTATGAAAAACAATATAATCCGCCGAAATTATATATACATACTTATATATATATATATATATATATCCGTATATAAAGGTGAATTTCTGGAGAATTTTGACATGTTGCACAGCATATAATCAACCATTTAATTTATTAAAAATATGTGTAGAATTTATACATCTGATTAGAAATGGTTCAGCCATGGATCTTCTTAGGTTCGTGCTGAGTATATATGTAATCAGTATGTGCATCCAATGTCTTATGCATCACACAGTACTCTTCTCCTCCTTCACAGTTTGCTGCTGCGCCTACATTATTTGCCTCTCCAACCTATACGAAGATTAAATAAATAATTAGATAATCCGACAATTTCTTTTTATAGATAAGATTCAAAGTTTATTTTAAAATTCAAATTCACATTAAAAGAGGTAGTCGTGGCTGACATATCTGGGCGAGACGCAATCGCTAGTGAGAAAAGAAGAGTAATTGTCAAGAAGAGGCTCAAAGCTTTTGACATATTGTTTATTGCTGAGATATAAAGTTCAGAAAAATATTCTTGTAACAATGTTTGAAGGATGATTTGTAAAGGGTGTATTTATAGGAATATGGATGGCTAAGAGTCATCGGAAACGACGCAATTTTGGATTAATGCCATCAATTAATGAAAAGATTTTGTGTCTTAGTTAACAACTGGTTTGACTGACAATTTATAATGAAAAGATTTCCTTTTGTTAATGTAAATTACCTCAATGTATTAATATCCTTGTTGTTTGATTGACAATGTTAATGGAAAGATTTCTTTATTTGGTATGTCAAATCAATTACAATTTGACCACATTAATTGATGTCGTCTAAAATTTTTTTATTATTGTATTTATACCCATACACATTATTTTTCCTTTTATATTTAGAAATTTGAATTTTTTTTCACCAATAATCTCAGATTAAAACTAATATTAAATATTATATTTTAAGCCATTGATATGTTGTACGAAAAACTAGTAATCCTATCATTAATCGGTGTCTGAATATCCTTATTTGCTATCCTTCCTTAACCCCTCTAATACCCATCCCCAACCCAACTGTTAGGACCGGTGAATGTATTTAGATGGGGGATGAATAAACACTTGGTAGTTTTTTCAACCGGTTAGGGTTGGATACCGGTGCTTGATACTCGCGTATGTGACTTTGTGCGGAAGCGAGACCGGTCAGTTATAGAATTAAGACCGGATATGTGATGTAATGTGTGTGTGTGTGTGTCTTCGCAAAAGACACATCAATTGTTATGGAAGTTCGGAGCGAAGTCTCCTGCGTCTCCCTCTTTCCCGCAAGAAAGGGTATCACTAGAAGATTCGGTTTCGATATAACCCCCGTCGTATAACCTTTTTAACTAGACTCACTCGTACAAACCCCGGCTATACTTGCTAACTAAACTCCTAGCGCTCACCACTAGACAGCGTTTTACAGATCGTCTCTTTCAAGAGCTTTTTGTCCCTTGAGAAAACTCACTTACTAGACAGTACAGTGAGGACAACACCTAAGATATTTTTCTTCGCTTCGAGTGCTTTGAGCTTGATCTCTTTCTCTATATTTTACAATGAAGTGTCGTAAAGGTCTTCATTACTCTTCTCTGCTATTTATAGCTGAGCTTTGTTGAGAAGACCGTTGTGGCTCCTCGTACCGGATAGTTCATTTAATGCCTTTTGTCCAAAATGGGTCATGTTCGGTCTTCGTTGCAGTTCGCGCTGTGCCATTTGATTTATTCATTTTTTAAGCTTGGCTAGACTTCAACTTGGCTCCTCCTTGCAGCCTGGCCTTAAATGATTGTCAGAAGTCTTCAGCTTGCCGTGCCTTGAATAATTTTGAATCTTCGTCCACGTGGCACATCCGATATCTGCATTCCGGTCTCTAGTGACCTTCCGGTAGCAGTCTAGATCCGGTTGCTGGTTGCGCTGTTGAACTGCTGGCGGGTATCCGGTTTCGTCTATGTCTAACCGCTGTACTCACTTAAGTTAAGTTTAGTCACCAAAATTGTTAATCTGAATTCTTCAAATTCACGATTCCTAACACCAACTATCGTGAAAATGAAATCCAGGAGGTCTAAAAATGCTAGTATTCAATTGGATCAAAAAATCAAAGGTATAATGTGGCTTATCATACAAGGTTAACTGCAGTTGTTGATGTGAGTCGATATCTTTTGGGTCAGGGTTTAGCTTATCGTGGACATGATGAATCGCCACAATCTATGCATCAAGGCAATTTTCTTGAACTTGTGAGATGGTATTGTGATCGAAATGAAGAAGTCAACACGGTAATGAATATAAATGCCCCAGAAAATAATCAGTTGACGTCTCCAAAAATTCAAAAGCAAATCATCAGTGCTTACGTAACAGAGGTGAGAGAGAAAATTTTAGAAGAAATTGGTGATAAGTTCTTTTCAATGTTAATAGATGAGACTCGAGATTGGTCGGTGAAAGAGCAAATGGCTATTGTTTTGAGATTTGTGAATGATAATGGTGAAGTGCTTGAACGGTTTCTTGGGGTAATCCATGTGTGATACATCGGCACAAGCTTTGAAATGTGCTATTGACAATTGTTTTTCGAAGAACGGATTATCAACTTCCAATCTTAGAGGACAAGGTTACGATGGGGCTTCAAATATGCGTGGTGAGTTTAATGGTCTAAAATCACTTATTTTGAGAGAGAATAAGCACGCCCATTATATTCATTACTTTGCTCACCAGCTTCAGTTAGTCGTCGTTGGCTACTTTAACTGATCATATAACGGCTAACAGCATTTTTGAATATCTTGCTATGATTGTGAACGTTGTTAGTGCTTCATGTAAAAGAAAAGACTCTTTACGACAGACACAACATGATAGTATTGTCGAACGCATTGAATGTGGTGAAGCTTTAATAGGAAAGGAACGAAATCAGAAACAAGTTTGATTAGAGCTGGTGATACTCGTTGGGGTTTAAAACAACCATTTGACTATTTCACTTCTGGAATCTGATAAAAGGTGTGTTTGCATCTGTAGCGGAAGATGGATGTGATAAGAAAAATTGGTTTAGTGCTGCAAGTTTAGTTGATAAAATGGAATCATTTGAGTTCGTTTGGAAATGTTTTAGTTCTGGTTTTCCTTTGGTTTATCGACTTACTAGGTTGGCACTAGTCTTGCATATTGCAACATCAACTGTTGAAAAATCTTTCTTTGCGTTGAAGATAATCAAGACAGAACAAGATGGGAGGTGAGTTTTTGTCGGATTGCTTAATTTGTTATATAGAGAAAGAGCTACTTGTCAAAGTTGAAACCGAAGCAATTTTCAAACCAGAGCTATTTGTTATATCGAATGCAATTACCACAAAAAAAGCCTTCTTGTATTGCTAGTGTTTCAGTCAACCGTAGAAATTGATTTTTATTTTTTCGGTATTATTATTATTATTATTATTATTATTATTATTATTATTATTATATTATTATTATTATAGATGCATTGATGACTTTGACACGAGTTGCAAGCTCAAGAGTTAATTAGGCTGTTTTCGAGTGATTTAAACTGTTCTCCCAATATTTTTCAATAGATTAGAGTGAGTATTAGGTAGAAATCGCATAGAAAGCTCGTCATTTTTCTGCCTAGAAAATTTTCGGGTAGATGAATGCAACTATACCCGGAAATTCGGACAGTTTTCATCCGAAATTTACCCTAATTTAAACTAGGAGAATTTCAATTTTGCTCGAAAATACCTGTATTTGGCGAAAATCTCTTTCTAAGTACACCAAAATTTTAAGATTTTCGGACATATTTTTTAATAGATTTTCGGACAATTTTAATGTTACTCAAAAATCCCCTACTGAATTTCCTGTTCAGCAAAAACTGAGACACCGGAAAATATTTCTACCGGAATTTCTACCTACCCAAAACTTCTCGTACCCGATAAATTCAGTTAAAGTCCTTGGCGAAGTTTATCACCCGAATCTCATCCGAAACTTTCATCCTTTAAGACTTTAGGTCCAATTTTCATTTGCTCAACCTTCAAAATTACACTTAAACGTTTTTTGAAAAGCTATAATTTACGAGTTTGGAAAGTCACTTAGTCAGCACCAAAGCATTCTAAGAAGTATTCAAGTCCAGTTTCCAAGAAAGCAAGAAAGGCTCGAGTCTTGTATAGACTCGCCCGATAATTTTGTTTCATTGTGCGACATTAGGAAATTCTTGAAGATATTGCATCTTCAGGACTATTGCGACAACCTTAGGCAAATACGAGGCAATAATATCTTATACAAAAAAACATACGACGTATGTGCCTCGACTGCGACATAGAGACAAAGTTAGCGAAGCCACCTACCGAATGTACAACACCGTAACCAATAACAACTTTGGTTGACACTTAGGCCATCTCCAACCATTCGTGTATATATAGATAGAGTCGAAACAGTACAATTCCTCTAAATTTACAGTTTAAACAGTGTTATCAAACTCCAACCATTCCTCTATATATTCCTCTATATATTAATATTTCTTATTAGTTAATTAAGTAAAAATTGAAAATTATTTAAATTATGAAAATAATAACAAACCTAAATTCACAAATAAAAATGTAAGAATACAGACATTTAAAGTTATGAAAGTTAAATACCTATAAAATCTAAAATAACAAAAGATTATTTTCTAGAGAAAAAAAAAATTATCCAAATATAATATTAATTTATTTCATAGTTGAATACAATTATAATATAATTTTTTATAATACTATGTATTAAATTAAGTTATTTAATTTTTTAACAACTTTGTTATGTTCTGTCTTTAGAAAATTTTTAAGGTTTTTAATAAATTTTGTACTTAATTTTAAATATTTCATATTAACTATTTTAATAAATAAATAAACTAATGAACAAAATAGATACACAAAATATTAAAAAAAAAGTGGGAAAGGTGTCTTCTTCCCATCGTCTTCTTCACTACACCCCAATCGACTTCTCTTTTTTTTTCTTTTTTTCCTAATTCTCATCAATCGGCCAATTGCAAAATTTAAAAAAAAAAAAGAATAAGGATAGCGGGTGAACAGATCCCCGCTACAGATCGAGGGTGGACTCCGCTCAATTTGGCGTGGTGTTTGGCGTTGGGTTGGAGAACCCAAAATGCCATACCTCTAGTGGAACGCCAACAATGGTGTTCCTTTGGAGATGCTCCTAGTTAAATATATTGCCGTCCGCCATGTAACCTTTGACATTAGATCTTTACACTAAACTTTTAAGCATTGTTTTAATTATTCATATTGATAATGATTTATACCTATTATTCTACACAATCCAATAACACATTCTAAAAAAAAAACTAAATCCATGAAACACGTACAATTATATTTGTGTGCTTATAAAATTGAATTTAGTAAAACATCGTATAGCATGTATTTCTAGCACGATTAACATTCGGACATATAGACATACATGTCTTGTGGTATTAGTCGTAGCCAAATATTGTAATTAAGTTAAAGGACCCACTCGCTGATCAATCAAATTTAAGGAGGTCTGTTGCAATTAAATAGGATGTGTGGGGTTTATTAGTGCTTGTGTAGAACCTGGGGGTGGAACGTAAATATCTGATAGGCTTATTAACGGGCCAACCCATTATGACATCTATATATGGGTGTGGTCCCTAAGTGCTGTACAACAAACACACCGCCGTCACTCTTCTAAAACCCTAGTGACTGCCGTTTAAAGATCTTTTGGCTACCTATCTTCCACTAGCTAAAGGTTTCACGTACACGTACTTGGAAGATCCACATATTCGGTTCTCAATAAGACGCTATGGAATTCTCAGGTACGTTTTCTATTTCTGATGTATTTGGTTTATCGCCTTAATTAATCTAATCAAGGTTAAAGTCTTTTTCGAATCCATACGATCACGGATCTAACAAGTGGTATCAGAGCCCCCTTGATTTGGATTGATTAGGGATTATCACGTCTTTACCTTTTAGATCTGGTATGATATGTGTTTTAAGTTCTGAAATTCTGGGATACGCTGTTCGGTGCCGTTGGAGCTGTGTGGCTGTTATGAGGGCAGCACCTTTGTAAGCTCTGTAGGTATTCGTGACGGCTATTCGTTGGTGGCTGCCTAGGGTTTCAAGAAACTGTATTTTCTCTTCTAGATGCACGTTAATGAACATGTATGGCCTAGGTTTTCATGTTAGCAGTTACGTTGATGCTCAAATTCAGTAGAGCTGCTTTAGAGATTTTTAATAGGCCATATTTCGGCCCACTTCAGGTTAGACTTAAAAAATGGGCCCTCTTTAGTTTTCCTCTTGGGCCGCCTAGTCTTTTAGGAAATGGGCCATATTAGTTTTAGAATAATTTTAGGCCCACTTCAGACTTGGTTGGCTATTTTCCGTGACTATTCGGTGTGCTTTTAAAGTCAGAAGTATTCGGAAAAATTGCGACTTTTAACAGACAATGATTGTTAAATTTAATAACGGCATAAATATGCTTATTTTAGCATATCGATTATTAGAGATATTTTATTGAAGCAGTAGAGTCACCTTCATGACCTCTGCTGTGGAGATTTTATAAATCTAACAGTCGGGACGGTGGCGTAACATGACGCATGCGGACATTCCGACCGGCCCTTCGGAAGGCGATTATCTGGCGGTGGCTTGTGTACGTATGCAACGGTAAGCTGAAGTACATGAAGGTCTTTCCATTGCGAGTAGTTGATCGAGTAGTTGATTGGCCCTTTGGAAGGGGACAACTTGGCTGGAACAGGGTAGGGACGCATGATTGTTCACCAGTTTGACCACTCATGGATTGACTACCTAACGTTCGTTAGGCTCTTTTGCACAACGATTAAGCTGAAGATGAGTTGTTATTACTCAATATTTTAATCATTATTAAAGCTAAAAATTGTGAGTTAACTTAGTCATCGTTCTCTTCTCAGCTGAGATGGTCGGTGTTGCGACTACGAACTCTGCCATGAACGACATTCCTAAAACTTAGTGGAATGAACTTTGCTGCATGGAAAATAAATTGCTTATTGTTCTGGGTTTCCTGGACCTAGATTACGCTATCATTAATCCGCATCCAGCTGAACTCACTGACGAGAGCTCTCGACAGGAACAGAGAGCTCACGAAAAGTGGGAGCGGACTAATCGCAAAGTCTTATGGTCATGAAGAATGCAACCCCAGAGACCTTTTTGAGTACTGTCACTAAAAAAAAAGCGGAGGTACCGACTACAGTTGCCGACTACAAATTTGTAATCGGTAACTAACGACTACAAGAAAAATTTACCGACTAGAACTTTATTAGTCGGCCTATACCTTAGTCGCTAACTCAAGATTTTTGGTCGGTAAATATTTACCGACTAAAAAATCCGACTACAAACGTAAATATCTGATGGGCTTATTAGTGGGCCAACCCATTATGACATCTATATGTAAGGGTGTGGTCCCTAAGTGTTGTACTCTCTTTTAAAACCCTAGTGACTGCCGTCTAAAGATCTTTGGGGTACCCATCTTTCCCTAGCTAAAGGTGTCACGTACGCGTACTTGGAAGATCCACATACCCGGTTCTCAATAAGAACGCTACGGAATCCTCAGATACGTTTTCTATCTCCGCTATATTTGGTTATCGCCATACGTAATCCAATCAAAGTTAAAGTCTTTTTCGGATCCATACGGTCACGGATCTAACAATTATATCTTGTAAACAAAAAGAATCGTACGAATTTGCCTTACGGCTAGCCGACCATTTTTGCTCGATTCGGGTCGACCGAATGGCCTGTGGGGCCGGGTCAGAAATTTGACCACGTTTTGATATATAGCAGAGTACTCAGTTTGCTAATATAGCTTGCACTCAGTTCGATATATAATGAGTATTATCGTCCATTAAAATTTTTTAAAAAATCACATCATCACTAATGATTCAACTAACTTTTTGAGGTGATCCCAAAGCTTGAAATATCACCATATTTTCATCATCTAGGTGATATGTCATTTCACTGATAGCTCATCATCTAGATGAAACAAATACAGTGATAAGAGATGAATGAGAGGAACACGGTGATTAGACAAAAAATTGAATTTAATTTAACATTAGTTATTATTATAGAATTAATATTAATTATTTTTATTAGGAAAATTCATATTTAAATACCCAAAAGCGTAAAAAAAAGGTCATAGCAATATCCTTGTGAGATTTTTTTTATATGTAGGTACGTAGTAGAATAAAATTTTACGCATAGGTACCTAACCGTTGGCTGAAGGTAAATAATGCATTAAATGTACCAAAAACATATTTCGGAATGAAAAATGTACGTCATGTTAACAGAGATATCATACAAATATTTGAGATTTAGGTACCATACGAACACTTGATATGGTATGTGTTACCCTCGGGATTCTCGGCTAACGGTAGAATAACTAGCGACTCGAAATAACCCACGACTAAAGGCGCGGGAAGGAAATGATTAGAGAAATCGGAAGAAAGATGCCCGAGAATGGAGAGGAGCCCAAGTGGGGTAGACGGATGGACCTCCGAGACGCAAAGAGGAAATAGGAAATGACTCGAGGGAATTAGGCCCATGAAGGGTTGAAAGATAACCTCGAATAAACAGCCCAAACAGACTAACCCGAAGAGCTGTAGAGACAAGAGCGAACGGAATTGATGTTCCCAAGGAAAGGGGAGGAAAATGGGAATGCAAAGGAGAGAAAAGATATCCTAGTCGGGGAGCATGGAGCAGACCGCGTAAATCGGCCGGGAAGGACAAATAGGCCGGCTAGAGAATGTAGAAGAATTAAGGCAAGAGGGTCATCTCCAGGTGGGACCCGAGCAAGCAGAAGGAAAGGGAGATCCGTGTGAATCAGTTATGCCCGCGAGAAGAAGAGGTCTGAAGGAGAATTGAGGGAAGAATGGAAAACGAGAACGTGGGGTGAGTGGGAAGTCGTTGGAGGGGCATCGCCGGCAACCACTCCGGGCCCTCTAACCTGTTTTCGTTGTTTTTTGAGTGTTGAGTTCGAACGTTAGCAGCCGTTGGTCCAAGAAGTCGCGCCCACGTCCGTCGTCATCCAAGGTCGTTTCTCGCAGAACACATCTGTATGCAATATACATATGAAAGAAACATAAAAGATGATAAAATTGGACTCTCGACAAAATGGAACCTACGTCTACATGTAAAAAAATGTTTTCTACTAAGTAACTATATATAAATTTTAAGTGATAGGAAATTGAATTGATAACTTTTTACACTTTTGGGTTGTTAATGTAGATATGCTATTATTTTATTGAAATCAAGGTTTTGAAAACCGGACCGTACCTGTCAGTTCCGACCGGAAACCAGCGAATCGGCCGGAAATCCGGTCCGGTCTAAGCTATTTGTTTAAAAAGAAAAAAGAAAAACCCAAATAAAGATATAAAACTTAAAAAGGAACACATACGTATATTTATATTTGGTCTGGTGGTATAGCCGTGGGCTATTTATCTAATTAGGTCAGGTTCCAATCTTGTAAACTCAATTAACTTTCGTTTTATAATTAACTAATGGACCAGAATTTTTTTATATTTCGTTTTGACCCCAAATTGTATAGGTTTAATTTCTGGAGCCCTTGGTACAAATAATTTCAACTACCAATAAAATTTACTTTATTTAATTTTGACCTTCGGTTTTATAAAATTCTATTATATAAAAAAAGTTACTATGTTATTTAGTTTATTCAATCATAAAATATATATTAATTATATTTAAAGATACCGGTTTGACTCCGATTTGATTCTGATTTTATACCGATTAAACCACCGCTTAAACCACTAAAATTAAATAATTTTATACTTTGAATCAGAAAGACAAACAAATATATGATTAAACAAGGGGTTCTTTTAAAATATGGCCTTTGACCAGAAAAGTTTTTAAAAAGTGGCCTCTTTGACGATTTTTTTAGGTCAATAGCCCACAATTTAGTTAACTGCTAATTACTTTTTCATAACAATGTTTAACTTAAAAAAAATAATGAAAATAAATAATTTTCAAAGAAAATAGAAAAAAAAAAGTAAAATGGCTCTGCTGCTGCATTAACGCCATGACAGCTTCTCCAAGTTCAACTACCCTCATTAAAACTCAACTTCCATTCATTACTATCATAGCTTCATTGAATACCAGTCGAAACTATTCCGTCCAGTGGAGAGCTGTTGAAAGAAGACCTGCTGTTCAAAGAAGACGAGCCTCACGAACTGTAGTTTTTTTTGTTTTTGATTCTGCACTTTATATCCATGTTTTTTGAGTCAATTAGCTACGAAACTGAGTGGGTATCGATCTAATACTTTTTATGACAGCGATTCCGACGAAATTTGAGTTCAATTTGATAAGTTTCCGAATCTGCAATTAAAATTTCTGGGTTACCTTCGCAGGGTCCCCTGGTTCAAGGGACCCGTGCATATATGCAAGGGACCATAGCGCAGGGTCCCCTGGTTCAAGGGACTCGTGCATATATGCAAGAGACCAGAGCGCAGGGTCCCCGATTGAAGGGACCCATGCATATATTTAAGGGACCCGCGCTTATATTCATGGGACCGGCACATATATTCAGGGGACTCGTGCATATATTCAAGGGACCCGCGTATATGTCCAAGGGACCCGAGTGCAAATGTGCATGGACCCGGCCACATATGCAAGGGACCCATGCTTATATTCAGGGGACCCGCGCATATATTCAGGGACCCGTGCACAATTTTGTTTCTTTCTCATTTATAGACTTTTCCTAACGAATCATTTACACATATTTTAGGTGATCGCCATGACTATCACCAATATTATGTTTCAATTCGGTGGTAGCTGGATAATTCAGGATGATGATACTTCGAAATGGTGTCCACACGCAAGTTGTATATGGCAGTTAGTCATAGTCCACGAGGATTCATGCACGTTGAAAGATGTGAAGGATGAGATAGTCAAGGTATTGGCGTTGGGAAACAATGTGAAACTAAGCCTAAGCTACATGGCGAACGTTGTGTACTGCATTCCACGACGTATCTACATCTCAAACGATTACAACTTACGCACATACCTTGGATTTGGTGGCCCACAATCAAGACACGTACTTCATGTTGAGGCTGAGTATTGTGTCAATGATGCCCCTCCTGTTCGTGAGGATTCTACGGACAATAATATCGGTCTTATAGTGTATTGTGATGAAAATGCCGTAATTGAGCCCGTTTAGACCCATACTTGCGACACATCTACTCAATATTTTCGCGATCCTATAGAAGTGCAGATAGGGATGGCAGTGGGGCGGGGATTCCCCATCCCCGCGGAGATCCGCCCCAACGGGGCGGGGAAACCCCGAGATTTTATCCCCATGGGGCGGGGACGGGGAATGATTTTTCCCCGTGGGGATCCCCGCCCCGTCCCCGAACTCCCTTTTATATGTGATAATATATATAATAATAATTTATAATTTAAATAATAGTAAAATAATATCAAATATAGATTAAACAATATTATATTAACACGAATAATATATAAAATAATAATATTAATAACAAAAAATATATTAAATTTATATATTATATTAAAAATATTAATTTTCTTAAGAAATTAAGGGGCGAAAAATACCCCACGGAGACGGGGACGGGGACAATTTCGTCCCCTAATGCCTCGCGGGGATGGGGACGGGGATTAGATCCCCGCCCCCGCCCAGCCCCATTGCCATACCTAGGTGCAGACCGAACCGTTAGGGGAACAACATGGACGTCAAGAAGAGCTGTCGAGACAAAGTGAGGAAGAGTATGGTTATTTCGAAAGGGACCATCACATTGATGATATTGAAGTGTCTGGCGAGGATCAAGATGCACCAGTGGTAGAGGATGGTACATATTCATTTACAGATGGATCCAGTTTACACATTGGCCAGGAATTTCAGAATAAGAGTGAGGCGCAGAACGAATTCTTGAAAGTTGCGATTAAAGCGTCTTTTGAATTCCAAGTCGTAAAGTCAAACACAAAATTGTACATTCGTTGTGCAAACAGTCAATATCCTTGGAGGTTACGAGCTGCAAAAATTAAAGACTCTCCAATGTTCTCCATTCGAAGATATTGTAGTACTCACACGTGTGATGTATATCATCGACGCCGAAAGCATCGACAAGGAAGTTCGTCCGTGGTATCGAGTATGTTACTCGAAAATTTCACAGGTGCGAACGATATTCCAAGCCTAAAAAAACTCTAAACTAATAATCCATATATATTACAATTATAAATATTATGAGCATTTGCTATTTTGACTTTCGTCATTGTTGTCTTTATTAGAGTGATGTAATGATACTTCGTATAAAAAAAGTCTCCGAAATTATAAATGCTTGTTTCGTCACTGCCATCATTAGTTGTCAATGAACACAAATACGTACGATATATCCTTATAGTTGAAGATCAAAATTAGATGTTAAGAAAATCTGCCGAAAGGTCATACAAAATACAAGAAATCATGGTTCCAAACACACATAATACCCGTAACATATAAATCCTGCACTCGCCGCTGAAATAATGAATATATAGTTAGTACGTAAAGAAACTCATATATGGAATAATAGAAATACTAATACTTACTCAAGCCATTGCTTAGGGAACTTATTATGCCTTAAACATTTCCACTTCTTGAATGGTCTTGGGATAATCTTTTTGTCGGCTAGTAGATAAGGCACCACGACCGTCAGATTTCCAAAGCTTTATTTATAAATCGGCCGTCCTTATCACATGATGTATCGGAGTCGTATAAGATTATCTCCCTAGCTTGAATATTCATTACGCAAAGGATCCAATGACTCTCATTCGTAAAAAGCGGAACGACGATGAAGTCGACTTCTTTCCAAGGCATTGACGGCCAATTATCATCCTTCCCCGTACCATACTTGTGCATTCCCTCAATAAATCTCTTATCTATTTTCCCCGATTCCATCCCATTAATATTGCATTGAATCGCGCACATTGTCCTCATAAATGCATATTTCTTTGAAACATATGGGCACGACCTTTGTAAATCAATGAATCCCAGCAAAGCTTCATCGACGTGCTGTGCAATATATACGAACAATGGTTATTCAGGGAACCCGTGCATGTGTTCAAGGGACCCGTGCATATATGCAGGGGACCCGTGCATATATGCAGGTGACCCGGGCATATATTCAGGGGACCCGGGCATATATGCAGGGGACCCGGGCCTATATCCAGAGGACCCGAGCATACATGCAGGGGAGCCGAGCATATATGCAGGGGACCCGGGCCTATATCCAGGGGACCCGGGCATATATGCAGGGGACCCGGGCATATATCCAGGGGACCCGAGTCTATATGCAAGGAACCCGTGTATATCACCAAGGGTATTCCGAATTTTTTGGCTTGCTTCGACGTATTCTGATGTACAATCGAAATCCCGATCCTTACTTGCATCTGCAATAGAACCTGTAAATTAATAACATCAGAGTTAAGACAAGTATGCAAATTGAATTTCGCAAAGGTCCCCTGCAATTTCGTTCGGGTCCCATGCGCCAACAGCACGGGTCCCTTGAATTTAGGTAGGTAGGGTTCCTTACGAAATACTCAAGGGTACCCTGCGAATCGTATGGGTCCCTTGAGAAGTATCACGGGTCCAAACTGCACGGGTCCCCTGCGAATTACTCAAGGGTCCCCTGCGAATAGGTATGGGTCCCTTGAGAAGTCTCACGGGTCCCCAGCGGAAATTGCAAGGGTCCCCTGTAAATTCGTATGGGTCGCTTGAGAAGTATCATGGGTCCAAACTGCACGGGTCCCCTGCGCAACTGCATGGGTCCCCTGCATATCACTAAGGGTCTCCTGCAAATTCGCTTGGGTCCCTTGAGAAGTTCCTTGAGGAGTATCACGGGTCCAAACTGTACGAGTCCCCTGTGTAAATTGCATGGGTCCCCTGCAAATTCGTTCGGGTCCCTTGAGAAGTATCACAGGTCCAAACTGCACGGGTCCTCTGCACAAACTGCATGGGTCCCCTGCGAACGACTCAAGGGTCTCCTGCAAATTCGTTCGGGTCCCTTGAGAAGTATCACGGGTCCCCTGCACAAACTGCACGGGGTCTCCTACGAATTACTCATGGGTCCCCTGCAAATTCGTTCGGTCCCTTGAGAAGTATCACGGGTTCCCCGCGCAAACTGCACGGGGTCTCCTGCGCAAAGTACAGGGTCCCGACGAATTTCTCAAGGGTTCCCTGCAACCCAATTTAGGGTCCCTTGCGAACACGGATCCCGTGTGCAAACTGCATGGGTACCCTGCCAAACTGCAGGGGTCCCCTGCGCAGACCGCGACCACTGCTGCGAAGACCGCGCGAGTCCCTTGCGAAGGCCGTGCGGGTTCCCTGCGAAGACCGCGTGAGGGTTTAGGCTTCCATGCGAAGACCGCGCGAGGGACCGCGAGCAACCGCTGGGCTGCAATTGAAGAAGACGAAGTAAAAGCTTGAAGAAGACCCACCTTCGTCATCGCGTTGGTTGCCATCAAAGTTAGACTGCTTTAATTTACTGCAATTGCTTCGCTGGGGCTGTGAACGGATTTTGCCTCTTTGAACAGATTTTAGGTTTTGATGGATACTCTTTGAAGAAGACGACGTAAAAGCTTGGAAAACAGCTGTAAAAAGTAAAAAAAAAACTCTGACAAGAAGAGGAAACGACAGACACTGTAGCTAATGAACAGTAATTTTTCATTAATATGGTTAAGTGAGCGTCGGGGTCTTTAAATAAGGGTAATATTGTCCTTTTAGGGTCACTTAGTAAGGGTATATATGTCTTTTTGAAGGGAGAAGGCCATTTTTTTAAAATTTCTGATTCACGGGTCCACTTACCGAATAAATCCTTAAACAAGAACTGAACTACCACGTTTCTAGGATCTTCTTCGTAGCAACCTACCTCCTACCTCGAGGAGCCAGAGCATCTTATAGTTTCTTTCAAACATTTGTATTCGATAGATTTGACTCGATTCAAACAGACACATCGCACAAGAAAGAAAGATAAAAGATAGGCAAGCATCTCTCTCAACAATCAAATCAATCCGTTGAAAAAGCCCAAATCTAGGAAGCAAATCAATGGGTTCTTCGCATCTAAACGGCGATTCTTTCCACCAAAAAGTCGTCGTTATGCGCCACGGCGACCGAATCGACAACTTCCAGCCGCTGTGGACGGCGACGGCTCCTCGGCCGTTCGACCCGCCGCTGATCAAAGAGGGTCGGGTCAGGGCGTTCTCGACGGGTCGGAAGCTCCGCGAGCGGATGGATTTTCCGATCCAAAGGGTATTCGTGTCGCCGTTCTTGAGGTGCTTGCAGACCGCCGCCGAGGTCGTGGCGGCGCTGTGTGAGGTGGCCAAGGATTCAGATGATCCCAACGACGTCTCGTCAGAGGGGGTCATAATCGATCCCTCCAAGGTCAAGGTTAGTGTACATTGGGTATATTTTAATTTTATTCTTTATTGATCTATTTTATTTGATTTCTTTATTTATTTATTTATTTACACATATGCATGAATGTGCATGGACATGTTCACCATGTGTTTTTGTGTGCTCTGCAACACTATGAAACTCATCGAGAAATCCCACTTAAGCATATTGTCTGAAATATATTCACCATTTTTGTCTGAAAAAAAAGTTGCTATGTTCGTTCTTTAAGTTGAAACAATCGCAGAGCAGATGATTATTCCTTGGTTGTTGAAGTAACGCGTAAATTCTGCGAAAACCGAGCTTTTCTCAGCATGTTGAATAAGTCTATGAATTTCCAATATTTCTTAGTTCCCTGATTAGATAGCTACACAAAGGTGCAATCTTGATTTGTTTCTCTCGAAAAATCAATCATTTTACTTAGTGTCCAAATGTCCATTTGTGGGTATTCAAGCAAAGGTGAACTCAAATATGCCAAAGAGAAACTGAGGTCTGCAATGTTCGAAGCTTAATGTCATTACATAGTTCATGAATTCAAAGAGTACTTCCTTAGATCCAAACAGTGTCTTGTTTCTTACATGAATTGCTTCTGTTATTGGTAATATTGAACCTCTTTTATTAGGTCTCAATTGAATATGGGCTTTGTGAGATGTTGAACTCCATAGCCATCCGTGAAAGCGTGGCTCCTAAAGACGGGGTTTTCACGTTCGACCTCTCGGAGTGTGAAGCAGTCTTGCCCAAAGGAACCCTCGATAAATCCCATGATATGTTGTACAAGGAGGTAAAAAAGATTTGCATGTCTTCTATTACGCTAATCTTTTACCCTTAATCTTACAGAGTATATTATTATTTCCCTAAAAAAAATCATAGCTGCCTAAATGGGAGGAGACGGTCGAAGGTACGAGGGCACGGTATCTCACCGTAATGGAGGCTCTTGCAAACAGATACCCTTCGGAGAACTTGCTCTTAGTCACACACGGTGCGTATAAAACCTCTCTTCTCTTACATACATACATACATACATATGTTTTAGTGTTTCTAGTAGTATCCATATATATAAGGTCTTTTTTTCAATGTGTTGTTTGGTTTCTCTTTCAGGTGAAGGGGTCGGCTCTGTGGTTTCGAAGCTTTTGCCAGACGTATTGGTAGCTGAAGTTGAGTACTGTGCGTATTCGTTATCTCAGAGGCACATTTCGTTCTCTAAGGATGGAAAGTTCACCGCAGGCGGCTTTGTGGGTTCGCCCAAAGGTCAAGCCGATGTAGTGTTTGTGAAAGCTTGAGACAAAGAAATTTGAGATTATTATCGTTATTATTTTTCATCCATTGCCATTCCCATTCCTTCTTCATCTTCTTTTGTACCAATTGAACCTTTTTCTTGTGTGTGTTGAAATGGGACATTTACCGTTGTTTGAGCTATAATCGGATGTGGGACGACGAACAAGATTGTGCGATTCTGAGGTTTTTTCTGATTAGTCCATGGATCTCTTTCTCTTTTGATGATGAGCCGAAGTTTTTGTTGATTATGTGTTTCATTCATGGTTTCGAAGACCGGACCGGACCGACCGGTTTTGGCTGGTTCCGACCGGACCGGTCAAAATTCCGGTCCGATCCCGGTCCGGTCTTGGCTTTAATTTAAAAAAAAAAGAAAAAAACATAATATTAATAAGTTAGCAAAACGGAATAATATTGCGGAAGTGGTGGGTTGTCTAGAGGTGTTGGCGATCTAGTGTTGGTTTGACTTTCATCCGCCACATATAATTTTTGTTTTATAATTAATTTATCATCCAATATTTTTCTTCTATTTTATTTTGACTCCCTAATTGATAGATTTAATACTTCACAACCCATGCTACAATTAATTTTTAATCCCACAACACATACTTGATTAATTTTGCCCCTTAATTTTATAAAATTATAATTTCGAAAAAGTTCATAAAAATGTGTATATTTTCTATTTAATTTGATTGGTTTCTTTGTAAGATATATATTTTAAAATCTAAAGATACCGGTTTACCTTAAACCACTAAAATTTTCGGTCCGGTTCGAAAAATCCGGTTTCAGAACCGTGGTTTCATTATTTCGTCTTCATTATTATTATTATTATTGCATGAAATACTTTTACACGAGTAGAGGTGTTTCACTACTTTAAAAAAAAAAAAAAAAAAACTGGAATTGAATCGTCAGTTACCGTTTTTTTTCAAATGAATGCTTTCACTAACACCACAAATTTATATAGGCTAAAGAGCTCAAGAAATCCATCTGGTAATAGAAACTCTCATCAAGAGAGAAACAAATAACACAAACCCAAACAAAGCCGAAAGAAAACAAGATAGAAGTCTAAAATAAAGAACTAAAGAACATATTATAAATTATTGAAGAATATAACAGATGAGCTTCGGCTGAATTAATAGAAGAACACGGAGCAAAGCTGAAAGCTGAAGACTGATCATAAAGCGGAAGTATTAAGAAGTGCTCGTTCACTTATTAAGTCGCTGCTCACAGCAACATTTTAGTATTAGGCGCCTTAACTGTTTAACTGTCTTTAGATATATATAGGATGCATGTATAGCTTAGCTTCTACTTCTTCGATGTTCTTTTATTTTCTCTGTAATTCTGCATCATCAATAAAATAGTTCAATCGTCCGCCGTGGATGTAGGATTCATCAAAGGAATTCAAACCACTAAAACAAGTTGTATTCAAGATTTCCTGCTTTCTTGTTATGGTATCAGAGCTTTGAATCAAAGCTGCGACCTTCAACAATTCAAATCTTTCAGATTAACCAAGAATTACGTCGAACTCCATGGAGACGCCAGCTCCTTCAATTTCAGCCTTGCCCTTCTTCAACGGTGCTAATTAATGATCCTTACTCCCTCAACAACAACGATACCTCAGGACAGCTGCTAAGTCCACGAACCACTAACTGGGGAGAATTATGCGACATGGAGTCGATCGATGCTGATTGCGCTGATTGGAAGAAATAAGAAAGGTTTTGTCAATGGCGAAATGGTAGCACCAGTGACAAATGAGCAGAATCCAGACAATCTCAGAACCAAATTAGTGCTTGGAAGCGAAACAACAACGTGGTAATTTCTTGGATCACTAACTCAGTTTCCAAAGACATTTCGACCAGCATTCTTTATAATTCATCGGCCAGAGAAGTGTGGCTTGATCTTCAAGAACGGTTTGGGCAAACCAACAAGCCGAGGATTTTCCAATTAAAAAGAGAACTGATCAATCTGGCACAAGGAACCAGTAGTGTTGCTGTCTACTTTATAAAACTCAAAACCTTGTGGCATGAATTGAGCAGCTATAGAGCAGATTGTTCATGTAACTGTGGAGGAATCAAACAAATAAAGAACTTCTTACAGGAAGATTACACAATCACTTTCTTGATGGGTCTAAATGACTCGTATTCACAGGCAGGGGGCTGCTTATGGATGCAATGCCCTCGATCAATAAAGTATTTTCATTGATACCTCAAGAGGAAAACATGGACTAGTTGGAAATAACCAGATTAGATGAGCCGGGAATCAAACTAATGGCATGACTTTGATGGCAACAGCAAATGAGTTTGAGCATGCCAAGAAAGGGTCCTATGGTCCAAGAAAGGAGCTGAATAGACCTCTGTGTACACATTGCAACAAAAGGTATCACACAATTGAGACATGTTACCAGGTTCATGGCTACCCACCGAGCTTCAAACAGGGTCTTAGACCTAGAGGAGCTCGAACTAATCAGGTTATAATGGACCAAGGAAGCATGGAGGGGCATCAAAGGGGCCACCTTCCCAATTTCCAGCAGGCCCAGGTGGAGTTGTTCAGGTTCAGATGACACCCCTGCAATTGCAGACTCTGAAGGCCTTGATGAACCAATCAGTATTCAACCATCCTCAAGACAGTGGGGACTTCCTCCAGCACAAGGAAAGACCGGCATATATTCTATTATCCTGCAATTTACCAGAACTTACAAATAATAAACTGTGGTTGATAGACTCAGGAGCCACAGGACATGTTTGTGGTAACGAAGATCTCATGTTTAATCTCAGAATCAAGGAATCCAATGTGATCTTACCAAATAATTAATTCAGTTATTATGGTAAAAAAAGCAGGATCAGTTTATTTGAGCAAGTCCTTCATCCTGACAGATGTGCTATTTGTCACACAATTCCATTTTAATCTGGTTTCGGTGAGTTGCTTGTCTAAGAATGTTGGTTGCAAGTTTATTTCGTGTTCCTTCAGATCTAGGACATCAGTATTTTGTCACAATTGTAGATGATCATACGAGATACACTTGCTTTTTATGATACAATTCAAATCAGAAGTGAAAATAGTCATGACTTTCTTCCTAGCTTTTGTTGAAACTCAATTCAAATGCAGTGTTAAACTGTTAGATCAGATAATCCAAAGGAGTTTGACTTAGCTGAACTCTTTAGAGCAAAAGGAATCATACATCAATTGTCTTGTGTTCAGACACCACTACAAATTTAGTGGTGGAAAGAAAACACCAATGCCTTCTTAATGTAGTTGTTCACTCCTATTTCAATCATGTGTGCCCATTGAATTTTGGTCAGAATGTGTCCTCACGGCAGCCTTTCTCATCAATAGGACACCCTCAGTTGTCCTAGGCAACAAAAGTCCCTATGGACTTCTATTTCAAAGACCAGTGGAATATCATATGCTACGTGTTTTTGGTTCCCTCTGTTTCTGTTCTTCTCTTGCAGCAGGAAGGAAAAAATCTGATGCAAGACCTAAGAAGTGTGTCTTCCTAGGCTATCCAAATGGTGTCAAAGGGTACAAAGTCCTTGACCTGAGAAGCAGATAAGTAATTGTATCAAGGGATGTGAAGTTTGTAGAGGATCAATTTCCTATAAAAAATCAGCAATCATCTGTGGCAGAGGACCCCTTCTCAAAGTGTGTGCTTCCCAGACCATATGATTTGCCGTCTAATGTAGAAGAAGAAGTGGATGAGCAGCTACCTCAGCCAGAAGAGAATCAGCCTGTAGTAGGAGAACAATAAGAAACTTCTCCACCAACCCAATCAGAGGGACATCAGCTACCTCAGTCAAATGAGCTACCTCAAGGAGTTGGGAGAAGGTCGGGAAGGTCCTCAAGAAGGCCAACTTACTTGGAAGACTATCATTGCAACAAACTAACAAACGAGGAATCTGTACCCAGTTTCTAAGGTGCTTTCTTACCACCAGTAATCAATATGATGATTTTCTCTGCAAAGTTACTATGCAGCAAGAGCCCAGGAATTATGCCCAAGCCTCATCCTCATTGAATGGTTAGAAGAATTCAGGGCACTGGAAGAGAATGGAACTTGGAGCATAGTTTCATTGCTAAAGGGTAAGAAGGCAATTGGTAGCCGATGGGTGTATAGAAGCGAATGCAACTCGAAGGGAGAGATAAAAAATAAGGCTCGCTTGGTTGCTAAGGGGTATGATCAAAGAGAAGGAGTGGACTACATAGATAACTTTGCTCTGGTTGCCAAGATTAACAAAATCAAAATCATTCTCTCTCTTGCAGCAAAACACAGATGGAACTTGATGCAGCTGGATGTGAATAATGCTTTTTTGAACCGGGAATCTAGCTGAAGAAGTGTATTGGACTTGCCCAGTGCTTGTACGAGAATTATAGCAGGGTAGGAGCAACTAAGATGGTCTGCAAATTACACAAATCAATATATAGTTTGAAACAAGAATCTAGGCAATGGAATAGGAAACTTTACAGATGCTGTCAAAGGTTTGGGCTTTTGGCAAACATAATCAGACCATATGCTTTTCCTAAGAGGCAAAGGTAATGATTTGGTTATTCTTTTAGTCTATGTAGATGACATAGTTCTTGCAGGTCCCTCTGTGGAAAGGCTGACAGAAATTAAGAACTTCCTACAAACACACTTCAAGATTAAAGACTTAGGAGAGTTAAAATTCTTCCTTGGCATTGAGGTGGCTCGAAGTGCAGCAGTTATTTATATCACACAAAGGCAATGCACACTACAACTATTAGATGATACAGGTTACATGGCATCCAAGCCACTGTCTACCCCCATGAATCCGAGCAGCAAAGTTGCAAAAGGTGATGGAGAGCTGTTAACAGATCCATTCAGCTACAGAAGGCTGGTTGGGAGGCTGCTTTACCTCACCTTCACCAGGCCTGATATGGCATCCACCGTGCATAAACTAAGCCAATTCATCTCAGCACCAAGGACTAGCCACATGATGGTTGCACACCACTTGCTTAGGTATAAAAGGTTCACCAGGACAGGGAATCTTTCTGAGTGGAGAACCAAAACTTGAGCTGAAAGGTTTTTCAGATGCTGACTGGAGAACATGTACGGATACCAGAAAGTCGATTGCAGGCTACTCCACCACATGGAAGGCGAAGAAACAAGCCACGGTCTCGAAATCATCAACGGAAGCAGAACACATAGCTCTGGGATCACTTGTGGCAAAAATCCTTTGGATTAAACACCTCTTAGAAGAACTGAATATCAGCCTATCTCAACCACATGTGTTCTACTGTGAAAATTGGTCTGCACTAGTGCTGGCCTCTAATCCCAAATTTCATGAAAACGTCCAAGCACATAGAGATTGATTGCCACTTTGTGAGGCATCATGTGGCAATAGGGGCAATTAAGCTTCTTCCTATAAGAACATAACATCAACTAGCTGATGTTAATACTAAGCCTTTAACTGTGCCACTGCTGCAACGAATTCTAGTCAAGATGTCTGCAATAAATCCATTCTATCCATCTTGTGGGGGCATATTGAATAATAGAGCAGATGAAGTTGGAGCTGAATTAATAGAAGATCACAGAGCAAAGCTGAAAGCTGAAGACTGATCATAAAGCGCTGAAGTGTTAATTAGTGCTCGTTCACTTATTAAGTCGCTGCACATAGCAACGTTTTACTATTAGGCGCCTAAACTGTTTTTTAGCTATACTTAGATATATATATTGGATGTAGTACAACTTAGCTTCCACTTCTTCGATGTTCTTTTATTTTTCTCTGTAATTCTGCATCATCAATAAAATATTTTCGATCGTTCCCTGTGGATGTAGGATTCATCAAAGGAATCCGAACCACGTAAACAAGCTGTATTCATGATTTCCTGCTTTCTTGTTATAAATCGACCAAATACTCCATTTCCATGGCTATTAAGCATAGATCCACGACAATTTTCACTTTCTTCCTTTTTCAACTTTGCAAATCTTGTCTTCATCGACACCGGCACTCCCATAAGGGTAGCAACTAGGAGCCATAAGCTTCCAACTCGGGAGGCTGAAAGAAAAAGAAAAAGACAACACAGAACAAGTAAGACAAAGAACGGGGAGAAGAGAATAAAAGCTATAAGCTCCCCCAACCTCCATTAATGGAGGCAGACGAGAATAAACGCCTTTTTTCCGTCAGTTAACGGTTCTGGTTTTTTAACATTATTTATTTATTTATTATATTGTTGCTTAGTGAATGTGATGCGTTAAAAAGAAAATCCTCTTGCGTTCCTCTGCTTATCTGTATTGGTGTGTTAACAGAAGGTGCCGGGCTGTTTAGCCTCCGTTGAAATTAATAGGAGAAGAAAAAAATGAGGAATCCTCAATAACTTCCCAAGTTTGCCTATTATTCGAGCTTCTTTTGTGGTTGTGAAATTATCCCACGTTTTCACTTGACATGCCAGGAGGTTGCATGCTTGCTTGGAGAACACTTCAACGAACAATTGATGTAGATAAGAGACAATGCAAATATTTATATTTTAACATAATTTTTTTTTCCTTCGACACCATTGTAGTCTCTATATTCCGACTAAGTTCAGTTTGAATTGAAACCGAATATCAATATCGACTATGAAACGACCATGAATTTTAGTGTAGTTAATCTTACTTGGTTCATGTGATCTATCCAAAATTTGACCGGCATTTCACAAGTGTACTTTATATTCCATACTACAAGTAAGAATGATGAAGGTATGTTCATTCAATTAAAATGGAGATCAATAAAATTTTTGGATAAATAGATATGGTTCCTTTCTATATTATATTGAGGGTTCGTTTTGCTGCAGATGTTAGAGGGAATTAGATAGGTTCGAATTAGTATATGTTATGTTTAGTTGTACGTTTTGTTTAATGGTAGGATTTAGCTAATACATCCTTAATACCCTCAATAAAGTATTAATTAAATCAGCCCCCACCCTACTATTATTTAATCCCGTCTTGTTCGACAAATCCTGTTATTTTCGACACTCTCTCTCTCTCTCTCTCTCTCTCTCTCTCTCTCTCTCTCTCTCTCTCTCTCCATCTCCCTCTCCCTATCCCTCTCCCCCTCTCCCTCTCCCCCTCCCCCTCCCCCTCTCTCCCTCTCCCTCCCTCCCTCTCCCTCTCCCTCCCTCTCTCTCTCCCTCCTCTCTCTCTCTCTCTCTCTCTCTCTCTCTCTCTCTCTCTCTCTCTCTCTCTCTCTCTCAGCTATTAGAGCATCACCTCAGTCCGTATCAATCGCAAATTCATATCAATATGTGGTTATGATTGCAAAATAAGGGTAATTTGTAACTGAATTTCGTTAACCCTTGTATTATTTAAACCCATCAACCAAACATATCAGACATTATTATTTTAATCCACCAACCAAAATAAAGCTAGTACCATCTAAACTTATCCTCACCACCAAGGGATATTAATTATTTTCTTATTCCTCGTTTGGTTCATAGGTTTATATTTAGGAGAGTTTAAATTAGTAAGGGTTATATAAAACAGATTAATGGGTATAAAATAATATGGGTGTTTGGTTAGTAGGTTTAAATAAATACATATGAGGGGGTGTGTTTATTTAAACCCGCCAGCATGAGTTTAAAGTAGAATTTTATAAACACATGGATTATGTAAGGCAAATCTACACATAAATCACTAAAACCCAAACTACTCATCAACTAACTCCCCCTTTCAATTCATTTATCACTAAACTCCCCCCTTTCAAACAAGTAACTCACATTGCTATCTACTGGACAATTTTAGCCTTATAAAACAACAATATTACTAAAAAACCTATGAACACCAAAAACCATCTCGTTCACTTTCAAAATTTAGAGTGAACAATCCAATAAGTCTGAGAATGATAGAACGGGGCGGAGAATGTTAGAACGAGGCAGAGAACGATAGAACGAGGCAGCAAGGACACAAAGAATGAGACGTGACAGAGAACAAGACGAGACAGAGAGAGCAAGTTTCGACTAAGTTTCTTTTTTTTTTCGATTTCTTTGGCATTTGGGGTTAATGTAGAGCTTAGGGCTTCGATAGGTGCATTTCTTCAAGAATTCCATGTCGGGCAATGTTAATTTCTTTGATTAGTGCTTGAATTTCGAGTTTATGGTTAAAATTAGAGTTTTATTTTTCGTTAGTCGATTTGGTGTTTTGATATCTTTCAAATTAGGGTTTCGAGACAGAGAACAAGCGAACATGCAAGCTTTCATTTTCCAACACATATGTTGAACGAGAGAGAGACATAGCAAGTTTTGACTGTAAGGTAATTGCTTGTTGTCTTTATACTGTATATTACTTGAATTGGTACCGTTTGTTCATAGTTTTTGGTACTGCGTTACATAGTTAATGGTACTGTAAATTCATTATTTATTTACGCACATGAGGGAGAAGAATCCGGAGGGCGTGGATTGTGGCATACATGATGCAATGTCCATGAATAAAATACATAGTCGGACCTACAGATCGTGGAAGGTATCTTGACGATGTCGAAGTCGAAGCATATCGTTGCTCCATGCCTTCCACAATATTTAGAGATCCTATTGGTTTTATGTTCCACTTGTTTTGAATGATTATCTATGTTCGTAAGATTTTAGACTTGCGACTAATATGTTGTTCGGAGGTTGAGGATATGTGAACCTGTTCTTAGACATTTTCTATGTTTATGAGGTTGATGTTCTGCTGGAGACTTGTTTATGCTCCAATTATTTTGATAATTCCTGAAAAACGCTTTTAGTACCAACATACATATACTTGCAGTACCAATATATAGACGTCTGTGGTACCATACAATAAGCTAGTGTAGTACCACGTGTATGTTACTTGTAGTCCTTTTTAGTACCACGTTTATCTATCAAAACTCCTACCAAAAAATTTGTAGTACCAACATACATATGTTTGTAGTTCCAACATATATATGTTTGCTGTACCATATCGTAAGCTAGAGTAGTACCATATGTAGGTTACTTGTAGTATCTTTCCGTACCATGTGTAACAATCGAGACTCTTACCCTAAAAACGCTTGTAGTACCAATATACAAATGTTTGCAGTACCAATATACAGATGTTCGTAGTACCATAACATGTGCTAGTGCAGTACCATGAGTAGATTACTTGTAGTATCATTTCGGTACTACGTTTCTAATTATCTAAAACACGTAGATTATTCTGCAAATAAGGCATGCGAACTTCCAAAATACGTCACATAATAGAATTAAACACACGGTAACATAAAATATAGACACTAACTTTCAATCGATAAAAAATCTTGACTATGTAGTAAGATGTTCTTGCTAGTATCATAATAAGTAAATAAAAAAGATCGGGTTTCAACGTAATAATCCCTAATTCTAATATTAACCCACCAATATTGATATCAAATCATCAGTAAAGTATTTACAACTATTGTAACATAGTCACGGACCAAAAATAATACGGACGGCGTCGAAAAATTCGTACCCAAATTTGTAGTACCAATACGCATGTGTTTGTAGTGCCAATAAATAGATATCCGTGGTATCATATCGCTAGATAGTGCAGTACCATACGCAGGTTACTTGTAGTATCTTCCCGTATCATGTGTTTTAACTATCGAAACTCCTACCATAACTAGTACCAATATACATATGTTTGTAGTACCAACAGATAGATGTTCCAAATACTAACTTCCCTCGACACCCATAGTATGCTAATCGTAGAAAGTATGAGGAAAATTCAACATTTTAACAGCTCGACACAAAATCGCAACACCCACAGCTCGATACCCAAATCGCGATACCCACAACTCGATACCCAATTTAGGTCAATGCCACTGCCACAAACGTTTATAAATACCTCAGCGGAGTGTTCTCTAACGCAAATTCATCCGATCGAGGTCAAGAATTTGAAAGGCGTAACCCACAGTGAAAAAAACAACAAAAAACCTATCTCAACTCACCTAGACCGAGAAGCCCACTGTAGATTAGGCAAGGTTGAAACTTTTCCGACGAGAGCTTTACCAGGTGGACATGGGGGATGAAATAAAAAAGTTATGTGGGTGATGCTTTGGAGAGAAAGATAAATAATAGAGGGGCAAAATCGTCCATGGGGAGTTATGTGTATGATTGTTTTGATTTAGGGAGTTTGTTAATAAAAATATGGAATGGGGAGTTAGTTGATAGAAAATAAGGGAATGGAGATTTAGTTGAGGTTACCCCATTATGTAAACCTATAAACCAAACAACTTATGGGTGACGTAATGTAATTGATGCTAAACCCATCTTTAAAATAACAAAACCCCCGAAGCAAACGGGCCATAGTAATGTAAATGATAAAATGGTCGACGTAATGATGGGCGTATACGTAATTTCAAGTAATTGTATTTTGCCCTAAAATGTTTTACATTGTTTTTGCTTCTCCCCCAATTTAGGTCAATTGAATTCAGAATCACAAGGTAGACCGAAAAGGAAAAGGAAACAGTAGGAATGCAGCACCTTCAGAGGAGTGGGTTTTCGATGAAAGGCAAATTCATAAACCTTTGGAGATCATCTCGAAAGGATTTTGAGCATAAAAATGATGTGGGTTTTGCTTTATTCTCATCACTGGCAAAGGAAGGATCTGTGACGAGTGAGTTTACCAGAAGAGTATGTTCGAATTTCTGATTTCTGACTGATTGATTGATTGCTTGCTTCTCGGTTAATGGTGGGTTTTGAATCTTATTTTGTCGTTAACCAGTGTGTTTGATGGAGAATGGAGTGTGAATTGGTAAAGGGTCATGCTTTAGTTTTTGCCCTTGCTTCACGGAGGAAGGATTACCAACTTTAATTAGTTGAATATTCGATTTATGTTAGGTTATCCTTGAACCTTGATGTATGTTTTATTAAGTAAAATGGTTTTCGGTGTATGTTCTGAATATGAACCAACGTGTCTTGACTGCTTCATTAGATTATGAGTGAAATATGACCCTTGATTAGCATTTATCCTCGTCTTCCTTAAGCATGAATTTGGTAAGGTAACCCACTTTATCTGCATCAATGATTATCGTTATATGAGAATACGTGTTTTTTATCGCAGCATTGTAATTGTTTTTGTAGATATCTCCGATGATGCCATTTTTACCTGTATTTCCTGAATTCGACCCTCTAACCTAGTATTAAGTCTAATATCTATTTGTTCCAACACGACAAGGATATTATTTATTACCTAGGAATGGGACTGATCTAAATTGATATTAATTTTTTTCCAACTCATTTTCTTATCTAGACCTTGTTTCATAAAGAATTATGATGTCGATATTAGATCTCACAAACATTGCTCTTGTCATATATTTATGCATTCTTTTTAACTGTTCATATTTTTTTTTTGTAATATCCAAGCACGTTACACGATTCTTTAGTAATGAGAGCTTCATTGTTTTATATCAGGCTGCTCATCGAGTTGGTGCTTTGGGTAAGTATTTCGTGTATTTAATAAGAACGAAAATCTCATTTGAAGTTCCTAGTCTTCCTACCCTATTAAATGAGAATGGTGCTGAGCTAATTGTTCCTATATGAAACATTTTCGAAGCTCTCACCGATACCACGCTCCAGCGTTAATTTAGTATTTTGGACATCTATCCAGCGGTTACTGTAGTTCCATGCATTAACCATGCTTTAGTTTTGGTTGGTTCGTTCTTTTTTAATTGGACATGACCAGTTATCGTTTGGCAGGGAATACTAGCACAAGCAGGCAGCAATTGACCAGAATACGTATGTTGACTTCTCAATCCTTTCAAATGACAACTCAAGGCGAATACAGCTTTAGGAGTTGTTCTTTTGCTCGATATTTTGCATCCAAAACAACAGACCCAAGTAAAGAATCGAAGGTTCGTTGCTTGTCGCTGTTCTGCCAAAATTATTAAAGTTCTTTTCTTCCTCAACTTATTGCTGCTATCCTACTGCCTCGTGGGTTGTATGGACTTTTCTACGGATTGCAAGATAAGCTTAGAATAATGTCAACAATTCAGCAATATTACACTATATGAGCTTCGTTTAGTCTTAACGCCATGTGTGATGCTTGCAAGTAACCGATTTGAGTGTTTGGTTACACCGTTTTCGACCTATTGCAGTTTCTTATCGATATAATATGCTACTTTGGAACTGGGTTTATTCCAAGATTAGAAACATACACACCCAAATTCCTTAATGATTTTTAGCACCTTTTTTTTTTCATTTTTGTCCCTTTGTTTCTTGCAGAGTCGTAAAGAAGTATCGACCACTGAAGATCCCTTCGATGCCCCAACATATAATATCCCGGAAAAACCAGTGACATTCACCGAGGGAGCTTCATACAGTCTAATCATTCTCGCAGGTCTTGGTGTTGCCGCCGCTGCAGCATATGGGGTTTTTAAAGAGCTAATATTCCAACCCAAGGAGTGAGTGAAAATGTGAAATAAGGAGCTAATTTTTACGATTCCATTTCTTTGATTCAAATATGGCAATTTCCTACATATATATATATATATATATATGTATGTATAGGTACAAGATATTCAACAAGGCTTTGGAGAGGATTCAAAATGATAGCCAAGTAATGAATGCTTCAACCCTCCCTTTCAAGCTTTTTTTTTTTCAATTTGTTTTGTCTTCTTACATGAGAACGGATCTATCGATTATTGCGAAAAAAGGTAAGGGTGAGGATCGGGTCGCCCATCACGGGTTACGGATCAGAGAGTAGGAATCGAGCTGCTCGCCAACGCGTACCCAATAAAGTGTGGACAGATGAAGATGGTGTCGAGCATATTGTGGTGAATTACCATTTAACTCCTCCATCTTGTCAGTGTCTTTTATGATCCTCGTTAAAATAGCTGAAAGGATTTCTTCACAATGATTTGAAAATTATATAGGTTAATTTCCACATCAGAGGACCACACGGAGCTGGGAAAGTGTTTGCTGAGATGTTCAAGGACAAGGAAGACAAGCAGTGGAAGTTCATGTACTTGATCGTCGAAGTCACTTCCCCTTCTCCCGCTCAGTTAATGCTTGAGTCTTACGTTCCCGCTTGAATGAATAATCGAAAAGGGAAAAAAAATAATTGATTGATTGATCTTTGTTATTCGATCGAAAACGATTTTTGTGACATTTTGAGTTCTTGCACGTTTTCGATCGAATTTTTGAGATATGCTCTCAAGTGGGTACTAGAAAGGCGTAATCTTGAATGTGGTAACAGTATGGTTTTGTTCATGTCTTCCTATCTTGAGACAGAGCTCTCTTGCTGATTGAGAATCTTAGCAGACACTTAGGTTCTGTTCGTTGTCCAATATTGGACCAGATAAAATAACTAATAACCCACTATATGATGTTTGGTTTTGTTATAAAATATTTTGTTTCATGGTATATATGGAAGCTTTGAATGCTACGTGTAATATATATTTTACTAGCGGTACGATATAAGGCAAAGGAAAGTAAAACCCATATGATATAAACAAAGCTTAGTAACGTAGTGTACATTTTAAGCTTAGTAATCTAGTGTACATTTTTCAATGGAACGATACAATCTATTTATAGGCAAAAATCTATCACATCTACCACATTAAATCTAATGTGTGGACATCCATATAATAGTGTATTCATAATAGGTTTCATATTTTCCACCCCGGTATTAATTGAAAGCCCACTAGGATAAATAGAACCGGCGTTATGATAAATTAACTTACTGAAACTGGTGAGGTAAGTTATATTGGGTTTTACTATAAATTAATTATATTGGGCAAAGTTGGGGCTTATATCAAACGGACCCTTGAGCATCTTCAATCGATACCAAAAAAACCAAAATATATACTAAAAGTTCTCCAACCATGCACCAAACGCAGACTCAAATGCGTTTCCATCTTCTCTCACCAGTTTTAAACGCATATATGCGTTTGGAAATGAGATATCCCAAAAGATGCGTTTGATGTTCTAAAAATTACAATATATACCCTATGTTTATTTTAATTATTAAAGTATCCATATAAAAAGTAAAAAATAAATAAACGTATATAAAAGGACTCCCGTTATTAATAATTATTTTTTCTCTGTTTTTTTATATGAAAAATATTGCGTGTACTATTAACTTTGTGACATTATTAGTTCTAAACGAATTAAATAACAGTGTTATTTAATTTGTAAAATTATAAATTACATGGGTAATATTAAAAATGATGTAGAAGAGAATATTACAATAATGTCTTTTGAGTTTGAGAATGGTCTGTTGGTTGGAGAAGAATTACTGCATTTTAAGTTTGAGAATGCGTTTGGGTTTGAGAATGGGTTTCGATTGGAGATGGTCTAAGTGATCAAGCATAAGTTGGACTGCTTTTCTTCGGTGTACCCTAATGCTGCACAAGAAATTCGATTTTTTAAGAGAAATATTTGAAATAATGTTACATTGTTGGGATTGATATTACTTGTTAAGAATGCTTGAATAAATTTAATTTACATGGTAGAATTTTATCGTATTTGACATATGGAGGCGTCTGACTAGCCGCTAACAAATTTATAACAAGGGAAGGTGAAAATAATTTCGGATTTGAAAGAAGAAAAACAACTTTCTCAGATGAGATAGATTTTCTCGGCGTTGAAAATTTCTCGGATTGAAAACTTTCGTGAATTTCAAAACTTTCTTAGTTAAAGAAAAGGAATTCTCAGATGTAAAATTTCAAAAATTTTCGGCTTAGAAAACTTTCTCGGAGGTAAAGATTTTCATGACAAAAAAAATTTCTCGGCCTTAAAAAAAAATTTCTCGGATGTAAAATCTTCACTGAGTTCAAAACTTTCTTGGACTTGAGAAAAATTTCTCGTATGGAAAAATTGTCAGAAAGTTCTCGGCTGGAAAAGAAAAAAAAATTCGCGGCTTAGAAAGATTCGCGGGATAAGCTTTCTAGTATATGGAGTTTGTAAAAAATTCTCGGCCGTTAAAATCTCGACTTAGTAGAATTTCTCAGATTTTTGAAAATTTCGCGGCTCAGAAAAAAAATTCTTGGAATAGACTTTCTCGGGTATAAAGTTTCTCTGATTTAAAGAGTACGAACTTGAGAAAGATTGGATCTTAGAGAAATTTTCGCGGTTTTGGAAATTCTCGGATTTTATAGAGTATAAAGTTGAGAACACAATATTTGGCCTAATACAAATTCGCGGATTAAAACTTTCTCGGACTGTGAAACTAGGCAGTTACGAAAAAGTGCAGTTAAAGGGAAAGTTTCGCGGTTTTAGAGATTCTCGGGATAAAATTTCGCGGTCAAGAAATTTTCGCGGTCTAGAACGATTCAGCAAGAACTTTCGCGGCCAAGAACATCGATGTACTGTTCCATTGCCTTCATGCGTTTTGCCAGAGAATCGTCTCGTTCTCGCTCAAATCTCAACCAAAATCGCTCAAACTTGATCCTAAACTTCAGAAATTCTTCCCTAAACACATAATCGACCGATTTGTGAGCTAAAAACAACAAGAAATAGGTCAAATCGACCAAAAATAGAGAATGGCCGAACTAACTTTTTCTGGAAAACTTTTGCTTAAATCTTGCTCAAAACTCGTTAAAACTGATCCAAAAGTGTTCTAAAAACATTTTAGGCATAGACTTGATCTGGGGGAGGGTTTTAAACACAAAAAACGAAGCATCAAACCCCAAAACAAGCTCAAAATGCCGAAACCTATTTTTGCTTAAAAACACCTTTGATCTTGTTTGGAATCGAACGAAACTGGATTCAAATCAACGAAGATCGATCCACGTTTGCTCTGATACCACTTGTTGGTCCCGAAATGCACCAAACAAGGAATCAAAGAAGCTAGATGGAATGAAAAGGGAGAATTTCTCACCTTGTAGTGTGTGTAGTGTGTGAAAACGAATTTTAGCTTTTTGGTCTTTGATTACCATTCAAAGTGAGTTGGTAAAACCTTATATACCACATTAACCCTAGGTATATTAAGGCCCAATCACTAATAATAAAATAATTACAATCTTGTCCAAAGCCCAAGCTAAAGATAATTACATAATAAGTCTCAAGACTTAAACTATTGACACAACAAATTAAATATCCTAACACCCTGCAAATCGTTTCTCTGCAAGTCCAACTATTCTCTGCAAGTAAAACCCAGTCCTAGAGCGTAAATCGACAATGGCAGTCAACCCGAACACCGAGAAGGTATTTTCTCTACTCTGCGTCTTCTTCAATTTAACGCAGCAAACCCTAATTCGGTGCGGACCCGTGCTGATAAGCATAGGACCGTGCTTAGAATTCACGGGACCCGCCCATAAAATGATGGGCGGAGCACGGGTCCACTGCGTATAAGCGTGGTACCCTGGTTATAACGAGCGGATTCCCTGGTCGCAGCGCGTGGGTCTCGTGACCTTGCGCCTGTGAAGAACAACACGGGACCCGCGCGCTACGGTCAGGGGACCCGCACGTATAATCAAGGGACCCGTGCTTATATCCAGGGGACCCTTGCCTAGTCCATCATCTTATGGGCGGGTCCCGTGAATATACGCAAAGGTCCCGTGAAAGTAGACACAGATCCCGTGAAGATACGCACAGGTCCCCTGCTCATGCGCAGGGGTCTCAGTCGCATCCGTGCTTGACTGTCAGCATATACGATGCGGTCCCCTGGCCATATGTGCATAAGGGTTTTCGATTTTCAATATTCATATACCAAGTAATTGGCTAAACTGTGTTTTACGTATAAATTAGGTTGTGATGAAGACGCAGTTGGGCACAGAAGTTCCTGATTGTCGTCCTACAGTGACCTCGCTATACGGCGAGGCCAGCCAGCTGATAAGACAGTGCCTTAACGATGAGGAGTTGGCCGTATATTATGCCCACAGTCCGTTCGGCCGCCTTGTCATGGCCGAGCCGGACTTTAACCTCTCGATTCAGTTGTTGTGGTACCTTATCCAAAGGCAGACGGCGCTGCACACCCGCGAAGAGCTGTGGATGGTTGTTGGCAAAAAACCACTTCGATTTTCAAAATCGGAGTATTGCCTAATCACCGGCCTCAAGTTCGCAGCCGCGATACCGGCGGTGGACCGCGTCGAAGCATTCACGAGGAGGCATTTTGGCGCTAGTTCAACAATTCGCCTGTCGAACGTCAAGCAGGCGTTGGAGGCCATGTCTGGCGACGAGGAACGTGTGGACGAAGAGAAGCTCAAGTTGGCGGATGTCTACTTCGCCACCGCGGTGTTGCTGCCTCGAAGGTCCAAGAAGGACACCGTCGTGTCTTCCTGGGTCCTTCACCTCGCTGAAGACCGGATTGCTTTCTCAGAGTATCCTTGGGGCAGCGAGGCTTTCAAGGAGGTCATGCGCGCTGTGAGGAAAAATCTACGGGAGAACCCACGGGAGTGGCTGATAAGTGGGTTCGTTCAGCCACTTCAGGTGATTTATTATTAAGCTTCTTTGCATACCTTGTTTTTACATATAAGTAATTGCTAATATTTATTGTGTTATTTGTATTCAGATACTAGCTTATGAGTGCATCTCGGGCATTGGAGAGGCCTATGCGTTGCGCAAAGAAGAAGATTTCACGCCACGCATGTGCAGGTGGCAGACGAAGGATTGGGGTCGCAAGAATTGCCCGAAACAGAAGAGCATCGCAGAGGCCGCTAGCAAGTTCCATGTACTAGCAGGGTTAATAGTGCCGTCAGCGGACGAGCTGGAGGCGGCGTACTATAGGGACAGCGTCTTCGACGTTGGGCCGGCACACGACCTATACGATCGTGTGACCTTTCTACTCCTGCATGGAGTGGAGGTTAGGTGCTCCCGCGGCCACCGCCGTCGCGGTGAGGGTTCTAGCCGGCAGAATTTGGTGCCTGAGACCATCGCCCAGATCGAGGGCAGTCAGCGACGCGACACCGATATAATTCAGCATCACGGCCAAATCCCCGAACATCCGCACGGCAACCCCGAACCTCCGCACGAGCACGCCTTTCATGCAACACCGGAGACCCCACGATCAAGTGGTCAGGGTTTCGCCTCGGGTCCACGCTTCGATGAATGGCAAAGTCGTATGGACCAAAACTTCACCAACTTGTTTGGGCGATTCGACCAACTTGGCACGCAATTGCATCAGTTTCAAGAAAAAGAGGGTCGACGGTGGTCGACGAACGAGAGAAGGTGGGATGCGTACGAGGAACATTGGACGGAAATGCGATCGTGGGCCGACAGCCTCAGGGAGTTGGGGAACTCGGTTCAGGGTTTGGCGAGCAGATTTTATCACGGGTCTCGCACTCCGCCTACCGAAGCTCGTTATAGTAAGATATTTATTTATTCTTAATTTTTTAATTAGTTGCGCAGTTTACTCAACAGTTACTATTTACGATGTAGATGTCGATCCAAACGAGTTTTCTAGTGGATCGCACGCTTCACAGCCCGAGTTTGGTGGTGGATTGCACGCTACACCGCCCGAATTTGGTCAGTTTTTATACTTAATTTTTTAATTAGTTGCGCAGATTACTCAACAGTTACTATTTACGATGTAGATGTCGATCCAAACGAGTTTGCTAGTGGATCGCACGCTTCACAGCCCGAGTTTGGTGGTGGATTGCACGCTACACCGCCCGAGCTTGGTCAGTTTTTATACTTAAGGACGTGAAATAATTTATAGTTATTTTCGAATTTCTTGTATAGATTACGATGAGAGATGGAGGAACACATCGTACATGGGACCGGATGGCTATATTCCGAGCCAGGAGGCATGGGACGGTCACAGTCCGTCTGAATGGGCGCAAAAACGTTACGATGAATATGTCGCACCGGCTCGGTCCGATGAAGAGAGACCGCCCGAGGTTGTCGACCCATCGTCGTGGAGGGGCGCTTATGGTCTCGGGGTTCACGAGGCAGTGACGGACATAGAGGCTCAAGAGGACCACGCTGATCAGTTAGAGACGCACGCCGAGGCTTCGGTTTCTGTCCAAGCGACCGACAAAGGAAAAGGCGTCGTGACAGAACAGACCCCTGAGCGGACGAAGAAGCCATCTTGGTACACCACGACGCCGTTCACCGATTTCCCCTCGACGAATACAGTCAAACCTCCAAAGCTTTCGGCGTTCGAGCGGCATATCCAGTTCAAGGTCGAAAACTTGTGGCCAAAAGTCGAAAGTCAGCTAAAAACGGCTTTGCAGATTACCGGCATGAAAGTACAAGGGATCCTAGGACAACACGACCCTACATGGCTCCTGAACCTTGCGACTGAGGGTATTAAACTCGATGAGATGGTACGTATATAAATTTACCAAATACCTTTCGTCACCTTACTTGAATGTGTTAAAAACGGTTTGCTTTTATTGCAGCATGTCGATGAATGCCTCGCTGGGATCGAACGCATGCAGAAATTTAGCAAATCGGTTGCGAGCAAAGTCGCGTACATGCCCCATACGTTTAAGACGCTCGTCGACGAGCGAGGGGTGCTAAACCTAATCGGGAAGCCGTGTGGGAAAGGCTTCAAGAAATTGCTCCCGTTCGCGAGGGGGGAGGAGGAAAATTGGAAATGCAGGTCGTGGGATCTAGCGACCAAAGTTGCCATCCCCATGCGTACGTCAGGCCGATGGGTGTTGTTCGTTGTTGATGTGCGGGGAAAGGAGTATACGATTTACGACTCCGATGCGCCTCCTGGCTTCGAGCTGCGCTTTATCGCCGACGACATCAACAAACTTCGGATCGTAATCCCGGCTATTTTCAAGGAACTGAAACTGATAACACGCATGCCTAACAAGGGCAAGAGCTGGCCGGCTAGGTGGTGTCGCGAATTCAGGAAACAAAATCAGTAAGTTTTCATGAATGATGCGTTTTATTACTTTGTCGTCGTGTTTAAAAATAAGTGTCTTTTTCGATATGATTTTCAGGGGAGAAGATGGCGTGGCGATGTTGCAGGCGGCAATGTCGCTTATGATGAAGAAGGACGACGTCTCCCGCCTCAATCAAACTCATATGCAGGCGTTTAGAAAATACCTCGCATCTCTATTTTCAATAATGATTGGGACTCTTTTTAGTATACCATTTTTATTTTAATTAAAATTTGCGATGTTCACGAACTATTTCATGTGTTGTTGAATTTCTCCCTTGAGTTTTAATTTTACTTGTTTGATTTGTGCATATCGTTTGGTGGATATGAATTTAGGGTTTAGAATTGTGAACGATTGAGTTTCTCTGTGTTTTCCAACTTTTTGTCAGTGAGACTGATGTGTGATTTGACGTAAAAATAAAAGAACTGAATTTTAAGTGATTTGAAATCTTTCTAGTTTTCTGTTTAATTTTAATTTTAGTTGTTTGATAGAAGTCATCTGCTTTACGTGTGTTTGATATCAATTTAGGGTTTAGAAATTGTGAGAGGAGATTTTGTCAGTGAGAGTGATGTGTGAGTTGACATAAAAATAACGCGAATGGCAGTGATTTGACATAACTTAACTTTTTTCATATTAAGTTTTCCGTGTTATCTATGAACGCTCCCTTAGCGGGTCCCCTGAATACAAGCGCTGGTCCCATGCTCATAACGCACAGGTCCCGTGACCTTTACGAGCGGGTCTTCTGCTTAAATCAAGCAACATTTCGAAGGGACCAGTCGGGCCCCGGCAATGACATGCGGACAATTTTGACGGGACCACGACTGACCCGGACATCTCAGTGTGGGGACTATGCAATCATCGCGGGTCCCCAGTTTTGAAGAGTGGGTCCGCTGTTCAAAAAATGTGGGTCCCCTATGTTCATGTGCGATTTTTGCAATGTTAATTCATGGAAGTAAGCGATTAATTGAGCGTATTTATACTTTGTTTATCGTAGACTACAATATAAAGTCATCATAAAATAGCACAGAACAAAAAAAATGGAGGTAATCAAAAGAATTACGTTCACTTTATAAGATTGTTACAGCCTACATAAATCACAAACATGAGTATGTTTTATCGGTGTGCTCTCTTACTAGATTCACGTCAATGATCGTACGACTCGAAATACATGTTGTAAAATATATTTTCTTTTTTCTAAACTTGGAGTTAGATATTGTTAATCGAGTGGTTATTTAAATTTATTTTTTTTACGCACACTTAATTTTTTATTAATTTTTATCTTATTAACGAATTTAATAATATATTAGATTTTCACAACATTACAAGCAAATCGGGAATAAAATGTCAAGTCATCTGTCCTGTACATACTGTATAGTATCACTGCTCTGACATGTCACTTTTGACGAATAAATAGGGACACTGCTCTGACATGTCAGTTTTGACCTATAATTGAGCAATTATTGGTCCCACTCAATAAGCGAACATCACTAACCCTAATGTGCGGGTACCGTGTGGTAATCGGAAGGTCCCCTGCCTTTAAGGTTTGAGTCCCATGCTCGTAACGCGCCCTCCCTGCGCGCAAGACTCATGGGACCCCGCATTACTATCACGGGACCCAAACGTTGAAGTCATGGGACCTTCACGTTATGGGAAGGGGACCCGGCGGGAACCGCAAAGATGCGCCGGGGTCTCATGCGAATCCGTGCGCGCTTCGCTGCATATGCGATGCGGACCCCTGCGCATCTGTGCATAAGGGTTTTCTATTTCCATATTCGTACCGTAATTTTCTAAAGGGGGCTACTATTCACACCCCCTCTTGAATAAAACATACGATTTTAATCTTATAAATAAATATAATTCATATAAAAAAATATAATGACTATCTTATTAACGAATTTAATAAAAAAATATAATGACTATCTTATTAACGATTTTAATTCATATAAATAAATATAATTCATATAAAAAAATATAACCCATACTAACGAATTTTTTAATTTTTTATTAATGACTATCTTATTAACGAATTTAATAATATTAGATTTTCGCAGTGGACATCTTATTAACGAATTTAATAATATTAGATTTTCGCCGGGGACAAAATAGTGGAATCGGGAATCAAATGTCAAGTCATCTGTCTCTGATGACTTGTATAATGACACCGCTCTGACATGTCACTTCACCAATAAATGAAGCACTGCTACATGTCACTTTTCATCAATAATTGAACAATTATTGGACCAACTTAGTAAGCGAACGTGACCAACCCTAATGATTTGGGGTACCATGTGCTAATCGGCAGGTCCCCTCCCTTTAACGTTTGGGTCCGATGGGAGTAACGCGCCCCTCCCTGCGCGCAAGGAACATGGGACCAGCGCGATTTTTTCACGGGACCCAAACGTTGAAGACAGGGGACCCGGCGGGGACCACATTCATGCGCAGGGGTCTCATGCGCGTCCGTGCGGGATTCTCTGCATATGCGATGCGGTCCCCTGCGCATTTGTGCATAAGGGTTTTCTACTTCCATATTCACGCAAAAGCTCGTCTAACACAACCTTACATAACATAACACAAATGGCGACGTATAAGCCACTCTGAATACGAAAACTACATATTACAACGTTATCTCGTACCAAATTCACCCGTCGAAGGAAACCTATTTTTCTGGGGTCGTCCACGTTGTGAACCAACACGAGGCGGCAACATGTCCATACTACTTTCAATGCGGTCCGTTACCGGGCGTATAGTACCTTCGTATGCCAGTTTCCAGAACTCCAAGGTATAATAATCGTGCACTAATGAATATACCGGCACTTGGGCAGAACCACAAGCTGCAACCGCATGTGGACATGGGATACGATCGATGTCAAACATCATGCACGTGCATGTGCGCAGCCCCAAATCGACCACCTCGTTCACATGCTGCCCGTATACGTTATATGTTAGATGCCCGACTTCCGACACATGAAATTTTTGCGACTCGGTGAAATTCTCTCGTATGATCGACTCTACCTTCGGCGTAAACCTAGTCATGTTCGAGGCGATTGAAGCTTCCGCAGAGCGCCGATGCTTACTGAACCATGATGATGTTAGTCGCTGAATCGAGCCCAACAGTCCAATAATTGGAAGCTCTCTGTCCTTACGTAGAGCTGCATTTATAGACTCCGATCCGTTGGTCGTCATTATGTTGTATCTTGATCTAGGGCAATATGCTCGCGTCCACGTTTCCTTTGGGACTTCGTTAAGATACCTCTGCACGTCCGCATATTTTCCGTCAAGCTGCCTAAAATGACGGTCGCACTCGCTCTTCGTGTAGGCAGTAGCGGCACGCCAAAAGATTGGACAAGCACCTTTCTTCTTCATTCTCGTCTTCACGTTTTGTTGAAGGTGCCACGCACAGAAACCATGAAACGCGTTTGGGAAAATGGCCGGAACTGCATTCTTGATTCCAGGGTTCCGATCGGAAATTATTACGAGATCGTCGCCATCCGCAACAAAACGTCTTAATCTCGAGAGAAACCACGTCCATGGGTCGGTTCCCTCCGACCCGTCGGCAATACCCCATGCTAAAGGATATTGATGGAAATCGCCGTCTTGCGCAGTGGCAATCATCATGAGTCCCTTATACTTCCCCTTCAAAAAAGTGGCATCGATAGAAACGACTTTCCTCATGAACGTAAAGCCGCTGACGCATGCTCCGTATGCCAAGAACATGTACTTGAACCGATTGTCTTCGTCCATCTCCCAATCAGTGATACTGCCCTCGTTGGCTTGCCTCACCGCATCTAAGTAAGACGGCAGTAAACCGTAGCAAGCGTCCCTGTTACCAACTAGTTCGTCGGTCGCAATTTGTTTTCCTCTCCAAGCCTTGTAGTATGAAACTTCTACTCCCCTGCTCTGCATCATCGACTGTATGGAACTGGGAGCGGGGATGTCTTTAGGAGCCCTGAAATTTTCCAACAACGTGCTCGATACGAGCGACGAACTTCCCTGGCGATGTCTACGGCGTCGATGAGACACGCCGCACGTGTGCGTGTTGACGTACTTTCGGATTGAGAAAAAGGGGGAGTCCTTATCCTGTGCACCTCGTATGCGCCATTCGCAGTTCTCCTTCGCACATTTCACTACGTACAGGGTTTTGTTTGACCTATCCACTTGGAGTTCGAAGCATGCAGCGACAACGATTTTAGTGATTTCGTCCTTCAATTCTTTCTTGCTACGGAATTGTTGTCCAACATATAGGGTCGAACCATCCGTAAACGAATAGGTAGCATCGTCGGCCACATCAGTTGCGTCGTCGTGCACATCGACGTCAAAATCGTCATCATGTGCGTCATCATCATCATCATCATCATGCATTAAGGCACCTTCCTCGTTCTCATTTTCGTCGTCCCGTCCGACTTGCTCGTTCTCATTATCATATCCTTGGCCGCAGATTCCGGAGTAATCGCCTACATAGCCACTGCTTTCATTACTTTGGTCAGGAGGGTTGTAAGATGTGCTGGGAAAACCCTCAAATGGTTGGATTTCGGCGTTTGTATCGCAATGCGCTATAAGGCCGACGTCGAAACCAGAGAAATCATTATCATGAGGTTGATGTGGCGGTGACGCAATGATGGCTAATTCAAGTTCCACGTGAAGAGGTGGTCTTGATCGTGGGCAACCACCTCCAACGTACGCACGTACGCCGTAATCGTTCTCGATGTAGATGGGGCGCACATAATTGTAGTCTATGCAAGGCATGTAGCTTATCCGTAGTTTGGTATTGTCGTTGCGTAACGACAATGCATTCAATATCTCGTTAGTGAGATCCACTAACGTGCATGACTCCTCGTCGACCAAGATTGATTGCCAACGGCAAGTTGGATCCGGAACCCAGTTCGACGTATTGTCCTCGCGAATTACCCACTTACCATCGACTTGAAAAACAATGCTGGTGATCGTCATGATTACCACCGAAAGTGATCGTACGACTGTGGAATGTATGCTTTCTGTACCAAAAAATGGTCGTGCATTATTTTAAAGGTTTATCAAGTCATATGGTGGGTAACGTGCTAAAGGGACCATAACTTAAAATCATGGGAAATGCACGTAAAATCAGGGGACCAAAACATTCTCAGGGGACCCGTGCTTATTGCGTTGGCGCTGATGGGACGCGTCCCGTATAGGTATGTATATGAACGGGTCGCTGTCCAATTTAGGGTTTCTCTTTAGTCGTACCAATAATTGAACAATTACTGATTATTTGGTCAAAATATTTTCCTCAGTAATAAGTCAAATCACCCATCACGTTTCGTTTCATACAGAGAATCAATTATTCAACAATGGAAAAAGTTTTATCAAGTCATATGGTGGGATACGTGCTAAAGGGACCATAACTTGAAATCATGGGACCTGCACGTAAAATCAGGGGACCCGCACGTAAAATCAGGGGACCCGCGCATATTGCTGAGTATTTGGTCAAAATAATTTCGTCAGTAACAAGTCAAATCACCCATCACGTACTTTCGTTTCATACAGAGAATCAATTCATTCAATAATATCAAAAACTTTTAGTTCCATAAACCTACAAACTACACCAAGTCCATTAAACCTACAAAGCCACTTACAATTAACACTTCCAAACTACCCCAAACTAATCTATAGGGTACAGCTATGCGGGTCACGCAATATCCGTGCAGCCATAGTGGCTCGATACGCCGAAATATCAATCTGCCGTTGATATTCATCAAACTCGGGCGTGTCAACCATAATCGTCTCCACCGTCAACGCCGCATGAACCCCGCAATCCAAGCTGTCAGCCTTCTGCTGGCGATTCATTTTATTATTCAACTTCGGCTTCGTCACGATGTCGAACTTGAAACGCCAATATGCGGAAAGAAACTCCGCCTGCAAAATATAGCAAATACCGAACATGTCACTAAATAAATAAAAATGATAGACAAACGGATTTCAGCTACTTACGAACACTCTCCCGGCGAACTGCACACCATGCGCGCCCAATGAATCGTGAAGGACGAAGGTTTGCGTTGACGCGTCAAAAATAAGCACTGCCCAGTGGGCCCGTGCGCAAACAGGAGAGATGATGTACTTGCATCGTAGCAATTCATCCTCCGTGAGACGCTCTAACCAGCTCCGACTGCTTCTCGACAATCCATTCACGAAGCTCTCCATATCATCCACCCCGACTTTCGCCTTCCTATTCAACTTCTGCGCCTTCCTAAAGTGCTCGTCTTGCACGTAACTTGGAAAGACGAAGACGCGAGGATAATTGTCATTGTCCGCATAGATTCGCCTCAAGCAATCTAGATATGCGTCAAGACAATTGGACTTGAGCATATCATGGAAGAGCAGCATGTAGAAGCCTTGGGCATCCACGTCGCACATGTCAGACGACCAAACGGTATCACTGCATAAAAAGAAAAATTATTACGTGTTTAGGTACGATAACTGAGATTGACATCGAAAGTAAACATTTACCTAAATCTTGCCGCTTGAAGGTACATGTCAATGAGCACGCGATCGTGCTCATGAATCAGCTCACGCCCGGAGAAGTCCCATCGCCCGAGGTACTTCTTGCTCCACTTCTCATTTCTATCTGAGCCAGAATCCTCATCACTTAGATCAACAACATCTACAGGCGCTTTGCCTCTTCTTCGAACTCCTCGGGCACTCGACGAAGCACCAACGTCTCCCGCCTCAACCACCTCCACAGGTGTGGGAAAATCTTCAACAGGTACGATCGCTAAATGATCGTCGTCGCCACGATCGAGGTGGACAGGGGAACACCTAACCTCCACTCCCCGCGTGAGTAGGCCCGTCACACGGTCGAATATGTCGTGTGCCGCCCCAACGTCGAAAACGCTGTCCCTAAAGTACGCCGCCTCCAACTCTTCCGCTGACGGCACTAACAACCCTCGTACAAAATCGCGGTTGACGGCATCTGCGACCGTCCTAAGAGTCGGGCATGCTTTGCGACCCCAATTCTTCGTCGCCCACCTGAGCATGCGTGGCGTGAAATCTTCTTCCTTGCGAACCGCAAACTGGTCTGCAACCCCCGGCATGCACTCGTATGCTAGTATCTGAATACAAATAACGCAAAAAATCTTACAAACGTCCCTCAAAACATGGTATGCAAGAAGCTTAGTTATAATTCACCTGAAGTGGTTGTACGAACCCACTGATCAGCCAGTCCCGTGGCCTCTCCCGTAGATTTACCTTAACACTTCGTATCACCTCACGGAAAGCCACGGTGCCCCAAGGGTACTGGGAGAATGCAAATCGATCATCGACGAGACTAAGGACCGTCGTACTGACGACGGTGTCCTTCTTCGACGGTCGAGGCATCAACACGGCGGTGGCGAAGTACACGTCCGCCAACTTCAGCTTCTCGAAGTCCACATTGTCCTCGTCGCCAGACAACCGCTCCAACACACGCTTGACGTGCGACATGCGGACTTTTGAGCTGTTGCCAAAATGTCTTGCGGTGAATTGTGAGCCGTCGTTTACCGGCGGTAGCTCGGCTGCGAACTTCAGCCCGGTGATTAGGCAATAATCCGACTTTGAAAATCGGAGTGGTTTTCCGCCAAAAATCATCCACAGCTCTTCCCGGTTGTGCAGCATCGTCTGGTTCTGCATGAAGTACCACACCAACTGTCCCGAGAGGTTAAAATCAGGCTCAGCCATAACAAGGCGGCCGAACGGACTCTCGTTCCTAAAAATCTCCCACTCGTGGTGGTTCAGACACTGTCTTATCAGCTCGCTGGCATCCGCGTATAACGAGCTCATTTTTACACTCAAACGGGGAACTTCGTCCACTGTGTCGAACTGCTTCTGCATCACAACCTAATTTATGCGTAAAACACATTTTAGCTAAATTACGTGGTATGAAATAATTAAAACAGAAAACCCTTATGCATAGATGCGCAGGGGACCGCATCGCATATGCTGAGATTCAAGCACGGACGCGCATGAGACCCCTGCGCATCGGCGCGGTCCCAGCAAGGGTCCCCCGCGTATAAGCGCGGGTCCCCTGGTCATAGCGCGCGGGTCCCCTGCATAAAACGCGCGGGTCCCCCGAACTTGCGCACGCACAGTGGCACAGGACCCGCCCGTTAAGATAAGAGGACCCGTGCGTTTAAGCAGGGGAACCGTGCGTATAAGCGCGGGTCTCCTGGGCATAGCGCGCGGGTCCCCTTCTTATAACGCGCGGGTCCCCCGCTTGCGCACGCGCAGTGGCACAGGACCCGCCCGTTAAGGTAAGAGGACCCGAGCATTTAAGCAGGGGAACCGTGCGTATAAGAGCGGGTCCCCTGCGTATAAGCGCGGGTCCCCTGAGCATAGCGCGCGGGTCCCCTGCTTATAACGCGCGGGTCCCCCGAACTTGCGCGCGCGTGACCCATGTCCTATGCTTGCAAGCACGGGTCCTATGCTTGCAAGCACGGGTCCTATGCTTGCAAGCACGGGTCCTATGCTTGCAAGCACAGGTCCTATGCTACCAAAGCTCTGTCCTACGCTTGCAAGCACGGGTCCGCACCAAATTAGGGTTCGATGGGTCGTTCCCAGATCCCCTCTCACGTTAAATTGAAGAAGACGAAGAGTAGAACACATACCTCCACGTTCGCGTTGAATGCCATTGTCGAATGAGTCGATTTGCAGAGAAGACGACGATTTGCAGTGCAGGGGCGGGAGAGCACACGCTTGTTCTTTTACTGGAAGTGAAAGTGGAGACGATTTGCAGTGCAGGGGCGGGAGACACGCTTGCTTTTTTTACTGGAAGTGAAAGTGGTGGGTGGTTGCTTTTTTTACTGGAAGTGAAAGTGGTGGGTGGTTGCTTTTTTTTACTTTTACCCCACTCTTCTATAACGGGTCTGATGTTTCATATTCGCTACAGTGTAACATGTAAACCCTTTAATTAATTTTATCGTTAAGTGTTGTTGAGGTTGTTGATTGACATTAAATAAGGGTAAAATAGTCTTTAGAGCAGAGTTAGTAAGGGTACAAAGGTAAAGTCCGATTTTGGGTGCTATTTTTTAAAAGATGACCAGCTCAAGGGCTATTTACTTAAAAAATCCGCTAATGCTGGCTGTTGGGACTGAACTGATAATCTTATAACGTAAGAAGTGAGATATGTTATTCTACCACACATTAACGCTTATCATCTCAAAAAATACTCCACGTGTAGAACCCTAGTTTTTTCTCGTTCGAGAGAGAGCAGAGCTCTTTCGATACGATCGATAGTTTTAGGGATTTTCAATAGAGTCGAAGATGTATAGAGATCGGGGCGTCGGTTCATCGAAGGGCTCGGATACGTTAGATCGGAAGCGAATCAACGATGCATTAGACAAACACTTAGAGAGATCATCGCCGTCCACTTCGAGGAACAAGCTCGCCGTACCGTCCACCTCAGCTGCCAAGTACGCCGATAATAGAGATAATCGGTCATCGTCGAATCTTAAGACCAACGAAGGCAGGAGCTCCGATGGTAATAGACACACATTTGTTTCATTTCAATTAGCTCTCTTCTAAACAATTTTTGTTGTTTCCTCCGTTTTGTTGTTTGTCGAGTGGTGAATTGATGTTTTTTTAGGTTTCGTGGAGATTCGTTGATTTTTCTGGCTCAAGCGTTAATTTCCTTTTTTATTATTTTCCTTTTTTCGATTATAGGTTTCAGATATTAAGGATGTAGATTCTCCAAGGTTACAGATCTGTTTGTGCTTGTTAAATTCTAGATGATTTTGCTTCATGTGGATAACTACCATTCCTGCATATGCTTCCTTTTCGTGGTGTTTCTTATATGTAGTGGATGTCTATCTTCCTTTCCTACTACAAAATAATTTATGATGTTATTCGGCAGAGGAATCTGAGACGAACAGCGAAGAATCTGACGTCAGTGGTTCTGATGGGGACGATACGTCTTGGATTTCATGGTTTTGCAACTTGAGGGGAAACGAGTTCTTTTGTGAAGTTGATGACGACTATATTCAAGATGATTTTAATCTCTGTGGATTGAGCAGTCAAGTCCCATATTATGACTATGCTCTTGACTTAATTCTTGATGTTGAGTCCTCACACTGTAAGCAGCATTCTGTGTACACATTTTCATTCATAAAAGCTTTATATCCCTTACGTATTAGTAATGAGCATCACTATACCTCTTTCGCTTATTCACAATCCGTGTTGATCCGCATTATATAGGCGACATGTTTACCGAAGAACAGAATGAATTGGTCGAATCAGCTGCTGAAATGCTCTATGGTCTGATCCATGTTCGATACATTTTGACGACCAAGGGAATGGGTGCAATGGTAAAACACCGTTAGTTTTATTTAAGGAGATGCCTCTCTCTCTCGTCGTTTTCTTAACCCGTACTTGAAACAGTTGGAGAAGTACAAAACCTACGACTTTGGGAGATGCCCGAGAGTCTATTGCTGTGGACAGCCTTGCCTTCCCGTCGGCCAGTCAGACATTCCCCGTTCTAGCACCGTTAAGATATACTGTCCTAGGTGTGAAGATATCTACTATCCGCGTTCGAAATACCAAGGCAGTATCCTCAACTAAACTCTTGTTTTTGTTGCATATATATTTACTATATATATATATTGTCTGTGTGTGTGTGTGTTTTAGTAGGTATAATATCCTCCTTAACTCTTGTTTTTAAAATAGATATAGATGGAGCTTATTTTGGAACCACGTTTCCCCACCTGTTCATGATGACTTATGGGCACCTAAAACCTCAGAAGCCAACTCAGAGCTACGTGCCTCGAGTTTTCGGGTTCAAGATTAAGAAGGCGTAGAAGCCAATTTTTGCACACATGTATTCTGAGCGATTGAGTTCGTCAATTCTGCTTCACTATCACCTTTGCTTAATGGGGCAGCACATTGTAAGAAACATTCTTGTAGGAGGAGCTGCTACAAATGCGATGTTGTATTGATGACCTGTCTCATAATTTTTCTAGCAGATATCTTGCTGATAACTTTAATTTCTCTGATAAATTTGTCGTTTTATAATTTCTTACGAAATTACTCAGCCTCTTCGAATTTCCTCTAACGTTAATGGTGTACTTTAAAATGTTGCATGGGATGGGAGTAAAGTCGAGTCGGCTAAATATGTCCCACAAATAGAGTAGTGAAACTTCTACACGACGGTCGAAATTTTTATATTTAAATTACAACGTTAAAACGAAAAATGAGAAGAAACAGAAGAAAGAGACAAGGATCACGACCGAGGCTCGAGTGGCTGTGTTCCAACTTCTAAAATAAAAAGTGACCTTTTAAACATCAGCAGACAGACACAAATAGGGAATCAATATCAGCAGTAGTAGGTCAAGAATCCATATAAATAAGATCCATACATACGCAAAAAAACTCAAGACAGACAACTAGCAAAAGAACACACAAACAGCAACGTAAGAGATGGAGATTCTCTTTTTTTTTTTTTTTTAACTCTCGGTCTGCTCCCTCAACCTTCTAATGGTGCTCCTAACAGTCACGGCACTTGCAGTGCTGCCAAAAAACACACAAAGAACCCGAAATTAAACCCACATATACAAATATATAGCGTGCGTGTCAATGTATTGACACGAGCATAACATATAAACTTACTTCAATGTGTACGCACCACCAGCTTTAACCTTGCCACAGTCCTTACATCCCCATATGCCGACAGCTTTCCTCTTCACAGCATACTATTTTGAGCCAAAAGACTTGGAGAGTTTCACGCAATGAATGAAAAGATTGGTCTCGCTCAAAGGCAAGGGTGATGTTTTTATTACACTGTCACTGTGTTAGTAGTACCTTACTCGCACATGTACTTACTGTGCTGGCTGACTTCCATCTTCTTGATCTGCTTCCTCAAACTCGCACCATATCGGGTTCCTTTTTTTTTTTTTACAAAAATCAGGCTATATGGAACGAGACATAGTCGTCGTAGAAAATTTTAGTCTTTATCGAATTGAAGTGAAGGCGATTTGATAGTAATTTACTTCATTGTGTTGCACGATTAATCATACAGATGAGCATAAATATAACAGTGTAGTAACTAGTAGAACATACCGTATTTCCCGACGATTCCAACCTTCTTGGTTCTCTTGGCCTATACAGCAATCGACGCACTGTTAGTCAATGTCTTGCCGAATAACACAGAAAACAGAGTAAAAACAACGATCATTTCTGCAATGTAGCGCCGATTGACATCAAATCAAGTTGAGTAACATCCAAATACCCACCAATCAAGAGCAATCAGTATAACGAGTATCATGGACGATCAAATTTCACACAGAAACGGGTGAAGAAAAAATGAAATTGGTTCTCCAATTTAGCTCCATATTACCAAACGCTCTCGACGACGTAACAAGTTATAAAGTCACCGACCATTTTTCAGATCCCCGCACGGAATCAGAAGATAAGCAGAAATAATGATAAACCACAAACTGAGGTACGAAAACACGATACAAAATAATCCATTTGCAAAAACTTCACGGAAAACGAACTGCAACGGAAAAAGAAAGATACCATTGGAGATTGCGCTCGATTTGCCGCAATGGAAAGACTCAGCTGCAACCTGTGTGTGAGGTGAGGAAGAGAAGCCACCGATCGGTCGTGGATTTTTGCTTATATATATGTACCTCCTTTAGCAGTCGATGATGCCCTAGTTCGAAATTGGGCTATTAGTTGATGGGCTTTATAAATCATTCAGAAAATACTGCTTGCACGTATAGGACAAAACCAATGTTATCAATTTTGAAATGTAACATTGAAAAAAATTGAAGAACTGCCAAATTAGTTAACGCGGATTTAAGTGTTAACAATTAACCCTAGCTAATTAACACGGTTATTTTTCTTTTCAAATATGAGCCGAGCATTTTCAGTTTTTTCTTCCTTCTTTTGGTATAGATTTTAAAAATCCCAAGGCAGTTGTGCAATAATGAGCTGACTTTAATGACCTTTTCTAAAGTAGGTAGGGTAGAACGGCTACATTCGGTCCGTCAACTTATATGTAATTTCGTCGATGTATTTTAGTTTAAATAATTTTATATAAACCTCTAAATTATTTTTCGTTATACTCATATGCATTATCTTTCCCTTGATATATTTAAAAATTATATATAAAAGATACCGGAAGCCCCCATCCTCACGAACCAATGGGGAAAAATCTTTCTCGTCCATCCCCGCGGGGATTCCCTGCCCCAAGATTTTTTTTTAAAATAAAGTTATAATTATATTATAATATAATTTGAATATATTATTTTAAATGATATTTTAAATATTCATTATATTGTAACAATACAATTTGGGTAAAAATATTATTTAAATTTAAAAAAATATAAATTTGTAGACAAAAAAAGCTATTAAATATAAAAATTATTTGACTATTATTATTGACGGGGAACAGAGTCAGGCCCGTAGCTGAAGAAGTCCGCCTGAAGCGAAATTCGAATTCGAGCCCGAACCCTTATTAAATATTTTTTTTTTTCCAAATGAGATACGAAATATAGCATAAATTTATATCATAAGTGTAACTTAAATAAAGAAATACTCCGCCTATTTTGAAATACAAGTCCTTTTAGACTTTTATTTTAGTTTTTTTAGTATAAGTCGTTTTACTTTTTTTATCAAAAAAATAGCTGGAAGCTTTTACAATTTTACCCCCATCTTAAATAAAAATAATTAGCTTAATAGGATAAAATAGTTAATTAAGGGTATAATAGAGATTTATTTTATTTCTTAATATATAATTATATATGCAATTACCTTAAACAACTTGTATTTCAGTACAGAGAGAGTATGTTTTATATTTGAATGTTCAATAAAAAATACTTAAATAGTTATATGAGTACTATTTTTTGAGAAATTTTGGTTCGAATCGGGCAAATAGGAAGATACTGACGTCTAGGTTTTTTTTTTTATAAAAAGCTAAAAGTAATATTTATTGTTTGAGCAAAATTTTAATAAAAAGTAAAGTTTGTACTCGTTTTTATTAACTTTAAGGAGCATGTATAACTAACAATCTTTTGCACAATTTTCTATTTTATTTTTTAAATGAAATTATAAATCAACTTACTATAATATATATATATATGTGTGTGTGTGTGTGTGTGTGTGTGTGTGTGTGTGTCCGTATAAAAAATCTGGCTCGAGGCGACCGCCTCGTTGGCCTCATGGAAATTATGGGCCTGAACGGGCCGGGGACCGTAATCCCCATCCCTGCCTACGGGGACAAAATTGTTCCCATCACCGCCTCACGGGATTAAAATCCGGAATTTCCCGCCCCGTTCATGGCGGATCCCCACAGGGACGGGGGAACTCCTGTCCCATTGACAAGCCTATGTACGTGTGTAATGAGCTGAACTTGATTTATTTTCTCGGCTAGAGCTCATTGAGCTTACAAGCTCGAGTCCATATATTTGAGCTTCGAGTTCGAATAGAGGCATTGAATCGAGCATGAGCTCAAACTTCTAAAATTTAAATAATAAATATTAATAACAGAAACCTCACGAGCTACTTAGATGGATGGAGCTCCGCTCGAGCTCGAGTTCGCCTGTCATGAACTCGAGCTCGAGTCCAGCCGGTCAACTTATCTTTCCCAAAATTATTGCATATTGAAACTGTTTGTAATTTGAAATAATTATTAATTTGTCGATTAATTAATAACTTTAGACTTCTAAGTTACATCTCATTGTGATACAACTCAACGAAGGTTGTCCCGTTTTTACACAACACGGCAAAAGGAAAACGAAAAAAGAAAGAAGTAAATACTTGAAGGGAAGTGATTGTTCAAAATCTCCAAGCTTCCCTATTAATTTTTTTTTTGTTTTTAATGTATTTTTGATTTCTTCCAATCTCTACACAAAGCCGGCAAAGCTCTAGACCTCAAACCCTTCAATGAAATTTACCAAAAGATCCATCTGGGCAGAGCTTTTTCTTTTTTTTTTTTTTTTTTTCCCTGTTTTAAGCAACAGCCACAGCCTTCTTGGTAAGATCGTATTCATCTTCCGCCGATGTTTTTCTCACAGATCTCTTTTTGGCGGACGACGATGGCGATGAAAGCTTCAATCTTTTCTCATATGCTTCGTCCATGTCAATCTGTTCCTGCCTGCATTCTTGGCTACAATAGGGTTTGTTCCCTCTGAAGATACAAAAATAGAAAATTAAGAATAATAAACACGATTCCATCTCCATAAAGATTCATTTCAAGAAAACCCCAGATAATGTAATGAGATTAAGAATCACTAACCTGTACATGTAGATGTCGCGTTTCTGACTCAGTTTCTTCCTACACAGCGAACATGAATCAAGAAAATGGGGTTCCTTTTCATGCCCAGCATTGTAATAACGATAATTCATTATTCTCCTCTTCTCTTTCTCGTCTAAAGCTTCGGTGCAAAGAAAGGTAAGTGGAAGATTTTTATGAGTTTGTGAAAGTATACATATATATATATATATATATATATATTATGGGTGTCTGTATGTGTGTGAATATGGTGGAAGGGACCACGCAAAGACCAAAAAATGAGTGTGAAGTAATCAAATTGTTTGACAAGTTCGAAGCAACTTGGTGTGTTTAACTGGTCGTGGTTTGGTGGTAGTTGGACCATTGGAAAAAAATAAAGAAGCTTTAAAGGGGTTGTGAGTGCAATTATGAGGCAAAGATTAATATATAGAAAAGAAAACTGTGAATGCTATTGAATGTATTATGAGGTAGTTTCTAGGAGTTTTTTTTAATAGATTTTGAAGAAAACCACTAGCACTTTGGTGAAAAATCTTGTGGGTAGGGTAGGATGGTTTAATAATTAGTACGTTGTATTCATTGGCCTGCAACATAGGTTTTGAAGGAAGAAATTTAAACATTGTGTACTTTTTTGCACTTTGACCCTCTACATCTTTTTCTAGGATTCGAACGGTTTGAAATTTAGGTCCCAGAACGAGTTGGTTCAAGTTCAAAAGTGACCGGGTCGCAATATTTGCATATGTAAGGTTCTGGTTTCAATTTGTTTGGTTGCCTTAATTATCAACACTAGTACTTTTCTGGAAGCTCGATGTGTGTGCTTAAAATATAATTATATTTAAATTATTCTAAATTTTGAAATTTTTAGTGTTTAAGATGAAGTAAAATTTTTAAATATATAAAAAGTAAATTATGAGTGATATGAAAATACTAATTAATTAAATTACACATGAGGGACTAAATTCAAATAAGTTACACACCAAATTGTGTCAGTTTATATCTAAGCAAACCAATTATATAATAGTGTTCACTATAAATAAAGTGCAACATGTAGAGCCCGCTATAATACATTGGTCCGATATTATTATCTAACAAACCCAGTACAATTTATCCGATGGATCGAGGTAAGATACGTTATCCAAACCCCCTACTAAATGCAAAAAGACCAAAATATCCTTATTCCACTCAATCATAAAATTATTTTTATTTCATGTAATTTATATGTTAAAAATAAATAAATAACACTAATTTTATTCTTTATTTCATGGTGATTAAATTGACATCCATATCTTTTATTTTTTCGGTATTCACGTGAATAATTATTTTGTAAAATATATATTGATTTATATAAATGGTACTTTCGTAAATTTATAAATAATATGGAGACAAAAGTTTTATTATTTTGGAAACTAAACAAGATGATCCTATATAGACATATAAATGTAGTTTTGTTGTGGTGTTGACACATGTCCCACAATAATAATTACAATAAAAATAAATTATTAAAAAAAGTATTAACTTACTAATTAAAATACTCATTTATCTTAGCTTAACTATTAGTAAACAAACTACTATAAATAGTTAATATTTATATATAATTAACTCCGTTAATTGCACGGGTATTTTAATTACAAAATATCCACAATATATAGTGATGTTAAAATTACAAAATGAACATCTGATCCATGGAAATATCAAGATTACAATCTTGAGATAAGATTGTATCACATAATCTTATACAGACAACTAAATGCAGCGTTGGGATAGTACACACGGACAACAGTTTAATCGTACTGAAAGTTTTCATAGCAGGCAAAGAGGTTCGAATTCAATTGAGATTGAACTTAGTCGGAATCGATGTGTTAGATTCCTCCACGAACTTCAAAAAGAAAAAAAAAAAGGCTCTCAATTTTTTAGCAAAACTCCAATGGGTAGCAAAAAATTTATATGTATTGGCTATCGAAGGACTTTAACCATAAGACGATAGGGTTCGCAAATCGCAACAATAAATAAAAGTTTGCAAATATACTTACCATAATACGTGACTTAAAACAAGTTTGTCAATAGCATTCACGGTTTTCTTTTCTATATATTGACAAACTTACGTGTCAACGTGAGAAAATCCCTCTTCTTTATCCACGCTTGGGACAATCTATTACTCAAAGTAATATTAGACGGCAAAAAAAAAGAAAATAGAGATGTTGTTTTTTTCTTTTAGTGGAGTTTTAAAGCAAAAAAAAAAAAAACTTATAACTTTCAAAATTTTGAACTTTCAAAATTTTGTTCTAAATTTTTTTTCCTACCAAGGTTCTTTTATAAAATTCTCATAATCAATTCATTCAATTCATTTACAATGGATATGATATCATATCCATTTTACCTTTCTTGCGGCTTATAAAAGTTTTTTACTAGTTATCATATAATTTTTAATTTGAAAAAATAAATCTTTTTGTGGAAGCAAAAATTGCACGAATGGTCAGCAAACTCTTTAATATTTTGACAAGTTGTTGCGTGGATTTTGTACATACATAAATAGGTCACGTCCAGGCTTCAAAAATAGAGCTGGCAATTGGGCCCACGGGCCTGCCCGCCCCACCCCGCCAAATTGGCGGGACGGCTGCCATTTATCAAGCCCGTCAAGAATTGTAAAATAATTTTTTATTAAATATTGTTATATATAAATTATATAGGTTTTTAATATTTTTGCGCTCCGGTTTTAATTTAATCAATTTGAAAATGTTGTAAGCTTTCCAGTTCAAGGCCAATGATTGCTGTTGAGCCTTGCATACAATGAGCAAATCATCCGCAAAGCACAGGCTAACAAGGTTCAGCTGTTTGCATAAAGGATGGAATCTGAAACCATCCTTTTTTGAGGCAAGCATCAGACTCCTAGTAAGGTAGTCCATAACCATAACAAACAAAAAGGGGGGACAATGGGTCTCCTTGCCTTAAGCCTCTAACAGCTTTAATGTTACCTTCAAGGCAGCCATTGATAGCCAATCTGTAGGTTACAGTGGTCACACACTCTTTAATCCACTTGACAAACCTCACATGGAATTTTAGCTTCACCAACAGCTCAATTAGAAACTGCCACTCCGCTGAGTCATAAGCCTTTTTCAAATCTATTTTCATCATACATCTTGGGGATGCATTACTCCTATTATAGAGTCTTAGGAGTTCCTGGCTAATCAAAATTGTGGCCAATTGACCTACTTGGCACAAAAGCCCCTTGGTTGCAATGAATAAGCCCAGGTAGGACAGCCCTGAGCCTTGTACATAACATCTTGGATATACACTTATAAACAGTGTTGCAACAAGCAATAGGTCTGTAATCCAAAACTGCAGAAGGGTGATGCACTTTTGGTACAAAAACAATAGTTGTGCCATTTAGCCCCTGGGTCATTTTACCCTGCTCAAAGAATTCCATCACAGCTTCAGTGAAGCTCTCCCCCACCACAGACCACCTAGATTTAAAGAACTCACTGTTGAATCCATCAGGGCCAGGGGCTTTGACACTGTGAATGGAGTACAAGGCCCTTTTGACCTCAGCCTTAGAAAAGGGGGCTATGAGATCAAATTGTTGGTCAACAGCCAGGGTCTGGCCCTGAGCAATAACCAGACTATTCACCTCATCCAGCTTAGAAGTAGCAGTTCCCAAGAGTTCCTTGTAGAAGTCAATAAAATGGGAGCTGATAGCATTAGGATCCTCAAGCACATCCCCACCAGGTGTTGTAATAGAATTAATTCTATTTCTATAAGCTCTTTGTTTAATAAGGGCATGAAAGTAGTTAGTATTGTGATCCCCCTCCTGGAGCCATTGGGCTTTGGCTTTTTGGGCCAAAAACTTCACACAAGCTTTGCTTAAAAATCTAAACTTTTCAGCAATAGTAGCTTCCCTCTCCATCATTCCACTATTAAGAGGATCCCTCTGCAGTTCCTCCTGGATGTTCAGGAGGTTCAGCCTCTCCCTATCAGTAGAACTGACAATCTGGCCAAAGTAATCCCTGTTAAGCTTCCTCAGGGGGCCCCTTATTTTGCACAATGCCTCCCTTTAGCCCCACTCCTCATCTCCCCATGCCAACATTGTGATAAAGTAGGCAAGAAATGTGGGGAGTCCACCCACATATTATAGAACTTAAAAGCACTTCTAGTTCCAACCTGAGCTCCAACCTTTTTAAGGAGGATGGGAGAATGATCAGATATGCCTTCCTGCAAAAAATGGGCCTCATAATCCATATAGGACTGCATCCACTGGCTATTACCAAAAGCCCAATCAATTTTGCTATAGATTCTAGCACCATCATGTTGCTTGTTAGACCAAGTGTAATGATTGCCCCTTCTCCGGATTTCCTCCAAGCCACAATCACTTAAACAAGACCCAAAGTCCTCATAATCCCCAGCCACAACAGGGTTCCCCCCAATCTGTCATTAGAGGATAATACATTATTGAAATCCCCCCATACAACCCAAGGTAGTGAAGATTCTTGGACAGCCCTTAGGTCCTCCCATAAGGCCCTCCTAAGAGTAGGGTTATTATGACCATATACACAGGTCATAAGGATTTCGACCCTATTCTTCCTCACCTTAGCATGTATCAATTGCTCAGTCTGTTTAATAACACTCACCTGCCATTCACTGGACCAAAATATCACAATTCTATCGTTAGGGTGCTCCTGTAGGTTATGCACACAGTCCCACCCATTGAAACACTTATTAGCAATCAAACTCAGGTTGTCTTTCTTGATTTTAGTCTCCACAAGGCATACAAGGCTAGATTTAAGCTTGCCACACCTCAATCTAACCTCAGCCTGCTTGTTAGGGGTGTTCAAACCCCTAACATTCCATAATAAGGCATTATCCATAGGGGGGCCAGCCCCTAGGAGATTGTGTGGTATCCCCTCTATTCTCCTCTCCTTTCCCCAAAGCAGAACTGGGGGGAATCTCCACCTGGGAACATCCCACAACCTCTCCCTTCCTAGGGCTTGTGTGTTTATCCTTGAGATGATTGAAATGCAGTTTCCTTCTCCTTTGTATAGTCCATCCCTCATTCTCATTTTCAGCAGTAGGCTCCTTGTTTGTTTCGCCATCCTTAGTCACTGGCTCAACCCTCTGCTCCACAGGCTGTGGCTGTTTGGGTTGAGGTTTTCTATCTTTATTAAGATCCTTCCTACACACATTGGCCAAGTGACCAAATTTCCCACAGCATACACACTTAACTGGTTTCCATTCATAGTGCACAGTCTGCTCTACCAACTGGCCATGTTCATTTAGGAAACTAATTTGGTCCTTGAGCTCTTTCCTTAGATCCACTTCCACCAGAACTCGAGCATACTGGATCCTATCTCTGTTGACTGTGACTTGGTCAGCCATGATAGGTGTGCCAACCAAGCTAGCCAACTTGCTAAGCCCTTTCATACCCCAATATTTCAGCTCAAGCTGTGGGAATTGGATCCATATTGGTACCTTCTCGATGTCACCTTTCTTAAGTTCTGTGTTGGCGTCCAAGGAGCAAGTATAACTGGCTTTTTATCAAATTGTAGTAGCTCATTTTGAAGTACCACATCCCTCTCCTCCTCACTTTCAAATTTGGCCAGGAATAGTCCAGCTCTTACTTGCATGACTTTTTGCAACTCATACTTCTTCCAAACACGGTTCAAAAAGCCATTCATGACAGGGAATGGGGGGTTAGATCCCAATACATAGCACACCACTGCAGTTTTCCAATAAAGCACTTCATCAATGATGTCCTCATGATCAATTTTCCCTATCCCCTTATCTCCAACACACTCCGGCACAATGAAATCAAGCTTTGTCCCTGCATTGCGCAGTTTCGAAATGTCAAATTGTGCCCATGCATTTCCAGGAGGTTTATCCTCTTTGGCCACCTCACCTCGGTTCCTCAATTGGTCCAACTCCATTTAGTCAAAATAGCAGAATCCAGTGAATCCTTCTTTACACTAGCAATGTAACTATCAATAATCTATGTAACTTCCTGCAGTGATGGTACAGGCGACTTCGCAACAAGTGAGATGTTCGCTGGAGCAATGTCAACCGCCTCAAATGGAGATTTCACCTCATCGAAGATCTGCGCAGTGATCTTCTTGCGCACAGTTCGCTTCTTCGTGGCCATAGCCCCCGGCGTCGCCACCGCGCGAGGAAAGGACCGGCAATGGAATAGTGAAATCGAAGATCAAGAGTGAAATCGCACCAATCAGAAATCGCATTTAATCAATTTTAATATAAATAAATTATTACTAACAAGATTAGATTTGGGTATAGTTAATTTCGAGCTTAAATATTTAGCTTTTAATTTTTTTTATTTTTTTCTTTTTTTAGTTTTTGTGGGACAGGTCGGCCAGGACAGCTGCCCGCCTATAGGGCGGGACGGGGCGGGCCTTCATTTTTAAGGCCCTCCAAATGGCGGGCTTACCCGCGCCCGCCCCGCCAAAAGCGGGCTTTGGCGGGCTACGCACTGGCCCGCTTTGTCAGCTCTATTTTAAATAGTAGTTCAGGCTTTTATAGTAGTAGATATAATTTAAGAAAATTACGGTAGTAAAACAATGATCCCATGTCTTATTTCTTTCCACTAAACAACACGATCTGCTGGGAAATCCGACTGCTTTTAGGTTCTGAATTGAGTAAACTGTCGTTGTATGTGTAAAACAATTTAAGAAAGACGATCTTGATCAAATGAGAATAAAAAATAAGAGACCACACACAAGGGATATGTTGAACGACTTTATAAGTGAAAAAACAACTTTTCACCTCAGCCATCTGATCTGATGTCCGCCAAAATATCAATGACTCGCCTTTAAACTGAAAATTTTAAACTTGGTTCAAGACTTACAAAAAAATTTCCTGCAACGGAATCAATTCTTCGTCAAGTTGTGATCATCTTCAGCACTTGCCCGATTCTCTAAACTTTGATTAATGAAAGTTTATGCTCATTAATCCCTACACAACCCCACAAATTACCTAATAAGCTCCACTTGCTTTAACTTATTCTCAACATCAAATAAAGCTCCATCAACTTGGTTCGTCGTCAGAATATAACTTGTTCCGATGCAATCAGGTACTATGATAATGTATATCAAAGAGGTTCGATCTTGACTAAGGTTGTGTTTGGATCGAGGAAAACTGCGAGGAAAAGAAAACTAGAGAGAACGATTTCCACTAGTTTTTCCTTCATTTTCCTCGCCATTTTGGTGGGAAAAATGATTTACATGGTTTTTGCTACAAGATTAACTTAACTTTAGTTTTATTTTATTTCCCTCACACCTATTTCTCTAATCAACCAAACAAAAACATTAGTTTTTTTTATTTCCATTTCTTTTCCTTTCTCACTAAATTACTTAAACCAAACGCAGCATAAGTGAAATGATGAATATGTTCCAAACTTTTTCTGCTATTCATACATATACTCTTTTACAAAGAATCGTATGGTGAATAAAAACTGTAATTTTGTTGACTAACTAGATTTTTCTACATTAATTACTATATAAAATAAAAAACAAACTTATTGAACCACATAACCTGAAACTCTTAATAACCACCTTGTTTTATTTTCAGTATATCACTTACTAATGGTTTGTTAATAAATTTATTGCATACATGGCGATGTTTAAAGTACAGTAGAGAATAATACAGAATCAACTCTCCACTTATTATACAGTCAGAGAGTTTTGCGTTTATTTAATTTCCACAGTCCAGAAGGACGACGCAGAAGTTGAAATAAAAAGGACATAGAATCTAATGATACAACTCAAGCAGATTTATTAATCATGTGGTTGTATATATTCTACTGCAAGAGGGAACATTGCTAATTTTTGAGCTTCCTTCTCTGAAATTTCTATGTTAAACTCTTCCTCAAGAGCAGGCCCGTACCTGAGGAAGTCCGGACCTGAGGCGAAACTCAAATTTCGGGCCCTTGATCATTTTTAGTAATTTTTTTCCATATAAAACATGTATAATATAGCATAAATTTAAACCGTAAATGTAACTAAAATAAATAAAGAGAAAAAAATAAATATCTTATAGTAGAATTTTCGATAAAAATACTTAAACTAATTACATAAATACTACCCGCCTAGATGTTTTAGAGGCGAAAACATTGATCAAATCTGCATAATCTAGTTGTCCGACCATTTTCAATCGACACATCGCTAGCCCATTCAGCCGATCTTGTGACATTGTTGATCGGAGATAGTTCTTGATCAACTTTAACTTAGAAAAGCTCCTTTCTGCTGATGCAACTGTTACCGGTATCGTTAGCAAAATCTTATATGCAATCCGGTATCGTTAGCAAAATCTTATATGCAATATAAGTATTTGGAAATAAACCATCTAGTTTCACCAAACTTTGTAAAATATCAATTGCTCTCTTTTCATTTCTCAAACAGCATTTCGCAACCATCAACTCCGAGCATAGTTCATCGCCGCTGATGTCTGGACGTCCATCATGACTCAAGAATTTTTCAAGCTTCTTACAAGACCCCATTAAGTTAGCCGACGAATCACTCTTCAATGTTTCCAAGTTTGACAAAAATCCGAAAATCTCTTGGTATTGTTTAAATTGTTCAAATCTAACTTGGAGTGACGTTTGAGCTTGATCAATGATAAATAAGAAGTATTCAACTCTGAAAGATTCCTTACCTGATTGTGTAGTGTCAACACTCCCACTATCACTTTCATCGAGTTGTTTCTTTTGGCGAATAGTGCGCCTTTCTCGAAACTTTGGCTCGATTCCCATCTCAGATGCCATCCCCGTAACTTCTTCTATTGCACTAGCGAATCCATGTTCTCTATAGTCATCAAGAAACTCAACTAGACCTTCCAAGAGATTGATTGCAACATCGATATCCATATCTTGTGATTGAAGAAACTTACTCACATTATTTATTGCATGCAACAACTTATACCAGATTGCCATTCCAAGCAAGAACTCAAAGCTCTCAAGATCATATAATGCCAAGGCCTCAGCTTCACTTTTCGTTTTAGAATCTTCAGCAACTTCTGCCAACTCAAGTAAAGCGTCCCGTATATCAACAACTTGCTCTTTGATCGCCTTTACACTGTCAATGTGACTTTCCCAACGGGTGTGTGACAATGGTTTCACAGTTAAATAAGGCACTTTATCTTTAAAAAGTTTCCATCTCTTTGTTGAGGACGAGAACAACGTGTAGATATGTTGCACAACTCCAAAGAAAGACTTAGCTTTAGCACAACATTCCACCATGTCAACTAATGCCAAATTAAGAATGTGACAACCACACGGTGTATAGAAAGCTCTAGGATTAACTTCAAGCAATCGTTTTTGAACGCCTTTATGTCTTCCACTCATGTTAGCGCCATTATCATATCCATGCCCTCTCACATCATCAATGTCAAGCCCAAGTCTAGTAAGCACATCTAGAAGTTCATTGGTCAATCCATGACCGGACGTATCATCTACCTTTAAAAACTCAATCCAATATTCTTCTACTTTCGGTATGTCTTTAGAGTCATCCATGCATCGCAACACTAGAGACATTTGCTCCTGATGACTTGCATCTGGAGTGCAGTCAAGTATAACTGAAAAATATTTTGCTTTCTTCACTTTAGCAATTATCGCCCTTTTCACCTCATTCGCCAATGTCGATATCCATTCATTTTGAATCCGGGGACTCAAGTATGTATATTTAGATTCTTTTGTTACACATCTTCGAACATTCTCTTCCATCACCGGATCAAACTCGAATACCATTTCTATCATTTGCAAAAAGAGCCCATTATTCGCAACATAAAACTTCTTATTGTCTCCCCGAAAGGCCAAGTTGTTTCCAGCAAGTCTTTTCACAATTGAGATTATCCTCGTAAGCACTTGTCTGCAATTGTGTTTCTCTTTGTTTATACGAAGTTGCATACCCTCATCAATTGTTTCACATTTCTTCAATCTTTTCTCCAATTCGGCCCAAGCAACCATACAAGTCATATGATCCATACTACCTTCGTGACTTTTAAGACTTCGATGCATATTGTGCCAGTCTTTATATCCATCAATTCCAAGTTTGCCCATTCTACTCATCATTTCACTAGTCTTGAACAACTTGCAACAAAAAAAAATCCGATCCAATGAAAGGGAATATACCAGCCATCTTGTATCAACTTCCTCTCCATTTGCCATTATTCGCGTAAAGTGAATCGCATCAAAATGTCTATTATTGTCGTCTTTCGGAAACGAAATACCCTCCACTCTTTTCGGACCCATTTCTACTAAATAATCTCTAGCTTTCTAACAGATGTTATTCCAATTTCCCGGATCCTCCAAATTCAAATTTGAGTTCGGTTCTTCTTCTTCTTCATTTCGAAATTCATCTTGTTGGTGGTCACTTGATTCTCCTAAATTGATCTCTTCATTCTCTTCTGTAATTGATCGACACGTAGTGTGTGAATGAAAAGTGCGACAAGTGATAATTAAAACGAATACCTAATTACTATCACCGACGTGCGATAGGCAGTGAACCTATCGTTGGTAGTGCGGTAAAGTGAGTAGACGAGTATCGAACACGAGGAATAAATCAAGTACTAGTAATTACCTATCGACTCGATATTTAGCCTAAATAAAATACGCATATTTTTTATGACTTAACCTAACACTTACCCCTAAATCGACTAGAAATTCAAAGAACACGTTAAACTGATACGAAGCTTTCAGATAAGAAAAAGTGCTCGGGATTCGAATCCCGCTAGGTATTATTGGCTAAGACAATAAACTATCGCTCCTACGTGATTTTGACTAGATCGCAGTAATTTTCCTGCCCGCTCGCGAGTTTGCTGTCGCCCTAAACGCTCGCGGGGATCTAAAATTCATTAATTACTAACGGCGAGGATCGAGTATTTGCTTTCGCCCTATACTCGGATCCTATCTTCTAAGAATGGCCTAATCGTTATTTAGCTGTCGTCCTAAACGATTTTCCAAACAATTACTTTAACACATAGACATATTAAAGCAACGAAATAATTTCATAGAACGATAAATAGTCAAAACACATAGTCATGGTAATTAAAAGTCTTAACTACGAAATATCCTAGCGTTCATCTAATCCCAAACACAAAGGGAATTAGCTACGCATAATAGAAGGAAAAACAACTAAGGAAATAGAAATTAAGAGAAAAGAACTCATAATCGTTGAAAGCTCGGGTAGATCTTTGTTCTTCGTTCACGTTTGCGTAGAACTCCGTCTCTTGCGCTCCGGGGCGAGATTCTGCGTTCTTTCGTGCTATTTTTCGTCTCTAGAGGGTTTAGGATTTGTCTCTGGTCGAAGTCCCCTCTTTCTGAGTCGAATTTGGGCTTTTATAAGAAATTTCGCATATGTCACGGCCTGGGACATGGGCCGTCACGGCCGTGACCACCACCGACTCTATGCGAGAAAATCGAAACCATGCGTCACGGCCAAGTGCATAGGGTGTCACGGCCGTGACCATCATCAGTCATGCTCTCTGCCTTGCGTCACGGCCACGTGCGTTGCATGTCACGGCCGTGACCTTCATTAGCGGACTATTCTGCCTCGCGCCACGGCCAGACGCATTATGCGTCACGGCCGTGACCATCGTCAGCGCCCCGCTCTCTCGCTCTCTGTCCCTCGTCACGGCCGTGACGCGTGATGCGTCTGGCCGTGACCGAGGGCAGTTTCGCCTTTTCCGCGCCGTTTTGCCTCGTTTTCGCTCCTTTTCGCCCGAAACTCGTCCTAAGCTCCTTTATCAAAATAAGTGTAAATATGTTGAATAAATGCACAAAGTGATTGCTAAAACTATGTTATACCCCAATAAAGTACTACGATAAACGCACTAAAATGCGTTTATCAGTAATACACTCGAGTACTTGTTCATTCACATTTTGATTATGTGGTTCTTCGACGATCAAATCATCGGCCGCTTCATCTTTATCCAATGTGCTACTTGTACTAAAGTATTTCATTATATCTCCCGCTTGACTTTGAGTTAATGCTTCCGCCTTTCTTTTTTTTTCTCTTATAAGATCCCGACGTAGTAGACGTTTATGATTTTTGTCTCTAGTACCTAACAACAATAAAAATAAGCGGTAACATGGTAAGAAACTTGTCACACAGAACAATTAATACAAGTGCCCCATGAATTAACTCCTAAATTAAATGAAGTAAACTCCAACAGGGATTGGAAAATCAATCCCAAATCAGCGAGACAAAATCGAAACATAGGTCAAAAGGAAACGATATCAGTGTTTAGCCTCGCTTACCTAGGAATTTGATCACTGATTTTGCAACGGGAGCTCGCTCGCTCAAATAGATAGAGACAACACCAAGAAAGTTTTGGTCCACTTCCACCCTAACTACTAAATTAAAGAAGTCACATCTCCTTTCTTTTTCCTTAATAAAAAAACATTTATATGTTTTGGGCTGATTTCTTAATAAGTTACTTTGGGTTTTATATGGTTAACATCAAGGCCCATCTAATACCACTTGTCCACTTAACATTTTTATAGATCTAGTTTTTTATAATACATATATATATTATATATATATATATATAGATAGGTATAAAAAGTTTTGGGCCCCCTCTGAAGTTGGGCCCGAGGCGATCGCCTCACTGGCCTCGTAGAAGTTACGGGCCTGCTCAAGAGCCATCAAGATCTCCACGCCGCCCAAGCTGTCCATTCTTAGATCCTTCAGAAAATGAACATCCGGAGTCACCTGAGAATTAATTAGTTAGTTAATGCACATATATAAATATTGTTAGTATAATGGCATTCACCTCTCCTACAAATACATATTAGCTATAGATATATATACCTTGTGCCGATCGACAGTAGGAAACTACGAACAACGTTGTCAAGGCGGCTGTCGCCGAGGGATGACATCAGACGGACGGCGGCGGCGCGTGGGGCAAATTTGGTGGCCGATAAGCGTATGTGGTGGAGCACAATGGATCTCAACGTCGATGCCATTCTCTCTCTCGCTATACCGTCGCTCAGTGTGGTGTGGTGAGGGAAGATTTATGGCGGGGATTTATAGAACGAAATCCAAAATTAAATAGTAATATGCAAATGGATAAAATATATTTGTTTGACTAATCCGTATCTCAGCGCCGATGCGGTATGGGGAAGAGAGCTGGCATGGCATGGCAAGGCATTTATGAACCAGCATGTGCATTATTTTGTTACTATTAACAAGAGGAGGTGGGCTATTTTTTACTATTGTAATTATTTTTTTACTTTTTTCAACTTACAAGATTTGTGTAATGAGCCTTAAACTCCAAGGATCAAGGGCTTTAGAGATCGAGCAAAACCGTGGATGGTTCACAGCTTGAAGAAATTGAATTCAGCTATTAGAAAAATTGTTAAATTCCCAAATAAACAAGGATCATCCGATATTAGGCGAGTAATCTGAGAGTCGAGATTTTGAAGAACAAGTTTAAACGAGGACCGCCGGATTTGGCACGCAGTGAGATCTAATGGCTCATGTGATAAAGTGATGCTTTACTAATAAAAACGTTTTTGACACTTTTAGAAGTGGGTAAGTGGGCAGCGCTCGTTGTACAAGCATATGGTACAAGCGCATGATGCACGACTGCTGTAGTTTTTTTCCTGAAGCTATAAATATCAGAATTTCTGGTTTGAGTAGCATCATTCGAGTGATCATACAACTTTCGATAGTAAGAATTAGGGTTTGTTGTAAACTAGAGAAATAGTGAGGAAGATACAGTCTTGTAATCCCAATTTACATTTTGGAATAAAAGGCTTTCGTTGGTCCGTGGAGTCGAAAGCCGAGACCGAACCATTGTTATACCAATTATTTGTTCTTCGTTTTCTTTCTCAAAAATTCAATTCAATCTTATTAAAGAATCATTTAGCATGATTCTAGGAATTATTTAATTAATTGATTCTAGGAGTGATTCTAGCAATCACACTTATGATCGTGTTCAATTCTATTGTATATAATAGGTCCTACTGTATAAGTATCGAAGACACAGAAACCATTATTCATAATATCATTATCTTTCTTCTTTTGGTATCAGAGCTAATTTCCATGGCGACACCAACCATGCCCGAACCAACGAAGCTTCCCGATGTTTCCTCCCCATTTTTCACACACCCATCCAATCATCCCGGCATGTGAATAGTCCCAGAAGCACAGATCCTCACAGGCAACAACTACTCGGGGTGGTCACGAGCCATGATACGTGCCTTAAATGCAAAAAATAAGGTTGGGTTCGTGGATGGATCGGTTAAGAAACCGGGCGCAGAAGATCCAAACCTTCACTGGTGGAAGATTTGTAACAGCATGGTTGCGGCTTGGATCTCTAATTCACTTGACAAGGTTTTACAAAACAACGTAGTCACGGCAACTGACGCCAAGGCTATGTGGGATGAACTGCGTGATCGATTTTTGTCAGGACCCCTCGTCCCGATTTCGTAACTCATCATAATCCTAAGTGCCTAGTGGTGTGTTATCGTGCAATGGCGTAAAAATACGGATAAAGTTTTTCATTTTAAAACTAGCAATTCATAGATACATGTCAAAAGAATTTTCTTAAGTCTACATTTCAACATATTCGTATTTACACAAAATGTGTGTTGCACAGCATAAACTCCTATGCGCCCGGCCTTCACAGGTCATCATCCATACACACACTTCCACCTCAAAAGCAGCTGGAAGCGCCAAAAGACTGGCCTTGCACCATAAATAGATCACGTACCGTGATCGCTAGTACCTACAACACGTAACGTAAGGATGAGCCACCGAGGCTCAGTAAGCAGAAATGATGCATGTATGCACGTGTCCTAACGATCGGCAATCCACGCCGTCGCTCACTAACGCTCATACTCTTCTCCTTAGACTCTTACGTCATATGGGCCCTCGGCTTTCTATCCCATTATGCGCCATTTCATAGAGATCTCAATCCACGAGGGATTCTTACATATGTGGAGGTTCGCACACTAGAAGGTCACCCGAAGGAATCTTCCCTTGCTCAGTGTGGCCTCCATGCGGACGCTTCTCACTGGTAGCCAACACCGAGGTCACTAACCTCAGAGGTTCCCTCTGGGTAGTGCATGCCTCGAGTCGCATCCTCCAGGTTGCATCTCCCGCATACGGGGTGTTCCCCCTGCCTCTTATACCAGGCACTTCGGCTTCTTAACGCCATGGTCGCATAGGAGAGCCGTGACTCTTCATTGAGTCGACACAAACGTCAATATTGACGAATATCTATCGCACACAGGCGATCTTATGCATGCTCTTACCTTGTGTCTCACGTACTACTCATGCGTGCAAATGCTCATGCCATGTTCACATAATTATGCAGATCATGCCTTCGTGCATATGAATGATCAAGTCATAACATACACGTTTCACATAAAATCACGTAAGCACATAATCACAAGATCGAATGCAGGCAAGTTACGTGTCGTAGTTGAATATCTACTTACCTCGTTCGAGCTAATCTAGCGTACTTCCTCGTGAATCTCCTAGCGTTCGGCCTTCTAAATAAAAATGGTTCGAGTATTAGTACTTTATCTTCCCTACGTAATTTATCGAAATCATTAAATTTTTCGTCGTGCTAATTAATTAGACTTATACTAATTTTCTAGACTTCATACCACTCGATTGGTCTTACCTAATTTCCTAAGTCATTTATTTTCCATCTTAGGCTATGTTAGTTTATTTTCGACCTTTACTATATATCTCGGCGAAAGTTTACTAAGTTAAGATTTGGTTTCGATCGAATCCTCCAAGTGCTCAATTCTACCTAAGTAAGTCACGGTCCCAAAAATTAATTGTAACTAAGGTACTAAAAGACTTATTTGTGAAAACACGGCGAAGGTCATTTGGTTTACAAGATTTCGCCCGAAACTCTTTCTCTAGTTTCATTCGATCGAAAGTCCTATTGGCTAGCTAGTTTCGATCGAAACTTATTTATATCCAATCCTAATTCCAACTGGTAGTTATCATGGGATAGTTTCGCTCGATTGAACTTAATAGGGAGGGAGTTTCGCCGTGCCATTTCATCATCATGACGTCAGTTTAGGTTTCGCTCGAAACCTTGCCTGAAACGAAGTCACTTTCGGCCGATTTAAGGGTTTCGCCGCGTGCTTTCCTCACCGTGACATCATCTTCATTTCGCCTGACGTTGCATGCATGTGTGTGAGTGAGTTTCGCCCGATCGTGGGAAGGTTTCAATGTGTTCTTATGTCAGCATGACATCATTTTAGGTTTCGATCGATGCCATGCATAGTGGATAACTACTTTCGATCGAAACTTGCTTATTCACTTTCGCCGCTATTTCTTTCGATCGGTTCCTTGGCATGGATAGGGTTTCGATCGATTCTCATACATTAATATGAGTTTCGGTCGAAACCCATAAATCACTTAATTTGCTATCTTACAAATTGATTTGGTCGAAACTCAATTTAATGTATTCAAGTGTCGCCCGAAACCCTAATTCAATTGCCCACTTTCGATCGAAACTTAGTTAGGCATTCTCACTTTCGGTCGAAACACCAAGGTTCAACTACTCGAAACTACCTTCATATCCTTAACCTAGTCGAAACTCCTAAAATCTAAAATTTGTATGAACTAAAGGACACCATTTCGGCAGATTTTGTGTGCTAACACCCTAAACAAGATAAATCCAAAATTTGCATCTTCAAATCACGAGCCAAGAAAATGTAAGGACATAGACAAGGACTTTATACCTTCTCCAAAGCCAGCCCTCGATCTTCTTGTTAGGAAATATTTTGTAGTGTTCAATTTCAATGTATTATCTTTGTTGATTTGCTATATTAAACTTTGGGCTAATTCTTAGTTGGGTTAGTTCTTAGTTATTCATGTAATGGGCCTTCACAAGAGGCCCACCTATTACATACCAACTTGTGGTATAAATAGGAAAACCCTAACACATAGTTAGGGTGTGCTTGTGTGTGAAAATCAAAGAAATATTTTAGATTTGAGAGAGCCTCTTTTTCTTCCACCAAGCCCCACGCCCTAACTTTAAATCTAGATCATTAGGCGTGTTTAATCCGTCCGAAGTCGCATTGTTGGTGTAATCACGGACCAACAAGTGGTATCAGAGACCAACGCGACCAGATTTGCTTGTTTTGAGCAAGATTTGAGTGAAAAATTGCTTGAAAAATTATTTTCGGCCATTCTCTGTTTTTGGGCGATTTCGACCTCGATTTGTTGTTTTTAGACATCCCAAAGGTTGATTATGTGTTTAGGAATGTTTTTCTGAAGTTTTGGAACAAGTTTCGTCGATTTTGAGTGAGATTTGAGCGAAAACGAGCCATTTTTCTGGAAAAAGTCGCGCAGCTATGGAACAGTAACTGTGTTCTTGGCCGAGAAATTTTCTTACCCGAGAAAATTCTTAGCCGCGAAAATTTCGCAGGCCGAGAAATTTTCGCTGCCCGAGAAATTTTCGCATCTACAGGCCGAGAAATTTCGCAGGCCGAGAAATTTTTTCGAGAAATTTCGCAGGCCGAGAAATTTTTTCGAGAAATTTCGCTGCTACAGCATGTGAAGCCCCGCGAAATTTTCATACACTTCACTTCATCATACATATTTTCGCATCTTCACTATTTCGCATCTACAGTGATCCAAAAACTTCAACTTCACTTTTTCGCATCTTCACTACTTCGCATCATCACTTCACTTCCACATCACTTGAGAAAATTCACACTTGCGAAATTTTTGCTAACTTGAAAACTCTTTCTAACTGCGAAAATTTAATACCGTTTTTAGAACAAATTTTCTCCGCGAAATTTTTGGATTACATGCGAAAAATTTGGACAACTTGCGAGATTTCTCACTTGCGAAAATTTTCCATACTTGCGAAATTTTACTTAATCTGCGAAAATTTCTCACGAATGCGCAAATTCTATACATGCGAAAATTTTCCATCTTAACTATGTACTATAACTTGCGAAAATTTTTGTATATGCGAAACTTTTACTGTACATGCGAAAATTTCCTTTGAATGCGAAATTTCCTGTTTTTTCGCGACTCACTCTCACAACGAAATTTCTCGGGACAACATTTTCGCACATTTTCACACCATTTTTCGCATCCCCCGAGAAATTTGCACCCAACCTTTAAACTTGATCCAAACACACCTGTTAGCTTCAAATCTTGCGAAAATCACTCTTTAAAAATACACTTAAACGTTTTTGACCACCAAAAATTTCTGGCCCCCCCTCGGATTAAATAAGGTTTTAAGGAGCAAAAAAAAAAAAAAAAAAAAAAAAGGGTTGAAAATTTTTCCTAAGCCTAAGGAAAATTTATATCATTGGATAGAGAAAAATTTTCTAAGCCCATTGGACTTTGTCTATTTTACACTTTTAAAATTTTTTCCGAAATAAATTTTTCTGGGCCAAAATTTTCGGTATAGACGACGTTTTTTTTTTTTTTTTTTTTTTTTAAATAATGAAAAATAAGAAGCTCCCCCTTAATCGTAAAACTTCCCGTTTTAAATAATGAAATATCAGATGCTCCCCCTTAATCGAAAAATTCCCGTTTTAAATAACGAAATATCAAATGCTCCCCCTTAATCGAAAAATTCCCGTTTTAAATAACGAAATATCAAACGCTCCCCCTTAATCGAAAAACTCCCCCTCAAAAGACATAATCAGACGACACATAGAAAATGTAGTGAAGTGGAAAGGAAATATGTACACTTAATCAAAGTTCATGTAGAGACGATTGATCACAACTGAATATTCAACATGCCCAACATAGTCACTAGGTGTTGGAATCGTTTGACATCCAACGGTTTTGTGAAAATGTCGGCCAATTGATCTTCGGTTGTGACGTAGTGTAATTCAATTGTCCCTTGTTCTACATGTTCTTTGATGAAGTGGTGACGAATATCTATGTGTTTTGTTCTAGAGTGATGTACCGGATTGCTCGTCATAGCAATAGCACTTTTTGAGTCACAATAAATGGGAATTTTATCAACGTGAATATTAAAATCTCGTAGTTGGGTTCTCATCCACAAAAGCTGTGAACAGCAACTAGCGGCGGCGACATATTCTGCCTCCGTCGACGAAGTTGAGACACAGTTTTGTTTTCGAGACGACCAACTTACGAGTTTACCGCCCAAGAAGTGTGCAGCTCCAGAGGTGCTTTTTCTGTCCATCTTGCATCCTGCATAATCCGAGTCAGAGAATCCAGCCAGTTTGAAGTCCGATAGAGTGGGATACCACAAGCCCAGATTGGGTGTTCCTTTGAGATAGCGGAGAATCCTTTTGACAGCAGTAAGGTGGGATTCCTTTGGTGTTGCCTGAAAACGAGCGCAAATTCCTGTCGAGAGAACGATATCCGGTCGACTAGCAGTGAGGTACAGAAGAGAGCCTATTATCCCTCGATAGACGGTTTGGTCAACGGGAACACCAGATGGGTCTGCGTCGGGTCGGCCAGAGGGTGACATAGGTGTAGCAGCAGTCTTGGCATCCTTCATTCCATACTTCTCGAGGATGTCATGGATGTATTTGGACTGATTGATGAAGATTCCGTTGGGGAGTTGCTTTACTTGAAGACCAAGAAAGAAATTTAGTTCACCCATCATACGCATTTCAAATTTCTCTTTCATCAATTCTGCGAACTCTTCGCACAGTTGAGGTTCAGTCGATCCAAAAATGATGTCATCGACATAAATTTGTACAATCATGATGTCCGGGCCACTCCGCTTAGTGAAGAGAGTTGTATCCAGAGATCCTTTCTTGAATCCAGACTGAACAAGGAAGTCTGAAAGGACGTCATACCAAGCTCGGGGAGCCTGTTTTAGTCCGTAGAGGGCCTTGTAGAGTCGATATACGTGATGAGGAAACTCTTCGCTCAAGAACCCTTCAGGTTGATCAACGTACACTTCTTCTTTGAGAAATCCATTCAGAAATGCAGTCTTCACGTCCATTTGGTAGACTTTGAAGTTCTTGTGAGCAGCAAAAGCAAGGAACATTCGTATGGCTTCAATCCTGGCAACTGGGGCGAAAGTTTCACCGTAGTCGATGCCTTCTTGTTGATTGTACCCCTTAGCCACAAGTCTTGCTTTATTGCGAATAACAACACCATCTTCATCCTTTTTGTTCTTAAAGATCCATTTTGTGCCGATAATGGATCTATTGTGAGGTCGTGGTATGAGTTCCCAAACCTGCAAACGTTCAAACTGATTTATTTCCTCCTGCATTGCAATCAGCCAATCAGGATCGTTGAGAGCTTCAGCTACTCGTGATGGTTCGACTTGACTGAGATAGCAAGCAAACAAGCTTTCATTCATCGTAGCCGAACGTGTCGAAACACCGACTGTAGGATCCCCAATAATCTGATCGGTAGGGTGAGAGCGAGCCCAAAGTGGCACATTGGTTTGTGAGGAGCTGGCCGCATTAGTGTCGAAAATTTATATCATTGGATAGAGAAAAATTTTCTAAGCCCATTGGACTTTGTCTATTTTACACTTTTAAAATTTTTTCCGAAATAAATTTTTCTGGGCCAAAATTTTCGGTATAGACGACGTTTTTTGTGAAATTTTGAAGGCAAATCCAAAACGCGGCAACGATCACCGTACCCAACAATCGACCTAGGACGGTATTGGCACATTATAGAAAAAGTTTAGGTCACCCCCAAACTTTTCGGAGCGGAAATTCTTAAATGCCAATTTCACAATCCCAGCACGGGTAGGTACTAAGAGAGCTGCTCCACACTCATGACTGGTATGCGACGAGGGCAGCCAAAACCCCGGCATGAATGGTACACGGGTTGCTCCACATTCATGACCGGTATGCACTGCGAGCAACCAACCCCATCATGCACGTTTAACGGGTTGCTCCACGTGCATGAAGGGATGTCAGAGAAGCGAGCAACCATCATGATTTCTGTACAAATCCGTGCAGAACCCGAACCTACAAAGAAGGGTTGACAAAAGTTCAACCAACCATCAGTGGGCGCGCCATCTAATCTCGATGCTTAGGCGATGTGGATCTCATGTACCAGACTCCACTGTCCACCCACTGCCATCCATTCCACCATGGTGCGCTACATGGAGACGTCCTAAGCCACCGTGATCCTCTTTACGCCCTCACCACCACCACCACCAGACGAGTCTCAGAAGTGTCTGATCAACAGTTTTGGGTCACCCTCGTCGACATCACTCGTGGTCGCCTTTCAATGCGATCACGCCACGCCACCATAGTTCCCATGGATCAGTGAAACCCCCCTGATCCTAACCCAGGAACGAGCCTACCCTAGCCTTTCTAGTCTAGGTCTAGGTCGCGCGACATCCTTCTCCACACAAAGATCCAATCAACGATCTCGGGAGGATGACGTAAGTCGCTTGCAGGAGTTGCGAACCAACGACGACATGATCGCACTCCTCTGTCATATCTCACCATAACCCGGACCTCGCCCATAGGTACAGGAGACGACTCGTTCGTTTCCCGAGTAGAAGTCGCGGCATCTGGTCCAACCGCGCAATTAATCCCTCCCAACCACTCAGCTATCCTTTCGCAGATAGCTGTTTCATTCGCACAAGAGGAACCACGTTAGCCATCACCGCCCCACTTGGAGACGGTTGATGTTGAACATGCAGTGCCCCGCCTCTCACTGCACCTCTTCCACCCACGTCGAGTCTAGTGTCCTCACCCACCGAAATTTTTCACTCTCTAGGACACAAACACTCTTTTCGCACCGCAGGTTCTTCGTGAACTTGCCCGAACGCTTGATGACGTCCTTGTGACCGAGAGCGGAAGACCCACGACAGCCACCCTCACCACAACTGTCGATGGGCCACGGATATGAGCTTCTCTCATCGTCCGTGCGAACGGAAAGCCTTTGTGGTTCTCCGGTTCTTTCTGTCCTGTGCAAACAGGCGGCACATCGGACACATGTTTCGATGTTGTGACGACGGAGCATCTTTGTGACCCCCGTCTGGTTAATTACCCCGTTCGTGATGGAGCCCCGACTCATAGCAATCAGCGAGGAACTTACACATTCCATGCCGCGCTCAACAAGGATCTATGAAGGAAAAGGTCCCATCACCGACACCACTCCACCACGCCTACGCCACCACATGCTGCTCCGTCTCTCCAGTGTTCAAAACTGAACCCGGAGGAACACCAATTGCTGCTACTCTTGAGAATCCCACTTGATTGCCTCACTCAACACCACACCACACCATCATCACCACCATCAACACCAGAGGCAGACTCGTCCCACGGACGACGTGACGATCCCGAAGACGGAGATCATCTCAAGGGGGGAGTAAAGGAGAAGAAATGAGTTGAAGATCGTAAAGCAGCATCAGCAGCAACCATCATCCACGCCACCTCCACCAACTACGCCCCGCCGGAGGCTTCCACTACCTCCGCGCACATTCTTATGTGTCAGGCTATTATGTTCATAATGGAACACTCGAAGGAGTCATGGCACATCTCACCCACCACATTCCGCAACTACTGCGCTGACCACTCTGAAGACCGGGCTCCCTGCTCTTGAAAGTCACATTTTAATGGAGCCTTGGCACATTTTTTTTACGCCCCACGCCTACCTTCTTCTGGAGCCAGACGAGTCATCTTCGAGGCCGACCAGACAACTTCCATTCGAAGACAACAAATCCGGAACCTAGAAGAAGAAGATTGGAGAATCTTAACAAGTGAGTCCTAGCCGAGCCATCAATGCCTCCGCAAGAAGAGGAGATATCCCTTGTAGGGGGAGTTTGCTAGGAATCGAGATCTCCAATACGCCCAACAAAGATATCCCGCGCTGAATTGAAGATTGAACACTAAGGGGGAGATTGTTAGGAAATATTTTGTAGTGTTCAATTTCAATGTATTATCTTTGTTGATTTGCTATATTAAACTTTGGGCTAATTCTTAGTTGGGTTAGTTCTTAGTTATTCATGTAATGGGCCTTCACAAGAGGCCCACCTATTACATACCAACTTGTGGTATAAATAGGAAAACCCTAACACATAGTTAGGGTGTGCTTGTGTGTGAAAATCAAAGAAATATTTTAGATTTGAGAGAGCCTCTTTTTCTTCCACCAAGCCCCACGCCCTAACTTTAAATCTAGATCATTAGGCGTGTTTAATCCGTCCGAAGTCGCATTGTTGGTGTAATCACGGACCAACACTTCTCCTCCTTCCTCTTTAATGTTTTTAGGGTATTAACTTCCTAAACATACTAGATTTGGATTAACAACCTAATTTAAAAGTTAACAACAAAATATATAAGTAATTGCTTCATACCTTCTTCAATGGAGTTTCGTGACTTTCTTTCTAAGTGTGGGTGTGAGGTTGAAAAGTGGGTCTTAGATATTTTTATTTCTGTGAAAGTCCTTGTTTTAAGGAAAATTGTCTTCCAAGTTGATCTCTTGCCATTTCGGCCTTTTGTTAAGTTCTAGCCCAAAATAACTAAATTCCTAGCCCAACGCTCTTTTGGACTATCATTAATTCCTTCCCCTCCTTAATATTTTTCCGTAATCCGTTGCGTAATTTAGGGTTCATTGTACGCATATAATCTTAGGCACATAATTGCACGAAATTAGCATACAATCACGAGCACAAAAGTCGTAAAATCACGTAAACGTATAACACGTACGTTAATTAGCACGAAACTACTTAGGTCATATACATAATTTATTGGCCGACCCAGTTTGCGGGGACCCGGGTCTTACAATTTTGTCAAGGGAATGCACATCAAATCAAGACTGAATTAAGCCTTCATTGTCAAGATGGAAAGTCCGTAACCGAGTATTTTACAACCCTAAAGTGCTTATGGGACGAGCTCGCAGATTACTCGGACCCGCTCGATTGCACTTGTGCGGCGGCTGCTAAGTACGCAGCGAAGGAGGAGGCAGAGAAAATCCACCAATTTTTTATGGGTCTCAATACTGAGACATTTGGCTCCATTCGATCCCAGATCCTCAGCATGCCTGCACTTCCACCTATGACCAAGGTATACGCTTTGGTTATACAAGAAGAATGCCAACGTGCCGTGAACCGTGATCGTGAATTACGAGACACGCCTGTAGGTTTCCATGCTAGCCGAGGAGTAGGACGAGACGAAAAACCGTAATGTGACCATTGCGGAAAATTGGGCCACATGAAGGCCCGTTGTTACGAGATTATTGGGTATCCAGACCATTAGGAGATTCCCCGCGACAGTACAGGGCAAAAGAATTCAAACAAGAATTCAAACAATGGTAATCGCGGTAAGCAATCACATCGTCCTACCAATTAGAAGGGAGCAGTAGCGCACACCGCATGCATGGTGGCTAATGAGGTAAATGCGACGAGCAGTGGAGGTCGACAACTCTCTGACGTTGAGTACCAACAATTTCTTGGGCTTCTCAGAAACCTCAAACCACCACATGCGGACGAAACTTTAGAAGGTAACATTAAATATTCTGATGACTTCTGGATCCTCGATTCAGGAGCACCCGAACACATGACCGGACGACTTTCTCTCCTAGCCAATCGAGTACAGATAGAGGGTCCTTACCCAATATCAACGGCCGATAGAAGGATTTTCCATGCTACTATGCGTGGGACCATCAAATTTGGCGATAATTTCACCTTGCGTGACGTTTTATATATTCCAAAATTTTCATGTAATCTCATTTCCATAGGGAAGTTGACGCTGATACGAATTATTGTGTAACATTTTTTCTCTTCTCGGTGTTATATACATGACCTAACCACGAGGAGGTGGATTGGAGCGGGTGAGCTTCAACGGGGGTTTATTGCATCGGTAGAGGAGGAGTTTGTGCGGCCGTTGGACCGACTCTATGATTAGTATCGATACGTGGTGATCGAGCGGATCGAGTAATAAAATAAAACGAATATCGACAACTATCCTACGCTCAACAGGCAAGTGTACCTATCGAAAATAGCATAGAAATGGCAAGTATTCGAGTATCGAACCCAAAGGAACTATTCATAAAACCGTCGTTTAAATATCCTAGTAAATATTTTTGGCTTGTTGAGACGGTAAATAACAATAATTGAAAATACAACTGAGTAAAATGGTATGGAGAGGAAAACCCTTATGGAAACAGACGTATATGAGATTTCGATCCCCCTAGCTCGACCAAAACATATACCTAGTATACGTAAGCAACGCTATTATTAGACCGTGGAGATTCCTACAACATGCGTACGAATTCATACGACTGACGAAACTGCGCCTTATCATACGAGACTCGCAAACAACTAATCAACGCATTAAGTAGCCGGGCAAGCTTCCCTAACTACTTAACCGATGATCGCATTAAAATCACGGTGAATCCCGCTATTAGATTTGACTCTAATCCGGCGGGGTAGTTCAACCTATCTCTAGCGATGAGTTTATTCCGCTCGTTTACGAGTGGTCTAATCGTTCGCCCCTCTCTCGAGCGTAGCGTACGATTTCCCAACTATATTAACTAAATCACATAGAAATGATCGAGATAACTAGACAATTCAATCACATAGACATAATCAAAATCATATGCTTCTTAAACGAGTCATAACAATAGCAAAACATCAAATACACGTAAACATGCGATCGATCGCACTAGGGTTCATCTCATCTCAAATACACAATATTTAGCTACTCATAATGATCACAACAAAACACGTAATTAACACCGAAGATATCATAAAATGCTTCCCTGAATTCGGCTTCGAAGTTAATCCCGTCCTTCACTGAGTAGTTTTATCGAGCACGTGGTGAGCGAACTAAATATGTGTATGGGAGGTGTTCTTGGGTTTTAATGAGGCAACGTGTTTGTACATATATGAGCTTAATTGTGTACCTTTTACCTCATGTTCCTCTCCCCCCCCCCCCCCTCTTCTCTTTACAATGGCCCTTTATATAGACGTTCATCTCCATCACTGTTTTTGCTCTTTTCTTCAACGTAAATTCCAAGGAGTTGCCAAAATCAGATTTCTTGTCTCCCATGCTTAAACGTATCCTCCAAAGTCGTAATTGTAGCCCAAAATTCAGATTTCTAGCCTCTAAAGTCGGATTTCTTGTCCCTGAAGAAAAACACGTCTCTGCCCATGTTCACGGCTTGGAGGCTTCACGTTCACGGCCGTGACAAGTTCGGGCTTAAAAATCGACTTTCTGCCCACATTCACGGCCTCTAGCACCTCCTTTCACGGCCATGACTGGTCCTTCACGGCTTGGTTGGTTCAGGTTCACGGCCGTGACATCATCGAGCAAGAAAATGGCATTCTGGTAGCATTCACGGCCTCCTGCATAACAGTCACGGCCCTGACTCCTTTTCTGCAAAACAACAGCAAATTCAAAAATTCATATCTTTCGATCTACACATCGGATTTAAAATCCATTTGGACAGAATCAATGTTTACGAGTCCTCTATCTATGGTTAAAATTTCAGGTCCATCGGACATCGTTTATCCTGTGATCATTGAGATAAACTTAACTGTCGCAAAACTACCGTAAAACGTTTGATTTTGTTGTGAAACCATATTATAGTGCAGAAATAATCAAAACGGCTTAACTTATCATGCAAATGACTTAAATATAACAAATATAAACGTAAGATAATACGTTTATCAAATATCCCCACACTTAAGAGTTTGTTTGTCCTCAAGCAAAGAAATGTAAATGGCGTATAAAAGGATAAAATCATGCAACGTATCAATCAAGAACAAAATCACGTAGGAGATAATGCAAGTAAAGTCGGAAGCATATTCGAAATCAATGACTAACCACACAACTTACATAGGAATACCTATCAAGATCCGCACCTCACAGAGATTCACTCAAATCACTAAGTGTATGGGTTAAGATGTCGGTGATATCTCTTGGGTCATGCACTAATCTAATCCCTACCATAAGCTTGCAAGTGATTCGTAAATCTACCACTTTCAATGTTCAAGCGTGAATCGGAAGGCCTTTATCGGGTTATAAAAGGGCTCAACTGACTATATTGGAGAATAATTTCGATCGAAAATATCAAAGTGGTCATGTCGGTGTCGTGCCACTGTTCGATAGCGCACCGGATGCATCGTGAATAGCTCTTGCCGACTTGGATTTTTTTTTAATCCTTGGCTAAACCCCTCTTCTCTCATTTTTTTTTTGAGCACGAGAGATTATCAAAGGAAGGGTTCTTAACATCATTTCCACGTATCTAAGCTCCTTTTCTCGTGTCATTAAGCCCCTCTTCTCTCAGTCCCTTTGCGGGTGAAAGATTATCGATGGAGGAGTTCTTAACGACAGATTATTTAAAGGAGATTTCTTTTTTTTTTAGAACAACGGCCGGGCTACGCTTTTCGACATTGGCACTCAACCTCCACTTTCCTATTACTCGGGTAAGATGTATCTGAAAGCTTTCAGGTCAACGATTTATAATTCCCGGGATTTTTCAAATAAAGGGCTCAGGCTCAAAGTGGCTAACTACGGGGGCCAGTCGTGGTTGGTTACTTTGGCTAGGGACTTAATTACTAATGCCTTCCTCAATTTCACGCAATCACACTTTAAGTAGTTTCGAAACGTAATACACAAGTAAGTTCTGAATAGAAATAAATTAAGCATGATTCACACAACCAAAGAAATGAGCAAAAAGCTCGTAGGCTAAAAAAATCTCACAAAAAAAAAGGGTTATGTGTACGAATCTCTCAGGTATCGCCAAGTTCATCATTTAAGAAAGAAGTAGACAATGCATATGTATCCTAATTACTCACAAAATCGCTAACACAAAGTCATCCTTTCATGATACGAAACATGGTTTTCGAAAAAAAAAAAATTAATGCCAAATTCGAAAAATTTCTAGCAAAAATTAAGACATGCACACATATAACATGTACGCCTAAATTTCACAGGAATTCCCCTCCCCACACTTAAGATTTACGTTGCCCTCAACGTAACAATTATGTAACACAAGGAAGAGGAATAAATGATAAACGAACTTCCCTGAATAGTCCGACGTGCATGCTTTGTACGGCTCCTCCCCACACTTGAGATTTAGAATTCCCTGCGATCATCGAAATACAGAAACATAAAAACTAAAAAAATATTGCGTATGGGAAAATAAAGGAAAAACATAAGATAGACTTGGGGTGCCTCCCAAGTAGCGCTTTCTTTAATGTCGTTTTGCTAGACATCGTTTATTAATGATACGACCACCGGGCTACTTAAGCTCCAAACACGGCGGTCCCTCGAATGAGCGCCTTTCTTTATCATGCTCCTTACTTCCCTTAATAGCCATGTCATTCTTCTCAGCGACTTGCGACATACTAAACTTGCCGCCAACCATATTCTTCTTTCGGCTAGTTGATGGGATCTCCAGTTCACACGCCTTGACATGAAGCTTGGTCATAATTTCTTGCTTCTTGCTGAGTTGCTCATCCTCTACACGAACGTTTTCCATTTCGACCTTCACCGCCACTTCCTTCACTTGTTCTTCTTCTTGTATCTCTTTTAGGTTCTCGATGGAATTTCTCTTTGCAGCTTTCTTCATGGCGCTTATCTTGGCCATGTATTCTCCGAATGGATCTTTTGGTATTCCCCGTGTTAATGCTGCTGGAAAGGGAATTTTTTGTTGGTATGGCCTCACGACTGGTTGATTGATCTCCTCCTCGCTTAAAACGGTACGGTAGTTCTCCTTCGGATTTTTCTCCATATTGCTTCCTAATGATCTGGGAGGGCGCTGTTGAAGAGTCTCAGCTATCTGTCCGATTGTTTATCTAATGCTCTCAATGAGGACTCGGTATTTTGTAGTCGGGCTTCTTGAGTATCCAGCGATAATCGAGCTTATCCATCAACTTGGCAACCTTGTCTGCAAGCTTATCCATCCGGCACTCGGGAGCATTCTCATAATTTCCACCTTGGAACACATTTGCTCTTTGATTCTGAAATTCTGGAGGAGCTGGTTGATAATTTTCGAAGGCCATGTTCGGATGAAATTGGGGGGCAACGTTTCTCGGACCTTGGTAGTATCCTAAATAGTCGACCTGCTCCATCGAAATAAAGGATGGACATTGACTTGCGTCATGGCTGCCACCGCAAGTAGTGCATAGAGGGATATATGTAGGGTATGAACAAGGAGGCACAAAAGCTGTAGGTATCATCGGGGCATGCTGCAACTCTGTGACGGCTGACTTCGTTGTAAGATGCAGTAAGGCTGCATTAACTAAGGTCTGCATTTGAAGGCCGTTTGTCGTAATTTGTTGTTGTAGGATGTCGAACTTATCATTGATTGCGGTTGTGTCGGTGACGTCATACATTTCTGGCAATTACTTTGCCTCCGATTTACCTAGAATAAGAGAGAAAAAAAATACTCGTAAATAATACTAATAATAATAACAACTGACACACAATAATAATAACAACAACAATAATAATAATAATATAGCTGGAATAATAAACTAAAGTTTCCCAAATATCAATAGTTCCCCGGCAACGGCGCCAAAAACTTGATTGAGCGGATCGAGTAATAAAATAAAACGAATATCGACAACTATCCTACGCTCAACAGGCAAGTGTACCTATCGAAAATAGCATAGAAATGGCAAGTATTCGAGTATCGAACCCAAAGGAACTATATACTTCAGAAAACCGTCGTTTAAATATCCTAGTAAATATTTTTGGGTTGTTGAGACGCTAAATAACAATAATTGAAAATACAACTGAGTAACATGGTATGGAGAGGAAAACCCTTATGGAAACAGACATATATGAGATTTCGATCCCCCTAGCTCGACCAAAACATATACCTAGTATACGTAAGCAACGCTATTATTAGACCGTGGAGATTCCTACAACATGTGTACGAATTCATACGACTGACGAAATTGCGCCATATCATACGAGACTCGCAAACAACTAATCAACGCATTAAGTAGCCGGGCAAGCTTCCCTAACTACTTAACCGATGATCGCATTAAAATCACGGTGAATCCCGCTATTAGATTTGACTCCAATCCGGCGGGGTAGTTCAACCTATCTCTAGCGATGAGTTTATTCCGCTCGTTTACGAGTGGTCTAATCGTTCGCCCCTCTCTCGAGCGTAGCGTACGATTTCTCAACTATATTAACTAAATCACATAGACATGATCGAGCTAACTAGACAATTTCAACCACATAGACATAATCAAAATCATATGCTTCTTAAACGAGTCATAACAATAGCAAAACATCAAATACACGTAAACATGCGATCGATCGCACTAGGGTTCATCTCATCTCAAATACACAATATTTAGCTACTCATAATGATCATAACAAAACACGTAATTAACACCGAAGATATCATAAATGCTTCCCTGAATTCGGCTTCGAAGTTAATCCCGTCCTTCACTGAGTAGTTTTATCGAGCACGTGGTGAGCGAACTAAATATGTGTATGGGAGGTGTTCTTGGGTTTTAATGAGGCAACGTGTTTGTACATATATGAGCTTAATTGTGTACCTTTTTACCTCACGTTCCTCTCCCCCCCTCCTTCTCTTTACAATGGCCCTTTATATAGACGTTCATCTCCATAACTGTTTTTGCTCTTTTCTTCAACGTAAATTCCAAGGAGTTGCCAAAATCAGATTTCTTGTCTCCCATGCTTAAAAGTATCCTCCAAAGTCGTAATTGTAGCCCAAAATTCAGATTTCTAGCCTCTAAAGTCGGATTTCTTGTCCCTGAAGAAAAACACGTCTCTGCCCATGTTCACGGCTTGGAGGCTTCACGTTCACGTCTCTTTCGATCTACACATCGAATTTAAAATCCCTTTGGACAGAATCAATGTTTACAAGTCATCTATCTATGGTTAAAATTTCAGGTCCATCGGGCATCGTTTACCCTGTGATCATTGAGATAAACTTAACTGTCGCAAAACTGCCGTAAAACGTTCGATTTTGTTGTTGAACCATATTATAGTGCAGAAATAATCAAACGGCTTAAATTATCATGCGAACTACTTAAATATAACAAATATAAACGTAAGAAAATACGTTTATCACGTGGCATCGGAGATTAGGTCAACGAAGGTCTTACGTTTGTTATCCAATATTTCTTCCAATAAAAGTCCCGAGTCTATCTGTGATGCCTGTCATCGTGCAAAGCATGCACGATCGTCTTTTCCATTAAGCAATAAGACAGCTACTTCTATATTTGATTTATTACACTGTGACGTTTGGGGTCCATATAGAACCAAGTCCATTGATGGTGCACATTGTTTCCTAACTGTTCTTGATGATTTCAGCCGAGCAACTTGGGTTTATATGCTTAAAGAAAAATCAGAGGTTTACAAATACCTAACCATATTTTGTATGACGATCAACAACCATTCTGGTCAACCCATCAAGTTAATTAGAACCGACAACGGCACCGAGTTTGTTTCTCATAAAATTCAGTCATTCTTTAACACTCAAGGGATTACCCATCAGATGACTTGTGTTTATACACCCCAACAAAATGGCCGGGTTGAACGAAAGCATCGTCACATTCTTAATGTCGCTCGCTCTCTTCGTTTTCAAGCCCATCGTCCGGTACGTTTTTGGGGAGAGTGTGTTTTAACAGCAGTCCACTTAATTAACCATACTCCCACTCCTTTGGTGTCTGGCAAATCACCCGATAAACCCATTACTTATGACCATCTTAGAGTTTTCGGTTGTCTCTGTTATGCTAGGATTTTTCCTCAAGATTCAGATAAGTTCGCACCTCGTTCTCGTCGGTGCATCATTTTAGGGTATCCTCACAACACAAAAGGGTGGGAAGTTTATGATCTTGAATCCAACGAGATTTTTCTGTCTCGCGATGTTATATCTCATGAGAGTACCTTCCCATTTCAGCGAGATTCGTTATCAGAAAATTCAACATCCCTACATGGTCGTCCCATAAACGCTGTAAGTCCCAATGTGTCCGTTGAGGATAACCCACTTGATACACCACCTTCACCACAGTTAAACAATACAGAGCCACATGAATCAGCCCCACAAGCCATATTACCATCATCTTCACATGAATCAGCCCCACAAGCCATATTATCATCATCTCCATCATCGTCTAGCAACACAGAGACATCCGAGTCAGCCCCAATAGAAACACTACAACCTCACACTTCTTCAAGTAACGTGTCAGTCCTCCACATCGATCTTCAGTCACTAACTTTTCACCGACTCGGTCACAACGTGCTCGTCGCCCTCCTTCACACTTAGATGATTACTTCTGCTATAATGTTGCATCTACCCCTCGAAGATTCTCGCTTGCTTTTTCTTCATCTTCTTCAGGTATGGCCTACCCGTTTGAGAAATTTATTACATATAATAATTTTTCTCGGTCTCACCTTGCCTATCTAGCAGCACTTGATTCAGAAATTGAGCCTCGATCATATTCTGATTCGGTTAAGGATAGTCTTTGGCGTGATGCAATGACTTCAGAGATTCGAGCTATTGAGGAAAATGGGACTTGGACAATTGAGCATCTCCCCCTGGAAAAGACCAATTGGTTGTCGATGGGTCTGTAAAATAAAGAGGCGGACTGATGGAAGCATAGAGCGCTTTAAGGCGCGTCGCCAAAGGATTCACACAAGTTGAGGGGATGGATTTTCATGAGACATTCGCCCCTGTAGCCTAGATGACTACCGTCCGTTGTCTCCTCATTGTTGCTCTCGCTAAGGGTTGGGAATTGCATCAGATGGACGTAAATAACGCCTTCCTTCAAGGAGATCTAGACGAGGAAGTGTACATGCGACTACCACCTGGTTATTCTACTTCTTCATCCATATCAGTTTGTCGATTACGTAAGTCACTATATGGGTTACGACAAGCTTCTCGCAACTGGTTTGCCAAATTTGCTATGTTCTTAAATCATATGGTTTCCGACAGTCACTAGCAGATTATTCATTGTTCACTTTTACTTCAGATGCTGATTTTTTAGCAGTTCTTGTCTATGATGATCTCATTATCGCGGGAAATAGTTCTTCTCGGTGCACCTCTTTTAAGAAGTATCTTCACGATTGTTTCAAGATTAAGGACCTTGGACCTCTAAAATATTTCTTGGCGATAGATCGCTCGCACTAGGTCAGGCATGTTTCTCTCGCAGCGTAAATATATTTTGGAGATTATCGAAGATTGGTCTCATCTGCCAAACCAGTAGCCTTTCCAATGGACCAACGGCATCAGCTCGCTTCGTCAACGAGTCCTCCACTATCCGACCCAGCTTGGTATCGTCGTCTTGAGAGTACATCTTTTAGCTCAATTCATGCATGCACCTCTTGAGAGTCATCGGGATGCTGCTCTACGCGTTGTTCGATATCTCAAGCATAGCCCGAGCCAAGGAATTTTTCTAGGAAGGCTGACTTCCTTGAATCTCGTTGCTTTTGTGATTCTGATTGGGCAAGTTGTCCAACCACTTGACGGTCAACCACTGGCTATTTCATCACCCTCGGAGGATGCCCAATCTCTTGGCGTACAAAGAAGTAAGTCACGGTATCTCGATCATCTGCCGAAGCCGAATATCGTTCCATGGCTGTCACAACTAGCGAAATGATATGGTTACGCAGCCTTCTTTCATCACTCGGCATTTGTGAGACAACTCCCTCTCGCTTATTCTGTGACAATCAATCAGCGTTGCACATCTCAGCCAAGCCAGTTTTCCATGAGCGAACTAAGCATATTGAAGTTGATTGTCATTTTGTTCGCGAGCGCATACAATCTGGCGAACTCATCGCGTCTTATACTACAAAGTTACAGCTAGCAGACATTTTTACGAAGGCTTTGGGTCGAGATCGATTTCATTTTCTGCTAAGCAAGTTGAGCATTCGTGATCTTCATGCTCCAACTTGAGGAGGAGTATTAAGGAATCATTTAGCATGATTCTAGGAATTATATTAATGATTCTAGGAATTATTTAACTAATTGATTCTAGGAGTGATTCTAGCAATCACACTTATGATCGTGTTCAATTCTATTGTATATAATAGGTCCTACAGTATTATTATCGAAGACACAAAAATCATTATTCACAATATCATTATCTTTCTTCTTTGATCTCATGCAAGATCGAAGTTCTTTGCTCTCACACTCACACATGATTGAAGAGTGAGTTGCGAGTCTTTGGGAGGTCGATTTCCCAATTTGTTGACAATTTTGATTGCCCTTCGATCGCTCTCAGTCTCAATGTTGTCCATGAAATTATACATTTTAAGCAATCCAGTATATAAATAAGTTATTTGCTTGAGATATTTTATGGCATAGTCAGCTGGAGTGGAGTGGCTATTTTCCAGATGCTAATATTGTCCCGTAACCTGCCCGCAATTTATCTATTATCATTTTCCAACTATTTTATTCGCTTATAAAATATCCTAAAATATCAACAATGATCGATCTATCGGATCGTACAGTTCGTCTCATAAATTGAATATTTACAAGTCAATATTGCCACAGATGCGACAAAGAAAAATAATATCAACGCATAAAAGAAATCAAGTATTGACAAATCGACAAATCAAACTAAATACCGTAATTTCAAATTAGGATTCAAAATTAGAGAAGATCCAATTCCCTAAATCGAGTCGAATATCCAAAATAACGTGTGATATCGATATAATAAGCAATCCATGATATAGCTGCCAGGCATGTTGCCCGCCCCGCCAAAAGGGTTGGGCGGGCATCACAACCCGCCCTGCCCCGCCAAGCAATGGGCTTTGGCGGGCTACGTGCCGGCCCATCCCGCCGGTCCATTTTGACAGCACTAATCCACGATATCACTTATATACTAAAAACATAAAGTTAAACTCACAAATTCGATAACATTTAAAGAAACATCACAAATCAAAATTTATGGAATAGGAGTTTCGTACCCAAAAGATGCTTAATCAACCATGACGAGGAAGATAAGTGTGTCGGTGGATCGAAAAAATGTTAGTCCATATATTTGGAACATGGGCGTTTTCTGGTCCCCATATTCTGAGGGGTCATTTTTAGTCCCCCAATGTTACCCGTTTGGGCTACTTTTCCGATTAACGTATTCTCTAATTTAGACAGAATTTAACATGTAGAGTACATGATATCTTTTGACTTGACTTAACACCTTAATCCTCTTCTTCGGCTTAAACGCATGTGAGTATCATTACGCATCATATCTAGCTCAACTTTAAGGTCGCCAGCCCTTCCCAAAATATGACGTAAATGATGCTCACATTCCTTTACATCGCCGATGAAGTCAATGAGCTATGGGTTTTAAATCGAGAACAAGAGATCATGTGCTCTCACGTGTTAAATTCAGTCTAAATTAGTGATTAAGTTAATCGGATGAACAAATTGTCCAAAAATCGGTGACATTGACGACTAAAAGTGGCATCTCGAAAGAGGACCAAAAATGCACATGCTCCAAATATTGGGGATAAAAAATATTGTTCACCTGCAAAAGTTCAGCTTTTGATACAATATGATTTCACCACTTAAAACAATTTTTTCAGTTACTCATTGTTAACGCTATTATACCATTAAGCAAATTGTTTTATAACTTCATACCAAAAAATTGACATTGTACCAACTCTTAACACTACTTTACTAACAAATAATATAATTATAATTTTATACCAACTTAGACATTATACTAACTGTTAGTCGTTATTATACCAACTGTTATTGTTACCAACAAATAATGTTATCTAATTTTATACAAAGAAAATTGGACATTATATCATCTGTTGTCGTTATCATATAGCAATACAATCAGCAATTGGTTTGTTCAAATTTGTTGATGTAATATTGATAACAGTGGGTATGATATTCAATTATGTTAGAACTAAGTTCAAATCTCTAGCGTAGTGGCTACATGACAACAATTGATATAATGTTCAAGTTTCGTTGTGAAGAAAGGTTTATCTTCGTCCTTTTCACTGGTTGGGGGTATTAGACAATTTCCAACCAAAAAATTCATTCTCAAATTCAAAACGCAGTAATCATCCTCCAACCGGAAAACCAGTTCTCAAACTAAAAAGACCATTATGTAATATACTATTTTAGCCGATTTTATAATATTACCCATGTAATATACAACATTACAAATTAGACAACACTATTATTTAAAATGCAATTGAAAAAACTAATTTCACAAAAGAAATAATAAACACAATATTTTTCATATAAGTGAAAGAATATTTTTTAGTAAGTCCTTTTATATATATTTAAATTTTTTTATTTCTTATATGGGTACTAAAATAGTTAAAACAAAAAAGGGTATATTGTACTTTTTAAAATATTAAACTCGATTTTTGAGATATATCATTAACAAATGCATATTTGAATTTAAAACATGAGAGAAAAGATAAAAATGCATTTTGAATTTGGATGCAGAACTTTTAGTAACTTAGTTTGTTTTTTAGTCTCATCTGGAGATGCTCTTCCTTCAACACTCTTAACTTTTCTAAGATGCCAACTGAACATGATTAAATATTTGAAAGGAATTTACCCACAAAAATTTGAAAATTAAATCCTACGCATATCACATCACACCACAAATGCACAATTCACAAAACCACATCTCGGTAGGCCACAGTTGATAGAATTTTTAAAATTTCAAAACGACTTAAGATTTTGTTTTTCTCCATAAAAATGAAACGGTACAAGACCCCTCAAATGACTAACTTCATTAATAACTTTCATAAAAAAAGTCTAGCCTAATACCAAACTTCTAAAATCAACAACCACTAATTAAGTCAACCATCGAAAGTAAATTAGAGCGATCAACAAAGATCTTACTTCTCAAATCTTATTATAATGAAGATTAGGGTAACATTATTTTCAAATTTCATTATCTTTTGCTTTCGATAAACTAATCATATATTTATATCATTATTTTAATCGGATATCAGTATCAGTGGTACACTACATACAATACAAGGCACAGCAGGCCGACCACCGTTTATTCTCTTATTTTCTTGCAATTAAACTTCAGAATCTCTCTCTCCTATCCATTTCTCACTCTCTCTTCAGTCAATTCAGCCCTAAATTTCCTATCAATCGCTTTCGATTAGGCTCTCGGCTTCTGCTTCGTTGAAACTCTACTAGGTTTTGTTGTTGTGAAATGGCGACGATGGAGAGTTTGATCGGCCTTGTGAACAGGATACAGAGAGCTTGCACTGCACTCGGCGACTACGGCGGTGGAGACCAGGCGTTTTCTTCTCTCTGGGATGCTCTGCCCTCCGTCGCCGTCGTCGGTGGCCAGGTCAGCTGTAACCTGTCTTAATATGAATTATGAGTTTGTGCTTTATTTTTTTTTTCTTTTTTGTTTAGATTAACTCTTGATTTTACGTGAATGAGTTGAAACAGCTGTGATACGAGGAGCTTTTTCTAATTTCTAGCAATTTATTTATGGTTTTTGGTCCACCTTGGACTGCGTGCAGAGCTCGGGGAAGTCGTCGGTGTTGGAGAGCATAGTTGGCCGTGATTTTCTTCCTCGGGGCTCGGGTCGGTATATTTCTGTACATGGAGATGAATTTGACTTTTGCTACAAAGGAAAAGACTAAATGTTTCTGAAAATTTTCACGATTTTTATGTGTTACAAATTTTTTATATCAGGCATTGTTACGAGAAGGCCGTTAGTGTTGCAGCTGCAGAAACTAGAAGAAGGACAACAAGAGTATGCAGAGTTTGGGCATTTACCTAGGAGGCGATTTACGGATTTCTGTGCGTACTGCGTACTATCGAATTTTTGGCGCTTCAGTAATTGTAGTAAAAAAATGAGATGTCAAAGAAAAAGAATATTTGTTTGTTTGAGTGCAATGCTACTCCTATTGCCATTTGATTTTGGGATGAACGCTCTTGTAAGTAGCAGCTAGAAACTTGAAACCTTATCCCCTTTTTCATCTTCCTGATGTTCAGGAATTTGTATGTGATCTTTCATTGACAAGTTTTAGCAATTTTAATTTGTTGAAATACATTGACGTGATTTCGATGCACTATGCAGCGTTGGTTCGCAAAGAAATTGAAGATGAAACTGAGCGAATCACGGGAAAGACCAAACAGATATCTCCTGTGCCAATTCATCTGAGTATCTATTCACCCAATGGTATGACAATGATGTCTTTTTTCTCCTTTTTTTTTCGTATTGTATAATATAAACAGTCATTGAAGCGACGTGCATTAGCCATTAGTTTAATCTGCTGATGCATCTGATTCTTTTTCTTACAGTTGTCAATTTAACTCTGATTGATCTTCCCGGTTTAACAAAAGTTGCTGTTGGTTAGTTCTTCATTGTGCTCCCTTCCTTTCAGTGTTTGCAAATATGTTGATACGACACCCTGTTTTGATTGAGGTAGCTAACTTTATGTTCCAGAGGGACAACCTGAAACTATTGTCCAAGAAATCGAAAGCATGGTCCGTTCATATGTTGAAAAGGTGAACATAAAATAGTTTTATTTACTCCCTAGATATTTTAGTTATGAATGAACAACAGCACCAGATAGAATTCGCATGTACTAAATTTACGTAAAGTAATACTAAATTAGAATAATATATTAATTTCTAAGCATCACATCAGTTGAAATAGTATAGTTGTCCATGGGTTTATTGAACAACACAAGTCAAGATATGTATACATACATGTATATATGTGAAGGACATATTTATAAATTGGGAGATTCATCGCGTAACTGTAAATTGTAATTTCATCAAGTTAACTTAATACTAGTTTATATCTCAATTTGGCCATTTGTCAACCCTTTTTTCTAGTTTAGAGCTAATTGACTCATCTCTTCTATTGGCCTTATTATACTCATCAAAACTGACAACGTTACTCCACACCAGCCGAACTGCATTATACTGGCAATATCTCCTGCAAACCAAGATATTGCAACCTCTGATGCTATTAAACTTGCCAGGGAAGTGGATCCATCAGGTAATGTAATGATTTAAGATCATATTGGATGTAATAAAATTATACTGGAACAAGATATACTTTTCTAATGTTATCGCCTTTATATTTCACTCGTTACGTGTAGGTGAACGCACATTTGGCGTGGTGACAAAACTGGATCTAATGGACAAGGGCACTAATGCTCTTGATGTAATCTCTCTCTCTATCTCTCTCTCTCTCTCTCAATCTATCTATCTATCTATATATATATATATATTATATATATATAAATTTGTCTATCTATCTCTAAAGATTTCGTTAATTCTTCTCGACTATAGGTTCTAGAAGGAAGAGCATATCGTCTACAACAACCATGGGTAGGTATCGTGAACCGTTCACAAGCAGAAATCAACAAAAACGTGGACATGATCTCTGCTAGGAGGAAGGAGCGAGAATATTTTGCTACCAGTCCTGATTATGGTCATTTGGCAAGTAAAATGGGCTCTGAATATCTTGCAAAGCTCCTCTCTATGGTATACGGTGTTTGCTCACTTAAATACATAATACATTATATACGTGTGTATATGATGAAGGCTATTTTACTGGTGTTGTTTTTCATTTTAAGCACTTGGAATCTGTAATCAAAGCACGAATACCGAGCATCACTTCGTTGATTAATAAAAGCATCGATGAGCTTGAATCTGAGATGGACCATATGGGTAGGCCGATTGCTGTTGATGCTGGGGTGGGTCAGCTTTATCCATACGATTTCGTGATCACAATTCACTTGTAATATTCCATGTTTAAACACATACATCAACCGAAGCTTATATTACAGGCTCAGCTATATACCATCTTGGAACTCTGTCGTGCTTTCGACAAGATATTCAAGGAGCATCTCGATGGCGGGTACGTGCATGTTTATAAAATTCCTGCTCATTCTTCCTCACTTTTCTTGCATCTTAGGTACCAAACAACAAAGCTTCTCTTTAGAGCGATTTTATTATGGTCAAAGCTATGATAGAATCGAGCTCCATGATTTTATTATATAAATAATAATATTGTTATAATTTATTATTTGAAGGCGACCTGGAGGTGATAGAATATACGGAGTTTTTGATAATCAGCTTCCCTCTGCACTGAGGAAACTCCCATTCGACCGACACCTCTCAGTTCAAAACGTAAAGAAAATAGTCTCCGAAGCCGATGGTTACCAACCGCACTTGATTGCACCCGAGCAAGGCTATCGTCGGCTCATCGAGGGCTCGCTCAATTATTTTCGTGGACCCGCTGAAGCTTCTGTCGATGCTGTAAGTTGCTGCACTATACTACAAATGTGTACAAAATGGCTCACTCAAACATATTTTTTAAGTCTTACGACTGACATAAGACGAACTACTTGCTACAGGTTCACTTTGTCCTGAAAGAACTTGTAAGAAAATCAATGGCTGAGTGCCAAGTGAGTACTCGGTTCCATCTTTTTGTTTTTTCAAGTATATTGTATATATTTCTATGAGACCATTATTATGATTTTGTTTTTTGTGCAGGAATTAAAGCGGTTTCCATCCCTCCAATCAACAATAGCGGGAGCAGCCTACGAATCTCTAGAGAGATTCAGAGAGGAGGGCAAGAAAACCGTTGTTCGATTGGTCGAAATGGAATCTTCTTATCTAACCGTCGACTTCTTTCGGAAGCTTCCGCAGGAGATGGTTGACAAGGCTGGGAATAATCCCCCGCAAGCGCCGAACAGCACCAACCCAGCTGATCGATACTACGGCGAGACGCACTTTAGGAGGATTGGATCGAACGTTTCTTCTTACATAAACATGGTCTCGGAGACATTGAGGCTGTCCATTCCCAAGGCGGTGGTCTACTGTCAGGTGAAGGAAGCAAAGCAGAATCTGCTCAACTACTTTTACGCCCAGATAGGGAAGAAGGAGGTATTAAAAAAAAAAAAAGAGAAATACTTGAAGATATCTTCTTTTTTTTTTTTCTTTTAGAGAGTGTTTGATAAAATTAAGGTTGTCTCATTAGGGAAAGCAACTGTCTGAGCTGTTAGATGAGGATCCTGCGTTGATGGAGAGGAGACAACAGTGTGCTAAGAGGCTTGAGCTGTACAAGAAGGCAAGGGATGAAATTGACTCTGTGGCGTGGGTTCGATGATCATATTACAATGGTAACTTCATATATATTATATAGATTTATATCTGTGTGTGTGTGTTGTTGCTTTATTGTATGTGTATGATGTTATATATGTTGGTAGTTGTTGAATGGTGGTGTGACTCTTGCTATGCTTTTATCAAGTTGTGGACTCTGGTGAATCGAGTTTATTTATTTCCTGTTTTACTTGATATGGAGATTCTATTAATTTGCATGTCGCGTTATTTGCTACGCTATTGATCGATATTTCTCTTCCCCTTTACTCGATATGAAAACATATCTTCTTATGGTTAGTGATATTTGTGGGGTTTTAAAGACGAGTTGAGCGTCTCACGACCTCGATGAGCTTGCTTGAAGCTGAACCGAATTCGAGACCATCGAGTTCGAGCATTGTTTGGAGTGACACGGCATTTCTCTCAACATATATTTGTGACTGGAAAGTTATCTGGATCGGAAATGTAGCAATATTGCCCATGTTGGAAATAAAAATATGTTTGAAAATGATATAGTTGGGTCAAGATAGAGCCCGTTTTGGTTGGGGGATAGCTTTGATGGTATTAATTTTAGTTGGGTTTATATAATGGATGGTGAGTTTTTTGGGGTGTTTGGTTGATGGGACAAAGTAATGATATCTGACATTTGGTATATGAGTTTATATGGTATTGGGTTTAAATAAATATAATTATAAATCTATCATTCCTTTAATTAAAAATCCACTAGAGAGAGAGAGAGAGATAAACAATGAGAGAGAATGCGAGGGAGAGAGAGAGGTTATTATTAAATGAAAAAATAAATAAAATTCAAAATAAAAATGGTTAATAATAAGTATTAAGGTGAGATTAAATAAATTGATGAATAGATGCTCCTTTAATTAATACTCTGTATGGGCTTAAGGAGGGTTAATTAAACTTCATCTTTAAATAAAACATCCAACCAAACATTGCATTAGTTAATCTAATACCCCTAATCCCCCCTAATACCCCCAACAAAAACACGCTGTGTTTAGGTGATAAAGTGGTGATTTAACATGGTATCAGAGCACCAAGAGTTGTCATGGGTTCAAATTCAACATTTAAGGTTAAATAAAATTGAAAGCAGCTTAAATGTGATGGTGCGTGTTGGATAAAATTGAAACCAGAAGTCATTTAGGTAAAGTGGTCATTAAACGCTGTAGTTTATAAGTTACCCAAATCTATTTTGAACATATATCTTCTTCGCGTATCACATAAAAATGAGTAAAAATTGTCTAGTTAGAAGAGTAAATATCATCGAGTTATAAGCAAAATGTTATTATGATTAGAAAAGGGTGGGAAATCAATATGTGGTTTGAGCGTGATAGAAATTAATAGAGAGCCCATTAAAATGATCCGACGGACACGTTTCCATGAATGGAAAAGCTCCCCAGAATTTCGAGCCGTGAAACAAAGTCAGACGCGAAACTGCTCTTGCATGCTGAAGATATCGAGCTGATATACGACGCAATCGTTGTAGCTTCTTATTCGACTCCAAGAAGACATTGTGAAGGTATTTGAATAGTTCAACTAGTTATATCTTGACTAATTCTCCGATCATCTGTTCCTTTCAGAGATGATGATGACGACGAGTGAGGACTAATATAGTTAGTATCAATTCACTGAAGCAAACTCATGATCTCCCTCATATTACAACAGTACAAATCACTCACCTAATAATAAAAATCACACAAGATAAAACATAGCGATGCATGTGTCATACTTACATAGGAAAACCCTAAGGTCTTCTGTTCCATCTTTTGCGGCTGAAAGTATCTTTGATTACCGACAACTCGTGAAATGCTTGAATCATATTAATTCTGTTTCCCGGTGATTCCGCTGAACAAGAGACTCCGATTCGAAGGATACTTACCAAACATTCAATCTGTTCGTTTGCTAGATACTCCCACCCTTCGGTCCACGTTCCAGCTTCTTTAGTCACTTCCTCACACAAAGACGAATCGTCAAATACTTTAGGGTCTTCTTCTCTAAGTGCCAACTCGACGAACTCTTGGAGTTTCAAACCCTTTTCATGCAGGAAGCTATCGGTCGATCTTTTTCCCGTTATAATCTCTAAGCAAACGATTCCAAAACTATAAACATCCCTGAGAATCGACACTGGTGCCCCCATGCCATACTCTGCAAAATTAAGTTTTCTTTCAGTTAACAAAGCCCCGATGTTCGATTTGGAAATATAAAATTAGGTATGTAAGGATATTGAGACATTTATTTCTTTGAAACAAGATTTACTTACCTGGGGCTGCATATCCTATAGTTCCTTTGATGCCGAGTGAGCTAAATTGGTTCCCAGCTTCTACGTTCCGCAAATTAGGAATAAGTCGTGCCAAACCAAAATCACCGACATGAGCTGCCATATCGTCGTCGAGGAGTATGTTGTGTGGCTTAAGGTCGCAGTGAATTATGGGCTCTCGCACTGATGATGTAGATACTCTAGCGCGGAAGCAACATCTAATGCTATTCCAATTCTTTGGAGGATGTTTAACCCTTTTTTGCTCCCATTTTCGTCGCCTTCTTCTTCGGGATGCACCCAATCGTGTAAGTTCCCGTTAGGCATAAACTGATACACTAGAGCTTTGAACTTTTTCCCTTGAGAATCAATGCTTGAACAAGCGGTGATCACCTTGACGAGGTTGTAGTGGCGGATATTCTTCAACGCTTTGCACTCAGCCATAAAGCTTTTGGAGGCTCCTTCTCTTTCGAGGTTTAGAACTTTAACTGAGATTTTTTCTTCACCATCCGGGGTAAGAGCACCCTTGTAGACCGTTCCAAAACTTCCCGAACCGACCAGGTTTTCTGAAGAAAATCCACCAGTAGCTCGTGCAAGCTCATGGTAAGAAATCTTGGGGGTAGAAGTTCAGGGATCTTGACGACGACGAACGTGGAGGTTTCTTAAATTTCTTCCTCGCAAGGTAAATCGCGAGAAGGAATAGTAAAAGAGCAGCAACTGAAGCGGGGAGGACAGTTATCAGTAGGCGTATGGATTTCGGTCTCTTTTTATCAGTGTTTGGTTTCTCGGGTTGTTCCTTGTGTTGGGGTTGAGCGGTAAATATTTAATTCTGGGCCAGCGGTAGTTGTATTTGGACCCTGCGACAATTTATCGGGATATTAATTAAAGCCGAAATGACACCGAAAGAACACCGAGATTTTTACGTGGTTCGGCCAATACCGCCTACATCCACGGAGAGACAATAGTTTTACTATATTTGAGAATATTACACCGTACAAAATAATGCCCGTGTTTAACCAAAACCCGAGACCCCTTACCCACCCGGGTAATATTTTTGTACCCACCCTCAACTACCTAGTAAAAACTATACCCGCTCTCACCCTTATCCACCCGGACAAGATTTTTTTTTTCTTTTCTTTCTCATTTTCTCTCTCACCCTCACTCGCTCTCTTTCTCTCAATTTTGGTTTTGGGGTGTCTAACAATGAAACTATCATGCCCCTTTTATAGACACACAAAACCTTCAAATGCGTCACGGCATACATCATTAGTTGGGAAAGAGAAATTGATTTTCTCCTTGACTTTTCAACCACTGAAAACGAGCTGGACATACCAATTCTCCCCCTCCAGCGACATTCAGCATCTTCTCCAGAGAGCACTCCAGCGAACCCGAGAATGAGAGTAACCCGTTCGTAAATACCACGAACGTCCATTGGCCTTCCTTGTAGCACCTACACATAATCCGAATCAAGAATTCCGATCCTACCCCACTTGTTTCATTCAACGACCAATCTATGTGCAGCTATGTTGAACCGACTCGACCCGTCGATTCCCGAAGAGGGACTTCGATACAACCCCTTCTCCAACAGGATTTCCCTTCTCACCATCGCCTGCCTTCATACCACGCTCGAGCGATTTTCGTGAACCCATCGAAGTCTGAGTATTATATACCATACTTACGTCCAGACGATACAAACCTTTGCACTCTTCTCCCTTTTGGTAGGACCATTTCCGCCATGTGTGATTTTCCCACTCCCCCTGATATGAAAACTCTATAGCCCTGGAATCTGACTGGCTCAAGAATATTAAAACCTACGCAACTTTGGGACAACGTCACACCACCCAAATGCGCACCGCTCCACCAACCATTTTGATCTTCCCCGTTCCAACATTCCGAACAACACAACGATATCCATGAGCCCATGGAGATCGAAAAAAAACGTTCGCATTTCCCTGAATGCATCAAAATATTCTCTTGGAGCACATCCGAATTTAATATCCTTCTTCCTGAGAACGTGCGCCATCATACTGTGAGAACGTCTCTAAGATAAACCGTGTGCTACCTCCGTTGTGAAATTTCTTAGCCGTATGTCCTTCCTCCAAGTCGGACCGTTCTCCTAATGTGTCCCGGCTCACCACATTTGTAGCATCACAGGCCCTTCCGGCCACCTGGATTTGGACCTGCTGTTGTCCCCAAATCCTTTGGCGTATCACCTTCGTCTATGATTCACTCTGAAAAATAGCCAACGCCCGACTATCACCATAATTTGACCGTCTTCTCTTTTCTTGCTCCAAAAGAGTTGACTCCACTATCCACCGCCTCCACCGTCTCGTACCGGATGGTTGTGATCAAATTATCACCCAAATCAGGAAGCGAGGTAAGATGTAAAAGGGCCTTACTTCTTCCTCTTTCGACACATCTTGACTCCAAAAATTCCGTCATTTACTCCGACTTTTCATCGTCTCCCATCAAAGCTTATCACCCCAGCCTTGACAAATGAGCACATCCTTCACTCTTTTCTGCGACAGAGTGAAACCTCCCGCACTAGCACATTGTCGCACTTTGCTGTCATCCATCGTCACAGCACTATTGCCATAACTCGCCAAAACTCCACCGCCGCACAAGCTCCGCCCACACCGAGCATACCATCAACGATAACCATTTTATACCATCATTTTTTTCAGCACAAGGCATAACCTCGTTGAACCTCGCTCTAACATTGGCTCCCCCGATCGATGTTCCCTTTTGATATCTTTTCTGATGTGGAAGAACAGACATAGCTGCAACCACAGAGCATACTCAGATACCAACAGGGTTTGGCTCTGATACCACTTGTTGGGGTTGAGCGGTAAATATTTAATTCTGGGCCAGCGGTAGTTGTATTTGGACCCCGCGACAATTTATTGGGATATTAATTAAAGCCGAAATGACACCGAAAGAACACCGAGATTTTTACGTGGTTCGGCCAATACCGCCTACATCCACGGAGAGACAATAGTTTTACTATATTTGAGAATATTACACCGTACAAAATAACGCTCGTGTTTAAACCCAAAACCCGAGACCCCTTACCCACCCGGGTAATATTTTTGTACCCACCCTCGACTACCTAGTAAAAACTATACCCGCTCTCACCTTTATCCACCCGGACAAGATTTCTTTTTTTCTTTTCTTTCTCATTTTCTCTCTCACCCTCACTCGCTCTCTTTCTCTCAATTTTGGTTTTGGGGTGTCTAACAATGAAACTATCGTGCCCCTTTTATAGACTCACAAAACCTTCAAATGCGTCACGGCATACATCATTAGTTGGGAAAGAGAAATTGATTTTCTCCTTGACTTTTCAACCACTGAAAACGAGCCGGGCATAACACCTTGATGTGGCATGCGGACAAGTGAAGCTCAGGGATCCCTCCACACAGCCTAGGGTTTCCCCGAACATCAATAGCTGTGATGTTAGAAAATACTCCCGTCGAAGGCACCTCACCCTCTAAATCGTTGAAAGATAGATTTAAGTGTTTTAAAGCGGCAATGCGGGATAAGGAAAAGGGAATATTTCCAGAGATATAATTGTTTGACAGATCCATAAAAGTAAGGTATTCAATGGATTTCAAGTCTGGAATATTTCCATCTAACTTATTCCCTTGCAAGAAAATAACGTTGAGGTTCAAGCAATTCCCAGTGGCATTCGGAATCTTACCAGATAGCTTGTTACGAGAGAGATCAATAAGCAAAAGTGCGCTCATGTTCCCTATATTTTCGGGAATGTGACCCGTCAACGAGTTATACGACAATCTAACCTCTAAAACCGATGATAAGCTCATGAGCTCCGAAGGAATTGTCCCGTTGAGATTGTTCTGAGCTACATGGAAGTAAACCAATTTGTCACAATTAGCCAGGGATGTGGGAATCTCTCCTTCTAACATATTATCGTACAAAATATAACATCATTCGAGATGCATTCCCTAAGCTAGCTGGGATTTTCCCTCTCAGTCGATTGCTGCCTAAATTAAGAGATTGCAAGTCAAGCGTACCGAGTGATTCTGGCACGGTACCGTTTAGATTGTTCCTATGAACGTCAACTGTAGACAAGCTACGGAGATTAGAAATCTCTCTTGGTATGTTTCCACTGATAAAGTTGTTTGCCAACGAGAGAATTACCATCTTTGTGGAAAGATTAGTTATGGCGATAGGAAATAACCCTCCAGACAGATTGTAATCAAGTAGAAGGCTCTCCAAGTTGCTGCAGTTTGTTAAGCAGGTGATGAAGTACAAATCATCTGATTGACCTCTTCCGAGGCTGTTGTTCTGCGCGCGAAATTCCATTAAATTTTTAAGATTCCCGAGATTCGACGGTACCTTTCCGATAAATTTATTACTGGTGAAGTCGATAACCTCGAGTTTTGAGGCATTCGATAATGACTCGGGAATATACCCATTAAAAAAGTTTCCATCCAAAAATAGAGATCTAAGATTGGGAAGGGAAAAGCCGATATCGGCCCTTACACGGCCGACGAAGCGATTTATAGCCAACGATATTTCTTCGAGCGAAGACAAATTATAGAGCGAAGGAGGAAACTGACCATACAGATTATTTGACGACAAATAAAGGAGTTTCAGACGCTTCAAATGAGATAATGTCCTCGGAACTTCGCCGTACAATGAATCGTACGCGAAACCTAACTCGTGTAGGTTCGTCAGGTTTCCAAGAGAAGGTGGTATGCTACCATGTAAATTATTGAGCCCAAGGTTAATTGTTCGAAGCTCAGATAACGATCCTAGTTCATACGGAATATTTCCCGTAAAATTATTTAGAAGCAAGTCCAAGTTTATGAGCCTCGAACAGTTGGAAAGCTCCCTAGGAATCTTACCTCCGAGGGAGTTGTAGCTCACGTTCAACGTCCTCAGCCTTCGAAGGCCAGCAATTCCAATTGGAATCTCACCATGGAGGAATTTTCTCGATAGATCAATGATCTCGAGAAAGGAAATATTTCCCAAATGAGGCGAAAGCGTCCCGACGAGTTCTCTCCTGCTGAGGCTTAAAGATGTAACTCTCCGAGACTTAGAATCACAGCGGACGCCGACCCAATAGCAAAAGTGGGTTGAATGGTTCCAAGAACTCAATACCCCGAAAGGATCTTCGGTTATACCTAACTTGAACGAAAGCAATGCGAGCTTGTCTGTCTCGTTTTCGACGCCGAAAGCAGATGAACGTCCTTTAATAAGCGAAACATTGAGAAACACGAGAAGCGCGAAAGCTGCTGATAATTTTAGAGCAGTGAAGAGCAAATTTGAGCAGCTAAGAAGCATGTTTGGAATAATATATGTTAACTGCAAATTAGTATGTATGTTCTACATTGCACTCATCCATGCCCCGTTATTTATTTATATTGGCGTTATGTAAATGGAGTCTATTATTATTGCTAGTAGTTGAATTTTGGAGGATGAGCTGCAAAGCCATCACTATAGCATTTTAATTGCTTCGGATAGGCATGCATTATTTTGAGCAAATCACGTTCGTAAAATTATTTACTACTGTGAAGACTTTGGGGTTTCGGCGGCTATGATGCCCAAAATTATCAAATTCAGACATTCGAAATACTCGGACAACAGGCAAGGATGTTGCGGATGTTGCCAGCAAGTAACAGAGGAATTCACAGAGGAATTCACAGAGGAATTCACTCTCTAAGAACCTCAAGTCATAAAGAAGTAACAGAGGAATTCACAGAGGAATTCACAGAGGAATTCACTCTCTAAGAACCTCAAGTCATAAAGACCCGCAAAGTTCAAATGCACAAGTTAATACGCAGCTGCCAACGACGCTTTTATTAGTTGGATTACCCGTTAGATAAAACGCTTCGTTTTATGAGTAGCGTTTCTTAGAGTCGGCCAGTTAGTTAATTACAACAGTCGATTTCACTCTTTATATATCCACTGTATCATGTAAAGCACACACTCAATCAATTGAAGCGCCTTTTATTTACACACGAGCTTTCACACAATCAAGCCATGAAATTCAATATGGTATCAGAGCATCTTCCTTGAGCTGCGATTACCAAGATCCAAGAACCCTAAAATTCCCCCACCCCTTTTTACAAACCAGTTTTGAAGATGGCAGAATCAGATCAACAGATAGAACCAAGCACGGCCCAGTATAATGATCCTTATTTTCTGAGCAATGGTGATACCTCAGGGCAGTTGCTCGTCCACGAAAGATTAAATGGCGACAACTACACGGCCTGGAGCCGAGCTATGATGATAGCACTCACCGGCAGAAATAAGGAGGGATTCATTAATGGTGTTCTTCAATTTCCAGGCACTACAGATCAGAATAAACTGGCGGCATGGAAGAGAAACAACAGCATCATAATATCTTGGATTCTGAATTCTGTCTCCAAAGAGATCTCGGCAAGCATCTTGTACAACTCTACGGCAAAAGAAGTGTGGGATGATCTCCAAGAACGGTTCGGCCAATCCAATAAACCAAGAATATTTCAGCTTAAGAAAGAGCTGATCAATCTTGAGCAAGGAACCAACAGTATAAGCGTGTACTTCACTAGGCTAAAAACCCTATGGGATGAATTGGTCAATTACCAACCTGCTTGCCCGTGCACTTGTGGAGGGATTAAAGCCATGAAAGACTACCTCAATGAAGAATACGTGCTTACCTTTCTAATGGGTTTGAATGAATCTTATTCGCAGGTAAGAGGGCAAATCCTTCTCATGGACCCGTTACCAACTATTAACAAAGTTTTCAGCCTCTTGGTTTAAGAAGAAAGGCAGAGATCGATGGTCTCGGGGCTGCTCAGAACAGGTGATGATCAAACAAACAGTGTGGCAATGCTGACAGCTAATGGGAGTCAAGAAATGACCAAGAAAGCTATGTTCCACCCAAGAAAAGATTCAGGGAAACCCCTCTGTACTCATTGTGGAAGAAGGGGGCACACAATCGAGACTTGTTACCAAATCCACGGGTACCCACCGGGATTTAGACAAGGTCCAAGAAACAGAGGCACTAGGGTGAATCAAATTGGAGTAGATAAGACTGCAGAGAAGATGGCTCGGGGCACAGATCAAGACCTTAGGATCAGCCAGACTGAGGAACCCCTTGTCCAAGTCCAGCTGACTTCCTCTCAACTTCAGAATCTGAAGAGCCTATTGAGCCAACACAGCATAAATTCTTCGCCAGACAGTAAGATACCAGTCAGCCAACCAGGTAAGCACTCTGGTATGTGCCTTTCCTTTAACCTGCCTAACATTGATAGCAGAAAAGTGTGGCTGTTAGACTCTGGAGCAACCAAGCACGTTTGTGGAAATTTAGATTTCTTGCATAATCTGCGTGAGATAGAAGAATGCAATGTGATACTGCCTGACAATACAGTTATCAAAACTAATAAGGCAGGATCAGTCAGACTTAACAAATTTATCACTCTGTCTGAAGTACTTTATATCCCTCAATTTTGCTTTAATCTGCTGTCAGTCAGTTTTTTGGCCAAGAAAATGAATTATAAGTTTACATTTGAAGCTAATAAGTTCATAATTCAGGATGCTACATTGCAAATGATTGGCAAGGGTAAGGAAAACGAGGGGCTGTACTACTTCCAAGCTAAAACAGATTCCCATCCTGCTTCTCATAATTCTGTATTTCTTAATAAAATGTCTGCTGAATTGTGGCATTATAGGTTAGGCCATCCTTCTAGGAAAGTCTTGAATGTGTTAATATCTTCTTTAAACAGTCCCGAGATGAGGATAGATGATTCTTGTAAAATCTGCCCACTTGCTAAGCAGAAAAGACTCTCTTTTCCTAATGAAAATAAAGCTGTTTGTTCCTCGTTTGATCTCATTCATTCTGACGTTTGGGGTCCGTTTCATATACCATCCTATCTAGGACACAGATATTTCCTTACTATTGTAGATGATTACTCACGATTTACATGGGTATTTTTGCTTAAATTTAAATCAGAAGTTCCAACTGTTATCAGCTATTTCATGAATATGATTGAGACTCAGTTCGAATCCAAGGTAAAGGTAATGAGAACTGATAATGCTAAAGAGTTTGAACTTGACAAACTACTCAAGGACAGAGGTATATTGCATCAGTGGTCGTGTTTACAGACACCCCAGCAGAACTCCGTTGTGGAGAGGAAGCATCAACACCTCCTCAATGTGGCTCGATCCCTGCTTTTTCAGTCAGCAATTCCAATTGATTTTTGGTCAGAATGCATACTTACAGCAACCTACTTGGTTAACAGGACACCATCAATAGTCCTGAAATACAAAAGTCCCTTTGAAATATTATATAACAAACCCGTGAACTATCCTCTTTTCGAAGTTTTGGATCTCTATGTTACAGCTCGACCTTAGCTGCTGGGAGGAGGAAGTTCGACCCTAGAGCAAAGGAGTGCATCTTTCTAGGCTATCCCACTGGAGTAAAAGGATACAAGCTGATGGATCTCTGTACCAGAGAAGTTTTCATCTCAAGGGATGTAAGCTTTCGAGAAGACATCTTTCCTTTCAGACAAGCAAAGGGTACTTCTGTCCAGAAAGATCCATTTCCAACTTCAGTTCTGCCAAGACCCTGTCATGATGCCCAAATTGAGGAAGCTCTGGGAACACTGCAATACCTGATCCACAGCAAGGACCTGAAGTGCAAAGGAGGTCAATTAGGCAGCAGAAGAAGCCGTGCTATCTGAAGGACTACCATTGCGGCAGCCTTGTTGCTAGAAGAACCCTATATCCTTTGTCTGAAGTTCTCACATACCAAAATTTTTCCACTGACTATCAAGCTTTAATATGCAATGTCTCACAGGCCAAGGAACCACAAAGCTTCAATGAGGCCTCAAGATTCCCAGAATGGAATAAGGCTATGAAGGCAGAATTCACAGCCCTTGAAAGTAACAACACTTGGGCCATTGTGAACTTGCCACCAGGTAAAAATCCAATAGGTTGCAGGTGGGTATACAAGCTGAAATTCAACTCCGAAGGGAAGATTGAAAAGCACAAAGCTCGGCTAGTGGCTAAGGGATATCACCAACTGGAAGGAGTGGATTTTATCGACACGTTTGCCCCGGTTGCAAAGGCCAGCACTATCAAAATCTTGCTATCACTAGCAGCCAAATTGAAGTGGTTCCTGGTTTAGCTCGATGTGGATAATGCTTTCCTCAATGGAGAGCTATCCGAGGAAGTGTACATGGAATTGCCACAAGGTTTCTACACCAATCATAAAAGAACTGGGCCGGGCAGATTGGTCTGCAAACTCCAAAAGGCAATCTACGGTTTGAAGCAATCTTCCAGGCAATGGAATAAAAGATTCACCGAGGCAGTTGAAAAGTTTGGGTTCTCCCAAACACAGTCCGACCACACTCTGTTTATTAAGGGCAAGGGTGATAATTTACTTATCCTACTTGTATATGTAGATGATATTATCATCGCAGGACCTTCACTCAAGGAAATACAAAAGGCAAAAGAGTTTCTCAAAAGCTGTTTTCGGATAAAGGACCTTGGTGACCTCAGATTTTTCCTTGGTGTGGAAGTTGCAAGGAGCAATGAAGGCATCTACATTTCACAAAAACAGTACACGGTTCAGCTCCTAGAAGATACGGGCTATCTCGACAGCAAACCACTGTCCACTCCAATGCACCCCAACAGCAAGTTATCTGCAGAAGATGGAGACTTGCTCGCAGAGCCCTTCACATATAGACGGCTGATAGGCAGGCTGCTGTACCTCACATTCACACGGCCGGACATCGCCTTCACGGTCCATAAATTGAGCCAATATATAGGAGCTCCTCGGACTGGACACCTCACCGCAGCACATCATCTTCTCAGGTACTTGAAAGGATCTCCAGGGCAAGGTGTATTCATGAGTTCTTCCCCTGATTTGCAGGTCAAGGCGTTCTCGGACTCTGATTGGGCGACCTGTCCCGACTCACGGAAATCAGTAACAGGATTTTGCACATTCCTTGGAGACTCCCTCGTCACATGGAAGGCCAAGAAGCAGCCTACAGTGTCACGTTCATCCACGGAAGCTGAGTATCGCGCCTTAGGGTCTGCCTTAAGCAAGGTGTTATGGATCAAACAGTTACTAAGCGAACTGAAGCTCCCTACGCTGCCCGTTCCAGTGATCTACTGTGATAGCCAATCCGCTTTACACCTTGCTTCTAATCCTAAGTTCCATGAGCGTTCGAAACACGTCGAAATTGACTGCCACTTCATCCGCCACCATGTCCTCAATGGGTCGATTCGGCTGCTACCAGTCCGCACCGAAAACCAAGTGGCAGATGTTCTTACCAAGCCCATCACCGGTCCACTGTTGCATCGTGCTCTATTCAAGATGGGTGTTAGAAATCTCTACCATCCATCTTGCGGGGGGCTATCAAATTCAGACATTCGAAAACCTCGGACAACAGGCAAGGATGTTGCGGATGTTGCCAGCAAGTAACAGAGGAATTCACAGAGGAATTCACAGAGGAATTCACTCTCTAAGAACCTCAAGTCATAAAGACCCGCAAAGTTCAAATGCACAAGTTAATACGCAGCTGCCAACGACGTTTTAATTAGTTGGATTACCCGTTAGATAAAACGCTTCGTTTTATGAGTAGCGTTTCTTAGAGTCGGCCAGTTAGTTAATTACAACAGTCGATTTCACTCTTTATATATCTGATATGGGGCTATCCCAATCAAAAGAATTTATATGTGTGGGTCGGGAAAATTTATATAGCCGGAGAAGCGGTTATCGCAAAGTTTAAGACGTGCGTAAGGTGCTTTTCTGTAAGGAAACTGAAAGGGACGTATTTGGATCGTTAGGGCATGTTTGGGACCTGTTTGGGACGTGTTGGGACTTGCTTGGGGACGTGTTTGGACTTTGGGACGTGTTGGGACCTGTCGGGACGTGTCGGGACGTATTTGGACGTGCTTGGGACATAAATGAAATAACACCAAAAATTACGTGGTTCGGATCTTTGCAGATCCTACGTCCACGGCGCTCTGAAACTGGTTTTCACTATACTTAGAAGATTTACACGCTCATAGCTCACTCTCACTCATGAATACTAAAAGTGGAAGAAAATACTTAATACATCGAAAGAGAGAGAATGTGGAGTGTTTTTCGTGTGTTGAATGGGTTATCTCGCAAAAATAATGAAGTCCTCCTTATATAGGAGCTCCCAACGGCTAGCTTGGCCTAGATCCCGGATTCCCGGAGATGGGACCGTCTGGGACAATGTGATGTACAGTCTGGGACGTCTGTCAGGAGCAAGGGCTGGCATGGGCATCTGGCGGCTGGAGATAGGACTGGTCCTGTGCTGTCAGGAAAAGTAGGCGGCTAGCGCAGTACTGTCAGAACAGCTTTGTCAGACGCAGTCAGACGTCCTTTCAGGCTTCAGTAGCTTCCTTATGACGCTTCGACGGGACCTGCTTAGCATATTAGGTCCCAAAACACTTCCCTAATATGGTGTCAGGTCCCTAAAGCCTGCCGAAGGTCCCTAAAATCCTCATTTCCTGTTGCTATCTCCCTAAAGTCCGTTGCAGGTCCCTAAAACCCGTCTGAGGTCCCTAAAAGTCTCCCTTCATAATCTAACTTTGTATTTTTCAAGGAAACTCATATTTTTTACTAAGTTCTCTTAATAGCTAATTATTTCCTTAATTTAGTTATTTTTAGCCTGCCTAATTTATGTCCGTATCAACCACTCCCCTACTCTAATTTGTCTTTGGGAACAAAAGATGAATTAGAGTAAAATTTGTAAGGCAGGCTATAATTAAAGTAAATAATTGCAAGGTAGGTCTTACCAGGAATCACCCAAAATCCTTACTCTGTTTCTGGGAAGATGCGTTTTATGAGCGGGAATAGTTCCCAAGTTCCTTAGCGCAGCACCCTCTGTAGCTCCCTTGCTCCTTTATGTCCTGGTGGCTAGGGACGTTCGCGAGGAGATTCCTCCTTCTAAAGGGACGGAGGATGTTCCCGGCGGTTCCTTTCTCTATTAGGGAGCTCAAGAAGTTCCTATTACGGCCCATGTCCCTGGTGTTAGAAGAAAAATAACTTCACGCAAAGGGTCAGAAGGAAAAGCAAAAAAGAAGTTATGTCCTTCCTCCCCCGAGGCGTAGGTGTTGAGCCTCTTATGGGACCTATAGGGACTTCAGTGGGTGAGCTCCCTGCTTCTGCGGACCATCTAAACAGACGTGAACAGATGGGCCTGCTAAGTTGTTGGGTGCTCCTAGATGATCATAGGGCCATCCCTCTGAGGTTTCTTCTTAGGTGGTGGAACGTAGCTTCCGGTCTGTCTATAAAATCTTCAAGTCAGGACCGGAAGATAACTAACCAAATAGAGTTAGTGGAACAGCACGATGGAGAAAGGAGGAGCTCTATGGAGAAAGAAGAACGAAAAGGTAACTCTCGTGAAATAGCACGAGGAGGGTCCCTGGAGATTCTTCTCTAAGGAGAAGGAAGAGTGGGATGCCGTGTATGCTCTTCGGGACCTTCCTTTGCATGGGTGCTTCCAGAGAGATCTGTAGGCCTCCGAGGACCTTCATTTTTTGCTCCCTGCCGCAGAGAAGCATACAGAGGTCCTGGCCCGCTGCTGGTGTTGTTGATCCATCATCTCCAACTCCTGCAATGCTTTAGGGAGCTTAACTCCCCTATGTTGGAGCCTGTTTTTCCTTAGGCTTTGTTGTCGCCGTTGCGTACGTCGTCCTTGGGATCTGGAAGGGACCTGGCGGGGACCTGATGACGGAGCTCCTCTTCGAGCCTTGCACTTTGAAGGCAATCCCCATGCGCTGCACGTTCCTCCTAGCTCCTTGGACATCCTCTCCTTTTTTCATCATGGTGATAGCCTGTAAAAAATACTTTGTTGTGTTTTTCCTTTCGAGACACAATGGTGTGGGGAGCTTAACTTCTCATGTTCGCATGTTTCACCGGAGTTTCCTTTCTCCTGTATTTCATATTTTTTGCATTGCATCCTTTCGGGACCTGAAGGATGTTCCTGGGAACATCATTATCGTGGCATGGTTATAGCGCCAGCTCGCTTAGATGCATGGTTATAGCGCCAGCTCGCTTAGTAATTCGTAAGCCAAGTACGAATTCACGCCTGGGTTGCAATGACCGTCATCATTGTCCTCAGGTGTCATTTGCGCTAGGCTATCTATGTCCTTAGCGATTTCCGTATTTGTTTAGACACTTAGGTCTATAAAATATGGGGATCGCTAAGGACATAGATAGCCTAGCGCAAATGACACCTGAGGACAATGATGACGGTCATTGCAACCCAGGCGTGAATTCGTACTTGGCTTACGAATTACTAAGCGAGCTGGCGCTATAACCATGCATCTAAGCGAGCTGGCGCTATAACCATGCCACGATAATGATGTTCCCAGGAACATCCTTCAGGTCCCGAAAGGATGCAATGCAAAAATGATGTTCCCACAGACGGCGCCATTTGATATGGGGCTATCCCAATCAAAGAAATTTATATGTGTGGGGAAGAGAAATTTATATAGCCGATAAATAAGATATCTCAAATTTTTCAACGTGCATAAGGTGCTTATTTATAAAGGAACTGAAAGGGACGTATTTGGGATCTTAGGACTTGTTTAGGACGTGTTTGGGACGTTGGGTCATGTTTGGGGATATGTCTGGGACGTGTAGGGACATGTCGGGACGTGTAGGGACATGTCGGGATGTCTGGGGACGTGTTTGGATGTGTTGGAACGTGAAAGGGACGTAACAAAAAGGACACAAGATGTACGTGGTTCGGATCTTTGCAGATCCTACGTCCACGGGCGCTCTAAAACCTCTTTCACTATATTTGAATGATTTACACACTCAAACAACTCTCATTCTAACACTTCTTAACACTTAGAAAATTCTCTCTCTACGTTAAACACAACATCTTTAACGTCCCATTAGCTATTCTATTATGTGTTATTATTTCCTTAATTTAGTTATTTTTAGCCTGCCTAATTTATGTCCGTATCAATATCCACTGTATCATGTAAAGCACACACTCAATCAATTGAAGCGCCTTTTATTTACACACGAGCTTTCACACAATCAAGCCATGAAATTCAATAAAAATATCTAGTATGAATTTTAAGCCTAATGCATCATTTAGCAGGGAATAATAGAGATTTTTATGACTTGTTGAGGGTTTACAATTGATACGATATTTTAAATTCCCACTATACTCCTTCGAAGAGCAGAATGGATCGATATTTTAGTAATGCTTCGTTGATTCGTATTTTAAACTCGTTGTGACTCGGTTGGCTACTACGGGAATATTAATTTTATCTTCTCAAAAATCTTACGAAACAATACGTGGCTTTTATAGACGGTAGAGAGAGATGGACGATTGACATTTGAGTTTCCTATTTGTTTATAGTTGGGAATACAATAAATCAAAGAAGTTCAAATTCATAAGCTCTCGTATGGGATTCCTCTTACGGCGGTCAATAGTTTCGGTTAAAATCGTAATGGGACAATCAATTGTTAAGGTTCTATTACGGTTATCCATTTTCTAACCGTAAATCGAAGGATAAACTGGCATTCAGTATAACAATTAGATCTATAATTTTATTGTTCTAAACATTATTTAAGTAACCAGTGGTAATTTATTCACCGTTCTTTGTCCAACGATCATAAGTTTGACTGTTACAAGTCAGGGTTTGGTAAACTTAACCATTAGAAGGAGATGTCTAAGACCAGAGTTGATTGGCGATTACCGAAATCGAAGAAACGATAACCATAGTCTTTTTATAGTATTCAAGCTGTTAATTTTTTTTTATTATTTTTTTTCTAATGTTACTTTATTTCAATTATTACACGGCAAATTTTTTTTTATTGAACCGTAACCGGCTCGAACGGTTTCACACCGTAATCGGTGATTACCACGATTAGGTTCCGGTTAGAGGTTTTTACTAACCGCACGCATACGCTAAAACCACAATGGAGGGAGTACGTAGCCTAAAAGCTTATCAGCAGATCACAACGGTTTTTGATACCACCCAACATTTATTCATTTGGGGAAGATGTAGTACTGTGAGGCTCAGTTATGACCGACGAACAATCCCTTTTTACGCTACATACAATTCCTGATTTGTCTAGTAATATGTAGACTCAATATTTCAAGCATTGAGCCAAACCACACATATCCCCTGTTTTCCTGATTTGTCTTCTCTAGTTTTCACATGGTCCCAAATTATATGTTCCGTACATGATTCAACAATTCCAAAGATACGACGCACTGCAAACACACCACAAATGAACTTCTATATCTAATAATTCATCGTCGCCATCATCATCATGATCATGATCATAAGGAGGGATAGAGGAAGCAGTTGTTCACTCGGATAACGTGAACTTCTTTGTAGCTCCAAACAATTTGGCTAATTCAGAAACTATCGCCTGACAATTCGAGCTAATGGGAGATGCGATTTCCGGGAGACAAGGCATGCATTCAGGTAAGAACTCAATCATATTGCACGACAAACTGAAATGCGATAACACCGCGCGGCATAGTATAAATCTGAGATGTCAAGAATTTTAAGAATTATTAGAATAAGAATATACTTAGTTCCTTTTCAGCTTAGCCAGAAATAAATTACCTTAGAATGAGCCGCCTTAAGAAAGGATCCGCAATAACCTGAGCCCAGACGGGGTCGAGGCTGTCGCATGAAGCTAGCGATGATCCCAAGCTATTTAACGATGACTGAAGCAGAACTTCAGCTTTATCATAAAGGTCCTGAATATTGATAAATGGCAAAATTAGGATATATGGAAAAATTTTTTGAAGGTTCCATCCTAGACAGAATTATGTTTGGAGTATTCTCTCTGATATATCGAGTCAGGTTTGATATACACACATTGAATATGCTCTGATACGGCTGTAAATTTGGGCATGTCCTAATAAATCCGACAGGAAGAATAGGCATATCATCAAGCCTTTTAAGACGCGAAAACGAACCTTTTCAACGTCGTTTCCACTAAATCCAAGCAAGAGAAGAAACGACTGTAGGGGGGCTGTAAGAAAACTAGTGAACAAGCTTCCACTAGGCTGGCGAGAGGATTCCATAGCTGGGAAAGGCAATGAAGTTGCTGGGGATAAAAGCATAGCGATTGGTTCTCCTTTCTCTGAGCCGCTGATTACCTGTCGATGCATTGTTTATGGATTGTTTTTTAGAATATCAAATAAAAGCAATGCACGGTTTGATCCTTTTCTAGGCAGAGAATAAATAGAGGAGCAACTGAGGATAATAGAAGACATGCCTTGAAAGCTTTACTGCTTTCGCTGTCAATGATTAAGAAAAGGGGCCGTCTGGTAAAGGGCAATATATCAGACGGATATATGCAGTTCATCCCTGAAAACACATAAAAATATCAGTAGGAAGCACTCTTGTAGAACAAACTGGCGATGTTCACCTAACAGGGACAAGCTAACATTAAATTAAGCCTCTAGTGTTGGTAATCTTGAGCAATACTGAAAGAGACCCAACATTTGGCAACTAAATCTCACATCAGTGCAGAGAAAAGCAACATAGGTTCAACATTATCTGGAAAATAAAAACATCAATCCAATGCAACTTGGTTTCATATTAAAACCGCCTATATCAATGCAAAACCTTGGTGGAATTTAGATATTTTTTTCCCTTCGTGTGATGAAAATCTTAGCATTTCTCATCATGCATAGCATGATTTTAACTTTTTAAGATAAAGACATATATGCACATCAAACCCTCTATAACATGTTAAATCTGAAATATATGTTCTAAAACCATAATATTTCATTCAACTACAAGCTGTCTCTGGATCTAGATAGGTTTTCAATAATAGCATTTCAAAAATATTACACACCTCTTTGTCCTTGGTGTCCAATTTGTAAGCATTCACTGTCAGAAACAGAATGCTGAACGTCATAATCGGTGCTAATGGGGTTAGCCGAATGTGAATCTGAACTGATAGAATGTAACTGAAAGCCCTTAACAAGGTCTTCAGGGTAGCCCATAGAACTGCCACCACAAGATGATTCTGCTTGTGCACTGGTTCCTGATACAGATATATATCGCCATTTAACACGTTTGAGTTTGATTACAATATGTTACTTTAAGGAGGACATAAAGAGCATACTCATATATTAGTTATACCTGATGCTGAAATATACATTAACAGAACGCCATCAGAAGGAAGCTCATCGCAGATCGTCCCTAAGACCTAATAATTATCGATGTGATATCACAACCAGAAATCAGGGGTTTGAGCAGCAAATTGAACGTGGTAACATTCGAACTTTGTCACAAAAATTACCACCAATGTGTCATTGCACATACCTTACTCTGCTATTTCAATGTCATAACAAGAGAAAAAAATAAATACATTTGACCAGCAGTAAGAAGGTACAATTTTTATATCAAGTGTCTGGGTGTGCTTCATCACAATAATTACAATATCAAGAATTTTAAGGTTCAAGAGGCCTGTAAAGTGACAATAAAGGACAGAAAAAGTGGAACCTGCTAATAAAGTATACTCACAGCCATGAAATGAGTAACGGACGGGCGAAATAACAAAGCTTTCCGAGAGTTGGGGGGCAAAGTTACATCAGTCATATCCTTACTGACACGACTATGACCTGATATCTCATTGTGGCTGCCACTAGATCCATGCCCACTTGTGTTAGAATTGCTTGACTGGTAAAATGATCCACTAGGTTCCCACTCTAAACACTGTAGCATACGAAACGTATCGATAGCAAATTCAGAAAACTTCACCTGAAAAGAAATAACGAGCATAAATGTGAAATTATGAACCTCGGAATTCTGTAAGATGTATATTAGTATTAGCAAGGAAGGACATTCTCTATGTCAGAGAACAACGTGTAAGAGCCAAACCTCATTTGGATGGTAACTGCACAATAAAGCATCTCTTAGCCTGAGATTCCTCTTTGCAGTGGCAGCACATGGAAAGGCATCTGGGTTTAGATCCAAGACGACACTGTATCTCAAGGGTCTCCTATTCATGAAACTAGTGTCAGCCTTCAGGAATTTAACTATCTCCTGAATTGTGAGCTTCCATTCTTTAAAGTCAGTTTCCTGAAAACAAAAACAGTTAATATTCCAATGTATGATCAATCATCAACATAATATTGAAATAAACATTGTTTACATTAAAAAATATACAATATCACCCTCATTATTTTGTTCTAAATTAAATTGTTTCAGACACTGGCGAATATCCGTGATGTGGCAGCACCCAACCAATAAAATTTAGTCCACCATACATTTATTTGCTCAATTATGTAAACATACAAAAGAGCTAGTGAAAACTACTTTTAAACCTTTCGTAAACAATATAACACAACCAGAATAGTTCTTCGAGCTGCAAAGCGATCACGTGCAAGGTAAAAAGGTGCAACAGTCCACCAAATAACTCATATCCCCAGACTCACTAAACCAGTCAATCAAAACCTCTGTCACAAAACTTCTATAGGAAATTGATCCTTTTATTCTCGATCTTGAAGAATAACTTAACCAGATTGAAACCGCCCCCTTGAACTAAAGCAATAATGTGTATGGAAATGATGCGACATAATCTAATATGAGTAAGCCGTGGGGTCACAAGTACGAATGCTACTAAATATTTTTCATGCAGACAATAGTGCAAAGAGAAATTGACCTGGAAAGTTCTTTTGCACTCATCGAGCAACATTTTAAGCAGATTCACCAACTGATAGACCATTTCTCGACGATTCAAAACCAAACAAACCGTGAGAAACCGACCAAGGAACCTCAGTTGCTTGCTTGCAAGATTCACATCTTGATGCAGTCCATCTTTGAAGTACTCCCTTGTCAAGATTGCCTCATAAAACATGTAAGCTTCTGACAAATAACTGGCTTCACTAGTTCTCATATACTGTCCGAAATAGAGCTGCCCAATCCTTGAGGCTATCTCCCCAATCTCCCATCTGTTCAAGCCAGCCTCCACCAACTGCTGACGATTCTCTTGTTGATACTTCCAAAGTTGAGTGTAGATCTTGAAGACCTTGTAGAAGTACGTATCATATCTAAACATCATCAAGAAGAAATACTACATCAGCATTCTTACTCCAGAGTCATGCTAACAAAGAATAACATTCAACGATATTAGACAAAATAAATATTCATGATACTGGTAGATGTCAGAATTAAAACTCGTCACATATTTTATTCAAGAACCAACGTTCTTTCAGAATCATTCATATCATCGACTCGAGCTATGACGTATACTAGGGGACAAACCATAAGAGAAATCAAAATGTTCAAATCAAGTCGTGAACCATTTTCTCAAGGATAACTATTTCAAGAAGCTCAAAGAAACATATCACCGGGATCACCAAGCAACCATCGTAGTTGTTAAAGTTAGAATAAGAAATTCGTTGATCAGTAAAATCTCTCCCTAAGATGATCAAATCTTCCAAGGAAATCAAATTCGTAAAATCATCAGCTCCCATCTAAGGAGATTCATACATGATAGCGATTGTCTGGCCAGAATCCACAACACAGACTAAAAAGATCATTCCAGCATCACGAAATAAAAGAAAAATCATCATCAATTTCAACGTTCACTTCCAAAATAGAGGCTGAAAATCGAACGAACCAACTATAGAAAAGTCGAATTTTTGCTCTTACACAGCGCGTTGGTAAGAAGGCAAGTCGCGGATCTTAGAGAACTTCTTGTCCGCTTTGGCAACGAGAGCCCAATACTTCTCGGTCACAGGAATACTACCATCGTTATTACCGTCGCTAGTACTTGCAGCAGAATTGGAGGTGATGCTGCTGCTCTGTAATTGAGTTTGGGACATTCTTTCATCCAACTACAGATGGATCGTGTGAGCAAGACGATGAAGTCAACCAGGGCTAAGGATTCCTACCATGGGCGTTTTTCCTTGTCTTAATCACGTGAAAGCACTGAGATATGCAGGCCAAGGAATTGGGAAAAAAGCAATTCAACATTCAAGAACAGTAGTGTAGTGAGGTGAGGACGACGACGAGTCCTCGAAGAAGTAAATAAAAGAGAGAGAACAAATTCCTAGCACCATTATGTGAATGATAAGCAGAAAACGTAAGGCAAATCTACCTCATCCCCAAACTACCGATCAACTAACTCCCCCACCCTCATTTAATTATCATAAGAGAATGATGATTTAGTTGATGTTACCCCTCTTTTATTTGTGAATTTTTGTTTTATTGTGATTTTTTTTCTCTTTTTCTTAATATTAATTTATGATTTTTTTAACTCTAGCCCATCGTTTCGATACGTCATTTCCTCCAAATTGTAGCGTGGTAAACATAGAGTTTAGGTTTTGGGGTAACCTCAACTAAATCCCCATTCTCTTATTTTCTATCAACTAACTCCCCATTACATATCACTTATTAGCAAACTCCCTAAATCAAAACTATCTTACACAAAACTCCATATGGACGATTTTACCCCTCTTTTATTTATCTTTCTTCTCCAACCCATCAATTGAAGCACCACGTAAACAACGCTGAACTGGTAAAGCTGTCGCCGGCAACATAACAGCCCTTGCCCAAGCCGGAAAAGCTCTGAGCTTGCCTAATTAACCGTGGGCTTCTCGGTCTAGGTAAGTTGAGGTAGGTTTTTGTTGGGTTTTTTTTCACTGTAGTTTACCTCTTTCGATATTCTTGACCTCGATCGAACGATTTGAGTTAGGGAACACTCCGGTGAGTTTTACAATGAACGTCCGTGGCAATAGCATCGACCTATATTGGGTATCGAGTTGTGGGTATCGAGATTAGGTGTCGAGGTGTGGGTGTTGCGATTTGGGTGTGTAGCTGTAAAAAAATTGAATTTTCCTCATATTTTCTACAAATTAGCATACTGTGGGTGTCGACGGAGGTTAGTATTTGGTTAAAATTTGGCTAATTTATTGTTTAAAGAAACTTATTATATGCAGTACCAAAGTATATTGAATTACAGTACCCACATTTTCTTCTACGAAGTATATTTGAAGCTCTCTAGCAGTATCATATGGTAATGGTTTTTTGTTTTACAGGTTCTATTTACGAAGCTATGTTGTCTACGAATGTCTTTGGTGGGCTCACGTTTCCATATGCAAATATAAGAAGAACGCATATTTCTTGTTTGATCGATGAAACCATAGGTTATGACACATTCTTTTTCAGTAGGTTGCCGATAGGTGATCGCACATTCTTCGTCGATATGTATTTTATTACGATGTTGGTGGACAAATGATATTAATATTGTCGATATGTTTAATTGTAATATTGTTGGTGGGTGATGATATTAGTATTGTCGATATATTGATATCAATACTATGGATGAACAATGTTAATACTGTGAATGATGTCGTGTTATTTTCGGTGTTCCAATATGTTATTGGTATTACAGATTTGGGGTAGGAGTTTCGATAGTTAAAAACATGGTACAGGAAAATACTACAAGTATCCTATGTATGGTACTACAACGCTAACTGTATGGTACCACGTATATCTATCAATTGGTACTACAACCTATGTATTTTAGTACTACAAATTGGGGTAGAATTTCGATTGTTAGAAACGTGGTACGAAAAAGATACTACAAGTAACACGTATGGTACTACGCCATCGTAGGGTATGGTACTACGAACATCTATGTATTGGAATACAAACATATGTATATTGGTACTACAAATTTGGGTAGGAATTTCGATTATTAGAAATGTGGTACGAAAAAGATACTACAAGTAACATACGTATGGCACCACACTATCGTATGGTATGGTACTACGAACATCTATATATTGATACTATAAACTTAAGTATACTGGTAGTACAAATTGGGATAGCAATTCCGATTGTTAGAAACGTGGTACGAAAAAGATACTACAACTAACAGAAGTATGGTATCAGAATTTCGTAAGGTATAGTACTACGAACATCTATGTATTGGAACTACAAACATATGTATATTGGTACTACAAATTTGGGTAGGAATTTCAAATGTTAGAAATGTGGTACGAAAAAGATACTACAAGTAACATACGTATGGTACTACGCTATCGTAGTATATGGTACAACGGACATCTATATATTGGTACTATAAATATATATATATATATATATATATATATATATATTAGTACTACAAATTGGGGTAGGAATTCCGAGTTAGAAACATCGTAAGAAAAAGATACTACAAGTAACAGATCTATGGTACTACTCTATCGTAGGGTATGGTACGACGATCATCTATATATTGGTACTCTAAACATATGAATATTAGTACTACAAATTGGGGTAGGAATTCGATTGTTAGAAACGTGTTACGAAAAAGATACTACAAGAAACCAACTCATGGTACTACACTTGATTATGATATGGTACTGCAAAAATCTATATAGTGGTACTGTACATATAAGTATATTGGTATTACAATTTGGGGTAGGATTTCGATTGTTAGAAACGTGGTACGAAAAAGATACTACAAGTAACATATTTATGGTACTACATTATCGTAGGGTATGGTACCACTGACATCTATGTATTGGAACTACAAATATATGTATTGGTACAACAAATTTGGGTAGGAATTTCGATTTTTTGAAACATGGTACTAAAAAGATACTACAAGTAACACACTTATGGTACTACACTATCGTAGGGTATGGTACTACGAACATCTATATATTGGAACTATAAACATATATATTGGTACTACAAATTTGGGTAGGAATTTTTCGACGCCGTCCGAATTATTTTTGGTCCGTGAGTCTAGGGTTGCAAACGAATCGAATCGAGTCGAATACCGCAATATTCTATTCGTATTCGGATGACAATCGAGTATGAATACGAATATTCGAATATTTAATCGAATCATAAAATTGATTCTTATTCGGATTTGAATATTTTCTCGAATATTTGAATCGAATATCGAATATTCGTATTAAAGTCATTTTTATTTTATTTAGTAAAATATAAACAATATTATATTTAAAATATATATTGAATTATAATAATTTATATTTAAACATATATTGAATTATAATATATTATGTTTAAATGTTTTATTGATTTATGATATATTATTATATGTGAATATATATTACTTATACTATATTTTAAGTTAAATTATTCGAACCGAATAATTCTATTAATTTTCGAATCGAATACTACACTAGATTATGATATGGTACCTCAAACATCTATATATTGGTACTATACATATATGCATATTGGTACTACAAAATTGGGTAGGGTATTCCGATTGTTAGAAACATGATACGAAAAAGATACTACAAGTAACATAGGTATGGTATTACACAATCATAGGTTATAGTACCACGAACATCTATGTATTGGAACTACAACAATATGTATATTGGTACTACAAATTTGTGTAGGAGTTTTTCGACACAGTCCGAATTATTTTTGGTCTGTGACTATGTTACCATAGTTATAAACACTTTATTAATGATTTGGTATCAATGTTAGTGGGTTAATATTTAGAATTATGGATTATTACGTTGAAACCCCAACTTTCTTTCTACTTATTATGATACTAGTAAGAACATCTTACTAAATAATCATGATTTTTGATCGATTGAAAGTTAATGTCTATATTTTATGTTATCGTGTGTTTAATTATATTATGTGCCGTATTTTGGAAGTTCTCATGCCTTATTTGCACAATAATCTACGCATTTTCGATAAATTAAAACGTGGTACGGAAAAGATACTAGAAGTAACCTACCCATGATACTACACTAGATTTGATATGGTACCTCAAACGTCTATATATTGGTACTATACTTTTATGTATATTGGTACTACAAATTTGGGTAGGATTTTCGTTTGTTAGAAACATGGTACGAAAAAAGATACTACAAGTAACACACGTTTGGTACTACACTATCGTAGGGTATGGTACTACGAATATCTATATATAGGAACTACAAACATACATATATATTGGTACTACAAATTTGGGTAGGAATTTTTCGACGCCGTCGGAGTTATTTATGGTCCTTGACTATGTTACCATAATACTTCACTGATGAGTTGGTATCAATATTGGCGGGCTAACATTTAGAATTAGGGATTATTACGTTGAAACTCCAACTTTCTTTCTACTTATTATGATACTAGTAAGAACATCTTACTACGTAGTCAAGATTTTCGATCGAGTGAAAGTGAGTGTTTATATTTTATGTTACTATGTGTTTTAATTTTATTATTTGATGTATTTTGGAAGTTCACATGCCTTATTTGTACAATAATCTACGCGTTTTCGATAATTTAAAATGTGGTACGCAAAAGATACTACAAGTAACATAATCATGGTACTACACTAGATTATGATATGGTACCTCAAACATCAATATATTGGTACTATACATATATGCATATTGGTACTACGAAATTGGGTAGGTATTCCGATTGTTAGAAATATGGTACGAAAAAGATACTACATGTAACATACGTATGGTACTGCACTATCATAGGGTATGGTACCACGAACATTATATATTGGAACTACAAAAATATGTATATTGGTACTACAAATTTGTGTACGAGTTTTTCGACACCGTCCGAATTATTTTTGGTCTGTGACTATGTTACCATAGTTATAAACACTTTATTAATGATTTGGTATCAATATTAGTGGGTTAATATTTAAAATTATGGATTAGTACGTTGAAACTCCAACTTTCTTTCTACTTATTATGATACTAGTAAGAACATCTTACTTAGTCATGATTTTTGATCGATTGAAAGTTAGGGTCTATATTTTATGTTACCCCTGTGTTTAATTATATTATGTGCCGTATTTTGGAAGTTCTCATGCCTTATTTGCACAATAATCTACGTGTTTTCGATAATTGAAAACATGGTACGGTAAAAGATACTACAAGTAACCTACTCGTGCTACTACACTAGCGAACGTTATGGTACCACAGACTTCTGTATATTGGCTGAAAATATATGTATATTGGTACTACAAGTTGGGGTAGGAGTTTCAATAGTTAAAACACACGATACAGTTAGATACTACAAGTAACCTATGTATGGTACTACAGTAGCTAACGGTACGGTACCACGAACATCTACCTATTGGTACCGCAAACATATGTATATTGGTACTGCAAATTAGGGTACAAGTTCCGATAGTTAAAAAACATGGTACAAGAAGAATACTATAAGTTACCTACGTATGGTATTACACTAGCTAACGATATGATACCACAAATATCTGTTTATTGGTACTACAATATATGTGTATTGGTACTACAAATTTGGGTATGAATTTTTCGATGCCATCCGAATTATTTTTGGTCTGGTAAAGATACTACAAGTAACCTACTCGTGGTACTACATTAGCTTATTATATGGTACCACAAACGTCTATATATTGGTACTACAAATATATGAATATTGGTACTACAAGCGTTTTTAAGGTATTATCAAAATAATGGGAGCATAAAACAAGTCTCAAGCAGAACCTCAACTTCAGAAACATAAAAAATGTCTAAGAACAGGTTCATTGAATCTCAACCTCAAAATAACATATTAGTCTCAAGTCTAATATCTTACGAACATTGTAATATCATTCAAAACAAGTGGAACATAAAACCAATAGGATCTCTTAAAATTGTGGATGCCATGGAGCAACGATATGCTTCGACTTCGACATCGTCAAGATACTTTCCACGATCTGTAGGTCCGGCGATGTATTTTATCCATGGACATTGCAACATGTATGCCGCAATCCACGCCCTCCGGATTCTTCTCCCCCGTGTACGTAAATAAATAAAGTACCATTAATTATGTAATGTAGTACCAAAATCCATGAACAAACAGTACCATATTCAAATAACATACAGTACCATGACAACAAGCAATTACCTTACAGTCGAAACTTACTCTGTCTCTCTCTCATTCAACAGATGTGTTGGAAAACGAAAGCTTGCATGTTCGCTTGTTCTCTATCTCGAAACCCTAATTTGAAAGATATCAAAACACCGAATTGAATAACGAAAAATAAAACTCTAATTTTAGCCCTAAACCCCAAGTTCAAGCACTAATCAAAGAAATTAACATTGCCCGACATGAAAGCCTTGAAGAAATGCACATATCGAAAGTCCTAAGCTCTACATTAATTCCAAATGCCAAAAAAGTTGAAAAATTTAAAAAACATAAAGCTTACAGTAGCTCGCTCGTTCCTTCTTATGCGTTCAACAATGGTGGAATCTTCCTCGTGAAAGCTTGCTCGTGGAAGCTAGCTCGTTCGCTCTCCTTACACAAGTGTTTGAAAGTGAAAGCTTGCTCGTTCGTGCGTCATCTCTTTCTCGTCTCTGGTTTGAAGGTGAAAATGGTGAAAGTTGGGGTGTTGACTATTCAATTGGTTTTTTGGTAATATTTATGTTTTACAAGGTTATAATTGTCCATTAGGTAGGTATTGATATATATGTTTGAAACGGGGAGTTTTATGATAATTAAATGAGGGTGGGGGAGTTAGTTGATTGGTAGTTTGGGGATGAGGGATTTAAGTGTAGATTTGCCAATAAAAGAAGAACACTTAAAAAAAGGGAAACTACTACCAAATTAAATAAAATATAAACAGAGAATAGAACATTAGATTTAATAATAATAAATTAAAATCGAATAAAAAATAACAAGAGTGTATAATATATATTAAAAATAAGAATTAAACTAAAAATAAAAAATAATAAAATAAATACATTAAAAATAAATAATAGAGAGAGAGGGAGAGGATATAAAAAATAATAATTAAAAATAAAAAATATAAGAAAAAATAAAAATATATTATTTATTTAAAAAAAAAAAAGACAAACAAAAATCCCTAACCCCGTCCACGATTGCGTCCTCGTTAACTTGGCAGTGACGGGGTCGGGGATTCTTGAAAACTTATAGTGTCCTTTTTAATCTTTATTTTTGCTTTCACTCATTTTTTAGTTTCATTAATTAAATATATTTTTATTTTCTATTTTATTTTTTTACAATTTCTTCTTGTTTATTATTATTTTTTTAACCTCTTCCCTCTTTTTTGTTTATTTTTATTTAATTAATATTATATTTGTAGTTTTATTTTTTCTTTTATTATGTATTTTACTTTAATTTATTGTTTAAATATATTTTTATTATCTCTTTATTTTATTTTAATTTATTACAATTTGTTTTTTTTATTTTTATTCTTTTTTAATGAATTATGATTTTTTAATTCTGGCCAATCACGTATCGACACTTCGGAAGAACATGTCTCATTTTTGTTAGATTCGTTTACCCAAGATTTTTTGACCAAGCACTTGATACGGGTTGTCTACCTCATTAATGGATATTGGTCGTCAGCATTGGGTTTTAAAACCCCCGAGGATATGTACTCGGGTTATAAACCAGAACTGCAACATCTATGAATCTTATGTTGTACCATATACGCTCACATAAAAAAGGAAAAGCTTGATGCGAGAGCGTAAAGTGTATCGTTTTGGGTGTGGAAGGTTATAGATTGTCGTATTTGGAGTAGGGATGTCAACGAGGTCGGGCGGGGGCGGTGATATCCCCATCCCCATCCCCGCGAACTAAACGGGGAAAAAATCGTCCCCATCCCCGTCCCCGTCGGGTCCCCGCCCCCCGGTGATTCCCCGTCCCAACGATTTTTTAAAATTATATTTTTATTATAATATAAATTGGATATATTATTTAAATTATATTTTAAATATTATTGATATTATAATAATAAAATATGGGTAAAATAGTTTTATGTTAAACTATAATGAAAAATATTATTTAGATATTAATTTAAAAGATAAAACATTTTATTTAAATAATATTAATGGCGGGAAAGGGGCGGGGACTATGATCCCCTCCCTGCCTAACGGGACAAAAAAATCCTCGTCCCCGCCTCGTGGGCATTAAAATTCGGGATTCCCGCCCCGTTCGGCGCGGATCCACGACCCACTGATATGCCTAATTTGGAGCCGTGATCAAAAGATGTATTGTGATTTGTGAGTAGGGACGTAGCTTTCTATGAAAATGATGCCATTAATTATTAATTTTTTGTAGTTGATAGGTTGGCGTTGGCTTTAGAATTAAGAAGTAAACTCCTACAAAAGGAGTGGAGGGAGATACAAGTCGAGGCATGTGAGACACGCTCTCCTGAATACGAAATTGCCCCGCTAATACCCACGGTTACGGTGCCCCCTAATTACACGACTTTCGTTTACTGTATATCGGTATCTCAAATACACTAAACTTCGGTGAACTTTACTCTTGTTTGGGATTCACAAACGGACGGAACCCTAAAAGACTATATGCTATGCATTTTATAAAATGCGGAGAAAGTTCTCACTTTTTTTTCTATCTTCAAAATACATGTGCGGTATTTATAATAGTAGGAGACCATTAATAAGTGTCATCAGGTACAAAAGATACCCTTTTGCATGTATCTTTTCATCTCCAAAAGGCATCATACGTTTAAAAAACACATTTTCTCATGTACTTTTTGCCATTGTACCTCTTTGGTACCTTTTCAAATGTACGTCTATGTTCTTTTTAGATATGTTTCTAGAGTTAATCTTCTTAATTCATTCACTTTATCTAACAATAAAAAACATGTTTTGACAATAGGGATACTAGGCTCAAGATCAAAGCGTGTCTCATGGTGTTCAAATTGAGGTGGAACATCACGTATAGAGTTCTACAAATAGGAAGGAAACAGAAGAATTGCATGAGAACTGGTTAATCGAAGGCGTTATAGCATGATCATCAATTCAGAGAGAAGATCTTCCTATGAATAGTAGGAGATACACTACTAGAAAAAATATATTAGACATGGAAAATTCGGTGTCTAAAAGTAAAAATCCATATCTGTTGAGAGTCATTAGACACTGAATTATCTGTTGATTGTGTAGGCGTTGTTCTTGTAGGAAATTTAGACACGGATATACCATTTCTAAAATGAATTTTGTCACATTTCCGTTTCTATTTCCGTATCTAATCCGTGTCGAAATAAAAAACACGTCAGAATCTATTTCTAATACTCATATTTTAGACACGAAACTAATTTTGTATCTATTTTCGAGTCTCATACTATGTTTTCTTGTAATGATAGAAGCAAGAGAACTCCAAAGGAACCTAGTAGATGTGGTATTGCCAATCTTTCAGGTTATGTGCCAGTGGTTGTTGAGAATTTTTTGATGATGAGCCTTCGACTAATAATTATAAAGAGGCAACAAAGGGAAGTAACAGGCAAAGAGCAATGAAAGTTGATACGGAATCTCTCATGAAGAACCGTACTTGATCGCTAGTAATGAAGCCAGAACATTACAAAATAGAGTGTTGTAAATTGATTTTAAACTTCAAGAGAAATTCGGAGTTGGGGCTAACAATCAACAAGGCTAGGCTTGTCTTTAGTGTAGACTTTTTTGGTCCAAATGGTTATGAGAGTTTTGATTATTCCAAGTAATTATGTTAGTATGATTTATGATGTTTAAGTATGTGAAAATATTCGATTAAGTGCTTCAATATGTTTTAAATCGTTAAGAAAATCGAGTATATGTGATTTTGTGCTTAACTGGAATATTGCTGTGATCACCTGGTTATGAGCCGTTTCGCATGCATGGAATCTCACTGTGTGCTATATATGGAAAATATACTATGTTGAGTGATACGCGAGCTGTACACGTGATTGAGTTATTTTAGGAAAGAATATCGCTGTGATCACCCGGATATGAATGACTGATATATATATGGAAAAGATAATCTGGTTAAATGCTTACACGTGATTGATTTATTTGGGCAAGAATATCGATGTGACCATTGGGATATGAACGACTGCTATATATATACAGAAAAGATATTCTGATTAAGTGCTTACTTGTGAGTGATTTATTTTAGGAAAGAATATCATGATATATCCGGCTGAGTGCTATCTTATTTGACTTTTAAAATCAGTGAATCAATGATCATGCTTTCCTTGTGCGACTTAAGATTTATATTTTGGAAAGTGATTAATTGATTGGGCTTATATGTGGTAAGATGCTGATTGAGTCTATTTATGGAATGTGCTGAAATCGGATGAGATCACCGTAAATGGAAAGTATGCTTTGCATTATACTCGGTAAATCAAATCTTTCTCTGTGCCAATTGGCTATCATATTTTGGGAAAGAATCAGTTGATTGAGCTTACCATTGATAATATGCTGAGTGGAATTATATATGGAATATGCTGACAAATGGATGAGATTACACTGGAATGAAAGTTAATCTTGGTATTTATGGTAAATGATCATGTTTGACCGTTGAGCTTAATTGGTTTATTCTTGGCATGATTCTTTGAGTTAATGCACGTTTGAGCCTTCTCTTGCATATTCTGTGCTTAACCTTCCTTGCGAAGTGTAGAAGCGATTCTGAGGTCTATATAGAAGATAAACACTTCAATTTGAAGGGTACGAAACGAACACACAAGCAAATGAATCCAGTGATTGAGCGTTAATTTGCGATTCATTCGTAGTTTGTGTTGAGCTTTCATTTGCGAAGTCTGTACCCTTTGAGCGATCATTAGCAACACCCTACCCTATACCCTTGTCTTCGGACGTGTTGTGTCTTCGGACGTGTTGAATGCACAAAGGAGCACGGTTGGAGTCTTCCGCACGTGGAGGGACGAATTTGGTGGATTCGGTGACCCTTCGGTTGCAAGCTGCATCCAGTCGAGGAACTGGTTTCCTGGGTAAACGACGTGGATCGAAACTTGGCGTGCGGCAGCCTATGTGGAGGTCTAGTTTCCAAAGTGCTTCGGTTGTGTAAGGGTCGATCATTTTGTAACCATAACCGGTAATACTCAGTGATTGACTGGAACTCTTGGGGGGATCACACCCCAAGGACAGGATTAAACCTCAGTCGGGGATATAACCTGTATAAAAATCCCTTCTCACTTTACTTTCTGCTATTTACTTTTCTGTGAGACAAACCCGGAACGCCTGCAAATAACTACGTAATATCGATGGAACGCTTTCTGAGAATAACGTGATATTTTGTGAAACAGAGTTAGGGAGATAACGTTGATACTCTTACTGCTATCTGGGAAATAACACACTCTGCAAATATCTTCTTAAAGAAAAGTATTTTTCAAAGAAGAGCAAACCCAAAATTTTTATAGCCTAATTCACCCCCCTCTTAGGCATATTTTACACTTCATTTGGAATCAGAGCGGATTACTCAACGAAAGGCCTAACACGCCTGAGTTAAGATCTAGTGGCTTTTTCGAGTGTTGATGTATTTGCAGAGGGTCAATGACACGCTCAAATACTAGCAAGTGTACTAGGTCGTGCAAGTAGTAAAATGGATGAAGTCCGAGTATCGATCCAGGAAGACAGCTCGAGTAATTCTAAGAAAATATTTCTAATTCTAATTTAGACTAACGAAAATTTTATACTTTTGATGATTTAATAAAAGAGATAAAAGACGTAAATAATTAAATAATCGCAAATAAAATAGACGAGGATAAAGCAATTGACGACGAGTGACCAAGGAACATATTCAGCACGGATTAATCCTACGTATTCATGCAATCAATATTTATTTAATCAATATAAAATTGTTAAGGTAGAAATTCCTAATATACGCACTACCCATTATTCACGTAACTAGCGACCCTATGCGATAATGACCAATATCTATATTCCTATAAGACCGCAATCACTTCACACGACTTCCGCTTTATGAATTCCCCCGAGTTTAGACGCTTTCGGCGCCTAAGGTCTCGAAAACCACACGTACGAAACCGAATTCCATCTCTGGTCAGTTTTACGTCGTGGTGTCCTATATTTATTATTCTAACCGGTCTAATCACTTTTTCAGTCTCATAAACCAATCAAAAATCATGCACATGGTGATCAAGCATACGCAAGCATTAAACTCAAATATAGAACACATAACTGAATTTATACGATTAAATAAAATAAGAATAGCATTACTACGAATTCATAATCCGGCCTAATACGACCTCAATCACAAAAGAAATTAGGCTAGCATATTAATAAACGAAGACGATAATGAATCGAAAGAAAACATTGTCGAAAACGAAATATTAAAAGGTAAGAAATTTGCCCCCTTTTACGGTACTCGAATTGTATCGCTCTTAGCCGTCGATTGTATTAGCTCGCAGCCGTCGTTCGCAGCCGTCACCGCTGCCCTCGGCTCTGCTTCTTTCCGCCGTCCTCTTCCTTTTAATGCGCGTGGTCCTTGCACCAAATAGCAAAACCTTCCTTGGTGTTTACGTGGTCTCTCTTCAGAATAGGGAAATGTGGTCAAATTGCAGATTTGGCCCAAGTGCTTTATAAAATGCAAGACAATCCCCCAAGATTCAAATCGTTCCAAAAGTAATCTTATTTTCCCTTTGTTGATCTCGTTTGCTCGGATATCTGTCGAAAAATAAATCTGAACATAAATATAGGATATCGAGGAAATTTTAGGTAAATAACGATCGGAAATGCCCATTTATGGATAAAGAAATTACGTAAATCCTAACTTATCAGTCAATCCCACTCTAGGCCGCCTCTCTTCGATGGAACGAACTACGCCGTTTGGAAGAATCGTATGATCGAATTTCTCATCGCTGTCGACTATGACCTTTGGGAGACAATCATTACTGGACCATATACGGCTACGGAAACCGATGGAACGCCAAAGGCCGCTAAAGATTACACTGCTGATGACAAAAAGGGAATTACGCGAAACGCAAAGGCGAAAAACATGCTCGCGCGCACTCACACGGGAAGAATACATTCGGGTTAGTTCCTGCTCATCTGCAAAGGCTATGTGGGATATGCTCCAAGTCACTCATGAAGGAAGCCAACGAGTTGTACAAGAAAGATTAGCTCTGCTCACTCATCAGTATGAACTGTTCTCAATGGAATCTGATGAAACCATAAGCCAGATGTATGCTAGATTCATGGGAATCATCAACCAAATGTTCTCTCTCGGAAAGAAGGTTCCCGGCAGTGAACAAGTCAGAAAGATACTGAGATCACTTCCAAAAGAATGGGATGCCAAGGTTACTGCCATCTACGAAGCAAAGGATCTGGAAGCACTGAGCATCTCTGAATTGATTGGCTCTCTCATCTCTTACGAAATGATTTGAACGTCAATGAACAAGAAGTCGCAGCACAAAAATCATAAGTCTATTGCGTTCAGATCCAACCAAGAAGAATCTGATTCTGACGACGAAAAAGAAGGCCTGGTGAATGACCTAGCCATTCTTACAAAAAGATTCGAAAGATTCGAACAGAAAAGGAGATTCAAACCGAACTGCAGCAAATTCCCGAACATAAACAAGGGAATCTCCACGTCCGGGAAGAAAGTTCAGAAATGCTTACGATGCAACAAGCTAGGCCACTATGCACATGAATGCCCAACAATCAACGATGAGAAACCGAGGAAGCAGAAGGCCATGGTGACAGGATCTAACGACTCTGAAATGGAACAAAGCGAGGACGAGGATCACGCTTATATGGCTGATGAGGATCAGGTATTTCGTTCTTCCCCCATTGAGAAAATGCATATCCTAAACAGTTTATATAACAATGATTATGAAAGTGACTCATCTGTTTCTGATATAGAAGAAAGTAAGGAAGAATTGTGTGAATTACTTCAAAATACAGAGAGAAAGATTAAGTCACTAAATTCCTTGAATAAGGAACTGATAAAACAGCGAGATGGCCTGTAGGACCCCGGTCCCCGCAAATTAGGTTGGCCAATAAATTAAGTGTATGCTTTACTTGATTTCATGATAATGACGTATGTATTATATGCTTATGTGAATATTATGAGAAATTCCATGCAGTCACGTGCTATTAATTTTGTGTTACGTTGACTCCAAACTTAGGAAGGGTAATTTTCAAAAATGCCCAAGGAAAAATGGTTAAGGATAAGTTGGGCTAGGAATTCAATTACTAATGGGTTAGGACTTAACAAGTAGGCCCAATTTATGATAATGGGCAAATAGGAGACAACACCCCAAGAATTAGGGAAAACCCATGTCCACACTACACCTCAAATAACATACTTTAAGAAAATATCTAGTTAAATTCCCAAAAACCCCAAAACCTCCCTTGAGCAAAAGTAACGAGAAGCAAGAAGGAAGGAGACGAGCCAAAATCGAACCAAGAGAACTTCAACTAGCTTAAGAATTTGAAGTTGGTAAGTAAAACACCCTCTTTAAGCTTTTAATCCTCTACTTTAGGTGTAGTTGAGGGTATTAATGGCGTTAAATGTAAGTGGTTGGAGAAAACCACGCAAAACCCTAAAATACCAAGCTTAGGGTCGCAATAAGGATTTTCGTGGGTGCAAATATGGAGTTGGATAGTTTGTTAGGTGATTTAGAACTTAGAATGACAGGAAGAACAAGCTATGAAACTGATTTCGACGGGGTGAAGAAGATGATAAAATGTCGAGGTTCACGTTGAAATGCATGTCGACATTTTCTAATTCAAATGTCGAAGTAAATGTCGAAATAATAGATAAAATGTCGACTTATCATGTATCGAGGTGTTTAGGTAAATGTCGAACTAAATGTCGACATTAAAGTCGAGCTCAATGTCGAGTGGAATTGAGTATAAAATGTCGAGTTCAACAAATCGATATAAATGTCGAAACGAATGTCGAATTGGATAAAATGTCGAGATGTCTAATGATAGATATCGAAACCCCAAAATGTCGAAGTATTAAGGGAAAGATGTCGAGACCTCCTAAGGAAAAATGTCGAAAAGTTAACATAGGATGTCGAACCTTATGTCGAGGTTTCTAAATGTCGAAACCCTTTAGCCAAATGTCGAAATCTACTAGCCGGATAAATGTCGAAAGGTTAGATGAGATGTCGACGTAATATATGTCGAGATTTATTAAATGTCGAGTCCATACACAAAATGTCGAGACCTCATAACTAGATAAATGTCGAATGATAGGTACAATGTCGATATTAAAATCAAGATCAGAATGTCGAGTCTTTCTATTGGGATAAAATGTCGGGTTGAACAACAAGATGTCGAGATGTGAAGAAAAGGTCGAAAATGCTAGAGAAGATGTCGAGCTGAGCAAAAAGTCGAAATAAGAACGTCGAGGGAAAATGTCGACAATGATGTCGAGATTCACGTTGAGTCATGTCGACATCTTCTTCAAATGTCGAAAAATAAATGTCGAGATCTATATCTTAATAAATGTCGATATCTTAAAAATGTCGAAACCTTATCAATATAAATGTTGAAACCTTACCAATAAAATGTCGAGCTCTTACTTAAAAATGCCGAATCCTTTGTTAGGAATAAATGTCGAACTCAACAAATAATCTCGAGTCTTGTAAATATCGAATTATATCCCGACATTGGTATATTACGGGTAGTCTCGAAAACGCATACCGAGATCTTTACATACAACATTAAGGAAAATATTCCAACACTTTTCAAGTACATAGATAACCAATATTTTAGAAAATGTACTGACATAATAATTTTATGATTAAGGTCGAAAATTAGGAATTTCGCCGAACCAGTAGCGGTTAATCTACGGATTCCAGGTAAGTAGAAATTTCAACTACAGTACGTAACTTGCCTGCGTCCGATGATGTGAATTTACGTGCTCGTGTATTTTACGTGAAACATGTATGTTAAGATAAGATTATTTTATTTGCATGATAAGCATGATCTGCATATTCACATGAGCATGTCATGAGCACTTGCACGCATAAGTAGTAAGTATGACGCGAGGTGAGAGCGTGCATAAGATCGCCTGTGTGCGATGTATACTCGCCGATATTGGCGTTTGTGTCGACTCAATGAAGAGTCACGGCTCCCCTATGCAGCCATGGCAAAAGAAGCCATAAGGCCTGTACAAGAGGCTGGGGGAATACCCCGTATGCGGGAGATGCAACCTGGAGGATGCGGCCCGGGGCACGCACTGAGTAAGGGAAGATTCCTGCGGGTGAACTTCTAGTGCGTAAAGCACTAACCGGGAGGGAAGATTCCTTCGGGTGACCTCCGCGGTTAGTGGCCTCGGTGTTGGCTACCAGTGAGAAGCGTTCGCGTGGAGGCCACATTGAGTAAGGGAAGATTCCTTCGGGTGACCTTCTAGTGTGAGAACCTCCACATATGAGATCTCTATGAAATGGCGCATAGTGGGATAGAAAGCCGAGGGCCCGTACGAAGTAAGAGTATAAGAAAATGAGTATGAGTCAGAAAAAGGTCAAGAAAATGAGAAGGAGAGTATGAGCATTAGAAAACGACGACGTGGATTGTCGATCGTTAGGACACGTGCATACATGCATAATTTCTGCTTACTGAGCCTCGGTGGCTCATTCTTTATGTTACGTATTGTAGGTACAGACGATCACGGTACGTGATCCGAACTTTATGCGAGGCCAGTCTTTTGAAGCTATCCGGCTGCTTTTGAGGTGGGAGTGTGTGTATGGATGACGACCTGTGAAGGCCGGGCGCATAGGGAGCTTTTGGCTGCACACACACACGCTTGTATATCGTGTGGTTAGGGATACGATGGAATGTAGATGAACTATGAACATTCTTTTGACATGTGTAAAGTACTTCCACACGCAAAGTTTAAAATGAAAAATTTTATTCGCATTTTTACACTATTGCTCTACATCAAAGCATTAGATATTTAATATTAGAACGGAATTACGAGAGTGGGACGACGGGTCGTGACATGGCCTAGCTGAAAAACATGAGGCTGATCTAGAGATCTCACGTTTGAAAGGAGAGTTAGTTATTGCTAAGAAAGAGGAAATTCCATGTGACTGTGAGAAATTAGAAAAGAAAAACAGTGACTTATCGAGAGATATCATAGAATTCAGAAACTCCTTTGATAGAGAAAAACAAAATGATTGACTCCTTGAGGGTAAGCAGAACCTAGATATGCTGTTAAGTACTCCTAGGAACATTGGTAGGTCAGGGATAGGTTATTCCACTGAAGGAAATCATGCTAAACATTCTGTGCCTGATCTTAAGTGTTTCTGTTGTGGTAGAAATGGTCATTATGCATACAACTGTCCCTTAAAGAAAGTTGATAAAGCTAAGTATCTCTGGAGACCTAAGAAGTCACCTGTAAATGCCACTGCTGTATCTGATTGTAACAGGAGATCACCGCCTATGAAGGATGATATCTCATATGTTAACAGAAGTTATTTACCCGCTAACATGTTAGGACCCAGCAGAAATTGGGTACCTCAGAATACTTCTTTCTACAGGTACGAAGAATTCCAGCAAGAAAAGCAGGTGGTATCTCGACAGCGGGTGCTCCCGCCACATGACAGGTGATATAGGTAATATTGTATCGTTAAAGACGGTTGATGGAGGATAAGTTTCGTACGCTAACGATGCAAAAGCCAAAATCGTGAGAGTTGGTACTGTTGGTGACAATTTAAATATCACTACAGATAACGTATGGTTTGTTAAGAACTTAGAACATAATTTGATTAGCATTAGCCAATTATGTGATGATGGACATACCGTAGCTTTCGCCAAAGACAAGTGCTTTGTCAAAAAGGATGATGAGATAGTGTTTAGTGCGTCTAGGCATGGTAACATTTACTGCATCACTCTTGATGATATTGCTAACCAGATCGTCAAGTGTCTAGCAGTTAAGCAGGATATCACATGGTTATGGCACAGACGGTTGGGACATGCCAACATGGAATATGTCTCACATATCATGCAATGAATTGGTGAGAGGCATTCCAGATATGAAAGTCACCAAGGACAGAATTTGCAAAGCGTGCCAAATGGGGAAACAGACTAACACGTCCTTTAAACCTAAGAATGTGATATCTACCTCCAGACCACTGGAACCGCTGCATCTTGACCTTTTTGGTCCGGTGTAGGTTATGTCAAAAGGTAAGCGATATGCCTTTGTTATCGTAGACGACTATACTAGGTACACATGGGTCTTATTTCTTGCGCACAAAAGTGAGGCTTTAGATAACCTTGCGCCACTGATTAAGAAGCTAGAAAATGAGAAAGAGATGAAGGTCCGTAAGATTAGGAGTGATAATGGTCTAGAATTTGATAGTAAATCTTTTGCATCTTTTTGTGATGAAAATGGTTATAGTCATAATTTTTCAGCTCCTATTACGCCTCAACAGAATGGAGTGGCCGAGAGGAAAAATAGAGTATTACAAGAAATGGCTAGGACTATGCTGAGCGAATATAATACTCCAAAACATTATTGGGCCGAAGCTGTTAGTACGGCATGTTATGTCTCAAATAGGATTTCCTTAGACCAATTATTAAGAGAACTCCCTATGAACTTTGGAACGATAAAACCCCTAACATAGGATATTTTCATGTATTTGGTTGCAAATGTTTTATTTTAAATGATAGGGATAAGAGAGGAAAATTCGATTCCAAAGTAGATGAACGGATATTCTTCATTCCAAAGCCTTTCGAGGTTTAATAATGGGAAGAAGACTGTTCAAGGATCTGTGCATGCTGCATTTGATGAATTTCCTAAGGCAGATGCTGCTGAGGAAGGTATAGCTGTGTCTCCTGCAGGTACACAGGTTACTGACAAAGAGGTGAACGCAATTCCATTGGAACTTGATACTGAGTCAGAGGAACCTGAAACTTCAGACGAACAACAGCGCAGGAAATTCAAACATGCTTTCAGCCATTCCACTGAACAAGTAATAGGGAATATCACTTCAGGGTAGACGTGGGCTTTGGGCCGGGCCGACCCGGAACCGGCCCAAAACCGGCCCGTTAACCCGGCCCAAAACCGGAACCGGTAGAACCGGTTCCAGAACCGGTAATCGGCCCATTTAATTTGGGCTGGGGCCGGTTAGCGGGCCGTGGAACCGCGGATCACCGGTTCCGGTTCCCGGATCCGGATCCGCGGTTCCGGTTCCGGTTCCGAACTGGAACCGGAACCGGCCCAACGGCTATATAGCCGTTGGGCCAACGGGCTTCTGAAATTTTTTTATTTTTTTTTAATTTTTAAACACTGTAAAATTACAGTTTTAACCCCAAACGAAAAATCTATAAATACCACCTCATTTTAACCATTTTAACTCACAATTACATCCAAATCTCTTCCAAACTCTCTCAAAAAGCTCTCAAAAAAATCATCCTATTAATATTTAATATTATTAACATTAATAATTATTTTATTATTACTACACTACACTACTACCTACACACTCACTTATTATTACCAATAATTGAATTATTATTTTACACTAATGGCGTCGTCATCGAGAAATCCTAACCCTCATGACGAAGATGTTTTTATGGTTTTAGGTCACGCCGACACATTTCGGGGAAATGGCGACACCGACGAGGAGACCGAGATACCGGAACCGCAACAGACGAGAGCGACCGACGAGGGACCGAGCCAAGCTTCTACGGCGACGACAAAAAGGAAGCAACAACCGCGTGGTCGGCGGTCTAAGGTATGGAATTTTTTCGATTTAGAAATGGATAAAAATAATGCCGCTTCAGGTACCGCTTATTGCAAAATGTGCCGCCACCCCTACACAATTAAGACCGGACCGAATCAAGGTGGGACGGGCTCGATGAAAAAACACCTCCAGAGGGCGCATAACTTCGGGGACGATCTAGAGCCGGTAGGGACCGAACCCCGACAACAACAAATAAACGTAAGTACGGGTAAGAATTTTGTTATTACTAGGGAAATTTCTAAAAAAGCATTAGTTAAATTCGTAGTTATGTGTGAAGAACCCTTTTGCATTGCGGAAAGTGAAGGGTTTATCGAATTTACGAGTACGATACAACCCGGATTCCATAACGTGACCCGTAAAACCCTTAGGAAATATGTGTTAGAAACTTTTCAGGAATATCAAACTAGCTTAATTAGTCATTTAGCCAACATTACGTGTATGATTAGTTTGACTACCGATATTTGGACTAATATTACGTCGCAATCTTATTTAGTCGTCACCGCCCATTGGATAGATGAAACATGGACCATGCAAAAACGTATTCTTTCCCTAGATCCCCTAGATTCGCAACATAATGCCACTACGATATCGAACTATGTGTTGAATGTCGTTAATAAATATTGTATTCAAGATAAGATTATGTCTATCACCTTAGATAATGCTAGCGCGAACAACGTAGCGATAGGGATCCTTCGTAGGCAACTTAGGTTACCCTTAGACGACAAATTATTACATGCTAGGTGCGCTTGCCATATTATTAACTTGTGTGTGCAATGTGCTTTTGACGAAGTTTTGGGAGATATTGTAGAAAAGTTTAAGGTAATAGGTAAGTTACTTCGGGAACGCCGCATCGGAACGTCGTGGAAGCAAACCGTCCTTGCCGCCGGCCTCCCGTACAAGAAGTTTCCGTTGCCAGTCCCGACTAGGTGGAACTCGTTGTACCACCTCCTCAGCACCTTCATGCGTTACAAGGACTTGTTGACGCCTTTTTGGAACGAGGCCGCAGTCGGCACCACCTCCAGGTATGAATTACGACCACTTGATTGGGATATTGTAGGTTTGGTCGTGTCTATACTTGAAGTGTTCGCCGAGGCTACGGAGAAATTTTCCGGAGTTCACTACCCGACGTCCCCCTTATTCGTCCCGAACCTCTTCGCGATGTGCTACAAGTTCGTGGAGTTTCGCAACAATCCATACTTGGGTGGTTTCATCCAAAATATGGAGCAGAAGTTCAAGAAGTATTGGGAAACCATCCCAATAGTACACGGTTTGTCGGCCATACTCGATCCTAGTTGCGGTGTTGATACATTTGATATTTTTTTCGAATATTATGCTCAGTTTCTTGGAAAGAAAGTGGACGACCAAAAGGCGTCAATTCACGCTTCTCTCCAAGAACTTTTTTCTTTTTATGCATCTGAGCAGGGACATAGCGTGGAGCAACCCGTACCAGCGAGCGAAGCCGGTTCGTCGGAAGGAGGCGGCAGCGCAATGGGACTACTACGAAGATTGAAGGCGCAAAAGTCGAAGACCAAAACGCGTGCGTCGGGGTCGAACACGAATGAGATCCAGCTCTACCTGAGCCACAACTTCCAGACTCCCGAAGACTTCGACGTTTTGGCCTGGTGGAAGTCGAACGCGACTCTTTATCCGACCCTCTCCGCCGTCGCTCGAGACGTTTTAGCCGTGCAAGCGTCTAGCGTCGCCTCCAAGTCCGCATTCTCTACCTCCGGGCGAATTATCGGCGACAGACGCGCGAGCCTTAACCCGACTTCCCTCGCAATGTTAACATTATTGAAGGATTGGTATTTGGCCGAATCGAAGAACCGACGGGAGAACGCCATCGACGAGTTCCGTTCTTCCAGTTCGGACGAAGACGAAGAGGCCTCTAACATAGTTTTAATTAATAGTCAAGTCGAATAAATTGTATTTTTTATTTCGAATATTTTTTCCTTTTTTGTATTTTGTAACTTGTAAGTTTTAGATTTATTTTTCTTTCTTTTATGTTTTTATTTGTATTTTTTAGGTAGTTTTTTTTTTATTTTTTTGTACTTTTCTTATTTTTTTTTTTGTTTTTTTGGAATAAAATTTTTGGATATTTTCTAAAGAATTTTTTCATAGCAAAAAAAGAATAAAAAAAATAAAAAATTAAACGGGCCGGTTCCGGTTCTGGAACCGTAACCGGCCCAAAAGAGGCCCGGGGGTTCTTCGTATGGTTCTGGTCCGGTCCCTGGAAAATGGTTCCGGAACCGGAACCGGAACAGTGCCGGAACCGGTCGAACCGGAACCGGTAGAACCGGCCCGGAACCGGCCCAATCCGGCCCAAAGCCCAGGTCTACTTCAGGGATCAAAACAAGAGCAACTGCGGGAAATGATATTGCTGAGGTATCACATGACGTGCTGTTATCAACCATGGAACCTAGGACAGTGAATGAAGCTCTTGACGATGAATCGTGGGTGATTGCCATGGAAGAAGAGCTAGCACAATTCGAAAAGAGCCAAGTGTGGACTCTTGTGGAAAGACCTAATGACAAGTCCATAATAGGCACAAAGTGGGTGTTCCGCAACAAACTGGACGAAAACGGTAATGTGACACGAACGAAGGTCAGGTTAGTTGCCAAAGGTTATTCCCAAGAAGAAGGTATAGATTTCAAGAAACATTTGCACCCGTAGCTAGGCTCGAGTCTATACGCATTTTACTTGCATATGCATCTTTTAAAAGATTTAAGCTTTTTCAAATGGACGTGAAAAGTGCATTTTTAAATGGTTTTATAAATGAGGAAGTCTTTATCGAACAACCTCCCGGCTTTGAAAAGGAAGAATTTTCAAACCACGGCTTCAAATTAACAAAGCTTTATATGGTTTAAAACAAGCCCCTAGGGCATGGTATGAAAGATTGAGTACGTTTTTACTAGACATGAGCTTTACAACAGGAGCAATAGATAACACTATATATATAAAGTGCGAAGGGAATCACATACTACTTGTGCAGATATACGTTGATGATATCATATTTGGTAGCACTGACATCACTCTTTGCGAGAATTTTTCTAAGTCTATGCAACAGGAATTTGAGATGAGCCTAATGGGAGAACTCACATACTTCCTTGGATTGCAAATCAAGCAATCCGACACGGGAACATTCATATCTCAAACGAAGTACACGAAGGAACTACTCGAAAAATTCGGAATGGCTGATTCTAAGGTACTTCACACTCCTATGCATCAAACCGCCAAAATTGACAGTGATGAACAAGGTACGCCCTTTGACCAAACTAAGTATAGAGGTATGATCGGAAGTTTGCTCTACCTTATGGCAAGTAGACCCGATATTATGTTTGCAACTGGTCTATATTCTAGATATCAGTCGAGTCCTAGGGAATCTCACTTGACAGCAGTCAAGCGAATACTTAGATATTTGAAAGGAACAATCAATTTTGGATTGTGGTATCCAAATTCCAAGGAATTCCCATTAATGTGATACTCGGACGCTGACTAGTGGTACTTGCCAATTACTAGAGAATTCCCTTGTAACTTGGTCCAGTCGGAAACAAAATGCCGTCGCCCTGTCCACAACCGAAGCAGAATATATGGCCTTAGGAAGTTGTTCTCAGCAAATCCTTTGGATGAAACAGACCTTGAGTGATTACGGTTTAAGGTACGACCAAATTCCTATTTTCTGTGATAGTCCTAGTGCCATTAGTATCACTAAGAATCCCGTACACCACTCTCTAACTAAGCATATAGAGGTGGAACATCATTTTATTCGAGATCATGTTCAGAAACGGAATATCAGCGTGAACTTCGTAGGAACTAATGATCAGCTGGCTGATATCTCCACGAAATCCATTATTGAGAGTCGATTTTGTGATATTCGTGACCGATTAGGAATTATTGAGCTCAAATACGATAGGTGACTAGATAAGTTAGCCCTTTAGTATTTCTTCGATCTTATCCTTTAGGATCTCTTCGACTTTATCTCTTGATTTTATTGATATTTTTCTTGATTCTACCTTCCTTATCTATCCTATTTCTTCACTCATGGGAAGATTATTTTTTCTCTAAATAGATTTCCTTCGAGATTTATGTCAAAATCTATTTTCAGCCAAAAATTCCTTATTATTTTTTAACTCTGATAACTAGTCCTTATTTCCTTCCTTAATCTCCATGAGATATCCTCTGATCTTCATTTAATTCCATCTAATGGGCAGTTTCCTTATCCAGCCGTGATCTTTGAAATTCAAATTTTGAAATCTTTTCCTTATCTGCCTCATGTCTAATCGATATCACATCTCTCCAAAATCCTTTTCATTATTATCCAAGAAGTTTTCGGCCTTTCTAACCATCCAATCTCTTCTTTATTCAATTCATTCAACCCTAAGTCCTTCACTTCATTATTTCGCTCCTCAATCCTTTGATCTCAATCGTGACGAAAACCAAAGGCGCCGGATCTGTCTCTGACAAGAAGCGAAAGGCAGCTCTGGTCACATCCCAATCTCACCGAAAGCTACTTGTTCAAAATCGGAAAGAAAAATGATCAAGAGAGCGACAACGAGCAGGGAACCATAGCTGATTTGAAAAGAAGCATCAAGGGAATTAAGGATGATAACAAGAAAAATTTCAAAGAGATCTCACTGAACTTCAAAAGGGTTAAAAAGTATCTGAAGGAAATCTGCACGGCTCTGAATATCGCTGAATCCTCATCTGCCACATCTGATAGCGATTCAAGGCCTTAGAACTTCATTCCTTAGTGATCTCCTAGCTCTAACAGGATTAGCTCTAGTCTACTAAGTTCTTTTCTCTTGTTGGTGGTTTGGTTAGTTGGTTGCAGGTTTCGGTATATTGGTGGTGTCCCTCCTTTTTGATGCTGAAGGGGGAGAAGTTCGGGCAATTAATGCTTTATTTTGGTATGGTGTCGGCTCGCTCACTTATGACCCTTTGTTATCTTGGAGTGCTATAATATAATCGGCTTGCTTGCTTTTATATGCTTATGTCTTAATCCCCTGTGCTTTAGTTTGATGACTTGTTAAGGATTGAGGAATTCCGTACATAGGAAGGGGGAGCAAACTGATATAATGTGATAACATGAGACTCCGTGGTAACTTGCGATATTCATGTGATATGATCTGGTAATTGCTAAATCTTTGCTTCTGTGCTTTACATATGAATATTAGCAATTAGACAGGGGGAACATGCTATGAAATTTGATAAATTTATTTGCCCTGATCATATATCACATGCTTTGAAACTTAAACATGCTACGTGATTAAATGGTTTCATATCGAGTGTATTCATATGCTTAAGATAGGCGTTGATTACTTGTCATCATCAAAAAGGGGGAGATTGTAGACCTTTTTTGTCCAAATGTTTATGAGAGTTTTGATTATTCCAAGTAATTATGTATTATGGGGGGTACAATTTAGAAAACTCGACATGTATGATTTATGATGTTTAAGTATGAGAAAATATTCGATTAAGTGCTTCAATATGTTTTTAATCGTTAAGAAAATCGAGTATATGTGATTTTGTGCTTAACTGGAATATTACTATGATCACCTGGTTATGAGCCGTTTCGCATGAATGGAATCTCACTGTGTGCTATATATGGAAAATATACTATGTTGAGTGATACGTGAGCTGTACACATGATTGAGTTATTTTAGGAAAGAATATCGTTGTGATCACCCGGATATGAATGACTGATAAATATGGACAAGATATTCTGGTTAAATGCTTACATGTGATTGATTTATTTGGGCAAGAATATCGATGTGATCAGTGATCATTGGGATATGAACGACTGCTATATATATAGAAAAGATATTCTGATTAAGTGCTTACTTGTGAGTGATTTATTTTAGGAAAGAATATCATGATATATCCGTTGAGTGCTATCTTATTTGACTTTTAAAATCAGTGAATCAATGATCATGCTTTCCTTGTGCGACTTAAGATTTATATTTTGGAAAGTGATTAATTGATTGGGCTTATATGTGATAAGATGCTGATTGAGTCTATTTATGGAATGTGCTGAAATCGGATGAGATCACCATAAATGAAAAGTATGCTTTGCATTATACTCAGTAAATCAAATCTTTCTCTGTGCCAATTGGCTATCATATTTTGGTAAAGAAATCAATTGATTGAGCTTACCATTGATAATATGCTGAGTGGAATTATATATGGAATATGCTGACAAACGGATGAGATTACAGTGGAATGAAAGTTAAACTTGGTATTTATGGTAAATGATCATGTTGGACCGTTGAGCTTAATTGGTTTATTCTTGGCACGATTCTTTGAGTTAATGCACGTGATTATTGAGCCTTCTCTTGCATATTCTGTGCTTAACCTTCCTTGTGAAGTGTAGAAGCGATTCTGAGGTCAATATAGAAGATAAACACTTCACTTTGAAGGGTACGAAGCGAACACAGAAGCAAACGAATCCCTACCCTATACCCTTGTCTTCGGACGTGTTGTGTCTTCGGACGTGTTGAACGCACAAAGGAGCACGGTTGGAGTCTTCTGCACGTGGAGGGACGAATTTGGTGGATTCGGTGGCCCTTCGGTAGCAAGCTGCATCAAGTCGGGGAATTGGTTTCCTGGGTAAACGACGTGGACCGAAACTTGGCATGCGGCAGCCTAGGTGGAGGTCTAGTTTCCAAAGTGCTTCGGTTGTGTAAGGGTCGATCATTTTGTAACCATAATCGGTAATACTCAGTGATTGATCGGAACTCTTGGGGAGATCACACCCCAAGGACAGGATTAAACCCCAGTTGGGGATATAATCTGCATAAAAATCCCGTCTCACTTTACTTTCTGCTATTCACTTTTCTGTGAGACAAATCCGGAACGCCTGCAAATAACTATGTAATATCGATGGAACGCTTTCTGAGAATAACGTGATATTTTGTGAAACAGAGTTAGGGAGATAACGTTGATACTCTTACTGCTATCTGAGAAATAACACACTCTATAAATATCTTTTAAAGAAAAGTATTTTTCAAAGAAGAACAAGCCAAAATTTTTATAGCCTAATTCACCCCCCCCCCCCCCCCCCCCCCCCTTTAGGCATATTTTACACTTCATTTAGAGTTTTTACACAGAGGGAATGGATTGATTACCACATAATCTTCCCCGTTGGAAAAAACATATCTCATGACTCATATAATCACTAGTTTCCAGTTAGAACTGCTTTTGAGTACGAAGAACTTAAGGAGCTTATATACATAACGCAACCTGAAGGATTTCAAGTGCAAGGTAAAGAGGACAATAAGTCTTCTATAGGACTTGAAACAATATCCAAGACAGTGGAACAAATGCTTTGACAGATTCATGCTGGATTATGGTTTCAATCGAAGTATATTTGATGCTGAGATTAGTATATGATTTATCTCATATTGTACATTGATGATTAGTTAACTTCTTGGCATTGCACTCAAGAAAGCATTAAATTCAACGGCTTGACATGAAAGATCTTGGGCTAGCAAGGAGAATTTAAGGGCTTGGAGATTGGTAAAAATCGAGCTAAAAGAGTCTTAACTCTATCTCGGAGCAAATATTTGGGTTATGTGTTGAAGGGTTTGAAATGCACGACGCCAAGAAGGTCTCCTCTCCTATTCGAGCACATTTTAAGTTGAGTAAAGGCACATAAGAAATGATATCTGAAGAGGTGGAATATGATTCTTATGCAAGTATTGTGGGACCGGCATTGTATGGCATGATCTGTACAAGACCCGATCTTTCTTATGCGGCTAGCCAAGAAATAGCATTGGTTACCGCTGAAATGGGTGAAGAAAGACATCAAAGGGACATAACATAAACTCGCATTGAAATTTAGAGCATCGAAATTGACAGCAAACAATGGTGAAATTTCATGTTTTGTGTATCGAGTTATGTTGGTTGCTTAGATTCAATGAAGTCTTTAATTGGGTATGTTTTTACCTAATGTGGTACTACAATGTTATGGAATGCAAGTCTTGAAAACATCATTTGATAAATTTCGTCAATATAGCTCTTTCTGAGCCCACGAATTATATGAGCACTCGATCGTTTGAGAAGAAAAACAGAGCGGGTGATTTTGTTGTAACTGGAAGTGCTAGAATCACGAAAATATCATGGTATCAGAGCGGGCGATACTAAAATTGTTCGCGAGGTTCGAGAAAATTTCCTCATCTGACTCAAAGTAAAAAATATACGGCGAGTTCGAAAAGAAGTGGAGTTCCTGTCCGAGTTGAAAAAAAGTGGTTCACATGTGAGGGGAAGTGTTAAACAGAGAACCTATATAACTCACATGTGTCCCGCATCGGTTAAATGAGGATAGTTTGAATAGTATATAGGTAGACGCTTGGGATCCTCTATTCCACCATTCTGTTCGACTAAATATTCCACTTTATCATAGCCATCACAATCTCTCTCCCACACCACATCCATCGTAACTCTTCTCCACCTCATATCATATCTTATATTCTCTCTCCTGCTTTCCAATCTTAGGTTCTCCGTTCCTAAATTATTTTTTTACTCTCATATCACACCTTTTTTTTATCTTTTCTCCTAAAACATCTTACATTTTTATTTTATATACATATCTATTTAGGATTTAGAGTTTTGAGATTTAGGGTTTAGTTCAGGGTTTCGGGTTTAGGTTCATGATTTTGGGTTTATGGTTCAGGATTCAGGAATTAGGGTTTAGGTTAAGGGTTTACTGTTTAGTGTTTAGAGTTTAGGGTTTATACAATTAGTTGACGCGCGAACAACTTTGTCTCTTTTATAGTGTTTTGTCTTTTGTTTTTGAAATATACTTTCTTTTTATTTTTATGAATTTACATGTTTTTTAGAATTACACCAATTTTATATCGAACTCGCATCATTAAATAATTTATTTTCTATTATTTTCTTGTCTAGTTAATTCCAAGAAAATATTATCGAACCCATTCTGTTATATTAAGGGTGAGGGGCTAGGATAAACTGTCATCTGTCAATTGAAATTGAAAAAATTAATTAATAAAATTATAAAAACTACTACCTTTAATTACTATATTTAGTTTATTACTGTTTTTAGTTAATTACTATTTTTATTTAATTACTATCCTACTTTAAATTTATAAAAAAAACATTTTTTTCCTTTTTACATATTTTTAACATACAATTAAATTTAACTTATGATTTCTATGGAATATTTCATAGTAAATAAATTTAATAAAAACTATTTACATAAATAGCACACGTATTTGAGTGTGCATATGTTACTAGTTACTATTGAGATAGGAAAGAGGTTACACTGTATTTTGTACGAGAGAGAAATTGTGTTGAGTAGAATATAAAAATCATATAATATTAGTTATTAATTGGTGGAATATTTAGTGGAATGGAAAGGTGGAATAGAGGATTCCAGCCGGTAAATAAATGAGTCACTTCACCTATCACAGATTAGTTTTAGGATGGAATCTCATCCCTTATATGGGCCAACTCTCCTCCTAAGGGGGCGTCCAATAAAGCTCAATAACGAAATTTAACAGCTTTGTCGAGCGCAGAGGCTGAATATGTGACTCTAGCAGAATTAGTAAGTAGGTTGTTGATATATATTGTGGCATTCAACAAGTTTAATCTTCTTTCAGAAAACGTCGTTATCACCAGAGAACCAAGGATGTCATTGCAATGATTGATACATGTTAAGAAGGTTAGCACAGAAAGAATTTAACCGATATGCTAACCAGGCACTACCAACCAAGAATTTGATATGTGCTTGGACTGGATTGGTTGTAATGAATGCTAACCAGGCACTACCAACCAAGAAGATCTTATAGAAAACAAGGAAATACAAATTAGCGATATGAGTAGAAGCTTGAAAGACAGCGAAGAAGAACGAGCAAATGTATTGTCTCAATACGAACTAATCACGAACAAACGTGTTCGTCTATACAAGAAAGGCAAGGAGCTAGAGGACATTAACACCAAGAGAGGTCAATCAGAACCAACCGTCTTTCTCAGCCAACCTAAAGACGTAGAATTCTATGATCCCCGCGAAGGATTAGGATTTGTGTCCACCACTAACCCTAAAACAGAAAAAATACTTTCTCTGTACAACATTAAACGTTTTGGGTTAAGCATTGAACGGCTAATGCCCTTCGTAGGATCAAGTGAGGTGACTGAATCTGACGAACAAAAACGGAGGAATAAAGAATGGGCTCAAATCGTGTGTGACTACACAGAACTCAATAATAGCTATAGAGAGATACCCCTCTCTGATGATTACATGTCACCATTCGGACCCGAAGTTCAGGAAGGATCTAACGAACAGGCTAAACTCATTTATTCATTTATCTATATTCCAGAGATCATACGCAAAATAGGTGACTTGACGGCCTCCCTAGAATTAGAAAGGAAAGCTCACGAAGAAGAGAAAACTATTTTGTTGAGCAAAATTTATACTCTTGAAAACTTTCCTAACGCTCGCAAACCTTCCACCTCTCGTCCTGTTCCAGAATCATCTACAGATAAATGCAAGGAAACTACAAGGAAAATTTCTCTATCTCACACTAACTTTGTATCACACCTACCTACAGACAAAGGCGTGAGATCTGAGGAAGCAAAGAAGGTTCGGTCTGGCTCAGCAAAGAAGACAACAGCCCCTGATAAGAAGAAGAGACCAGTCTCAAACCTATCCACTCATGTTTCGAAATCCTTTACATTTCCAAAAGTGACTCCATGTATTGTCGCATAACGTGTTTCGTTATTTCATGCCCAAAAATCAAAATTCTGTCATGTAAACAATGATATATCTTCCCATCCTCATGACAGTCATTTCAGCAAAAATGCTTCCACATCACATAGCACTCGTTCTAAGGGCATAACTCCCACGCCGTCCAATCATACTATCAAACCTAAAATAAAGAAACACACCACCTACAAGACCAAGCCAATCAAGAAATTAAGTCAAAAACAGATTTGGATTCCGAAATCCCAACTGCATCCTATAGGAAATCATCACGCTTGGATTCGCAAACCAGCTACCCAACAACCTAGCAAAGAATTAAATCTAGCAACGAACAAGAAAGCATCTACACCTGCTATTAAAAGGGGGCCCATCTATAAATGGGTGCCAAAACTTACTTGATTCATTTTGCAGGTCCGTCATGTGTGGTACTTAGATTCAGGTCGCTCCTCACACATGACTGGAAACAAAGAGCTGTTGAGCAACTTCTCTGAAGGATTTGTCGGGAAGGTCTACTTCGGAAACGGTCAATCTGCATCCATGCTAGGAACGGATGATCTCATCCATGACAGGCTAACTATCAAAGGAGTGTCCTACGTCGAAGGACTGAGTTACAATTTATTCAGCATAGGACGTTTCTGTGACAAAGGCTACAAGGTGAACTTCGAGACCAACACATGTAGTGTCACTGATAACAATGGAAGAGAGCTACGCACTGGCCACAGGAAGACGAATCTCCACTCCATTGACCTCAAGACTGTCCGACCGACATGCCTTATCTCTCGAGCATCCCTACATCAGAACGATCTTTGGCATCAGCGACTTTCCCATCTCAACTTCAAAGACCTTAACAAACTGCAATCAGAAAACAAAGGACTTCCCTCGTTCAGATATCACAAAGAGCATATTTGCTCGGCGTGTGAAATAAGAAAGATCAGGAAGGCATCTCACCGGACAAAACACATAGCCTCAACTTCCAAACCTCTCGAGCTCATTCATATGGATCTGTGTGGACTCCTGCACACTCAGACCATTAATGGGCGAAAATATGTATTGGTTATTGTGGATGATTTCTCCCGCTACACATGGACCAAATTTCTGAGAACCAAGGACGAAACACCAGGTCTAATCATTGAGTTTATCAAAACTGCTCAAAATCTCTACCAACTAAGTGTACAAATCACTGACAATGTGACAGAATTCAAGAACAGAAAACTCAGTAACTTCTATGCATCACTTGGAATCACCCAACAGTTCGCAGCAGCAAAAACACCTCAACAAAACGGGGTGGTTGAGCGCAAGAACAGAACCTTAGTTGAAGCAACTCGTACACTCCTCATTCACTCTGGACTTCCTCACTTTTTATGGGCCGAAGCAATGAATACAGCCTGCTTCACACATAATCGTGGGTCCCTTCACAAGAGGTTCAATAGGACTCCCTACGAGTTGATAAATCGCAGAGTGCCGGACGTATCTTTCCTGAGAGTCTTTGGATGCAAGTGCTACGTAGCAAACGATCGTGAAGATAGAGGGAAACTCGACCCAAAGGCATTTGAAGGAATACTAGTGGGATACTCGACAACATCAAAAGCCTATCGAGTATACCTCAAGGAGAAAAGATCTGTTATGGAAAGCATTAATGTAACGTTTGACGAAGTAGACCGAGTAGTTTCTGTACAAATCAGTCTAGAACCAGGACTTCTATGAGAGTTGACAAAGGATCAACCAAGCAGCTCCTCTGCGGGTGAAACATCTCTTCTCTAAACCGTCACCACCCACCGCTCCAACAAATTCTATGTTTTGTGCGTGAATGATGTACTGGATTACTTGTTATAGCTATAGCACTTTTAGAGTCACTAAAAATTGGTATACGATTTAACGTTACGCCAAAATCTCGCAGCTGGGTTCTCATCCACAAAATTTGTGAGCAGCAACTCGCAGCAGCGACATATTCTGCCTCTACTGTCGAAGTTGAGACACAATTTTGCTTTCGAGACGACCAGCTTACGAGTTTACCCCCGAGAAATTGAGCGGCTCCAGAAGTGCTCTTTCTGTCCAGCTTGCATCCCGCGTAATTAGCGTCAGTGTAACCCACGAGTTCGAAACTCGACTCCATCGGGTACCATAGACCTAGATTTGGTGTTCCCTTGAGGTATTTGAAAATTCTCTTGACAGCGAGCATATGAGACTCCTTTGGATCAGCTTGAAAGCGAGCACAGAGACACGTGGCGAACATGATGTCAGGCCGACTGGAGGTAAGATAGAGCAGGGATCCTATCATGCCTCGATAAATCGTCTGATTGACAGATTTTTCTGATGAATCTGCATCAAGTTTGCATGAGGTAGACATGGGAGTGATGGCAGCGTTTGAGTTGTCCAAATTGTACTTCTTGAGTATGTCGTGAATGTACTTGGATTGACTGATGAAGATTCCATCGTGAAGCTGCTTAACCTGAAGGCCTAAGAAAAAATTTGTTCGCCCATCATGCTCATTTCAAATTTCTGCTTCATTAGATCCCCAAAGTTCCTGCACATTCTTGAGTCCGTTGACCCGAATATGATGTCGTCGACGTAAATCTGCACTAACATAATGTCTAAGCCGTCCTTCTTGATAAAGAGAGTTGTATCAATCTTCCCTTTTGTGAAACCAGAGGAAAAGAGAAAATCCAAGAGGACCTCGTACCAGGCTCTGGGAGCTTGTTTAAGTCCATAGAGAGCTTTATCAAGTTTGTAGACGTGTTCTGGAAGTTGTTCGTTTACAAAACCTTCAGGCTGAGATACAAAAACTTCTTCTTTTAGTATTCCGTTAAGGAATGCAGTTTTGACATCCATCTGGTAGACTGTGAAGTTCTTGTGTGCAGCGAAAGCTAAGAAAATCCTGATGGCTTCAATTCTTGCGACTGGGGCATGTGTCTCATCATAGTCGATTCCTTCTTGTTGATTGTAACCTTTTGCCACCAGCCTTGCTTTATTCCTGATTACAACTCCTTGCTCGTCCTTTTTGTTCTTAAACACCCATTAAATTTGAATCTGACTTTCGATCGAAACTGAATTGAATTCCCCTTTCGTCGAACTTGTTTAAATTAAATCTGATTTTCGATCGAAACTGAATTTAATTTCACTTTTGCCGAAATTGCCTAAATTGAACATGACTTTCGATCGAAACCTCACTCTAAATTGAACTTATGATTTGAATTGCACGATGCACATTGTCGCCCGAAACTCAAAACCAATTAAAATTGAATCGAAATTTGAACTTTGATCGAAACTACTTTACACGATAACTTACTACACTTCGTTTCGCCGACTGCTTACTTCAATTTCACTTTCTTTCTATCGACGAAATTTAGTCATAATTTTTGCAAAATTTCTCTAAGTCCTAACATGCTTAACAACGTATTAAATAATTTTGCATAATCTCTAAGTCAAAATGGTCGATTTCCACTAATCCATTGCGCTTATCTCGTAGGTATACTAAAATGGTACGTTTAATCGATGAAGTTTTCGCTACGAAGGATTGGGCACAGAGGCCACCGAATAACTTCCAACTCGACTTTGCCAATACCTCGTGCCCAGATCCTATCATTATTAAAATCCTCGCAAACCACCCTCTAAAAACCGCCCTAAACATCACCGAGGTCGTCCCTGAAGTATATGTGCAACAATTCTGGTCCACCCTTCAAAAACCAACCAATAACCCAAAAATAACCACCCTTTCCGCAAAAATCGACAACACCATAGTTGTCCTTACTCCATCCACTCTCCGTTCCATACTAAACCTACCTCATTCACTCCTATATGATCCCCATCCCTCCAACGACGACCTAATCAGGGACTTTCTATTCATGGGCCACAAACCTAACGCCCAAAACACCATACACTTACCTGACTTCACTGCCAAAGACATCCCTGAACCTTGGAGGACTCTGTTTCTCATTGTCAACAAGTGCCTCTCGCCAAAGCACTCCGGGTCCGACAAGTGCAACCGGAACATCATGCTTATCTTCCATGGGACCGTCTTCAACAGAAATTATGATGTCGCCCAACTCATCTGGTCGGACATCCTCGATCAACTGCAAAGGCGAGGCCTTGGATCAACGAAGTCGGTGCTCCCTTACTTACGGTGGCTACATGTCATCATCCAACATTTCGTGGATCTTCATTCCGAAATCGAACGCCGACCGAGAGACGAGGGTTATCAATCTCCGAAGCTCATGAAAATCCAATCGACGAAGAATCGATCAGGAGGCCATGATCATCCCAGACCACTTACTTCGCCTCCTCGATCCGAATGAGCCGGAGCTACTCAAATATATGCGAGCCAACAACCTCGACGACGTCCCCGTGGCTCAACACAACCCAGTTGAACCTAACCCAGGGACAAGCCAACCCCCAGAGCCAAATGTAGGTCTTGGAAGCTCCTCATCCCCACAGCCAAAACAAAAGCGCAAATCCAAAGGGGATGACAGGGGAGGTCAACAGGAACGGCGTACAAAGCAAAAACACGACCGTATTCCTCAGCCAACTAGTCCACAAACAAGCTGGGCCGAACCCATAGGTACAGGGGATGACTTTGTCTTCCCCCGAGTAGAAGTCGCGACATCGGGTCCAATCGCGCAAACTACCCTCCCCAGTCACTCAATCATCTCCCAACAGATGATTGTTTCACATACTCACGAGGTGCCACGTCATTCATCACCACCTCGCTCGGAGGTGGTTGATGTAATAAGCAGTCCTCAACCTCAGACTGCACCTTCCTTGATCACAACGAGTCTAGTGCCCTCACCATCCATAATTTTTCCACTTTCTAGGACACTACCATTGGTTTCTGCACCTCTAGATCTTAGTGATCTAGACAGAACGCTCCATGATGTCTCCGTACTAGAGTCTAGTATGGAACGGAACGGAAGCCCCAACGTAGTGAACATCACTGCAGCTACGACCTTGGGCCATCAATCTGAGTCTGTCTCAGCATTGATGTCAACGAGGAGCCTAAGTGGCCTCGGTCTTTCAAGTCCTGTGCAAACGGGCGGCACATCAGTACCCTCTACTGATGTTGTGACGACGAAACGTCTTAGTGACTCCGTCCAGTTACTTTCCCCATTCGTGACGGAGGCCAGGCTGAACGATCGCCTCGCGGAGTTTGCGAAAGATCTCGAGGACACCATCATGACCCAAGTACATAGCGTCATTGGGACATCCTCACGGGATAAAGGCAAAGCCCCCGTCACCGAAGAAGCACCTCACAAGCCGCTCCCTCTACTGTCGACGACGGCGGGCCGTGGAATGCTCCTATCACGGAACTCATCGAAGTCCTGCGGGCTCGACTCCGCTCTGCGCTAAAGCTAACAGAGTATGAAGCGGAGATCCTCAGACGGCTTGAGCTTCCTTTCAACCCACCTAACCCCGGCGAGGCCCAGTCATCAAGAGCACCACGTGACGACCCTGACGGTGGGGATCGTCCCGAGGGGGAGAAGACACGAGAAACAGGGCCTCAGCGCAGCCACAACCTAGTACCACCAGAACAAAACCACCTACACCCACCCAAACCAGAAAATCTACCCGAACTACTAGCAAAACAACCCAACAGCCCTCAGATTCAACTATGAGCCTCACACCTCCTCCTCCCACAAGCCAAAGCCCTTCGATATATCCATCCTCTCCCATCCTATCCCTACAGACCAATGAACCAATCTCACAAATCGAAGAACTGTACAATCCACACGGTGCCGTGGAAAAGTACATTTTCAACGAGGATTGGATAACCAAACCAATGGATCCAGACATGGCTAGAGGCGTGATGGAAAATGCCAGATACGTCTTGATGAAGGCAAATGTTAGCCTGGCCCTAATCAATGACGACGAACTCGAGGAAGGTGAAGACTACGAAGCAGACATTCTAGAACTTCCCGAGCTACTTCGACACACCATCATCGATGAGGAATGTCCACCAATGAAGACGAAGGCAAAGACAAAAGAAGTGGTGGAACTGCCATGGGAGAACGTCAAAGTAACTGCCCCATATCAAGAAGAGATTCGAAGGAGAATCTGGAGGAAGGAGGATAGAATCAAGAAACTCGACGAGCTTGAACTAAGAGGACTGAGCCACCTCTCGAGACCTAAAGCGGTCCAGTATCTACTGTCGCTTCGTCGAATCTTGATGTTCAGAGGGGGCGACGTAGACACTCTGCGAAGGGAAGAGGCAAAGAAGCCCAGAATTAGGGAAATTCTGGGAGTTCGCAAAGTGAGGTTTGCTGATATGGATATGCCTATCTACATGGTACGTCGAGAAAATAAAGAATACATGGAATTGAATGAAGCCGACCTCGCCTACATCCGAGGTGAAGATGTTGAGCAAATAGCGAGGGACTATAGAACACTTGGAGCACTAAAGACGCCAGAACTTAAACTTGGGTACTACGCACTCAAAAGATTCATTCTACGGCAAGTCAAGTTCAATGCAACACACGATCTCCAAATGCCGGTGGAGAGTAACATGAAGAAGGTGAATCTGACGAAGCCTTCCTTCGAGGTTCCAGACCCAAGTTATGGTGAAGGGCACATTATAAATGAAGGCGAGGATCCATCAATCATCTACAGCAACTTCAAAGGAGAGAAAAGGCTTATGCAGAAGTCAGAGATTCACAAGTTCAGCGACGGAACCTTGCTGATCATTAGGAACAAACTCAGAAGAATACTCGAGCAGCTACAAGACGAAGAATACGAAGTTCAAGAGAAATACTCAAGGATGATCGAGACAATCTCTGAGAGGATATCATTGCGGAGAAGGTTGTGATCGTACGAGCACTTCTTAGGACTCAGGAAGTCTCCCTACCATGTGTAGAAACCCAAGAAGAAAACTCAAAGGACGCCAAAGCGGAAAGGATGCTAAGGGGGAGATTTTTAGGAATATTTTGTAGCATCCTTTATTTTATGTAAACTTGGGTTAGCATATCTAATTAGAAGGTTGTAGTAGTTTGTGGTGACTTATGATATTAAGTCATAGTTTTGTATTGGGCTTTAATATACCAAATAGTTGTGGTATATAAAGCCCCATTTACCCTAATTAGGGTTTTATCAAAAGAATTAAAGAGGTAAGCCACCTTGTACTTTTCTTTAAAAAACACACACTAACACGCACTCAAGGTGTTCTTCATGTTTTCACATCCAAGCCTTTCTTTTGATCCTTGTTTGGTAATAATAGGACCAACAGTTACGCGTCTCTTCACTATGAGCGACGCCATGGTCTCATCTCCCTCAAATCGACCGATTTTCCTTTCGTCCTTGAACTGCCCTAACTCCCCTCCCTCTTCTTTTTTCGCATCGTTTCTTGACGCGATAGAAGCCCTGAATGACTTCCCTAACTTGGACATTTTTTGCCCCCATAAAATTGTAGGGTACCAGAGCGAGAAAGCCTATCTTCGCGCTTTAACTCTCTGGACTTCGCAGATGGAGGCCTTCTGAGAGGGGGTAAAACTTCCCTGGCACGAGGTGAACGTGTCGACCCTTCGAGATAATCACATCCCGATCATCGTAGACCAGGCTGGCCTTACACCCGCTTTGAGGTTCGGATCCCCGCTCCTCGGGATGTGGCCAGCGGGCCTCCCGAGGGTTTTCATACTTTTTTTCTTGACCAGATTGACATGGGACTTCGTCTACCCCTTGCTCCTTTCATAGCCGAACTCTGCGACCACTACCAGATTTCGCCGAGTCAGCTGACTCCTAATTCTTACAGCCTCTTGCTTTCTTTGGCCATCCTTATCGAGTATTTTCGAATTTGCTTTTCTCTTTCTCTCCTTCTCTCCTTTTTGAAAATAAACCAGAAAGAACGTGGCAAGTTCTTTTTTCCTCGACCGCTCCCGAGGAGTTTCTTCTGGGTAACCCCTCCTCCCACAAGGAATGGATGAGGAAGTTTTTCTTTGTCCGATCTCCCGAGGGGAGTCCTGAGAACGACACCACCGACGATTGGCCTGAAGCTATAATCGTATCTGCCCCTCTCACTCCTGTCCCCGAGTCAGAGGTTGAAAGGTTTAAGAGGCCCTCGGGGGTGGACGCTTCAGTGCCCCCGAGCTCGTCAAAGATGACATGCTTTGTCATTTTGGTTTTTGTTCGAAGGGGCTGGTAGTGGATGACCTAGGTATATTTCTTTAGCTTCTCTCTAGCCTTTCCCGATTTTATCTCTAAACCGATCCTCTTTCTTTTCACTTCAGATTCACGTATGGACCACGCTGATCTACTCAAAATCCAAGAACAGATGAAGAAGGCCGGTTCTTCCCAGGCTCCTCCTCCTGCCTCAGTTACTCGAACTCTCAACAAAGGCAAGGGGAAAGCCCCTGCCAGCTCGTCGGGCTCTCCGAACACGGCCCCGAAGAGGAAAGCGCCCGCTGCCTCGGGCAGTGCCTCTTCGAAGATTGCCAAATCCGGGGCCAGGGTGCACATCAGTCCATCCAACCGGACCTTTAAAGCTTGGACGATCGTTCTACTAGTCACTTCCACTTGGCCATTACTCTGCGGATAAGCCACGGATGTGAATATTTGCTCGATCCCATACCCTTCACACCAATCCTTTAGCTTACACCCACTGAATTGCCTCCCGTTGTCACTTATCAGCCTTCTCAGGACACTGAACCTACACGAGATATTTTTCCACAGGAAGGCGATGACCGCGGCTTCGGTGATTCGCGGTCATAGCCTCAGCTTCCACCCACTTGGAGAAGTAATCAATCGCAACCAGGAGAAACTTCTTTTGAGAAGCGTTGCCTTCGAATGGCCCGTCTATGTCCAACCCCATTGATCAAACGGGCAGTTCGACACGACCGCCTTCATCATTTCCGCAGGCGCCCTTTGCAGGTTCACGTGTTTTTGGCATCTGAGGCACCTTCGTACTACCTTAATCGAGTCCATTCTCATCGTGGGCCAAAAAAACCCGCCAGCATTGCCTTCCGTGCTAAGGCTCATCCTCCTATGTGACTCCCACAGCTTTCCTCGTGTATGTCCACCAAGACTTCTTCTGCCTCTTCTTTCGATAAACACCTCAGTAAAGGACCTGAGTAGGATCTCTTGAATAAAATTCCATCGATGATCGTGAAGCGGCTGGCTCTCTTCAGCGTTACTCGGGCCTGAACCTTGTCCTCGGGCAGGCTCTGTTCCTCCAAGTATCGGTAGATGTCATACCGCCAGTCCTCGGGCTCTACACTACCCCTTTGTTCTATTTGGTGAATTTGGGGGGCTCTTTCGATCTTGACTCCTTCCTCCTGGGGATTCAAGGCGCTTGCCCATTTAGCGATTCGATCGGCCTTCTCGTTCTCTTTCCTATTAATAAGCTCCAGCTTGAACTCCTTGAATTTTTCCTTCATCTTCTCGAACACTTTCACATACTCCATCAGTTTGTCTTCTTTGACGGCGAAAGTTCCTTCGGTCTGCTGAACTACCAGCTGTGAATCAGAATAAAGGTTACACGAGTTACACCCATCCTGATGGCGGTCCTCATCCCGAGTAGTAGGGCTTCATATTCGGCTTCGTTGCTGGATGTTCGGAAGTCCAACTTTATTCCTAAGCTGGTTTCCTCGCCCCATGGTGAGATGATCACCAGCCCGACTCCATTTCCGAATCGGCAAGAAGATCCATCCACGTATATCTTCCACATCTCGACTTGACCCTTCCTCCGCCATCTCGACGATGAAGTTAGCCAAGGCTTGTGCTTTAATAGCGGTTCGGGGTCGAAACCAGATATCATATTCTCCCAGTCCGTTACCCATTTTATCGATTTGCCGGAGAGCACCACGAAAGGAAGTAGGGCCTTAACCTCCTGGCCGTGATCACTAGGGCTAGCAACAACTTCTCTTGGAGGTGTATCGAACTTCTGCACCTTTCAAGAGGTGGCTAACAAAGTAAACTGGTTTCTGCGCCTTTTCCTCTTCTCGGACCATAACTGAGCTGACAGCTCGGGGAGCGGTCGAAAGATATACAGTGAGTTCCTCCCCGGGCTTGGACTTATTCAGCACCGGCAGCTCTTTCAAATACTCCTTCAATTCCTGAAAAGCTGTTTCGCACTCGGGCGTCCACTCGAAGTCCTTCACCTTCCTCAGCACCTTGAAGAAAGGCATGCTTCGTTCAGCAGATCGTGAGATAAATCTGGACAGGGCCGTGATCCTTCCCGTCAACCTCTGAACTTCGTTAAGATTCTTAGGGGAAACCATGTCAGAGATGGCTTTCACTTTGTCGGGGTTGGCCTCTATGCCGGATCGGGTAACCATATATCCTAGGAATTTCCCCGAGCTTACCCCGAACGTGCATTTGGCGGGGTTTAGCTTCAGGCCGTACCTTCGTGCTGTGGAGAAAGTCTCACGAAGGTCTCCCGAGAAGTTGTTCTCTGTCTTAGACTTGATCAAAATATCGTCTACGTACACTTCTACATTCCTTCCGATCTGGGCTTCAAAAACCCGATCCATCAATCTCTGGTAAGTGGCGCCGGCGTTCTTCAATCCAAATGGCATGACTACGTAACAAAAAGTTCCCTCGTACGTGATGAAGCTGACTTTGGATTGATCCTCCTCAGCTAGCCCGATCTGATGATAACCTTGAAAGGCGTCTAAAAAGCAGAGGAGCTCATGCCTAGCCGTGGAATCCACCAGCTGATCTATCCTTGGCAGAGGGTACCAATCCTTCGGGCATGCCTTGTTTAAATCCCTAAAGTCGACGTACATTCGCCACTTCCCCGCAGACTTGGGGACCAGCACTACATTGGAAAGCCAGGTCGGGAACTGGACCTCCCCAATATACCCTGCTTTCAGAAGCTCCCCGACTTGTTCCTTGACTATCGCGTCTTTCTGTGCCCCAAGGTGTCTCTTCTTCTGGAAGACTGGCCTGGCCGTAGGAGAAATATTTAGCCGATGCTCCATTATGTCCCGAGGTACCACCGTCACTTCGTTCGCCGACCAAGCGAACACGTCCTCATTCTTCTTCAGCTGTTTGATAAGATCTGCTTTTAGCTCAGGAGGTAGGTCCCGCGCAATTTTGATTGTTCTCGAGGGGGGTCTAACCACGACTTCTTCTATTTCACCCTCGGTTCCTACCTCCTGAATGGCGTGTATGGCGTAGAAGGCTCCACAACTTCGGGGATTGCCATCTCGTCAATTTTTCAGCGACTTCAGTTCAATCCTTACCTCCTCCACATAGCACTTCCGCGCCATTTTGCGATTCATGAGTACCTCTCCTACCCGGTCACCGTGAAGGAGCTCAGCGCTGGTCGTCCCAGTATGACGTTGTAAGACGAGGGCATGTCCACCACCAAGAAGGGAGTGATCCGGGTCTTTTTTAGTTCACCCGACCCTAGCGTCAAAGGCAGCTAAATCAGCTCCACTGCCTCGATGGCGTGTCCCGTGCACCCGAACAGCACCGTTTCCACAAGGTCCATTCGATATTCTCCCAGCTCCATCTGGTCCATAGTTTCCTTAAAAATGATGTTCATCGAGCTCCCATTGTCGACGAACACCCTTCCCACATCATGGTTGGCTATTTCGGCACGAACCACCAAAGCGTCCTCGTGCGAATCAGCTCCTTCATCAAAATCCTCGGGCCCGAATGAGATGACAAGTCCCGATCGTCTCTGTACTGATGTCACTCCTAGACTTTCCAACTTTCTCACTTCTGCCTTCCAAGCTCTGTTCGAGTCACCAATCGTAGGTCCCCCCGATATCATATTGATTCTGCGCGGTGGGACGTGTGTTTCTGTCGGGGCCCTGGTATGTTATTGGGTTCGTCGATCATTTACCCGTTCTTGGACGGGCCTGGGCTCCCTTCGGCGCTCAGCCCGCCTCTGTTCAGGGGATCTTTGGCGTATCCCTGAGGGTTTCTCATCCGCATATGTTTGATTTCTTCCCGATCTCTGCTCATATTCTCTTCTATACTTCCGTGGGGTGCTTTCCCCTTCTTCCATCACTAACTCTGCTCGGGCTTCTGGGTTGACCTCTATAAGCCTCTCTAGCTCGTCGTTTAGATGAAAACAGGCCTCAGTTGTATGACCGTATTCCCGGTGGAACTCAAAGTATGACTTCGACACGGGGTTTCTTGGCCCATTCCTGCTCCCTGCCGGATTTCGAATGGGGTAGCGTCCCTCACATATCTCCAGTGCTCGGGCCTTGTTGACCCTCCATCGGGTGATGCTAGGCTTGAAGCTCTTTCGAACCTCTCTTCGGGGACTTTCTTCCTTCGGGTCAGCAGCGCGGTTCAGCTCGCGGGCTACGTCTAACCGTCCCTATGGCTCGCTTCTTGTCACCCTTCTTAAAATTGTGTGCTTCTTCTACCCTCACGTACGTCTCCACTCGGATTATTAGTTCCTCGACAATGGTCGGGTACTTTTTTCTAACGATCGGTATAGGTCGCCTTCCTTTATCCCGTTATGGAATGCCCCAATTAATAAGTCGGAAGTAGCGGTAGGGACTTCCATCATGGTTTTGTTGAAGCGTTTGAGGTAATCTCGCAGGCTCTCCTGGTCTCCCTGCTTCATGTTCAGTAGGTTTACCACCGAGAAGGGTCTTCTGCGGCTACTGGAGAACTGCCTTAAGAAGGCCCTAGTGAAGTCCGCGAAGATGTGAATTTTGCCTGTTGGCAGCATGGGGAACCACTACTAGGCTCCCTTGGTGAGGGTCGTGGCAAACACTCGGCACTTGATCGCATCTCCTAACTGATAGAGCGCGGCCAAATGATCTTCGGGAGGTCCCGAACCGTCATATCGGTTCATGTCGGGGAAGCAGAAGTTGTTCAGCAGAGGGCCGCGAAGGACTTCCTCTGAAAAGAGGGAACCCCGCTGGACGGGCAAGAGTACTTACGGATTGGCCAGCTCCTTCAGCCTCTGGATTTCGTCGTTCATTCGTTCCCATTCTAGGATCTGCATTCTTCTACAATCCTTTTCTTCTCGACTCGTAAAGTGTTGATTTATGCCCTCAGCGTCCTTTCTTCCGTTTCTTTCTCCCGTTCCTTGGCCCGCTCATTTTCGGCTTCTTTGCGTAACCGTTTTGCCTCCTCTTCTTTCGTTTCTTGCCGTTCCGGCGACTCGACGCGAGTTCTTCGCGGTCATTCCACCCTCAGCATTTCCACCTCTGCTCTCAACTTTCCGAGCTCAATCTGTTCAGCGTTGCGCGTCTCCTCACGTTCCGCTTTCGTTCAGTCAGTCACTAACATTCCATCGGCGGTGGTTGGGTGTCGTTTGTGGTATCCACCATGTTGTTTCTGATATATCGTCCCACAGACGGCGCCAATTGATGTGGACCGCGTAAAATGACTTTTTGAAACTACGGTTAATGTGGTTGTTTTTGCTGCTTCGTCCCTCCAGCGCGGATTCCTCGACCTCTCGATCACCGTCGTCCAGCCTAACACACTTACAAGCTCAAAAACACGTCAGAAGTGGGTCGGGTTGGTGCCGGCGTAGTCCGTCCGATGCTTAAGTCAGAAAATGGATGAAAGTAGGTATCTAGGCTCAGAGATTGGTTTTAGTTACTTGAGAAAAACGTACCTCTGGAATGAATTAACCGTAGCTATTTATACTAACCTCGTCTGTTCTTGCCTTAGCCCGATCTTTCACCCAGGTCCGCATTTCTCGCCGGCCTCGTGTAGGGAACGTGGTCTTCCCCACGAGCCCACGTTCCCATCTCTTCTCTTTCCCCCTCCTTTTCATGGCGACTCCTTTACCTTTCGAAACTGCCTCAATCGGGCTCTCGTCCTTCCTCGCGGAGTTTTCACCCTACTCGGCTTCATCTCCCCAGCTTCTCGGCTCCTGGCTGGCTCGCCTTCGAGTCGTCGGCTCTTAGGCGATCCACAACCTCTCAGGCACTCCAGCCTCCTCGGACATCCCGAACGACCCTGAGCTGTTTACCCCCATCCCGTGGTATCCGTTCGGGCGTTTCGGCCTCCTCGAGGTTTGACCCTCTCGGCCAAGTCTCCTCTTCCCAGTCTCCCTAGGTGAACGTTATACGGCCACCTGATCGGAAAATCCTTCTTGGCACTTTTCGTGCCTTACTCATATCCCTAGGGTTGCCCGTCGGGAACATCCCTCTCGCGCGCCCTGTTTCCTTCGCACCCTATTGCTCGCGGGCGGTTTAGCAGTTGACGTTATTTTACCGTTAGCTACAAATCCCGGGGTAACATAGACCATTTCAGGATTGTTTTAAGCTATTTGTAAGGATTAAAGCTTAGAACTCGATTTACACGAGTGATTCAAAGTATTAAGCTGTGGGACAAAAGAATTTCGAGTCACTTGCAGTTATGTTCCACTTCATTGAAGAGCGGTAAAGGAAGTTGCAAGCATTACGATTCCATAATCTGTAAGGAGAATCACTTCATTTAGTAGTGTTGGGAAATGGCTACCTCTCGAACAAGGTTTCAATGTTCTTTTAGTGTATGTAAGTAATTAAGATCGAATTGAGCAATTGGAAGCTCAATCGAAGCTCATTTCTGCAATTAAACTCACACACACAAAAACAGGATTTACGTGGTTTGGCCCTAACTTTGGCCTACGTCCACGGATTAACTGAGCTCCCATTCGTATTAATCACAACACGAAGTTTGTACACCGCCGTGCCCTCTACAACTTTCGTGTTTAACGCACACCGTGATTCTCACTCTATACGAAACTATAGACGCTCTCAAAGATGCTAGCTCGAACTAAGAACATTGTTATTTATAAGCGGAAGATAATTTCTTATGCATGTTGCGCGATCAATCTGCATGTTACGACTTCATAAGTGAAACCCGCGTTCGACTTGGGCCATTCGATTTTGATCTGTTGGTCACGATTAAATTATCCGCATCAATCCGTTTCATCTAATCCCAGCCGTCGTTTAACTTCGCGCGTCATCCATCGGCCCAGATTCAATCTCCAGCCTTTGAATGTCATCCCTCCGATCCGCGTCAACTCGATCCAACGGCAACTGTAGCTCGCGATCATCTCTTCAGCTTTTCTTCATTCTTTTCAGCTCAGCTCGACCGGCTGTCTTCTTCGGCCGTTCCCGGCGGCTCCGGCGAGTTGCTGGCTCGCCATTCCCGACAATCTCCACCTCGAGACTGGAACCTCGCGAAACCAACTCCCGGAATTCTCATAGCAGCCCAAACTCGCCCGAACTTCACCAAAAAATCAGCCAACTCTGTTATGAGAATCACACTTTGCAAGCTTCGAAACCCCTTCAAAGCTCCACGTCGATCAATACGTCCTTGCTTGGTTGATCAACCAGCTCCCATAGGAGTTGCGAGCCTCAAGAGTGAACTTGCCAACGCCAAGTAGTATTGAAATTTCTCACTTGGAATCAACTCGAACACATGAACTCATTTCTTTCATTCGGCTTGAAGATCCCTCCATCATAGCCTCTTGAGCCACCTCACAGACTCTTCTCTGGCTAGAAATTACTTTCTTCTTGCCCTTCCTCGCATCCAAAGCAGTACCTACATGAAAATCTGGAAAACAGACATCATCAGTTTCAGACCAAACTGATCTGCCAGCCCGACTTTCCATCGATTTTACATCATTTTCTTCCTCGATGCTTGAGCTGTTCTCCACCTCAGAGCCATCCTTGCCATGTGGTCTTGAGCTGCCTTCATGTCTTGGCTCAAACAACTCCATCTCGGGCTCGGAAAGATCATGACAAGAGGCCATCTCGACCAGTTTTTCTTCAGTAGCAGGTTTTAAAATTTCTGGTTCAAGCTTCTGACGGCCTGTTTCTACCTCTTCCCGAGTCTTCTGTGGCTCCGCTTGCACACCATTCGAACCACCACATTTCCTAGTTTCATGAAGTGCATTTGCCTCCACAAAACAGCCCTTGAGCACGTAGATACACTGCCTTCTTCGGCCTGACAGAATCAACCTACCTTGCCTTTTTACCAGAGTTTTCCCACTTGCTATTTGGGTGTTAAATCCTCTCATATCCAAAGCACCAATGGATATAAGATTCCTCTTAAGTTCAGGGGCATACCTGACATCTTTGAGGATGCTAAACACCCCACTTGCAAGCCTCATTCGAACGGAACCATAACCACTAACCTCGAAGTTTTTCCATCACCTACCTTCACTGTTTTTCCCTTCAATTCCTTGAAGTCATGCAACCACTCCTTCTTGTAGGTTATATGGAAGCTAGACCCTGAGTCTAGCATCCATTCTTCCCTTCTCTCCTCCTCAGAAATGGCTAGAACCTATGCATATTCAAAACCATCATCATAATGGTTTGAGTTAGAACTTCCCTGTTTTTGCAACTTTGGGCAATTCCTCTTGAAGTGGCCCACTTCATTGCAATGAAAATACCTCTTAGGCTCAGCGACCTCCTTCCCCTTGCCCTTTTTCCACCTCGAGTTGGACTTATGCTGCACATTAAGCATCTTGGCCGAATTTGGTTCCACTTTTGGAGCAATCCTAGTGTTGAGCCATTTTGTGCTTAGAGTTGCCATTACATCCTCCATGTTAAGCTTCTCTGTTACTTAAAGAAGAGCCTCCTTGACGTAGTCATGGCTTTTGCGCAGGGAGCACAAAAGCAACAAAGCTTTATCCTCATCTTTGATTTCTTCTCCAACGTTTTGCAAATCCAACATCATCTTCTAAAACTGATTAATTTGATCTTCAATGGCAGCTTCCTTCCCCATTTGGAATCTATAAAGAGCTTGCTTGAGGTAGAGCCTTCTTGCTAGGGACTTTGTCATATAAAAAGCATCAAATTTCTTCCATAGCTTCTCCACTGAGGTCTCACTTGCCGCATTCCGAAGAACACTATCTGAGAGGCAGAGAATAATGGCTGAGAATGCCTTTTCCTTGATCTTCTTCTTCACAGCCGCGGCTAAGGTTGCGAGCTCCAATTCTGCATCCGGTTTCAAGGCTTCCTCCAAACCTTTCTCCACGAGCACGACCTATATTTTGAGCTTCCACAGCCCAAAATCATTAGCTCCATCGAACACCTCTATTTCGAGCTTGGTCATGGTAGACACTTTTCGAGGATTCGAGCTCTCGTCCACACTCACCGCACCACTTGTTGGGAAATGACTACCTCTCGAACGAGGTTTCAATGTTCTTTTAGTGTAAGCAAGTAATTCAGATCAAATTGAGCAATTGGAAGCTCAATCGAAGCTCAATTCTGCAATTAAACTCACACACACAAAAAACAGCATTTATGTGGTTCGGCCATAACTTTGGCCTACGTCCACGGATCAACCGAGCTCCCTTTCCTATTAATCACAACACGAAGTTTGTACACCGTCGTGCCCTCTACAACTTTCGTGTTTGACGCACACCGTGATTCTGACTCTATACGAAACTACAGACGCTCTCAAAGATGCTAGCTCGAACTAAGAACATTGTTATTTATAAGCGGAAGATCATGTTGAGATGGTTTCTCGACTAACTCCCAAGTGTTGTTCCTTTCGATGACATCTATTTCTTCTTGCATCGCTTTCCTCCATGCTTCTTCTTTCATTGCTTCATCTAAATTTTCAGGTTCAACCCTGCAAAAATTGCACCTTGCATAAACATCATTCAAGCTTCTCATCTTTGTTGGAGGAGAACTGGATGATAATCCGGACGAACTTGAACTTGAGCTCGAACTTGAACTAGAGTTAGATTCGTGATTGCTTGTATTTTCTTCATCCGTGTTCGCTGAAAATTCTCCCACTTCATCAGAAAAGTATCTATTTCTATCAACTTCACTGGTCTCCCAATTCCAAGTCGCACCCTCATCAAGTATAACTTCCCTACTACTCATGATGCCTTTTGTTTTCAAATTATAGAGTCGGTAACCCTTGGACGTGCTGCTATTTCCAATGAAGATGCACATCACACTTGTTTCATCTAGTTTGTTCCTCTTCTCCTTCGGTATTTGAGCATAACAAACCAATCCGAAAACTTTTAAGTGATTCACCGATGGTTTCCGGTTATTCCAAGCTTCAAAAGGCGTTTTATCCATCACGGCTTTTGTTGGACTTCGATTAAGCAAATAAACGACGGTATAAACTGCGTCGGTCCAAAAAGTCTTTGGCAATCCTTTGGCGTGCAACATAGATTTGATCATTTCCATCACCGTTTGATTTTTCCTCTCGGACACTCCATTTTGTTGGGGTGTGTAAGCGATCGTGAGTTGTCTTCCAATACCTTCTTCTTCACAAAACTTGTTGAACTCGTTGGAATTATATTCCTTCCCATTGTCACTTCGAAGAACTTTGATCGAGTACCCACTTTGCTTTTCAACAAGATTGTTGAACTTCCGGGAGATGCCAAATACTTCGGATTTTTGCTTCCTGAAGTAAACCAATGTCATGCGAGTAAGATCATCAATGAAGAGAATGAGTACTTATTATTTCCATGAGAAATTGTAGACATAGGTCCACACATATCCGTATGCACGAGTTCAAGAGGCTTCGATGCTCTCCAAGCACCCCTTTTTGGAAAAGATTGGCGATGAAAGCTGAAATTGTCGATGACTCGTGGCTATGGCATTGGAGGCTTGGTCACCTGAATTTTTAGAGTCTTAAAATACTACACAACAAAAATATGGTATATGGTCTTTCGAAAATTGAAGAAACGCAGCAGATTTGTGAAGGCTGCTGATCGACACGTGTTGTGTGAATATAATGTGCAAGTGTGACAAGTAATAATTAAAACGAATACCTAATTACTATCACCGACGTACGATAGGCAGTGGACCTATCGTTTGTAGTGTAGTAAAGTGAGTAGACGAGTATCGAACACAAGGAATAAATCAAGTACTAGTAGTGACCTATCGACTCGATATTTAGCCTAAGTAAAATACGCAGATGGTGTTACGAACTATCCTAAAAGATGACTCCTAAATCAACGAGGGACTAAAAGAATGCGCCTAAAACTGGTAAAATATTTTCTGATAATAGAGATGTGCTCGGAATTCGAATCCCGCTAGGTACTATCGGTTAAGACAATGAATTCTCGCTCCTACGTGATTCTGACTAGATCGCAGTAATTTCCTACCCGCTCGCAAGTTTGCTGTCGCCCTAAACGCTCGCGGGGATCTAAGGTTCAGTAATTACTAAAGGCGAGGATCGAGTATTTGCTTTCGCCCTATACTCGAATCCTATCTTCTACGAATGGCCTAATCGTTGTTTACCTGTCGCCCTAAACGATTTTCCACACGATCACTTTAACACATAGACATATTAAAGCGATGAAATAGTTTCATAGACAGATAAAAAAGTCATAAACACGAGTCACGATTAAACATATGTCTTAACTACGAAATATCCTAGCGTTCATCTAATCCCAAACATATAGGGGATTTAGCTACGCATAATTGACGGGAAAACAACGAAAGAAATAAGAAATGAAGAAGAAGAATTCATGATCTCGAATACTGATGATCTGGGCTGGTGGCACGGATGAATCTTCGTTCTGCGTTCAATTTGGCGTGATTGCGTCGTTGATTCGTCTCTCGCGCTTCTCCAATGGAATTATGCGTTTCTGGCGTCTGTAATTCGTCTTATGAATTAGGGTTGATATCTGGTGAGAATCCCCTTTTTCTGAATCGAATTTGGGCTTTTATGGGAATTTTCGTAACGGTCACGGCCTGGGACATGGGCCGTGACCATCGCCGACTCAAATCGCTCTGCTCGCTGCCAAGAGTCACGGTCACTTGCATGGGACGTCACGGCCGTGACAAACTGAGCTTTGACTCTCTGCCAAGTGTCACGGCCAAGTGCAATGGGCGTCACGGCCGTGGCAGTCTTCGATCCAACTCTCTGCCAAGAGTCACGGCCAAGTGCACAACTCGTCACGGCCGTGACCTTCTCTTTGATTGGCCTCTGGCCATTGTCACGGCCGCGTGCACTAGGTGTCACGGCCATGACCTTCTTTAGTTTTCATTGGCTTTGCCGTTTTGCCTCGTTTTCGCTCCTTTTCGTCGCCCTAAAGTCTTATAATACCAAAATAAGTAGAAATGGGATTAATAAGTTCATAAAATGACTACGAAAACTCTATTATGAGCCAATTAATTACTACGATAAACGTACTATGATACGTTTATCAAACCTCCCCACACTTAAGCATTTGCTTGTCCTCGAGTAAATTTGAAGTCAGAGAAGGCACAAATCAAGATAACAGCACGATTGTTCGCAATTTATCATCAAAGCTCGAAAGCACAAAACGGAATCAAGCAAACAATCATGGACAGTACACTAATGATCGGCACCTATTAACCTGAACATCTTTAGCACTGCTAATCGAGACTCATACCTCACAAGGATTCACTCAATTCACTCAAGCGTATAGGCTAGTATATAGTGAATCGCTCAATTCGTGCGCTAGTCCGATCCCTACCATAAGCTTGCAGGCTAATCGCATATCTACTACTTAAAGTGGCAAGCATAAATCTGAGGGTCTTTTCGGGTCGAAACGGGTCAAATAATAATGAAGTGACAAACATGTATAATGAACACGTAATCTTAGAGCTAAGACACGTAAGCGAGAAATATCAAAGAACATAGCATGGTTAAACTGACAGTCACATGCTCCAACATAAGACTCAACGTTCTCGCTCTGAAATCCTAGACTTTTCTGGCCGACCCTCTCGACTCAGTTCCTTTTCATTTTCTGCCCTTTCGCCTTAGTTACGCCTTATTTTTGTGCATTGCCCTTATTCCCTAAACATCAAGGTTTGGCTTTTGTCGCAAAGAATACACCGTCACAGCGAATGCCGTGTACCTAGGGATACTTACTACCAAAACCTATATATTGCAAAAGGCTTATGGGCAGGCTTATACAAGGGATCGGGTCATTTCAGAAAACAGTCAAGTAAGGGACGAGTCATTTCACGAATAGCAGAGAAGAACACCAAATCATACACTGAAACAGTAACTCTCAAGTTCGACTTCTGCTCTATTCTAATCAACTCAGGTTCATATAATCTCTGGAAGCTTATTCGGGTCAATGGCTTCTATAATTTATGAGGTAAGAAAACGAATAGGCTCAGGCTCGAAGTGGCTAACTAAGGGGTTAGTCATGGTAGGGGAATTTGGTCATGGACTTAATTCCTAATGTCCTCATCATTTTCATACTAACGCACCCAAAACAAATTTCAACACGCATCAGATAGGCAAGTTCTAGAGAGATACAGACTAGGCACGTCACACAACCAAAAAAATGAGCATAGGCTCGTCAGGCTCAAACTCTCACAACGTAAATGGGTTATGTGTACGAATCTCTCAAAGCAGCGCTATATCTATTCAAGCATACACGATTCAATCAATCATGCATATTCTAATTGCCCACAAAATTTCATATCATGCAAACCAGCTCGAGATAAACGCAAACAATCATGCCTGAATTCAATAATTCATGCCCTTCTAACGATATTTATATTTCACGGACACGTCATGAAAAAAAAAATTCACGTAAATTCTCAACCTAAATTCCCCTCCCCACACTTAAGTTCGACGTTGTCCTCAACGTAAAAAGAATTAAAGGGAAGGGAAAAAAAAGTTAAAAAGGACGGGACTCCCTTGACGAATAGATGACGTGGTCGTAAAGTAGTTGTGATCGAGCGCGTGAAGGGCGTGTCGTAAGTCGTTGTGCGTATCGTGGCCTCGCTAAAGAGAAAATAGACGTAAAAAGAGAGTAGTCATAGATTAACTATAAACATAGTTATAAGCATCAACGTTAGAAACAAAATAGAAATAGACACACGCGACTACTCAAGAAAACGAAATGTCTAAAGAAAAGAAAAGGAAAAAGTCACTAAGGTGGTGGTGGCGGAGGCGAGGGTGGCCTCGGGCGAAGGAAAGGCATCGACTGTTGTGAAAACTTGAGCGCAGTGTCCATGGCTTGTAGGGCCTGGTTGTAGCGCTCTAGCTCTTCTTGGTACTGGCGGTGTCTTTCCTCGTTCTGGCGCTCGTATTCTTCCTGTCGGCGCCGAGTCTCTTCGTTATACCGCCGGGCTTCTTCTTCCCGTTGCAGCGTGTCGGCGTTCATGCGCATCATGTCCTGGCGCAATGCTTCGAGGTCCGCTGTCGATGCGTATGGGGCGACGCCGGACGACTCGCCGAGATGGTAGCCGAATGAATATGAAGATCCGGCGGTCGTGTCTGTCTCAACCGGGTAAGGGCCCTCGATGTAGAGCTGGTCGGCGGAGACGGCGACGTGGTCCGTCTGGCCACGATACATTTCGTGCCAGATGTACACCTTGCTCGTGCGAGTCTAGGTGGGCGCCTTCACGAGCATCTTCATCTTTGTCAGCATTTCCTCGTTCAAAGGGTTGTGCCCACCGACTGTCTCCATCTCTGGTGCGTTTTGTGGCCACAGGCGTAGTCCCTTGACGACCTTGGTGATGAGTGCTCCTACGGCGATCTTGCCATGGCTTCTTGCTTCCACCTGAGCACTGAAGGCGTGGGCCACCGTCATCCCCAAATGGACCTGTTCGCCTCGCTGCAGCATAGTCAGGTCAAAAAGATCACGGAGGGTGATCGCTCCGTGCGACTCGCCCCTCGGTGTGAGCGAGGTCGTGAGGAGGCGGTGGGTGTAGCGGAGTCCTGGGCTCCTCAGCGCAGACGCCTTCGAAGTCTTTGGGCTGAATTCTGGCTCGCCTGGTCGAGCGATGTCAGCCCAGCAACCCTGTCGACCTCCCGGTTGATCGAAGTAGGTCGCATAGGACCGGTGCGGGAATGGCACTGGTACTCCAAGTGCATGCGTAGGTTGTCGGCCGTCACTATATGCTCTTCATTGAGTGCCTGGAATTTGAGTGTTCAATCGCCGTATTCGTCGTAGGAGTAGGTGGAAAGGAACTTCAAGGTGAGTTCCTTGTATGCCTGTTCGTCAATGCCGACGAAAGTGGTCCATCCACTGAGCGAGAGGTACTGCGCGACCTGCTGGTCGATGTGGTGCTTCGCCAGCGTATCGTAGTCGATCTGGTCCATGAGGATGAACTCCATTCCCTTTAGCCTGTTGTAGCGTGTAGTCTGAGCCTCGTCAGTGAACTGACCCATCGCTTCTAGCAGTGTCGGTGGGGGCCCGCGTCGCCTTTGACGAAGGCGAGCGTGAGGCATGGTCACGCTGAGCGGGGTTACGGCTTCGACCCATAGTACCTAGAAAAGAAATGTGAGCTCACAAATAATGTAGCAATTAAATTCAAAGCAGCTTGACTCGACAAAAATAGCGATAGAAAGCATGTAGTATTCAAGATCATATGAAAAAGTGCAAAGAGGCACTTCGTCGAACATGTGGCGTGCAACCGAAATCACTCAATCCAAGTCCAAAATTGAACAAGCAGACGTACCCACATAAGTCATAATGGAACTCAAGGCTCGCCAACATTATCATCGTAACAGATTTTACTAACAAATTTCAAAATCCCCAATATGTGAAATTAGGGTTCTTCATAGCAAAGTCGAAATTAATGAAGGAAATCAACAAATTAAGCATACCCAACTTGCTATTAGCATGTATATCATTATAAACGAGCAAGAACAACACCCAATTAGACCCAATATCGAAATTCCCCAATTTTGAAATTCATCAAAATTTCGAAAATTCCGAATTAAGCATACCTGTAGTAACTATATCATGTAATAAACAATTAAGAGCATGTTCATATCCAAAGATTAACAATTTCGATGAGATTCCCCAAAATTTAAATCGAAATAGGGCAAAAAGAATTTCATACCTTGGGGTATTAATGAGATTAGAGAAGAATTATGAGGTTTAGGTGGTGGTTCGCCGGATACGGGGGGAACGTCGGCGGCGTTAGGTGGTAGATGGGGAGATTTTGGTGGTGATGGTGAAGGGAGGGGAAGAAAAATCGCAAGGAGGAGAGAAAAGAAAAGAGAGAGAGAAAAAGAAAAGAGAAAAGGGGAAAAAGGATTTTTTAACCTAATTCCGGGTGTGTCACGGCCGTGACGTGCGAGCCACGTGGCCGTGACGCGAGGCAGTGCGTGCCTCTGTCCGTTATCACGGCCGTGACCCTCAAGTCACTGGCCGTGACACGATCGCGATTATTATTTTTTTTTAATAACAATATTTTTATTTATATATATATATTTTTTTTTACGCGATGTCACGGCCGTGACGGCTTAAGCCGTTGGCCGTGACAATGGGCAATGAGAGCCTCTAGGTCCGTCACGGCCGTGAAAGCTTAAGCCTTAGGTCGTGACCCCCCCCCCCTTTTGCCTAAACTAATGGCTAAAACATAAACGAGAATACCTGGGTTGCCTCCCAAGAAACGCTTACTTTACCGTCTTCAGCCGGACGTTTTTTAGTTTTCATTGTCTTTGCGCCGTTTGGCTCGTTTTCGCTCCTTTTCGCCCGAAACTCGCGCTAAAGTCTTATAATACCAATATAAGTAGAAATGGGATTAATAAGTGCATAAAATGACTACGAAAACTCTATTATGAGCCAATTAATTACTACGATAAACGTACTATGATACGTTTATCAGCTGTCACGTTGCACATTCATTCCGCGTGATCAAGCAAGGGTCGTGTGACGACTTTATAAGTGAAAACCGCTTTCGACTTAGGCCGTTCGATTTTGATCTGATGGTCACGATTAACTATCCGCATCAATCCGTTACATCTAATCCCAGCTGTCGTTTAACTTCGCGCGTCATCCATCGGCCCAGATTTAATCTTCAGCCTTTGAATATCATCCATCCGATCGCGCGCCAACTCGATCCAACGGCAACTGTAGCTCGCAATCTCTTCAGCTTTTTCTTCATTCTTTTCAGCTCAGCTCGGCCGGCTGTCTTCTCCGGCCGTTCCCCGCGGCTGCGAGTTGCTGGCTCGTCATTCCCGACAAGTAGTGTACGAAACATCAGAAAGTATCATGTAATGGCTGCTGTAAGAAATTCACTAATGGGACCTATTGCCCTCCAAATGACCAGGTATAACTATTTCTTGGAACATATTCCATTATTTACATATAATAAACTGTTGTGCTAAAATTCTGGAAGATGACATGTTTTTTTATTTATTCATCTAGCCTCCTTGTAGTGCATCAAATGACGGTTCTTGTGGACTCAGCCCAGTATGCTCAGATTGTACAACGGCAACTTAACTATGATATTAATGTTTTTGGATATCAATAGATGTTTTGTCCGTAGTCATCTCTGTCTCCATCAAACAATGTAGCTGATAACAGAAGTGGCTAAAATTCTTCCCTTATGTGTGTGGATAATGTCATTGATCAATGATGGTGTAACGAAAAGGGCGATACCACATGTGAGATATGGCATCAGACGTAGATCCGCTTTTACTGAACTCACAGATCGTCGCTAATCTCCGACTAAATGTAGCTGCCACTTGATTTAGCGATTATGGAACTGTAGTTGCCGTGTAGTCGCTAATCTCCGACTAATGGCGACTGCGTAAATTTAGCGACACAAGCCATATAGCGACTACATGCTGTAGTCGCAAATGTAGTTGCTAAAGACGATTAGCGACTAATATATGTAGTCACTAATAGCCCTTTTTCTTTGTAGTGATGCTTACGAAAACTCTTCTACTTTTCAGGTTCAAGCATTGCTTGGACCTGATTGGTGTTTTAAAGTTGGTAAACTAGCCCGTCGGGGCTAAGGTCGGAGGATGACAGAGGTATTACTAGTTAAGGTGGAGTGATTTTTGAAATCAAGCTCAAGGTGGAGATTTGTTAGGTGAGTTTGATAGTATTGACCATTCAACATTTTCAGCTATTGAGAATGGAAATGCAGGTGGGAATTGGAAAAGCACAAAGAAAGCAAACAATGTCAGGCGCCGAGTTGATTTTTGCATGCGAGGAAGAATCAAAGATTTACACAGCTTTTATTTTTTCTTCAGTACACACGATGAATCAAGGCAGAGTTTCTCCTATAAATAGATATCATTCGACGAAGGGAAACAACACCTGAACCACATCAGATCTTCTCCTCTCATTATTTTCTTGTGTAGCCTACTCCTAATATTGTTGTAGCTGCTTCAATACCACGTCAGTGTACGTGTCTGTAATCACTCCACATAATAAAGAAGTTCAACCCTCCGGCCCGTGGACGTAGGTCATTCTGACCAAACCACATAAATCTCATGTTCACTCTCCAAATTATTTTTCGTCTCTTCTATTTTTATCGTCATTTCTCGGGCAAATAATTATCGGGGATTTCCGCATATCCTAACACGTTTTCTACCCTTGACTATCAATAAACAGTGTAGAAGATCTTGGCCCCTGGGCTAGCTTAAACTTGAACCACCACGTTAATAAATCAGCTCTAGAGCCCAGTTCGAAAGTGTTTTCTCTTCATAGTGTTGATCATTCATAATATCGAAAAAGTATGTAATACTGTAATCTATGCGTGACGTGAGAGAATCCAGTGAGAGTGGCTGGTTCAAAATTTAATAAAGATTGGCAACGATTCAACCTTAATATTTAATATCGATTTGGTTTGATGAAATTGATCTGGATCATGTTTAGGGGTGTTCATCGGTCGGTTCGGTTCGGTTTTTTCAAAGTCGGTTCGGTTTTTCGGTTTTCCGTTTTATTTATGCTTAATCCGATATCCGAACCGTTTTAATTTGGTTCGGTTCGGTTTTTTATAATTCAGTTCGGTTTTTTTCGGTTCGGTCTTTCGGTTATGAATTTAATATCAATATAAAAAAAATATTATGAGCTGAAAATACATAAAACAATTTATGGTTATTAAAAAACAAAGAAAATCTATGAACGTGACATGTACTAAAATAATTCAAAGGTTCGAAAAAAAAAGCAACATGAAAATGGAACAAATTCTAACCAAAATATAAAAACATTCATCTGAAAATGCTATAAATTATTTGGGAGAAAAATAGTTTTGATATGTGAGGAAACATTCACCTAAAAATGGAAAAAAATATACTAATGAAATTATATTTACTATGTTGTTTACGTTATGGGAGTAAAACAAATAATTTTTGATATTTTTTCTATTTTTAATGTAGTAGGATAATTTCAATTCGGTTTTTCGATTTTTTCGGTTTTACGTATGCTTAATCCGATATCCAAACCATTTTAATTTGGTTCGGTTCGGTTTTCTATAATTCGGTTCGATTTTTTTCGGTTCCGGTTTTTTCGGTTCGGTTTTTTTCGGTTCCGGTTTTTTCGGCTCGGTTTTTTCGGTTTTTCGGTTAATTTGAACACCCCTAATCACGTTAAATCATGCATAATGTGTATCACAATTACAACATATACATTTTAGTGGTCGTTATCGAATAAACCTGGAAATAAAAAGCGAAATAACAAGTCGATGATTGAATTGAGGATCTCAAACTTTATCTCCGGCATGGACCATTTAGCCGATGTCCGTTAGGCCTCAATTTATGTGTGAAGTCAAATTAGATTTATTATACCCAACTCAATTCGGCATAATTCGTATCATAATTTGAAATGTGACAACTTTTTTAACTATTCTATCCATGTTAAAACACCAATGAGCCCATTATTTTTATATTGTGCACATGTCAAATTATAATATGGCTTGGGTTAAACCCAATGGATAGTTAAGAATAACACCACTCCAATGGAACTAGAAAACCAAAAATATATCATAAAATCACTCCACAAAGTATCTAGGAAGTCTCCAGCTGCTTCTGAGACATATATTCTTCAAGTCCTGTAAGGTAAAGACATGAACAATGTTGAGCATGCTTGCAATTTAAAAAGTTGTCCTTCAGTAAAATTAGGAAATAATAGAAGATTGCCCTAACGTTGCAAGAAGATTTCTCGAGAAAAAAGGGGTGCGTCGTAGCACTGTTTCCATGTTCAAACAGATCAGTTTCATTCATCAAAGCCACAATCCACTGTTTCCGTTGAGGATCGATGAGATACATATCAGTTTCAAGAAATGCGCAAGAAAATCTGGAATAGCGCCGATACAAATAGGAAATTTTAATTTTTATTACGAACCACGCATGCAGATGCAGAAAAGACGAGCTTTTCTATTATTAACAAAACTTTTGTATTATTAACAAAACCGGCAAAAACCTAAAATAGTCCCCAATGGTTACCTTCTGGACCAATTTAGTCCCCGATGTTTCACAAGGACCAATTTAGTCCCTGATGTTATCGAATTTGAACCAAATTGGTCCCCGCCGTTAAATAGCCGTTAATTTGGATGGAAGTTGACACGTGTCGATATGCGATTGGCCAGACTTAAAAACCCATAAATTAAACTCCAAAAATGGGGAAAATTTCAAAAAATAGAGCAAAAAATTAAAAAATAGAAAATTACTAATAAATTAAATGAAAATTAAATAAATATTTAAAAATAAAATTTAAAAACGAAAAATTAAAATCGAATGATAAAGAAGAGAGAATGAAGTATATATAGAAAATAATAACTTAAACATTAAAAAAGAGAATCCAAAAATAGGAAAAAATTCAAAAAAAGAAAGAAAAGAAAAAAATTAATAAATTAAAAAATCCAAAAAAAAAGGAAAAAAATTCATAAAAAAAAAGAAAAGAAAAAAATAGTAAATTAAAATAAAATAAAAATAAAGATATAATAAATAAATTAAATTCAATTAAAATTAAAATGATAATAAAACTGTATTAATATAATAAATTAAAATAGAGAAACTTACAAAATTAAAATAAACTAAGTAAAAATTAACAGAGAGACAAAAATGTTAAAATAAAAAAAAAAAAAAACTAAACATGAGAAATAAAAAATAAAAATATTTATTTATTAAAAACTAAAAATAAGTGAAAATTAAAATAGGATACAAATGTTACTGAAAGTTGACGTGAATTCCCGATCTCGTCACTGTCCGGTGAACGGAGATGCGATCGTCCCAGTATATTTGTTAAAAAACTTCGAGAACTGGGATGATTATGTCCTCATTAACTTGGCAGGGACGGTCTTCGTAAACTTTTAGAGGCATTTTTTATCCTTAATTTTATTTTTTCTTTTTATTTAGTTTTCATTAAATAAATATATTTTTATTTTACTTTTTTTCTAAATCTTAACTTTTTATTTATCACTTTTTATTTTAATCTGCTCCCCCTTTTTACTTTTTATTTTTTTTCTTGTATTTTTTTCTTTGTTTAATTTATTATTTTTAATATATTTCCATTCTATATTTATTTTTTATTTGATTTTAATTTATTATTTCTATACTTTGTTTTTTATTATTATATTATTTATTTTTATTAAATTTATTTGTAATGTTTCTTTTCTTAAAATTTTTTACTCTATTTTTGAATTTCCTTTTTTTTTGGATTTTGCCCTTTTTTCAATGTTTAATTTATGATTTTTTAAGTCTGACCAATCGAATGTCGACAATGTCCACTTCCATCCAAATTAACGGCTATTTAATGGAGGGGACCAATTTGGTTCAAATTCGATAATATCGGGAACTAAATTAGTCCTCGCGAAACATCGGTGAATAAATTGATCGAGGGTAAACATTGGGGACGGTTTTTGCCCTTAACAAAACTATAGCTGACGGACAGTTCACGAGTTGAACGAACCCCTACAGGAATTTCCATGAAAGCTCTTCAGAACCTTGCTTGGACTTAGTATAGATTTCGCAAACATATTGTTATTGGCTTACGACTGAATTAAGTTTCTCAGTCAACTAGTCAAATATATGTTAATCATTTGTGTGTTGCTTTGTTTTAAAGGGATAATTATACCCTCCGAAAAAAAAAAGGGTATATTACGTTTCAGGCCCCAAAAATGTTTTAAAATAGGTTTCAGGCCCTTTCGGAAAACATATTAGTTTAAAGGACCTAATTTTCGCAAAATTTTCGAGATAAGGACCTAAAGTTACATAAGCGTTACTTCAGAGCAATGAAGTGTCACTGAGGAACAATGAAGTGTTATTTCAGAACAATGAAGTGTTACTTAGGAACAAATGAAGTGTTATTGCAGAACAAACGAAGTGTTACTGATGAACAATGAAGTGTTACTGAGGAACAATGAAGTGTTACTGCAGAACAATTAAGTGTTACTACAGAACAATGAAATGTTACGGGTCCTTAAAACTAATTATTTTTTTGTCAGGGCCTGAAACCTAAGTTCAGACCCTGACAAGGGCCTGACAGAAAATTTGCCCAAAAAAAAAGGGATCTGAGTCGGTTTTTGGAGCTATTTCACAAGGAAAAGAAAAAATCATAACTTCGTTGTACTTGTAGACGTAGACAACTATGTAAAACCAAGACTTTATTGCACAAGTGGATGACCCCAGTAGGCCCCAAGCCAAAGAAACACAAAACTCTTTTATCTATTTATTAGAGAGACACCGGACGAATATTTATTGGTGGATTAACATTTATATTTAGAATTAAAGGATTAATACATTAAAACACCAATTTTCCTTCTACTTAAACGATATTAGTAACAATATTTTACTACATAAGTCAACATTTCTTATCTATTGGAAGTTAGTGTTTATGTATTTTGCTACCATATGTTTAATTTTTATAACGTTCCGTATTTTGGAAGCTCAGACCTTGTTTGCTCATGAATCTACGTGTTTTCGATATTTAAACACATGGTACGACAAAGAGACTAATAGTAACCTATTAAGCATACTACAATAACATATGTTATGTTACCACAAACATGTACATGGTACTACAAAAGCATTTTTCAACGTCGTTCGAATTATTTTTTGGTTCATGACTATGTGACTATAGTTATATGTCCTATAAATATTGTTTTTATGATAGTACAACGTTTTTCATTAGGTACTATCTATCTAACAATGTCTCAGAACAGGTTCGCAGAACCTCAACCTCATAACAACAAATCAGTCTCAACGAGTCTAAAATCTTACAAACACAAATAATATCGTTAAAACAGTTGTAGCATACAACTAAGAAGATCTCTAAGTATTTGGCAGCCATGAAGCCACGATATACGTCGTCTTCAACATCGCAAGATACCTCCCACGAGATGTAGGTTCAACGATGTATTTATCCATAGACATTGCATCATGTACGCCGCAATCCACGCCCTCCTGATTCTGTTTCCTCGTGTAATCCAATAAGAAACCTATAGTTCCATTAATATGTAATGTGGTACCAGTAAACATAGACAAACAATACCAATTCAATTAATATACGGTATCAAGACATCAAACAATTAAACCATGTTTGCAGTACCACTGGACAGACACAAATGGCGGCAGTATACATAATATACCCAGAAACAGTCGCAAATGGCAGCAACCCAGAAACAACCAAGACTTTTACCAAGACAGTCACAAATGCAGCACCTAAACCCCAAATTCAAGCACTAATCAAAACATAGCCCCACCGGCATGGAATTCTTTAAGAAATGCACCTATCGAAGCCCTAATATCTATATTAACCCAAAATGCCAAAAAAATATTAAAAACCAAATCTTGCAGTACGCTCGTTCGTTCTGACATGTTCACCGTCGAAACTTGGTCGTAAATGCTTAAACGTTCTATCTCGTTGAACAGAGGTGGAGTTAAAAATGGATAAATATATCGTAGTAGGGACTTAGTTGATGGATATTTTGGGGTATGTGGATTTATTTGTTGATTTGTCTATTTTTTATTTAATTAATTTGTGTTTATTTTCTCTTTTATTTTTATTTTATTTTAGTTTATTATTTAATATAGTTTTTATTCGCTCTTTATTTTCATTTTTATTCGCTCTTTATTTTGGTTTTTCCCGAATATTTCAATTTTTGCGAGCTTAACTCGGACCCTGGCCACTTGCCATGTGTTGGGCTTAGGCCCGTTTTGTGCCTTATTATCCCACATCAGATATAACAGTAAGGCATGAGGGTTTCCTCTCCTATATAAGGAGGACTATACCCTGGATTATATACACACCAACGCATTAGAAAGTTATTTGTGTTAACAATTAACTCTAGGAAAATTCCCTTGGGTGAGAGTTTAGGTTAGCAGGTAGAATTACTTTCTGGTTGTTGCTGTCGGGTTTTGGGTGTAGGCAAGCGTAGAAGAATTGTGTGATTGTAATATTCACATAGTGGATTTTCTGCGGCCTTTTTACCCGGGTGGTTTTTCCCTCTTCGTTAACAGAGGGTTTTCCACGTTAAATCTTTGTGTTCTCCTGTTTATTATTTCCGGTGGATCTTGGGCGGAATTTCGGTACGGCCGGATTCCCCAACAAGTGGTATCAGAGCGAGGTTAAACCTAGTTTGTTCGTGCGGTGGAGCTAGCGACCGGTGGAGCTTGAGTGCAGAATGGTTTTCGACAGACGAGTTGTTGTTCCGTTTTCTGCAAAGTTCTTGTTCGCTATTCCACAAGGATGTCTGGAAGTAGATTTTCAAATCTGGCGAGGTTTGATGTGGAGAAGTTCGACGGAAGAATCAACTTTGGCTTGTGGCAAGTGCAAGTCAAGGATGTGTTGATTCAGTCGGGGTTACACAAGGCTTTGAAGGGCAAGGAAGTTCCCAAAGGCGGTGCCACCAGCAGCACTGAGGAAACAGCTGGGAGCAAATCTGGAATGAGCAACGACGATTGGGAGGAACTGGATTTGAGAGCGGCAAGTGCGATACGACTGTGTCTGGCCAAGAATGTTCTTGCAAACGTGCATGGAATTTTGGCGGCAAAAGCATTGTGGGAGAAGCTTGAGGAGTTGTATCAGACTAAAGGCGTCTTGAATAGGGTGTATCTGAAGGAGCAATTTCACACATTGCGGATGACTGAAGGTCAGAGTATTTCAGATCACTTAAGCGTTCACAATGGAATCGTCTCGGAGCTGGAATCCATTGGAGTGAAGATTGACGATGAGGATCAGGCGTTGAGACTCATCTGGTCTCTTCCACCTTCTTATGAACACATGAAGCCGATCTTGATTCATGGGAAGGAGAAGATTGTATTTTCTGAAGTCACCGGTAAACTTCTTGCGGAGGAGAGAAGGCTAGATGGTGGACGGAATAATTCACCGGAAGATCAAGCTTTGTTCGCCGGTGGCGGAAAGAAGAGGAACTCCAAGGGGAAGCAAGCTGCAATTTGCTGGACGTGTGGACAATCTGGGCACGTGAAAAGAAATTGTCTGAAAGGTGGAGCAGGTTCGGCAAGCAGCTCAAAGTCGGTAAGTGGAGATAACGAGAAAGACGCTAATTTTGTCTCTCTCTCCACGGATGAGTTTTTCCGAGAGAGACAAGGGCGTCCTTATGGCATGTCGCTAAGTGTCGTGAGAGAGGGCGCGTTACTATTAGCGGGTCCACAGTTTACACACGGGCATTGATTTGGCGTTGATGCAAGGTGTGTGGTGGAAATTTCATATCGACGGCTGATGAACTTCCTGGCAAGCCAAGCGTGGAAGTTGCACCATAGATTCAGCAAGGTTATTTCGACATGGGCTGAAGAAATGCTTGGATGTGATTCCAAGTGGATATGCTTTTATGGTGGAGCATGGTAGCGGAAGCTATGTGGATCTTCGCCAAGTGAAGGTGTCAAGGCGGACAAAGTCACAAGGTGGAGGTTGTTGGGCTTAGGCCCGTTTTGTGCCTTTGTTATTATCCTACATCGGATATAACAGTAAGGCATGAGGGTTCCCTCTCCTATATAAGGAGGGCTATACCCTGGATTATATACACACCTACGCATTAGAAAGTTATTTGTGTTAACAATTAACTCTAGGAAAATTCCCTTGGGTGAGAGTTTAGGTTAGCAGGTAGAATTACTTTCTGGTTGTTGCTGTCGGGTTTTGGGTGTAGGCGAGCGTAGAAGAATTGTGTGATTGTAATATTCACATAGTGGATTTTCTGCGGCCTTTTTGCCCGGGTGGTTTTTTCCTCTTCGTTAACAGAGGGTTTTCCACGTTAAATCTTTGTGTTCTCCTGTTTATTATTTCCGACGGATCTTGGGCGGAATTTCGGTACGGCCGGATTCCCCAACACCATGGCCATCTGTATTGTTATCGGTCTACTAGTCAAAATATATATTAATGCATTTGTCTGTTTGCTTCCGTTCCGTTGAAAGGGATAATTATTACTAAACAATGACCTCACTAAGTCTTTGGACCTATTTCACAGGAAAAAAGAAAAACTTAAAAATACAACAAACAATGACTTCGTTGAAGACAGCTACGGAAAATTTAATCTTTGATACCAAATGGTCTAAAAAATGACATTTTATTATTCGGCAGCATCGTAGTAACCAACATACGCAAAAGGTCTAAAAAAAACAAGACTTTTATTACACAAAGCTGAAGAAACACAAAAATCTCTTCCGTATTGATAAGAGAGAGAGAGAATAGTCAGAAAACTTGAAATTAGAAGCAAAATCTTGATTAGAAATGGCCACAGCGTATGCAGCTTTTACTTCTCTTATGCATCTCATTGATGATCTCCGCGAACACCCGTTCCCCTCCCATTAACCTCGACGATGAACACTTTGATTCTGTCAGCTCAAACATCTCTTTCTTCCGAAGATTCCTCGAAGAACATCACAACTCAATCAATCGCGGATTGGAGATTCTGATGGCTGATGCAGCACATACTGCAGAAGACCTAATCGAGACCCACATTGCCGATCGAATCAAAAATCACAACGAATTCAATGAAGCCTTCAAGAAGTGATCGATGGCTTAAACCTTCTCGAAAAAGAGGTGATGAAGGTGAGTTGGTTTCAGAAATCCTACCTCTGCAATCGCATTCAGCACCTTCCATTTCCTCGGACGTGAAGCTCGGTGGTCCCTGTAAGGTTGGGACTATTCGACTACGTATTCCAAGCATAATAACGTTCGGACATGTAGACGTACATGTATTGTGGTATTAGTCGTATGTCAAATATTGTAATTAAGTTAAAGGACCCATTCGGTGATCAATTAAATTTAAGAGGGTCTGTCGAAATTAAATAAGATGTGTGGGGTTAATTAATATATGTGTAGAATTCCTGGGGGCTGGAACGTAAATATCTGATGGGCTTATTAACGGGCCAGCCCATTATGACATCTATAAATATGGGTGTGGTCCCTAAGTGCTGTACAACGAAACATACAGTCGTCGCTGTAAAGATCCACATCCCTGTTCTCGTCAAGAACGCTATGGAATTCTCAGGTACGTTTTCTATTCCGCTGTACTTAGTTTTTGCCTTAATTAATCCAGTCAAGGTTAAAGTTTTTCGGATTCACACGGTTACGGATTCCAACAAGTGATATCAGAGCCACCTTGATTTGGATTAATTACGGTTATATGATGCAAACGATAGGCAGCGATGTTGGCATCGTTGGAAAGATCTGCTCGGCTGCGATCCGATCTGCTCGGCTGCGATCCGATCTGCACTGCAACGCTGTCGGGCGTCGCGTTCGGTAGTTGTAGATTGGGGTCGTCTGGCGCTGATTAGGGCTGCAAAAGAAGCCGAAGGGCAGCGCCGTTGGGCGCTGCAAGTGGCTGCGCAGCTTGCTGAAAGGCCGTATAAAACAGCGCCGTTTCGACGCTGGGCGCTACGTTGGCCTGACTGTGCACGGCTTAGCACTGTTGGGTGCCGTGCTCTGTGCAGCGTTAATGACTGGTGAAAGATTAAAGGCTGCCTAGGGTCGTATGTGCTGCTCGTTTGCTGTAATGCAAGGAAAACCATAGGGTTTTCTCTAGATGGGCCAATTTAGGCCCATTAATGATTATTTTAGTTGCTAGAATTTTTATGCATGTTAAGTTATGCTCCTAGGCGTATTGCTGGAATGTTAAAATCGTTAGGGTTGCTTTAGGGTTTGTATTAATGGGCTTAAGTTTATTTCGGCCCACTTCAGGTTAGACTTAAAAAAAAACTGTTGGGCCATTTAAGTTTTTCTTGGGCTGCTTAGGTTAGTAAAAGGGCCATATTAATTTAGAATAATTTTAGGCCCACTTTAGATTTGGACTAATTTAATTTTATTAGCCCAATAAATGTGTTATTGGTTGGCTATTTTTCGTGACTATTCGGGGTGCTTTTAAAGTCAGAAGTATTCGGAAAAATTGCGACTTTTAACGGACAGTGATTATTAAATTTAATAACGTCATAAAGATGCTTATTTTAGCATATCGTATTAGAGATATTTTATTGAAGCAGTATAGTCACCTTCGTGACCTCTGCTGTGGAGATTTTATAAATCTAATAGTCGGGTCGGTGGCGTAACATGACACATGCGGATATTTCGACCGGCCCTTCGGAAGGCGATTATCTGGCAGTGGCTTGTGTACGTCTGTGACGGTAAGCTGAAGTACTTGAAGGTCTTTCCATTGCGAGTAGTTGATCGGCCCTTCGGAAGGCGACTACTTTGCCAGAATAGGGTACGGACGCTTGATCGTTGCACCAGTTTGATCACTCGTGGATTGACTACCTAACCTTCGTTAGGCTCTTTTGCACAACGATTAAGCTGAAGATGGGTTGTTATTATTTAAATTTTTTAATCATTATTAAAGCTAAAATTGTGAGTTAATTCAATCATCGTTCTCTTTTCAGCTGAGATGGTCGGTGTTGCGACTACGAACTCTGCCATGAACAACATTCCTAAACTTAGTGGAATGAACTTTGCTGCTTGGAAAAATAAATTGCTTATGGTTCTGGGTTGCCTGGACCTAGATTACGCTATTATTAATCCGCGTCCAGCTGAACTCACTAACGAGAGCTCTCGTCAGGAACAGAGAGCTCACAAAAAGTGGGAGCGGACTAACTGCGTAAGTCTTATGGTCATGAAGAATGCAATCCCAGAGACCTTCTTGAGTATTGTGTCATCAGAGGCAACTGCAAAGGAGTTTCTCGATGCCCTACAGGAGCGTTTTGCGAAAAACGATAAGGCGGAGACAAGTGCTGCTTTACGCAAACTTGTTTCCATGAGGTATAAGGGCAACGGAAACATTCGCGAGTATATTCTCGAAATGGCGGATTTAGCCACTAAGCTGAGAGCACTCAAGCTCGAACTTCCTGAGGATTTGGTTGTTCATTTGGTGCTTGTCTCTCTCCCTGCACACTACAGTCAATTCGAGGTGAGCTATAATTGTCAGAAGGAAGAATGGACAGTTAATGAGCTCATTTCTCATTTGGTGCAAGAAGAGGAGAGACTTAGGCAGCATAAAGTCGAGAGTGCTCATCTGGCTTCGACTCACTCTGTTGGCAAAAAGAGAAAGGCTAAGGAAAATGCGGTCAATCAGAAGAAGCCTAAGGGCTCTGAAAAAGAGCGTAAAGAAAAACCAATTGAATGCTTCTTCTGTAAGAAAGCTTCTCACTTGAAGAAGGACTGCGCCAAGTATCATGCTTGGCGACTAAAGAAAGGTACAAATTTGGCTTCTGTAAGCGCTCAAATTAATTTGGTTTCTGTACCTGCATATACGTGGTGGGTTGATTCCGGTGCTACAACTCACATAAGTATGTCTATGCTGGGTTGCCTGAGCTGCCGAAAGCCCAGTGATGCTGAAAGATTCATCTATATGGGGGCTGGAGAAGCAGTTGAAGTTCATGGCGTGGGGACTTTTAGATTATTATTACGTTCTGGTTTCTATTTGGATTTGAATAACACTTCGTTGTGCCGTCGTTTAGACGGAATTTGATTTCAGTTTCTGTTTTGGACAAAGAAGGTTATATTTGTTCATTTGGTAACAGAAAGTGTGTTATTTATTCTAAATCTTCGGCTATTGGAACCAGTAACTTATCTGAACATGATAATCTATATCTACTTGATACAGTAAACTACGAAGAGTCCCATAATGTAGAAACTAGAGGAATTAAGCATAAGTTACCATCCGAGAATTCATTTCGTCTGTGGCATAAGCGTTTGGGTCATATATCCGAAAGGAGAATTGATAAGCTTGTGTCTGATGGAATTCTGGAAACACTTGGTAAATCCGGAGATCATTTATGTATCGAGTGTATAAAAGGGAAAACAACAAATAAAAGAAAATTAAATGCTGAGAGAGCTAAGGAAGTCTTAGAACTGATTCATACCGATGTATGTGGTCCATTCCCTACGGCTTCTTGGAATGGACAACGTTATTTTATCACGTTCATCGACGATTACTCTCGTTACGGGTATTTGTACCTAATTCATGAGAAGTCTGAAGCACTTGACGTTTTTAAGGCGTTTAAAGCCGAAGTCGAAAATCGACACGGTAAAACGATTAAGGCTGTCAGATCCGACCGTGGTGGAGAATACTACGGGCGGTAAGACGGATCAGGTGAACAACGTCCAGGACCGTTTGCGAAGTTTCTAGAGGAGTGTGGGATCGTCCCTCAGTACACCATGCCAGGAAGTCCAAATATGAACGGTGTTGTTGAGAGACGAAACAGAACCCTTCAGGATATGGTGAGAAGTATGATTGCTCGTACGACTTTACCTCACTCTCTCTGGGGCGATGCATTAAGAACCGCAGCCTACATTCTTAACAGAGTCCATACTAAAGCTGCGAACAGTACCCCTTACGAGTTATGGACTGGTAAAAGGCCCATTCTTAGGCATTTACGAGTTTGGGGATGTCCTACTGAGGCACGACCTTACAGGCCGGGCGAGAAGAAATTGGACTCAAGGACTGTTAATAGCTACTTTGTAGGTTATCCGGAAAAATCACGAGGCTATAAATTTTATGATCCCACATCAAGAACATTTTTCGAGACAGGAAATGCCAGGTTCTTTGAGGATCTTGAGTTTGGGGAGGATAAGGATAATCTAAACGATTTTCTATTCGAAGAAGAGGGTTCAGAAATTCCTCTTCATACAACTCAGGTCGGCCAGGATGAAACTTTTGTCCCTATGGTTATCCGACCTCGAGATATAGACGAAGGTGAAATCGTTCCTCCAATGGATCAGCATACTTCACCTGTAGCTGTTCATCACGATCAGCCTTATGAAGGTGAAACTGAAGCTGATCATCAAGTACAAACTCATGAACCTCAGATCGAACCAGCGCCTCTACGGAGGTCAACGCGAGAAAGGAGAAATGTAATTCCGGATGATTACGTTGTATTTCTTCACGAGCATGAGGATACCATTGATTTAGTGGGAGATGATCCCTTTACTTATCAAGAGGCAATGGAAAGCTCTAAGGCTCGTGAATGGACCAATGCCATAAAAGAGGAAATCCAATCCATGAAGGACAACGACGTTTGGGATCTCGTCTCGTTACCTGAAGGCGTGAAACCGATTGGTTGCAAATGGGTATTTAAAACCAAACGGGATTCACTGGGTAACATTGAGAGATATAAAGCTCGTCTTGTTGCGAAATGGTTTACTCAGAGGGAAGGCATAGATTATAAAGAGACTTTCTCTCCAGTTTCATCGAAAGACTCTTTTAGAATTATCATGGTGCTTGTGGCACATTTTGACATTGAGTTGCATCAAATGGACGTAAAGACAGCTTTCCTCAATGGAGATCTCGAGGAAACTATATATATGTTGCAGCCAGAGGGCTTAGCTTCGGACAAATCTAGCCCACTGGTCTGTAAACTAACGAAATCCATCTACGGACTCAAGCAGGCTTCTCGTCAGTGGTACCACAAGTTTCACCAGACTATCACCCCTTTCGGTTTTGAGGCTAACTCTGTTGAGGACTGTGTGTATCACAAATTCAGTGGGAGCATGTTTATCTTTTTGGTCTTGTACGTAGACGACATTTTACTAGCTAGCAGCGATGTTAATTTACTTCGGGATACCAAGAGATTTCTTTCGGGTCATTTTGACATGAAAGATCTTGGGGAAGCTTCTTTTGTATTAGGGATCCAGATTCACCGTGATCGCTCACGGGGAACTCTTGGGTTATCACAAAAGAGCTACATCGAAAAGGTACTGCAAAGGTTTAGCGTGGAAAATTGTCGTCCACATGACACTCCAGTCTCAAAAGGTGATAAGTTCAGCCTCAAACAGTGTCCGGATAATATTTTGGAATCCAAGCACATGAAGGATATACCATATGCGTCGGCAGTAGGAAGTTTAATGTACGCACAGGTTTGCACCAGACCTGATTTGGCGTTCATCGTAGGAATGCTTGGTCGATACCAAAGCAATCCGGGTAGAGAACATTGGGTAGCAGCCAAAAGGGTCTTTCGATATCTTCAAAAGACGAAGGATTATATGCTCACATACAGAAAGTCAGAGTATTTGGAGATCATTGGGTATTGTAACTCTGATTTTGCGGGATGCCTGGACAGCCGCAAATCGACATCTGGTTACGTTTTTATGCTGGCTGGGGAGCGATTTCGTGGAAAAGTGTCAAACAGACACTTATCGCTTCATCTACGATGGAGGCAGAGTTTGTAGCTTGCTACGAGGCCTCCAACCAGGCTGTATGGCTGCGTAATTTAGTGACAGGACTCAAAGTTGTCAATTTTGTTGAACGACCAATAAAGCTATTCTGTGACAACAATTCGGCGGTCCTGTATTCCAATAACAACAGGAGCTCTTCTAGGTCTAAGCACATAGACATTAAGTTCCTGGTTGTGAAAGAACGAGTTCAGAGTGGATATATAATCATTGAGCATATAGGAACAGATTTTATGATTGCAGATCCACTTACTAAAGCGTTAGCGCCCGCTCTATTTCATGGGCATGTTGCTCGTATGGGTGTGACGAATTAAGTTTATGTCTTATCGTGGATTCTGTAAATTCTGTGTTTAATGATTATTTAATAAAGTTTCTTTAATACATGTTTATGTCATGACATTTGGGTTTTTAGATATCCATTAGTTTATCTCTGAATTCTGATCTCACTAGTAGGACGAGTTGGAAATAGGCATGCATGATCAACTGAGCATGTAATTTCCATGCTACACGTCCACACTTGATCTATGTCATTCGATGGAGTTGGTGTTCGTGATTATTGTGGGTTGAGTTACGATATATGTATAACGACTACCCCTTTAGTTCTTGCATCGACAATATTGATGGACGAGATTGATTTCATATGCGACACTTTGGTTATAGCTATATTCGGTACGATATTTAGTATACGACGAAGGGTGCTTATTTGATAAATACAACGTCTTATAGTCCAGTGGGAGATTGTAAGGTTGGGACTATTCGACTACGTATCCAAGCACAATAACGTTCGGACATGTAGACGTACATGTATTGCGGTATTAGTCGTATGTCAAGTATTGTAATTAAGTTAAAGGACCCATTCGGTGATCAATTAAATTTAAGAGGGTTGTCGCAATTAAATAAGATGTGTGGGGTTAATTAATATATGTGTAGAATTCCTGGGGGCTGGAACGTAAATATCTGATGGGCTTATTAACGGGCCAGCCCATTATGACATCTATAAATATGGGTGTGGTCCCTAAGTGCTGTACAACGAAACATACAGTCGTCGCTCTCGTAAAACTCTAACGACTGCTCTAAGGATCCTTGGGGTACCCATCTTCCCCGAGCTAAAGGTTTCGCGTACACGTACTTGGAAGATCCACATCCCTGTTCTCGTCAAGAACGCTATGGAATTCTCAGGTACGTTTTCTATTCCGCTGTACTTAGTTTTTGCCTTAATTAATCCAGTCAAGGTTAAAGTTTTTCGGATTCACACGGTTACGGATTCCAACAGTCCCTTCAAAGGCATAATAACAAAAATCAAAGACAAACTCACTCGTAAAAACAATCAACCCAGGCAACATCTCGGATCATCACAACCGTCCCTTTATGGGCACGTTTCTGGAGAGGACGTCGTGGTTGGCATTGAAGATGCAACACTCAAAATCGTGGACAAGCTCACCTCAAACACAAGGTCTGGGCCTCAGTTATTCTCGATAACAGGTATGGGCGGAATCGGTAAGACAACACTTGCTCGTAAGATCTACAATCATCCATATGTTCGGGATTGCTTCGATACTTTTGCTTGGGCTACGATATCGAAAGACTACGATACGTGTAGGAGTCTCATGGGACTAATTGATTGTTTAAATAAGGAGGGCGGCAAGGAAAGTTTGAGCGAAAAGAGCGAATCTGCATTGAGTGTTTTACTGCACAAGTCTTTGTTTGGTAGAAAGTATTTAGTTATAGTGGACGACGTATGGGACGTCAAGGCATGGGAAGAAGTAAGACGCTTCTTTCCGAGCAGCAAAGGCAGTGGAATAGTGATAACAACTAGGGAAGCATCGGTTGCTTCGATTGGCATGCATAATTTTCGTATGGAGTTCTTAGACGAGCGTAACAGTTGGGATTTATTTCGCGAGAAAGTATTCGGGAAAGAAAGTTGTCCGCTAGAACTAGAGGATCTTGGAAGAAATATAGCAAAAAACTGTGGAGGGCTTCCTCTGTCGGTAACTGTAATCGGAGGCCACGTCGAACAAAAAAAATATTGGGAATATATTGCGAAAAATTTGAGTTCTATCGTGAATTCAGAAAATGACGAGCATTGCCTCAAAATTTTATCCTTGAGCTATAATCACTTACCTGTACATTTGAAACCTTGTTTTATGTACATGGGAATATTTCCTGAAGACAAGGAGATTCAAGTTTCTCTACTTACAAGATTATGGGTGGCCGAAGGATTTCTGAAACCAATAAGCGGCAAGAGCCAAGAAGATGCTGCAAAGGATTATATTAACGATCTTATCGGCAGAAGTCTCATTTTAGCTTCTCGATTGTCTGATCTCGGAGATATAACAAATTGCAGGATCCATGATCTTTTGAGGGATTTATGCTTAAAAGAAGCTTCGGATAAGAATTTCTTCCGCAAGGTACGTAGGCGGTGGCCCGGCGTTATGAAAGTATCGAGCAACGAAAGTCGGATAGTTGTTCATCAGAGCTCATCAAAGGCGATCAACTATATCTATGGCATTTGCGGTGTCCTCCAATCTCCGAAAGAGCTTCGTACCCTGATAATCAATGGTATGTTACCTTCAAAAGTTTATTATAAGAAATTACGAGTGCTGTGTTCGGTCGGGGAGTCTCTGAAAATCAAGCAAAAGACCTGGGAGAAAGATGTTCCTACCCTAATTAACTTACGGTTCCTAGGGAATGTGCAGAGAAGACACGTCGAGTTTTCTTCATTATTTGTTTCTCTGTGGAATCTACAATCATTATTTATAAAAAGTACAGTTGAAGCGCCGCTCGAAATCTGGAGCCCAACTTAGGCATATTGATATATGTCCTCTCATTCTGCCCGATCTCCCAGTCGAGAGCAATGATATCTTGATGAAGCTTCAATCCGCAATGACAATAGAAAACATCAGTTTTAGTGAAGATTCCGTCAGAAGAATTCCCAATATCCGTGAATTAAAGGTGGAATACCAATGCTTTGGAGATGTCGAGGTATTCAAGGAACGGAAGTACACTCTTGACAACATTGATCGACTTGAAAAGCTTGAAACACTTGAGTGCTCATTTCTTTTTGTGCTCGACACGACGACGCTAAATCATATGCTGGCAAATATTACATTTCCGCTTTCACTTAAGAAGCTGACGATTTCTAAGCTTAGCTGGGAAGATGTGACGACTAAGAAGGCTCAAAGAACTTAAGCTGGATTTTTGCTCGGGACGTCAGTGGAATCTCGTTGAAGGAAAATTTATCAGTTTAAAATGCTTGATGCTCTTTTGGTGTGGCGACCTCGAATGTTTTACAGCAGATGTCAGTCATTTTCCTAGCCTCGAAATCCTCGACCTATCACTTATGCCTGGATTGAATGAGATAGCTTCAGATATTGGAGACATAGCATCGCTCAGATCAATTGGATTATATGATTGTCCGGAGTCAGCTGTTCAATCTGCTAAGGAAATAGCACAAGTACAGCTCGAAATGGGGAATGAAGTACTGCAGATAGATGTTTTCTTCCGTACCAGATCCGCTCTTTCTAACGAGAGCACTAGTAATTTTCGACTACGAGTTGTTTGATGTTCCTGGTTTGTGGAAGTTTCGGCGCGACCAAGATTTTTGGGAGATTGAAGACAACACATGTAATTTAGGAAATATATTATTTCTACGTAGCTTGTAGTAAGTTCAATCAAGCAACGGCTATATAAAGCCATGCTACAAAACAATATCTACTGTAATACGTATTGATAATATCTTTTCTACACACTGATCCAAGACATGTAATTATGTACGAATTTTTTTGTTGCAGATGATAATACAAACTTAAGTCATTTATCATACATACATCTTGAATAAACGTACGAATAATCCAGGGCATGTAATTAATTATGTACGAATAATTGAACAGAAAACATTGCGGCTAGCAACTGGGTTTGCAACAATTTCAAGTGAAAATTAATTGACATGTTAGAAGTAACAACACATATCTATGACTTAAATAGCGCCATATCTACAATTTTTTTTTATCATAAATAAACATAGCAATTTATTCATAATAAGTGAGACGATACAAGGCACCTGACGCTTACGTAGGTGTGTAAAGACCTAAACTGTCTCCATAAACTCCTACAATGTGAGTATATCTCAAATTGTAAAATACCACACCAAGTCATTAGGCTAATCCTACGAGGACATGCTCAAACTAATTTATTAAACCAATTTCTAATACTCCGTTAATCGGAATAATTTCTAATACTTAGTGATCAGCACTAAAACAATTTTCTTAGTTATAAGCCCTATTGTCCCTACCCGATCCGCTCTTTCGTCCAAGATTGTTGGAATTGTCACGTGTAGACCTGGGCTTTGGGCCGGGCCAACCCGGAACCGGCCCAAAACCGGCCCGTTAGCCCGGCCCAAAACCGGAACCGGTAGAACCGGTTCCAGAACCGGTAACCGGCCCATTTAAATTGGGCTGGGCCGGTTAGCGGGCCGTGGAACCGCGGATTACCGGTTCCGGTTCCCGGATCCGGATCCGCGGTAACCCCAAACGAAAAATCTATAAATACCACCTCATTTTAACCATTTTAACTCACAATTACATCCAAATCTCTTCCAAACTCTCTCAAAAAGCTCTCAAAAAAATCATCCTATTAATATTTAATATTATTAACATTAATAATTATTTTATTAACACTACACTACACTACTACCTACACACACTCACTTATTATTACCAATAATTGAATTATTATTTTACACTAATGGCGTCGTCATCGAGACATCCTAACCCTCATGACGAAGATGTTTTTATGGTTTTAGGTCACGCCGACACATTTCGGGGAAATGCCGACACCGACGAGGAGACCGATATACCGGAACCGGAACAGACGAGAGCGACCGACGAGGGACCGAGCCAAGCTTCTACGGCGACGACAAGAAGGAAGCAACAACCGCGTGGTCGGCGGTCTAAGGTATGGAATTTTTTCGATTTAGAAATGGATAAAAATAATGCCGCTTCAGGTACCGCTTATTGCAAAATGTGCCGCCACCCCTACACAATTTAGACCGGACCGAATCAAGGTGGGACGGGCTCGATGAAAAAACACCTCCAGAGGGCGCATAACTTCGGGGACGATCTAGAGCCGGTAGGGAACGAACCCCGACAACAACAAATAAACGTAAGTACGGGTAAGAATTTTGTTATTACTAGGGAAATTTCTAAAAAAAGCATTAGTTAAATTCGTAGTTATGTGTGAAGAACCCTTTTGCATTGCGGAAAGTGAAGGGTTTATCGAATTTACGAGTACGATACAACCCGGATTCCATAACGTGACCCGTAAAACCCTTAGGAAATATGTGTTGGAAACTTTTAAGGAATATCAAACTAGCTTAATTAGTCATTTAGCCAACATTACGTGTAGGATTAGTTTGACTACCGATATTTGGATTAATATTACGTCGCAATCTTATTTAGTCGTCACCGCCCATTGGATAGATGAAACATGGACCATGCAAAAACGTATTCTTTCCCTAGATCCCCTTGATTCGCAACATAATGCCACTACGATATCGAACTATGTGTTGAATGTCGTTAATAAATATTGTATTCAAGATAAGATTATGTCTATCACCTTAGATAATGCTAGCGCGAACAACGTAGCGATAGGGTCCTTCGTAGGCAACTTAGGTTACCCTTAGACGGCAAATTATTACATGCTAGGTGCGCTTGCCATATTATTAACTTGTGTGTGCAATGTGCTTTTGACGAAGTTTTGGGAGATATTGTAGAAAAGTTTAAGGTAATAGGTAAGTTACTTCGGGAACGCCGCATCGGAACGTCGTGGAAGCAAACCGTCCTTGCCGCCGGCCTCCCGTACAAGAAGTTTCCGTTGCCAGTCCCGACTAGGTGGAACTCGATGTACCACCTCCTCAGCACCTTCATGCGTTACAAGGACTTGTTGACGCCTTTTTGGAACGAGGCCGCAGTCGGCACCACCTCCAGGTATGAATTACGACCACTTGATTGGGATATTGTAGGTTTGGTCGTGTCTATACCTGAAGTGTTCGCCGAGGCTACGGAGAAATTTTCCGGAGTTCACTACCCGACGTCCCCATTATTCGTCCCGAACCTCTTCGCGATGTGCTACAAGTTCGTGGAGTTTCGCAACAATCCATACTTGGGTGGTTTCATCCAAAATATGGAGCAGAAGTTCAAGAAGTATTGGGAAACCATCCCAATAGTACACGGTTTGTCGGCCTTACTCGACCCTAGTTGCGGTGTTGATACATTTGATATTTTTTTCGAATATTATGCTCAGTTTCTTGGAAAGAAAGTGGACGACCAAAAGGCGTCAATTCACGCTTCTTCTTTTTATGCATCTGAGCAGGGACATAGTGTGGAGCAACCCTTACCAGCGAGCGAAGCCGGTTCGTCGGAAGGAGGCGGCGGCACAATGGGACTACTACGAAGATTGAAGGCGCAAAAGACGAAGACCAAAACGCGTGCGTCGGGGTCGAACACGAATGAGATCCAGCTCTACCTGAGCCACAACTTCCAGACTCCCGAAGACTTCGACGTTTTGGCCTGGTGGAAGTGGAACGCGACTCTTTATCCGACCCTCTCCGCCGTCGCTCGAGACGTTTTAGCCGTGCAAGCGTCTAGCGTCGCCTCCGAGTCCGCATTCTCTACCTCCGGGCGAATTATCGGCGACAGACGCGCGAGCCTTAACCCGACTTCCCTCGCAATGTTAACATTATTGAAGGATTGGTATTTGGCCGAATCGAAGAACCGACGGGAGAACGCCATTGACGAGTTCCGTTCTTCCAGTTCGGACGAAGACGAAGAGGCCTCTAACATAGTTTTAATTAATAGTCAAGTCGAATAAATTGTATTTTTTATTTCGAATATTTTTTCCTTTTTTGTATTTTGTAACTTGTAAGTTTTAGATTTATTTTTCTTTCTTTTATGTTTTTATTTGTATTTTTTAGGTAGTTTTTTTTTATTTTTTTGTACTTCTCTTATCTTTTTTTTTGTTTTTTTGGAATAAAATTTTTGGATATTTTCTAAAGAATTTTTTCATAGCAAAAAATAAAAAAATAAAACAGGCCGGTTCCGGTTCCAGGCCGGTTCCGGTTCTGGAACCGGAACCGGCCCAAAAGAGGCCCGGGGGTTCTTCGTATGGTTCTGGTCCGGTCCCTGGAAAATGGTTCCGGAACCGGACCCGGAACCGGAACCGGAACAGTGCCGGAACCGGTTGAACCGGAACCGGTTGAACCGGAACCGGTAGAACCGGCCCGGAACCGGCCCAATCCGGCCCAAAGCCCAGGTCTAGTCACGTGTGTGGGGGAAGAAAAAAGAAGTCCCACATCGATTAATACAGAAAATAATGATTGGTTTATAAGCTTGATGGGCCACTCCTTTTAAACACCAATTGGTTTTAAGAAGGAACCCATCAAGCTTATACCCGGCACTCCTCTCCGTGTGGTGCGTGGGCCTCATTAACGGATAAAATTACCGGAGGCCAGGCCCAAATTTCTACATGGTATCAGAGCGGGTTCGATCCGCGTGTTATCGCGCATATTGCACTCACCGTCACCCGATTTCATATGTCCACGTGTTAGGCTTTGAATCGTGCCACACGTGGGGGGGGCGTGTTGAGAATTTCTGTCCCACATCGGGAAAATAATATCACCCGGCTCAGTATATAACTCAAAGAGGCCTCTCCACCTATCACCAATTGGTTTTTAGGTTGGAACCCTCAATTCAACAAAGATTTTGCGAGGTTGAAGACAACACATGTACTTTTAGAGCTCGTTTGGTTGGGGGTATTGGGGAGGTTTAGATGGGAAAGGATTAATAAAAGTGGTGTTTGGTAGGCAGGTTATTTTAAAGGTAGGTTTTATTTAATACCCTCTTAATACCCTCTATTAAGTATTAAATAAATCAGCCCTCCACACTACCTTTATTTAATCCCAAGCTCTTTGGACAACTTTATCCTTTATTTTAATATTTATTTCCTACTCTACCCTTTTTAATAATCGAATCTTTTAAACCTTTTTTTTTTCGTTTATCTTGATCGATCCAACACCCACCAAACATCGATTCACCTGAGCTTTTTCGATCGATCCAACTGTTCACTCATTTGTTCAGTTTTGGAATGAGACCAATTTGATGCCTCTCGTACAGTGAAAAGCAAATAAGGATTGATATGCAATTGATCTATTTCTATGCAAATAACGAACAAAAGTCTGGATGAACAAATCATCAGAGATTAAAGCTGATTAAACATGATGCGTCAAAGGTGAAAAGATTGAGAACGAACCTGCGCAGCTAAGTGGAACTGGGTGCAGACGGAAAGAAAACCCTAACGAGGTTTATATTAAATTCAAAGGATAAAATAGTAATTGAAATTAATTAAACCTAATACCATCTATATTTATCTACCAAACACATTCGAAATTATTGTTTAAAGCTATCAACCAAACACATCAAATAACGTATATCATCATTATTTAAACCCAACTAAAACTAATACCTTCTAAACCTCTCATCCCTACCAAACGGGCCCTTAGGAAATATATTATTTCTACGTAGCTTATAGTAAGTTCAGTCAAGCAACGGCTATATAAAGCCAAGCTACAAAACAAATATATACTACTGTAATACGTTTTGAGAATATCTTTCCTACACACTGACAGACATGTAATTATGTACGAATTTTGTTGCAGATGATAATACAATCTTAAACCATTTATCATACATCTTGAAAGAAACTGAACCGGAAAAACCATTGCGGCTAGCAATTGAGTTTGTAACAATTTCAAGTGAATTTGATAACAGAGAATTTAATTTGAAAAACATAGATAATGAAATACATACTCAAGCCGGTTATTTGTCAAAGAGAGTGCCGTGAGTCTATTGACTAAATAACATGCCTCTACAACTTAAAATAGTTTTAAGTCATATTTACATTTTTCTTTTTACTATTTCATACACCCCTTTTTACGCCCCTTTAAGAAAAACACGTGAAATTGGTAAAACATATTTTGTGGGGTAAATAGCATAAAAACCACTTGTGGTTTACTTGAAATGCATGATACTGCCTTGTACTTTATAAACGACGTGAAATTTACTTGTGGTTTCGGAAACTCGGCACGATTCACCCCGGGCAGCATATCTACCCGCGATTGCCGCAAACGCGCTTCTACCCGTGACTGGGTAGTAGTTAAATGACTTTATATGGAACGAAATGACCAAAGTAACCCTAAACCCATCGTTATCACATACCAAAATCATCAGATGATCTTTTTTCATTTCCGCTCAACATCGGACGATTTTAGATCTCATACGGTATTTCATCAGACGATTTGCAAAGTTGGGTCTTCAGAGCAGTCGGCACTAATTGTGAGTTTGCTTTTTCATGGGTGATTTCTCAAACCGTCTTCTTGTTTCCTGCATTCTAATTTATTTTCATTGTTTTCGTTAGTTATTTAGGGGATTTGATTTTTTTCATGGTTTAGTCTGTTGAAGCTTCGCATTAGCTTATGAAATGTAATTAAACAGCTGCTTTCGTTCTTGTTTATGCATTTTGATAGAGGCCATATAGCAGAATGTCTTCTGCATCGACTAACAGTGCGAAAATGGAGTTGAGGTACAAAAATCACTTGTGCAAATGTGGAAGAATTGCATCCATCAAAGTTGTTGGTCCTGCAAAAGACTCCAAAGGGAAACTGTTTTGTAGTTGTCCGGCTGGGTACTGTGATTTTTTCATGTGGTTGCGTCCCATAAATTGTAACATTGACGAAGATATCTCGGACAATGATTATGTGTTTGCGTCCCGTAAATCATGTGACAATGCAGAGCAGATAGGCGACCTAATTGATACATGCGACAAATTGGAGCTACGAGTTGCAGCGCTGCAAAACAATGCCAAAGTGTTGAACTATAGCCTTGTTTTGATTGTGATCTTCATATTTGTCCTGCTTTTGAAGTAGAAGTAGAACATGTGTTTGTGATGTTTGCACCTCGTCTGTATTTTGAATGCCACAAGATCAATGTATTTTGAACATGTATTTTGAATGTCAGCACTTGGTTGTTTTCATCTTCTTTTGATCAAGTGTACATCAAACAGACCAAAATGTGATCAATCAAGTCTACAACAAACAGACCAAAATGTCATCAATCAAGTCCACAGCAAACAGACCAAAATGTGATCAATCAAGCCTACATCAATCTCCCCCAATGTCTGCCTCTTCAAACAAATCATCGGCTTCATTGTCACCTTGCTCACTGGCCTCATTCTCACATTGGACATCCTCTTGAGCTTGCTGACTGCCCTCATTCTCACATTGGACATCCTCTTCAGCTTGCTCACTGCGCTCATTCACACTGGGTACATCCTTTTCAGCTTGCTCACTGGTCTCATTCTCACATTGGACATCCTCTTCAGCTTGCTCACTGGCCCCATTCTCGCATTGGACATCATCTTCCTCACTGATCTCATTCTCAAATTGAACAGGCTCCTCATCTTCCTCACCGATCTCATCCTCACACTGCCCACCCTCTTGAACCTCCTCATTAGCAAATCCAGATACACCCTCACCCGTAGGATAAGTAAGCAAAGCCACATCTGATAATCTACGACCACTACTATCAACAGCCGCAACGAAACTTCCAACCTCTTCAGCAAAGATGTGAATGACCTTCTCATTCCTGTTTTCAAAGATAAATTCCCTTATGTCATTGTCATCGCTTAGCACCCTAAGACCAGTGTCCATACTGTGACCTGGTAAGCAATAATAAAACTTCACTATGCTGCTTTTCCCCCCTGTGTACGTGTAGAACCCGTACAAAGTGCCCAGAAATAGCATATCCTTGTCGACACCTCTAAATAGCACTTTCATTCCCCCAAAATACCTCACTGATGGAAGCCATTCGATCCTGCCGTCGACCCATAAGTAGATGTTGCAATAGGGATCCGCCATTTTCGGGTGATGCTTGAGAGTCTTCAGCAAATGCCTTAGCGATTAGGGTTTGTGGCGTACCAAGATCTGAGAGCAGTAGAAACACGTCTTGATGATTAGGGTTCTAATTTTGGAGGGAATCTGAGTAATCAAATTGGTATGGAAGCGGCTAATCTGTTTTCTGTGTTGTCGTATACATTGAGATTTCACTAAGTGTTATTATGAGGGTATAATAGGAATTTTTGAATTTATCTGCCCGTAAGACCGTAATTGACCAGACAGGGAGCGTGTGCATGATTAAAAAAACCTCGAGGGATTTTAGCATATTTTGAAATCATGGGGGGTTTTGTGCTTAGTTTTCAAACCACAAGTGGTTTTTATGCTATTTACCCTATTTTGTGTAGGGAATTGTTACGACCCAATTCCAGCCCAAGCCAAAGCCCGTATAAGTTTGTGGGGTTCCTCTCTAAAACCAATTGGCAATAGATGGACTGAACCCACAAGCTTATAAACCACTCCATTTCTTTTTTACTTCATCGGTGTGGGAGTCTTGGGTTTGCACACCCAACATTTTGTCTAACCACATGAATCCAACAATTGTAATTTAATTTTTTTTTCATATAATTCACCGACATTAGTTGAATGGACTATTCAACAAATTATATTTAATTTATTTTTGTTTATATCTCCTTATTTAATCGATGAATTTATATATTAACTTGCTCAAACTAATTTATTAACCCAATTTCTAATACTTCGATAACCGGAATAATTTTTAATACGTAGTGATCAGCCCTAAAACAATTTTTTTAGTTCAGCCCTAATACACACAATTTGCTCATCGATAAAAAAAATGAGCTTTCTACTCGACTCCCTTTAGGTCGAACTTGCTTGCTGAACCCTTGGTTCTTGCAGTTGAACGAAAGAACTTGGAGAACTTGAATACATGAATTGGTCAATTTATAATTCTGATCCAGTGACAAGTAGCTGTTTATAATACACAACAAGGGATAAAAGCAGAGCTCATGAAAAGCCCCAAGTAGAAGAGTCTCATCACATTCACCTCTTTCTCAAAAGAAGGAACAACCTTTGACCAGTTTTAAATCTGTGCATCTTCAAGGGCTGGCCTCTCAGCTTCAGCTGAAGCCCTCCAAATGAGATATACACGGCACTTTTCATGCAACAAACAAAAGAAGAACATCCATAGATATAAGTAATCCAACATAAACCGAAACAAGACGTCGACAGCAAATGTCATTGAATAGGTAAAGGTACGTACACTTCCATGTTACTACTAGTGTTGTCCTCTCCATTTCTTTTTCGGGTTTGTTTATCGTCATCCATCTTATAGAGAAGTCCGTGCATCACATACTCGAATTTATCTGCAAGAGATTTCTGTTTGTCCAGGCAAAAAAATTATGAGTACAATCATAGTGATCAAAGCTGCTTCACTTTTCTTTCATGAGCTATCATTCATATCTACCTACAATTCACGTCAAAATCAATCTGATCCAATTTATATATAAAAAAAGATCAAAAGGATAAAAAAGCTTAGGAACCAAAACTTACACATTGAATAAATCAGCACCAATAGTGACATTTTAATACTAGTACAGAATATATAAGCCAACCACCCGGAATCTAAATTGGCTGAAACATTTAAATACAAAAAAACCACAATCAAACAAACAAAAGTTGCTCAAATATGCTCTCGGTCCTCGCACATACAATATCGATGAAGGCTGCTAACTTCGGTTCGAAATTTACTACCTAACATATAATTGTAAGAACGAAAGACAAGTTTACCCCGACAAAGTAGCTAGAAACAGGGGAACCGTCCATGTTAAGCGTATCAGATATCACCATCCTATACTTCTCACCGGGAAGCATAGGGTATAGCTGGGAATGTACGTCTAATTCCAAAAAGTAATCATCATCTTCGCTGCTCGCTGTAATTCTGGCAACTGTAGAAATCAGAATTATATATTCAACTTCAATTCTTCGTGAGGTGGAAACGCGCGACAGTTAAGACAGGATTCAATCATACTCAATAAAAAGAAGTCCCATTAGGAAAAACACAACAAAACAGTTTAGCATCGAGATTCTATTTAAGAATCACGGTTCATAGTTAAAAAAAAAAAAAAAAAAAGAACAAGACGAGCAGTTTTACCTTTATCGTATACTACTTTCGCATCAACGCCGGTGACGTTGATGACTTCGTCGAAGTAAAACTGAGCCATTTAACGCAGACCTGCAAAACAACAAACAAGTATCAATTGTCACAGAAAATACATTCCACAGCCTCGCGAACAAACAAGGACCTCGTTAGAAAATGAGGCTAAAGAACAAAGCTTTCGCCTTACTCAGAATCCCGTCGATAGTGGGCGAAAATAAGGGTTTACGAGCTAGGCAAGCAAGGTGCTGCCTGTGTTTGATTTTGCCCTTTATTCTCCCCAACAATTTCCATTGAACTTATGGGCCTCAGCCCATTGTAAAAGGGAACATAAATATATCTTAATTTATTATGCAAATATAGGTGGCTTAGAAAGTTGCGCCGGGTCAGCTCGTGAGCTCGACGAACCGGCTCGACAAAAGCTCGGCTTGATATCGAGCTCATTTATGTCGACCTCGAGTTTGAGACCAAACATAAGGGCTTCAAAGCTCGCGAACCAACTTTTTATGTTTTTTATATTAATTTTTATTTTTATACTGGAAAGCTCGAGTTCAAGAGCTCAACATAGCGTTTTCATACGGTTACGATTACAATTCAGGTTATGAACCACCGATCTACGGTTTGTAAAGATATCTAACCGTAAACGAACCGCGATAACCACGGTTTTGGTTACGGTTTGTAACCGGGCGAGCCGGTTCTGGTTACAGTTTGAACCGCCGGTGTACGGTTTCAACTTATTTTTAATTAAATGTTTAATGATGTTAATAATATTTCATATCAAACCGAGCAATTTCTAAAAAAACGCATTAAACATTAAAAATGATAATTACACATTGAATACTATAAAAAGAAAATACGATAAACGCCAAATAGTTTAACAACTAAAATACTTCGGATGCTAGAAAAACATTACTTTTTCATTTGTATAATACATTAGCCCAAATGAAGGATATTTTTAAAAATATGCAATTTTAACACAATGATCTATTGTAGGATTATGAACACCGAATAATTCTTCGATAGCTTCTTTAAAATTACGTAAAATTTGTAACAAACAGTAACATTAATAACAATAAGTCGGAAATGAAGTAATATTATGTTAAGAAACCAAAAAACACATAATGCTTCCTTATATCATATGTGTTGGGAGTTGTAACCCCAAACTCCGTGAATAATCATTGTAGAACAATCGGGGACAAGATCGAGCGAAGAACGCATCGAAATATGCTCGCAGGTACTGATCACGGCCACATGTTTTGAAGGTCACGGCCGTGAAAGATTACAGCTGGGAAATGGAGCTGCTGGTTCGACCAAGTCACGGACGTGACTTGGTCCCAACCTAGCCGTGAAGACGGACAGAAACGAAGCAGGCCAGGCCTGTATGATTCACAACCGTGAAGGATCTGTCCGAGGCCGGGAATCCCGACAGTGAAGAACGCGTAGTCACGGCTGTGAAGTGCGTGCCTAAAGGCGTAATCACAGCAGTTTCCTGAAGCTATTATAACTGAATTTCTAAGCTGAGTATGAACCTTCTAGAGCTTGTATCTTCTATATATAGGAGGAATTAGCCCGACTTTGTACTGTGAGTTGAGAGAGAAAGTAGCAAGCTCGTAATATCTGTAAATTATTCGGAATAAAATCCTTGGGTCGAAACACGTTAACTGCTCTGTTTTTTTCTTTTTTCAGATTTTGTTTCTCTGGGGGTTGAGCGATTCACACATCATCTCACACACCCTAACGCGAATCTATAGGCGCCGTATTCTCAATAATATGAGAATCGATTTAAGTCGAATTTCAACCCTTAACTACTTAAGTAAATAATAAAAATAAATCATAAAACTGAAATCCAAGTTCTGCTTTTCAGTGAACCGCGGTTAACGACCGGTAAATAACCGGCGGGTTACGGTTATAAATGTGATTACCGTAACCGAACCGTATTAAATAATTGTTCGGTTAACCGGTTATCCGAACCATTGACCGCCGCTTCGGTTACGGTTTTTCAAACCGTTTGAACACCTCTAATTGATAGCCACTATTGCATATAAACTCCACAATAATTTTACTCACTAATCACACATAAAATTTAGTTATTTTATTAACATATAATCATTATAGATAGTAGCCATGCTCCCTCGGGTTAAAAAAACTAGTAATTATATACAAAAATGTGTAAAGGAACACTTAAGGAGTCCAATGCTGTGAGTATTTCCGTGATATGGATCAAGATGACATATCATTATTGTATTTGTGTTGGGGTGATAATTCATTTCCTATTGTGATATTGAAATATCCAGTTTAATGCAGGGATGTAAATGATGATATATGGTAAAAGTCATATATAATCCGATTTATATTATTATATAATGTGGATTCATATATTATTTGATGCGTTATCTTTACAGATAATGATGAATATTTTTAGCATGAATTAAGTCCTTTATATGATAATTTTTTATTCTTAGCAATAAATATAGATTTAAACAGATTATTTGTGTAATTAAATTGAGATAAAGTATGTACGAGACGAGTATTATAAATATGAGGGTAATTTTGTTAAAGATATTTGGCAACATCGCTGCATCAAGATAGTTGCATGATCGTCCAAGTTTTAGGGGTGATCCTGTTAGGCCGATTTTATCCAACCTTGATCTGATTCAAATGATTAGTATTACCTGATACGATGAATTACGGAAGCAATAAAATAGTAATACCACGAGACGAGTTGTAGAGTTGGAACGGAGAGCGTGCGAAATTCTTCAGCAAAGTCGTCAACTCTATTATGAATCAGCAACCCTAAACAAAGCATTGTTTAGGGTATTTATACATAAGCCCTAATGGGTTATTGGGCCCGATATAACTAATATACCCACAAGTTAGGTATATTCACAATTGAGTCCTAGGGCGTAATTAAATTACAGAACATAGACTAATAATTAAATGAACACAATTAAATAATATCTAACAATCTCCCCCTTTGTGTTCAATTTGACGTAGTAGCGCGGTCTTCTGTTCTGTAGAAGGATTTCCTCAGATTGAGAACGTACTCAAATTGTCTGATGCTTCGGCGAAGACATAATCTATTCTGAATTTCTTTAATACCGATATTGCTTAGGCTGACGATTTCATCTCGGAACTGCTCGAGGCCTAAGCTTGCAAGGTCACGTTTTGAAGAATCAGAGTATCTTCTAACTTTACTTCTCAGTTTCTCGATAATGATTCTGAGAGTGCCGTCGCAGTACTTCTCGACTTCTGAGAGAAACATGACTCTCTTTAGTCCAGACTTGCTGTAGACTACGGAGAGTTCAAGTTCTTTGAAGATGAAGCCATTTGGATATGATTTGAGTTCCTCCTCCATGCCGGTGAAATTTGGTCTTGTGAGGTTTACCTTCTTAGCATTATTCTCAATGGCTATCTAAAAGTCATGGCCTGTGTAGAAGGTAATGTCCCTTAGCATGTGTCTTTTGATGGCTTCATATCCCAGCTTACATCGAAATTCTCGTAGGATGAATTTCCTGTAGAGTCTTGATAGCTTGTATACTTCGCTGGGATCAAAGTACTGAAGATTTCCTTCAGTGATCACGTCTTCAGAGCCGTCCAGTCGTCGTACTTTGTAGACTGGGTATTTTAGGCTTCTTCCCATTTCTTGGACGGTTACATCCAATATATCCTTGATCGGTGCCTTCACCCTCATTCTCTTCTTGTCTGCATCCGTGACCCTCGAGCCTCCTTTTGTCGTCCATTTGTATAGGAAATGGTAGGCCAATTTTGTGGATCCTCCAACATGTGATAGGCCTCTCAGCTCCATATCATTGTATGGTCGAATTTGATCACGTTCTCGCCAGATTCTGCTTCGAAGTTCCTCTTGAAATGGAGTTGTTATTTTGTTCCATGGGATCTCATAATCACATGGCATTTCTTCATAGTCTTCTCCATTTCTGATCTCGTCTGGCGCCATTCTGAGGCTTGTTTCGACCGCCGCCCAGATTAATCCACTGACGTTGTCCAGTCGCTCTTGAAGGTCATCTCCTGCGGGATGATCGCTGTAGCTTTGAGATCTCCATCCCTGATCGACAAACTCGTTGAGCTCAACCAGAGGATCAGGGATATTCATGTCTACGACTGGAGGTAGTGGCTCATCGATTTCCTGTGGGGGTGGGTCTGGTCTGAAGTCGGACGGTAATGGGGGTAGGCCTTTTGGTAGGTTAGTAGTTAGGGTTAAATGGGAAGAGGTAGTAGGTTGGGGATTTGTGGATTCTGGTTGGTTTGAGGTGGAGGGCTCTGTATCGGTGTTTGTTGCCTCGACCCGCTGTCTCTTTTCCTCCCCCTCAGGACGACCGTCGCCATCGGGGTCGTCATGTCGGCGCTTGTGTGAAGGCGGGTCGTAGTGGCAATGGTATGGTATTTGGAGGCGGTGAAGGAGCTCCTTATCCTCATCATCGAGGCTGTCGACCTCGCTAAGGAGGCGGGCGAGTAGATTTTGGCGAAGCTCCTTGATGGTAGGTGTGGGAGTAGGGGTAGGTGTAGGGGTAGGTGTAATGGCGGGTGTAGATGGGTGGTGGGATTGGGAGGATGCCAGTGCCTCGACTCTTTGAAGGATGGAGGCCTCCATCTGCTTCATTTCGTCGCGTACGGTTGCGAGGCTCCGTGCGAGGCGCTGGTCGAGGTCGGCACGGGTGACGAAGGGCGAAAATAACTCAACAGAGCCACGAAGGCGTTCTGTTGTCACGACATTAGAATAGAGTTCTGTGTCGCGGCCCACAAGCACTAAAGAGCGCATGGGACTTGAGGTACCGGGGCCATCGAGGCTCACCGTTTGCATCGTCGATAAGACAAGCTCATCGAGATGGCCTGAAGTCACGGGGGCAGTGATGTTGCCCGTGTCAGGTCTTCCGTCCGATCGTCGAGTATCATCAGTAGATGATGTCTCTACAGACTTCTGGACTGATCACTAAGAAAAGTCGAGAAAGGTGTTTGAGTCCTAGCAAAATCGAAAAAATTTGGGAAAGTGGACACTAGACTCGATGTGGTAGAAGAAGGGGCATCGACGTGGGGCTGGGAGTCGCTGATTTGTACATCACTTGTCTCCGAGTGAGGCAAGGATGACTGAGATGGTTCGCCGTGCGATATTGAGACAACAACCTGTTGGGAGGTTGATGAATGGGAAGGGCTGGGTTGTGCATGCGCCGTTGAACCAGATGCGGCGGCTTCTACTCGGGAGTTGATTAAATCAGCTCCTGTTCCTAGGGGTTCGGTTCTGGAAGATGTAGTGAGGAGGGGAGGTGCGAAGTCGACGGACACCGGAGGATGCGGTCGTCGGTCGTGTTTTTTCTTTGTACGCACTTCGCGTTGTCGTTCAAGACCCTGTCTCACACTCGGTCTAGCCCCGGGGTTGGATACGGTGGGGTTTGACCGTATCGTAGGTTCTGTGACTGCCTGTATTTAATCACCTCGGCATCCGTAGGGTCAGCAAGTTCCAGGAGATGTCGTGGGATAGGCATGCCGTGGAGTGTCGATCCTTCCTTTGACTTTTTAGATAGTTGAACTTGGGAACTCCTAGGAACTCTGCCGCTGGACGACGAGTGATCTCTGGGTGGATTTCCATGTAGTGATAAATCAACCTTGGAACCATCCGAGATATGGAAGGCCCTTTCTCTTGGACGTCTTGAGGTGATCCCTGGTATAGATTTGGTCCACTATTTCTTGCATGAACAGGGCAGCATAGTCGTAGCGTTTCCCGAAGACGACCCCGTAGAAGAGAGTGAGGATGCTGAGGTTGCAACGATCGTAGCCGGTGTGTTTTGGCGATAAGCACTTATTAATCAGCATGAACAGTGCGTTCCATGGGCTAGGTAGTTTGTTGAAAGAGAATGCTGAGACTTGTGTGAGTGGTGGAGAGCAACCTAGTTCCAGCATGCCATTTAGGATTTCTTGAGTAGTGGGAGGTGGATCGAGCTCATCAAATGTGGGCAGTTGTAGAATCGTCCTCAGAAGATCTTTGTTAAGAACAACCGAAGTGTTCTCGATCTGACTTTGGAATATGATCTCCTCGGTGTCTGGAACTTGATCCATGAGACCCCAAAATTGTTGCAGGTAGACTTGGGGAACGCTCGCCGTAATGGTGAAGGCAGGGAGCAGAAAGTGATTCTTCAGGATGGCTATGATCACCATGTCTGAGCATCTGAATGCCGTTGTGTCCAATTGGTAGTTGTTCTTCAGCGGCTCGATCCATTTGGAGATTGGATAGATCGTATCACGGTTTGGAATCTCCATAATCTGAAAAATATGATTATAAGGTCATTAGACATCGAATGTTCCATCGTTGCCCTCGCTCGCTGTGATTCTTCCTTTTTTTGTTGTTTTTTTTTTTTGTTTTTTTTTTTGTTTTGTTTTTTTTTGTTTTTTGTTTTTATATATATATAGATATATAGATATATATATACATATGTATAAATAGATGGATATATATATAAATATATATAAGTAGATAATAAAAGAAATTGGGTTTTCGTTATCTAGTGGCCCAAAGTGATTAAAGAGAGGCCCAATGCGGTAAATGTCGAAGCGGCCCAATTTGAAAAATGTCGAGAGCGTGTAAATAAAAGATGTCGAGAGGATGGATGTCGAGATATTAAAATGTCGAGATAGCCCAGTTTAAATAAAACGTCGAGAGGCCCAATTAAAAGGAAAATGTCGAGAGGCACAATTGGGAAAAATCATTTGAAAATGTCGGGATAGTTTTAAAATGTCGAGAAGGCCAAATGTCGAGACGAGAATCAATTTAGGGTTAAAAAAATCGATAAAGATGTCGACATCTATTAAGTAATAAAATGTCGAGACCGTAAAATGTCGAGACCGTAAAATGTCGAGACCTGATAGAAAGAAGTCGAGAGCTTGCACTGTGACGAAAAGTCGAAATCAATTAGGTCGAGATTTTGGGAAAAATGTCGATAAATTCAAAATCAGAAGTCCTCGAGAAATTTGACATTGAAATCAGAAAATGTCGAGAAGTTCAAAGCTTAGAGAAATCAGTTTAAAATCACGGAAAATTCCGAGGAATCATGTAAATCGACGATTAAAATTAGGAAAAATGAAATCGGAGTTTCGTCAGTGATTTCTTCGATTTTTACACCTGCAATCGAAATTGTTAGTAGTATAAGAGAGGAATATAAGGCGTTGTGGGGCTTACCAGTGGATGACGGAGGATTATAGTGTAATGATTCGAGCGAGAAATGGAGATGGCGGTGATGTATCAAGTCTGTCGAGATTTTAAAGTGAGGAAGACGAAAAGATGTCGGGATGGGTTATAAATGTCGAGACGAAGTGAAGAAGATGAAGGATGTCGGGATGGGTTATAAAATGTCGAGATGATCTTGGGCTTCCTCAAGGCCCAAAAAAAATGTCGAAGTGCTTAATAAGGGATAAATGGCCCAATGTCGATAAGTAGAAGTCGAGATGAAAAATATCGAGAACAAATGTCGAGAAAGAGACGGGCTTGCCGAGATTATAATGTGGGCTTTTACTCGAAATGGCCCAGATAAGAAAATCGAATAATAAGAGGATGTCGAGATGTAATGTGAATATCGACATAAGATGTCGAGCTTAGAAGATGTCGAGGCTTATTGGGTTGGGCTTCTCGGGAATGATACGGCCCAATCACATTTCGAAACTTAGAAAGGCAAACAAAATAAAATGCAAATAAAATGCAAAGATACCATATGGAAATGATGCGAAGATACTGAAAAATAGGAAATAGTGATGCTCCCCCTAGACATATACACTTTTTTTTTTGGAAATAGAAAATCTAATTCACCCTAAATCAGTGATGCAAATATTAAAAGATAAATGCTCCCCCTAGAATTATGCAATTATGTTTCTCCCCCTAGACACATGCATAGGCTTTTCATAATATATAACATGGTTATGTCTGAGATGTGCAGCCTAGCATGAATGTGCCTAAGTTAGGAAGTAAGATTCAACATGCCCAACCTAGAGACTAAGAATTGGAATCGTTTCTCATCCAATGCTTTAGTAACAAGGTCGGCCAGTTGAAGTTCGGTGCTAACAAACTGCATTTCTATTATGCCATTTTCAACATGATTTTTGATGAAGTGATATCGAAGATCAATGTGCTTAGTTTGTGAGTGGTGTACAGGATTGCATGTTATCGCAATTGCACTCTTAGAATCACTGTAGATAGGAATTATGTAAATCAAACCCGTAGTCCAAGAGTTGAGGCGCATCCACAGAATTTGTGAACAGCAACTGGCAGCTGCGACGTATTCTGCTTCACCTGTTGACGTAGAAACACAATTCTGTTTCTTGGAGGACCAGCAGATTAATTTGTCACCGAGCAGTTGTGCGCCACCTGACGTACTTTTTCTATCCGTGCGATAGCCTGCAAAATCTGAGTCAGTGTATCCAATTAATTGAAAACTAGAATTTTTGGGATACCATAGACCAAGATTTGGAGTTCCTTTCAGATAGCGTAGTATTCTCTTGACGGCAGTCAGGTGTGATTCTTTGGGGTTTGCTTGAAAACGTGAACAGAGGCAGGTTGCAAAGACGATATCTGGTCTGCTCGATGTTAGATAGAGTAGTGAGCCGATGATTCCCCTGTAGTGTGTTTCGTCAATGGGCTTGCCAGCGAGATCTGCATCAAGTTTGCATGCTGTGGACATAGGAGTTGCTATGGGAGTGCAGTTTTCCAACTTGTACTTCTTCAGGAGATCACTTATATACTTAGATTGACTGATAAAAATACCATCTGAAAGCTGTTTAATTTGCAGTCCTAGAAAGAAGTTCATTTCGCCCATCATACTCATCTCGAACTTGGTGGTCATTAATTGACTGAATTTCTCGCATAATTTTACGTTCGTGGAGCCAAAGATGATATCATCAACGTAAATTTGAACTAGTAAGATATCGGAATTCTGTCTTTTCACGAAGAGTGTAGTATCTATTTGACCTTTTGTGAACCCGGATTCGACTAAATAGGTGGAGAGAACGTCATACCAGGCTCTTGGTGCTTGTTTGAGTCCATAAAGGGCTTTATCAAGACGATACACATAGTCAGACTTGGTTGAGTCAACAAATCCTTCAGGTTGTCCAACATAGACTTCTTCTTTCAGTACTCCGTTTAAGAAGGCTGTCTTGACGTCCATCTGATAGACAGTAAAGTCTTTATGAGCAGCGTATGCAAGGAATAAGCGAATAGCTTCTATACGAGCGACTGGTGCAAAGGTTTCGTCGTAGTCAATGCCTTCTTGCTGGTTGTATCCTTTTGCTACCAACCTAGCTTTATTACGGATGACCTTGCCATTTTCGTCTCTTTTGTTCTTGAAGACCCACTTCGTTCCTATGATCGTTTTTCCTTTGGGTCTTGGAACTAAAGTCCAAACTTGTAGGCGTTCAAATTGGTTGAGCTCATCTTGCATAGCAATTATCCAGTCTGGGTCCGAAAGTGCTTCTGACACTTTTCGTGGTTCGAGTTGACTCATAAAGCACGAGAAATGTTCGTGAACAAAGGAGATGTAATCATTCGGAATTGCACTTTTCTTCTCACGAGTTGATCTTCGTAGGAGTGGTTGATCCGTGTGAGAATCATGAGTATGGTGAGGATTTGTCTCAGCTTCTACTTCAGGAAGTTGATCGTGTTGTGAGCCTACGGTGTCAACGTTTGTTCCAGTATGAGGTGTTATGGCATTTGGAGTGAGATCATGACTTGAGTGAGAGATTTCGTCCTCAGTGGCTGTTGTGTTTGGAAGCGTGGAATCTGTTTCTGAGGAAGAGTGATCTTCAATATCTGATGTTGCTTGGGTTTCACCTTGTGGAGTTTCTGTCATCTGAGAAGGCACTGGATCTGAAATTAGGTGAAAATCTTTCAGCAAAAAGTCTAGAGATGCCATATTTGGATTTGAAGAGGCTGAGTCTTGTTGAACGTTCCCTGATGCATTAGAGGGTGCTTCTGGTGTTGTAGGGAATGTTTCGTCAAATGTGACGTTGGCACTTTCCCTTACAATTTTAGCGTCTTTGAGGAATACTCTGAATGCTTTGGACGTCGAGGAGTATCCAATGAACGTGCCTTCGAGTGCCTTAGGATCGAATTTGCCTCTGTTGCTTCGATCATCTGCAATGAAACATTTGCAACCAAACACTCGAAGAAAAGAGATGTTAGGGGCACGATTATTAAAGATCTGATAGGGCGTTTTCTCAAATCTTTTGTGGATTGAAGTGCGATTCTGAGTGAAGCATGCAGTGCTTAGTGCTTCAGCCCAGAAGGAATGTGGAAGATTTGATTGAATTATCATCGTGCGTGCAGCTTCAACAAGGGTTCGATTTTTTCGCTCGACGACTCCATTTTGTTGTGGAGTTCCTGCAGCTGAGAATTGTTGTGAAATGCCTTGAGATGCATAGAAGTTTCTCAAGCGATCGTTTTTGAACTCCGTACCATTATCTGATCGAATGGTGCCAATTCGGGCCTGCATTAGATTCTGTGTAGTTGTCACGAATGTTTCGATTATTGAGGCGGTCTCATCTTTACTGCGCAAAAATTTTGTCCAAGTATATATAGAAAAATCGTCAATAAGGACCAGAACATATTTGCGACCACTGAGACTTTCTGTTCTCATGGGACCGCATAGATCAACGTGAAGTAGTTCTAAAGGTCGAGAAGAGCATGCAACATGTTTGGACTTATGGGAAGCTCTTTTCATTTTTCCTAGTTCGCAGGCACTATAGAGATGTTCCTTTTGATACGTAAGGTTTGGTAGGCCGACAACTAGTTGCTTAGTGGATAGTTTATTGATGTTGCATTTTCTTGCTTTCAAATTTATTTCGAGCCCTTTGTCGCACAATTGACCAATGCTGAAGAGGTTGTGGCCTAGTCCCTTGACGTATGAGACGTCTTGGATGGTTAGATTCCCGTGATTTAGATCTCCTCGTCCTAAGATTGGGGATGACTCGTTGTTTCCAAAGTGTACCTTTCCGCCGTACTTTTCGGTGTAGTTGCTCAACAGTTCTTTGTTCCCAGTCATGTGTGTGGAGCAACCTGAATCTAGATACCACACATGATGGACCTGCAATAGGAATGGAATTAGAAACGTTTCGGTACCCATTTGAGAATGGGCACTGTCCATTTCTTAGTAGAAGATTTAGCAGAACTAGTAACAGGATTAACGTTGGGTGAGTGATAGGAGAATGTAGCGTGATGTTTTTGTTTGGGCACCCAAATCTGTATACATTTAGTTTGATGTGGTGCGAATTTCTCGTTCGATGATCGATTGATCGTGGGATTGCGTATGGCGTGGCCTGGATGAGATATGGACGTTCGAGTAGTAGAACGATGCATTTTATACGCAATAGGCTTATTAAAACTAGAAACATCAAGTGTCTTAAAATTCTTTAGAGAAATAGAAGATTTATCATAAGCATAAGTAGTAGGATAAGAAGTCTTGAAAGGAGCTGGATTAGGTTTCGATTTCTGGACTCAGGCCAACGTCGTCTTCTTCGTAGTTAATCTCTTTCCTGTAGTCAAATTAGGCGTGTAATTAGGAGTTAGGTTATAGGAGGAAGAAAAATTAACTTCAGATGAATAATCTAAGAGGTTTCTAAGAAGCGAAATTTCATGAAGCATTTTCTCCTTTTCGAATTTGAAGATTTCAATTTGATTTTGATGTTATTTGGCTTGTGTCAAGTTAATATTCTGCAGGCGTGAGAGTTCGGTTAGAAGGCCTGTTTCGTCTTTAGTTGGAGTCCTCTCCATTTGGGTTGGCGAGCCTGACTTAGTGAAGAAGCGTGAGTCGTTCTTGAGTGAGGTTGCCTTTTCTAAGCGAAAATGGGAATTCAAGGCAAGTGCATCGTCGTAGGAATAGTAATGGTTTGAAGGAGACGCATACTTTTCAAATAGCAGATCATGTCTTTTGGCTATTTCTTTCCCTTTAATTTCCTTGTGGAGTGATGCTTCTATCTTAGACTTAGCTGAATTCAATGGTGCGGAGAAACCTATGGGGTTGTTGACTTGTTGTTCGAGTGAAGAGATGATTGTCAGAAGTACGTCTTTCTCCACTTGAGAGGCAATCTTCTCGAGCTCAAGAGTCGAGCGCAGATCACCGATTTCTTTAATAACTGCAGGGATATATGCACTAGAGGTACTTGCTTTTTGGAGATCTACTTCTTCTGAGGAGGGTGCATATAAAGGTAAGTAGTCATCAGATAGATCAATTTTCCTAGTTTTTTAACTTTTATTTAGTTCCTCGTAGTCAATTGGAATTTCAGCCTAGTCCTTTTTATTTCTCTTTTTCTGTTCTAAATTGTCAAGTGTAGATGAGCTAGTGAAAGGCATAAGACTAGGAATATTTAGACCTAGGAACCTGATATCATAAAGGGGAAGAGGTTTCTTTACTGTTTGCACGGAATCTGGAACATATCCTATTCCTTCACGGGGATCATACAATTCTGTGTGTCTAGCATTATTTAAAAGAATCATCTTATCTGTTTGTACTCTACTGTTTAGAATATCCTCAAGTTTTTTTTATTTTCGAATATAGACGATTGCGTTCCTTAGTTAAAAATTCATATTGTTGGGATATTGTGTTTCGCTCTACCTCACTCTTTTTGAAATCGTTTTCCTTTTTGAGAAGTTTTTCTTCTAAATCTCTTATCTTAGTCTCATGTCTGAGGGATGTATCCTGAGCTTGTTCTAGAAACGAGGTTAACCTAGCCTTTTCTACTAGTTCGCTTCGCAAGACTTTTTCATTGTTTGCTAACCTAGATTCTAGTTTTCTTAATGATTGGTTCTCCCTAGACATGGATGTTAGTCTATCCTGAAGAAGGCATAATTGTTCATGTAGATTGGAGTAAGATTCGTGTACCTCAGTTTCTGAAGATGAGTCGGTTGAGGGAGTGGCTGCGATGTTGTGTCCCTCATCTTCAGTGTCAGTTTCAACGTTTTCCATGAGTGCCAGATTTTCGTCTTCACTCTCAGAGGTATCCTCGAGCCATGATTCCTGTTCTGCCATGAGTACGACACCAGACTATTTTTGTTTGAGAAGCTGTGCCTTTTTGGTGTAGTAGTCAACATCTTTGGTCTTAGGCAGGAAGCAGTCTCGAGCAAAGTGTCCTGGTTTGCCGCAGTTGAAGCACTTCTGATCTTTCATGGAGGGCTTAGTCTCACCTTCTTCAGTCTTTCGGTCCCGTTTCTTTGAGGAACTAGTCCTGAGTCGATTTGAGGATCTGTTCTGTGTGTAAAAATTGAAGCGTTTGGTGATCAAGGCCATTTGTTTTGTAATCTTTGCCAGCTCAGGATCCATATCTGCATTTGTGTTATCATTGTCTTCTTCAGATGAGCTAGGATTCTGTGCAGGCTTTGGATTCTTTCTTGATTTTCGATGGCTGATTATTGCAAGTGTCTCCATGGCGGCCTTTTCTTTTGATACTTTCTGAATCTCATTTATGTCTTCAAGATGCTGGGCGAGGCTGTCTAAGAGACAGTGAATGTCCATCTCTTCTAGATCCTTGTTCTGGCGGATGTTGCTAGCTATTTTCCTCCATTCTGGATGTAGTGCTGAGAGAAAGCGTATGTTGATCTCCTCACCAGTTCTGGTTACATTTATCTTTCTCATCTCATTCACTAAAGTCAGAAATCGTTGATAGGTCTCGTATAGTTCTTCTCCATCTTTGGCTTTGGATGAATTATAAGCAGTAAGGATGTTGGATTTCTTTGCCTTGTACCCAGATTCAGTTCGTTGCATCATTTTGCTAATCTCATCCCACATTTCCTTAGCAGTTTGCAAGCTATTGACCTGCATGAAAATGTCATTTGGGATGCTTTGACAGAGATATGTTCTAGCTTGACGGTCTGCACGAGCTCGGAGTTTTTCAGTTTCAGTGTAGGCTGAGCGAGCTTTGAGTTCCTTTGTGTCTGGAACGGGTGGTGTATTGTCTGGATTGCCTGGAATAGTAATCCAAAATTGAGCTGGGCCTTCGGTGAGAGATTCGTACATTAGGTCTCCGTTCTCCTTGCTGTCGATGAAGTTCATGAACCTGAGTGTCCATGCTGTGTACTCGTCCCTCTTGAGGATGGGAGGTCTCGCGTCGTTTCCAAGTGAGTAGAGGTCCATTGCTTATAGTAGGTTGGATGTGGATCTTTATCGTGTTGAGTAACTAAAATTCTAACTCAAGGAAGGCAGATAAGGTTAGAGATAATATATGAAATAAAATAAGCACATAATTCGATTAGAGATAATAGTAGAACGAAATTATTATTATTATTAATTGATTAATTAATTTTTTTATATGTTTATTTTAAATGATAATAGTAGTCTAAATAATAATTGTAGACCGAAGAAAGAAGCTGATGTTAGATTTTTAATGTCGAAAGTACCAAAGTCGAGAATCGAATGAATTTGGAAGTTTAGATAATGTCGAGATTTCAATTTAAGATAGGCAGTATCGATTCTTGTCGAGATCTTTATCGAAATTCTATCGAGATTGGACAATAGTAGAAAGTCGGGACAAATGTCGAGAAATGATTCGAGTAGAATATCGAAATCCTTTGTCGAAGTAAGAAGTCGAAGTAACTGTCGAGATGTCGAAATATGTCGAAAAGGGATGTCGAGGTCTTTTAAGGGATTGAGATGAAAAGTCGAAATAAATGTCGAATAAAATAAGGTGCAAGATGTCGAGTCCCTTGTTAAAAAGTCGAGGCGGATGTCGAGTTCGATTTCGAGCAACAATTTTGAGTAAAATGCCGGGATAAATATCGAAGAAGAAAAAAAATGTCGTGATAGATGTCGAGATCGATGTCTAGATAGAAAGTCGAAATAAATGTCGAGCTGAATTTAGCACCAAATGTCGAGATGTTTAGTAAAATGTCGAGCAAAAATGTCGAGGGATATTGCGAGAGAGATGTCGAGGACTTCAAAGGATTTCAAATGTCGACAAGCACAGATGTCGGGAGCTTCAAATGTCGAGAAGTTTCAAAATGTCGAGTACGATGTCGAGGCCCTTAATTCATAGTAAAATGTCGAGGTAGATATGTCGAGATTGTGCAAAGTCGAGGTCCTTATCACTAAAAAGTCGAGACAAATATCGAGCCAGATGTCGAGATAAAAGTCGAGATGAGCAAATTCGTTCAAAGACGATCTCGAGATCTCAATATATGAATCTTGTTCTCGTCGCAATCTGTTCTTCGGCTGGAAAAGGGGAAAATTCGATCAAGAATTAAGGGAAAACAAAAGAACGTCTATGCAATCTTCATAAGCCGAAAGGAATCTGAGAAATTTGATGAAAACCGATTGTTAAACTTTAGAGAACAAGATAAACACAACGAATAATAGGGAAAATCTCGATGAACTCCGACGAAAAAAAAAGGTGGAACGAGCGAGCGATTTCAACGAAGCTTCAATGAGTTTTGATCCACGAATTCGGCTCTGATACCACTTGTTAGGCCGATTTTATCCAACCTTGATCTGATTCAAAGGATTAGTATTACCTGATACGATGAATTACGGAAGCAATAAAATAGTAATACCACGAGACGAGTTGTAGAGTTGGAACGGAGAGCGCGCGAAATTCTTCAGCAAAGTCGTCAACTCTATTATGAATCAGCAACCCTAAACAAAGCATTGTTTAGGGTATTTATACATAAGCCCTAATGGGTTATTGGGCCCGATATAACTAATATACCCACAAGTTAGGTATATTCACAATTGAGTCCTAGGGCGTAATTAAATTACAAAACATAGACTAATAATTAAATGAACACAATTAAATAATATCTAACATATCCAAAAGTTTATCATACTAATTTGATCACTTGCGCTTATGTTGGGAAAACTATGAGACAGAACTCAAGTAATGATAAAGGTTTAGGGTTTTGTCTGGTTTGAGAGGTGCTGAAGACATGAACACGATCAGCTGTGATGATATAACTAACATATGTTAGTTGGTGTCGGCTGAGCTGTCGATTAAAATGGATCTAATGGCTTGTATTGAACTATTTCTTAAGTTCAAATCGTTTCACTCTTTTATTAGTTGGAGATAGTGACATACAATTCTAAAAGCTCGGAGTACAAGTTCGCTGAAGCACGCAAGGCTATTACAAAAGTGAACAGATTCGTTTTCTTATTAGTGATCGTGTAGGTGATTTGAAGCGTCTTTATCTTCTATGTAAGTGAGAATTATGTAAGTGAGAATTATGCTAAGTTTTACAAAGAGAGTTGAGAGAGTAAGTGGAGAGCTTGTAATCTCTTTTGAGTATTTATTAATAAAAAGGTTTCTATTGGCGATGGACGTAGACTCAAAAGTGAGTCGAAACCACGTAAACAAAATGTCTCTGTTTGTTTTTCGTTTCTTGTGAGTTCATAAGTCATTCTTTCGATCTGCTAAACACCACACACACATCAATCTTCATCAAGTTGGGTATCTTGTGGTGACCAGAATCTTTAACAGCTAAACAACCATAGTGATGAGGGCGGTGATGGGGGGATCACAGTGACGTTTCGGAAGATCACCTCAAAATAAACACACATGTCTTAATCAATCCTTCGTAAAGTTGTGATGATATCCTATATATATATATATATATATATATTTCAGTTTTATCGTAACGATATCCTATATATTGTATTATATCATTTTGTCAATAATAATTATCTTCCACCGTAAGCAAAAGACATCGTTTAATAGATTTATGGACTTTAACGTCATCCTAAGGCCTTGTGACAAAACTAATGAGCGTCATAAACAACAATAAATGGGGTCCTATAATAGCAAATAATCGGCTCAATCAGTCTACTTTAGTGTACGAACCGGCATGACGAATTACAGGAGCACAACTGCACAAGCCCAGAGAATGTTTCTCATGGCTAATCTCACATGCAATAATCGGTTGGGGCCAATGCGGCGGAGAAGCGTCCGCTAGCTACAAAAGACGTTGCGAAGGGTGCCGATATCAGGTGAATGTTATAGTTGGGGACCCTGTCCAACATCATAAGAGAAAAAGATGGCAATTAATTGGGTTTATATGATATTGGGCTTGGCCCATTTGTTTTAGCAATCTAAAGTTTAATAGCCCATTATCGCGGCCCATTAATACTTCATATTTGGACTTGGATGATTGTCTTCGGGGGAAACTAAGCTAGGAATTATTAACCTATGTTTCCTCATCTTCGCACCTTCGTTTAATCTTCATACAAACATAAATCGATCAATATCATTACACAAACTAACTTTTAGCGTATTCAATTTGGAAAAGATAGTTTCCATTATTGTCAAATATCCACACGTATCAAAAAGAGACTTGGGAAATTCATATGACACAACAAGACCGAAGAGAATATGAGACTTCGAAAGAAGCTTGGCAGCACTTGGATTGGCGTTAAAGATTCCTCAATTCCTGTCCTCGGCAAGTCTCATAAAATATTTATCAAGTTATGGTTAGTTCGTGATAAAAATAAAAAGGGCAATGAAAAGACGTTTAAGAAGGCCCAAATCATCTTCATGGAAATTAAGACTACGATTTTTTTTTTCATGAAGTCTCTCAGAATTGTTTTCTATATGATCGAGCACAAATATAAAATTTATATGATAGGCTCGAACTCGACGCGTCGTATATTTTCGAGCATGAGCTCAAATTTTAAAGTCGAGCTTGAAGTGGGCTTTCTTTAAGCTTTTAAGTTTTACTTGACAACCTAACTCTATGTTTTAAATACAGATTAAAATTTATATTATAAATTAATACAAAATTACGAGGTATTTTTAATAAAATATACAAAAAATATTAAACATTAACGAAATAAACGTAAAAGGAAAAGCATTAATAAAATAGAAAATTTCGTATGTATATTATACGAGTTAGTAACTCGTACGAAATTCTTACGTTTTACTCGTGTGAGGTGGCCCGCTGACCTGACGTGGTAAAAAGTTGAAAAGTAACTCGTATGAATTTGTTACGAGTTATAACTCGCATTAGATATATACGAGTTACTACACGTGGAACGTTGACCTGACGTGGCGTAATAAAATTAGCTCGTAAATCGTATGATTTAAGTACGAGTTATAAATCGTATATTATTCATACGATTTACGAACGTGGCCGACCAACTTGCATGGCCATGCAGTGTCAGTACATAGTGGAAGTAACTCGTAAAAAATTCATACGAGTTACATGCGAGTGGTGCAATAATACACGTAACTCGTGTGTAAAACTTACGAATTATATTTCTACAAATACCCCCATTTCGCTTTCTAAAACACAACACGAAAATCCAACATAAAAACCCAACAAAAATGGTGTCTAGTCGTGTACAAATCATAGTATATTTCGGCGGTGAAATAATTCAATCATCTGATTCTGTCGTCAGTTATAGTATCCGTCCTATTGCGTATAGGCGGATTCGCCGCAACACCAATTTTTCTGAGTTTACGTCATTGCTGTTCGAAATTACGGGTGCTGATAGCAGTCGTTTTTCGCTACTTGTCCAAGCCAAAAATGAATTCTTTCAACATTCCCGCATCTTTCATCAATTATTCCGAATCTCCAACGACAACGATTTACAATTTTTCATTCATCCTGATTCGGAGAACAATTGTGTTGAGGTTTTTGTTGAACTAGTTGAAAATTCAAGTTTTGATTTGAACGAAGAGCCTCATCGGAATTTTGAAGTTGGTTCTTCGAGTTATGCCTGTCCGGATTTTCCCGACATCGTCTCAGTGACTGCAGGGTTCAGTAATGTTTCTCTGGAGATGCCGGAGGTTGGTGTTCCATTCAATATGCCGGAATCCGGCTCAGAACCGGAGCCAGATTTCGTGCCTGAAGCAGAGGAGGACGTTGATGTTAGTGATTCGGAAGCGGACGACGAGGACCCACTGTCGGAGTTACCCAACCCCGACGAGGACGACGAGAACGACGACGACGATGCGCCAGATGATACCACTCCGCTGGACTCAGCTGCTCCAACGCTTTTTCAGTCCGTCCCATTTTTTCAAACGTACCAAATGCCACCTCCTAGTGGTGACGACTACGGTGGTTATGGGGAGTTTTACGACAGAGATAACCCTATGTTTTGTCGAGGTATGATTTTTCAAAGTAAAAAGCATTTACAACGTGCCGTCGACGATTTTTCGATCAGGGTTGCTAGACGCGAGTATCACGTCAACGAGAGCAGCAACACACGTTGGAGTGTCCAATGTAATCATACGTCTGATTATATCATTTGAGATATTGTCGTGAACATAGGCTGTCGTGAACCCCGCGTTCCTGTTCGTGACATGCGCAAATTATATCATTTGAGATATTGTCGAAATAACATTAATAAATAAATTAACTTACGATGGTCGACATAAATACTGCATCCCCCATCTGGAAGCCCCGTGACATCTGCACCGCATGTGGAGAAATGTAGAGGCGAGTGATTCGATGAAACCATTCGTAATATCCATCCTCCACCGACACGAGTGCAGTCGTGGGAGGACCATGAACAACGTTCTCCTCTCAGTCCTCCCATAGTCCAATCCAGTTCGCATGATGCGTCCTCCAATCCATCCCCGCCCGCTGTCGACGCTCGTACGTATGGAGATTGGTATCTCGATACGGCGGCGTAACGGGAATCCCTTGGATGATTCCAAACTGTCGAAGTACCCGTTCGGGGTAATGCCACTCCACGCTATTGAAGAAGATGAGAGGACACCTCGATCGACAGGTGACCGGTAAGCATTGGGGAGGAAGTGCGACAATCTCCGGAAGCGTCATATCATACGGCTCCCATACAAATTGATGTGCTCGTAGGCGATCAAAGCACTCGCGGATGGTGCGTATGTTCGAGTTTGTCGATGTCGTATGATCGTATAACGCGTTCCACCTGTCGTATATTTACACAACATTTATAAATGTAACAAGGAAAAAATTAACAACTTTATGGACGACCATACCTCGCAGCATGTGGCGGGATCGGTAACTCTATCCCGTCGACTAAACTGGGCTCCATGGCGATACGATGAATCTCACGATGTGGCTGAAACGGCAGAATCCTCACGTATGCCCATGCCTAAAACAAATCACATGTTATAATTAATTTTTAAAAAATAACTCAGAAATTACTCAAAGTGTCTATATAATTACCTGCAACAGCCGTAGGGGTCCGCCTATATTAAGCTTTTTCGGCTCGCATGCCGAACAGAGCTCTCTGTACAGGAACGCTAGGACCGCACTACCCCAACTAAACGTGGCCACCTCATCAATATCCTCCAACAGCTGAAGGTAGGTCAACGAAACGGTGCTCGCGCTACAGTCGGGGAACATCACCGCACCAAATAGCAGCATCGCATATCCCCTCGCTGAACACTCAACTTCTTCCTCGTCACTATCATCCGAAATCGGATGGGCCAACAACCAATTCGCTAACGACTTCATCGAAAGCGATGACCCCTTAATTTTCTCAGCAGGCGGTCTAAAACCTAGCAACCGCTCTGACTCGTCCATCCACTGTGTGACCGTCCTCGGTTGGGTCACACCGGACACACAACTACCGTCTACAGGCAAACTCCACAAAATTCCTACGTCCTCTAAAGTGACGGTCGCCTCCCCGACAAAAAAATGAAACGTATGGGTCTCCTTCCTCCAACGCTCTACTAATGTTGTAATCAAATGAGGGTCAACCCTCTGTGACATACAGCTGTAGACGCTGTATAGACCCATATCGTTCAACTTATCTAACAAACGACCGTGTAGAACATTCGGTGCTTCTCTAGTACCCCATACAACATTTTCTAAGGACCTAATTTTAATAGTCTTATCTATCGCACCTGGTCTAACAATAAATCACTACTACGGTGATTTGACTGCATCGTCAACACCGAACTATCAAAAGGCCCGTAAGACGAATCCAAATTCATTCTACAGTAAAATAACGAAACCAAACAAATCAATAAAACAAAAAATAATGTAACAAATAGGCGTATTTCGGAATAATAAATCGGTACCTAACCCGAGGTGTATTTCGGTTCGTCGCGAGGCGTAGTGTCGCTCCTAGTGGTCGTCGAGTTGGCGGCGGGTCGCGGCGGAGTTGGTTGTCGAGGCGGCGGCGGCGGCGAGCAGAGGAGTATGGCGGCAGCTCCAGGCGGCGTCTAGGAGGAGGAGGCGGCGGCGGCGGCGGCTCCGGCGGCGGCGGCGGCTTCACGGCGAGCGCGTCAAAAAGTTGATGATGGCGGCGGCGTCGAGGCGGGCGACGTCGAGGCGGGCTGCGTCAAGGAAGTCGGCGTCGAGGAGGCTGCGGCGAGGCTGGGCGGCGTCGTAAAGATGGCGGCGGCTCGGCGAGGTGCGAGGCAGAAGATGGCGGCGGCGAGGCGGGGCGGCGTCAAGCAGAAGATGGCGGCGGCGTCGAGGCGGCGGCAGCGTCGAGGAGGCAGCGGCGACGGCGTCGAGGAGCGGCGGTGTCGAGGGCGACTCTTCGTCTTCTTCGTCTGTGTCGTCGTCGTCGTCGGTTAGATCTGGGTTATTTAAACCAGATCTAACTCGTATGTATTTCTTACGAGTTACGAGTTGTAACTCGTAAGAAATTCATACGATTTACGCCAGCTCAACGAATGCCAACTTGGCAAATTAACTCGTATCTATTATTTACGAATTACGTATCTCGTAAAAACTTCTTACGAAGTTTTCTATTTTATTAATGCTTTTCCTTTTACGTTTATTTCGTTAATGTTTAATATTTTTTTGTTTATTTTATTAAAAATCCCAAATTACGAGCTCTTTCATTGAATATTAATGATCTTCAATCTCAACGAGTTTTTATTGGGAAATATGTGAAAATAAAATAATAAAAAAATAAAAAGTTGATAAAATATTAATAACGTGGCGGACGGTCACAAGGAGTTGCGTAATAAATATCAGATTAGTCATCATCTTGAATTGGTATTCAATTTTCTCGCCGAAGCCCCAACAGAGCTCTCTGTACAGGAACGCTAGGACCGCACTACCCCAACTAAACGTGGCCACCTCATCAATATCCTCCAACAGCTGAAGGTAGGTCAACGAAACGGTGCTCGCGCTACAGTCGGGGAACATCACCGCACCAAATAGCAGCATCGCATATCCCCTCGCTGAACACTCAACTTCTTCCTCGTCACTATCATCCGAAATCGGATGGGCCAACAACCAATTCGCTAACGAATTCATCGAAAGCGATGACCCCTTAATTTTCTCAGCAGGCGGTCTAAAACCTAGCAACCGCTCTGACTCGTCCATCCACTGTGTGACCGTCCTCGGTTGGATCACACCGGACACACAACTACCGTCTACAGGCAAACTCCACAAAATTCCTACGTCCTCTAAAGTGACGGTCGCCTCCCCGACAAAAAAATGAAACGTATGGGTCTACTTCCTCCAACGCTCTACTAATGTTGTAATCAAATGAGGGTCAACCCTCTGTGACATACAGCTGTAGACGCTGTATAGACCCATATCGTTCAACTTATCTAACAAACGACCGTGTAGAACATTCGGTGCTTCTCTAGTACCCCATACAACATTTTCTAAGGACCTAATTTTAATAGTCTTATCAATCGCACCTGGTCTAACAATAAATCACTACTACGGTGATTTGACTGCATCGTCAACACCGAACTATCAAAAGGCCCGTAAGACGAATCCAAATTCATTCTACAGTAAAAAAACGAAACCAAACAAATCAATAAAACAAAAAATAATGTAACAAATAGGCGTATTTCGGAATAATAAATCGGTACCTAACCCGAGGTGTATTTCGGTTCGTCGCGAGGCGTAGTGTCGCTCCTAGTGGTCGTCGAGTTGGCGGCGGGTCGCGGCGGAGTTGGTTGTCGAGGCGGCGGCGGCGGCGAGTAGAGGAGTATGGCGGCAGCTCCAGGCGGCGTCTAGGAGGAGGAGGCGGCGGCGGCGGCGGCTCCGGCGGCGGCGGCGGCTTCACGGCGAGCGCGTCAAAAAGTTGATGATGGCGGCGGCGTCGAGGCGGGCGACGTCGAGGCGGGCTGCGTCAAGGAAGTCGGCGTCGAGGAGGCTGCGGCGAGGCTGGGCGGCGTCGTAAAGATGGCGGCGGCTCGGCGAGGTGCGAGGCAGAAGATGGCGGCGGCGAGGCGGGGCGGCGTCAAGCAGAAGATGGCGGCGGCGTCGAGGCGGCGGCAGCGTCGAGGAGGCAGCGGCGACGGCGTCGAGGAGCGGCGGTGTCGAGGGCGACTCTTCGTCTTCTTCGTCTGTGTCGTCGTCGGTTAGATCTGGGTTATTTAAACCAGATCTAACTCGTATGTATTTCTTACGAGTTACGAGTTGTAACTCGTAAGAAATTCATACGATTTACGCCAGCTCAACGAATGCCAACTTGGCAAATTAACTCGTATCTATTATTTACGAATTACGTATCTCGTAAAAACTTCTTACGAAGTTTTCTATTTTATTAATGCTTTTCCTTTTACGTTTATTTCGTTAATGTTTAATATTTTTTTTTTTATTTTATTAAAAATCCCAAATTACGAGCTCTTTCATTGAATATTAATGATCTTCAATCTCAACGAGTTTTTATTGGGAAATATGTGAAAATAAAATAATAAAAAAATAAAAAGTTGATAAAATATTAATAACGTGGCGGACGGTCACAAGGAGTTGCGTAATAAATATCAGATTAGTCATCATCTTGAATTGGTATTCAATTTTCTCGCCGAAGCCCCAACCCCCCCACCCCAAAGCAAGGGCTGGCCATGGGAAACTTTCTTGAAAAGCTCCAAGGTTCGTTTCCGATCACAATATTAAGGCGACAGTTTTCAGAATCTGATTATATGATGGGTTTCGCTTATGCATTCTATTACACGGATCGGTTGTCTGCTGTGTGATTCGGTTTTTGGTCGGTCGACATTGTTCGAATGATTGGCTTCAATTTCATTTGTCTGAGTGTTGTTTCGTTCAAGATTTTTTAGGAATTTCTGTAAGAATTTGATTCAGTGGCGCTTACCTTCTCATTTAAGCTAAAGTTAGATGCGCTTATACTCTGTTAGTTCATAGATTTGATATCATCTGTTATCATCTTGGACTAAGACACTAAAAGATTCTTCGTCTGATTTCGCTGATTCAGGGATACTATAGTCCAATGGTTTTTTTTTTTTCTTTTTAACTTTTTTTCTTTCCCTTTTATTGCAATACATAGTTTTGAAAGAAAAAATGGTCATTTTTTTGGCTTTTTAACAGACGATTGATGTATGTGATGTAATGATAAAACGAAAAATTTAGTAAATGCTTCATCAATTCTTAGTTGGATTGATTACATATATCTGATTTCATTAAATCGATGTTTGCTTGCACAAATGCCTTGTCTATCACACGGCGTTATGTTACCATCATAACATATTCAGGAAAAGAATGGAAAGAAAAGCAAATTCAGAAGATTGCCGACAAAGTCTTCGACCGCGTCAACAAGGAGACGGGACGGGATAACCTCTCTTTCGAGGAGATTTACATCGCCGTGCTGCTCGTTTACAAGTTAGAAGCTTCCAAGCATTTCCATCTTCTTCTTTTTTTATGATGATTTATCTCGCTAAAGATTTCCTTCATTTTTATTTTGTTTCTCCAGTGACATCAACAAGCGCTTGCCCGGCCCTCACTTTGATCCGCCTACTAAGGAGCAACTCAGGAACCTGATGACGGTACGCATTTAAATACATTACGACCGAACGTGCACTGAGAATTGGGTTATCGTTCAGGTGACACTTTTAGATCACCCACCTCTGAGAGTTGCTGTTTAACGGTATTAACTTTCAAAATCGAAGAAATTTAAGGACATCATCAAAATTGCTTGAATATTTGAAAGTTAATATCATTAAATTACACCCATAACTTGGGTGTCCAGAAAGTGTCAAGTGTCCACGAGTTGTTTCTAAATTGCTTCACTTTTGGAAGTCTAGGCTTTAAATTGTACCCCTAAGTTGGGTGTCCTGATAGTGCTAAGTATGCTTAAATTGCTTCAATTTTCAAATTGGGTATCGTTAAATTACAACCTTAACTTGGCTGACCTGATAGTGCTAAATATCTTCCTTACATTGCTTCAATTTTCAAATGTGATATGGTTAAATTACAACCCTCTTAAGTTGGGTGTCCCGAAAGTATCCCCCCTAACTTACTGGACGAAAAAAGTTGTGAGCCTATAGAAATCATATAACGCATCCTTTATAAGTTTAATTGCAACAACAATTTCTACTTAGGAGTGCGACATAAACCTGGACGGCGAGCTCGACCGCGAGGAGTTTGTGAAGTTCGTTCGCCGAGTGACCAAGGACACTTTCGTCACGGTGAGCCAGGGGCTCATCATAACCCTAGCCGTGGCTCCTACGGTGGCTATACTGACCAAGCGGTCGACCGAGAACGTTCCCGGGGTTGGAAAGGTGGTTCAGAAGATTCCGAACTCGATCTACGCTTCGCTCGTGACCCTCATTGTCGTTGCGTTCCAACAAGGCGCTCAGGGGGCGTAGTTGTGCGACCGATGATTTTAGAAGAACCATTTTCAGTTAATAAAAGTGTTGAAGTCACATATTTTAGATACGATGATTGTGTTTGGGTCCTATGTGGCGTTTGAGCACACATGTAGTGTGTGTATAAATATATTTGTTATAAATATGTTAAATTGATGGGAAAAAAAAGTGAAAATGGAATTATGAGGTCTCCATCGTGAATTGTTGAACGGTGGCAAAAATATTCCGGTTAAAACGGAGATGGGAAATATAGTGTGATTTTTAGTCGGTGAAAGTGTGAAATGCTAGCCTTACCTACCCACTTGGGTATAAAATAAAATAACTCAAATTTGGGGCAATTAAGATTTACATCTTATTTTGTCAAAAAATTAGTGAAGCACTAAATTTTGAATCATAAATTATATTTCATGAATCATAAATGTTGTTCAGATTTTAACAACCGTCAGCCAAGGAAAATACAACGGACCATAGAAAAACTTTTATTAATTAGGTTTAGGTAATTGATAAAAAAAAAAAAAAAAGGTCAAACGTTTTATTTGGAATTTGTTTGACTGCAGTCAGTCAAAGCAAATCAGCAGATTTTAAGACAAAAATCAAATAATTACGGCGACTTTTTTCCGTGTTTATCCGAAATATGGATAATATAGTAATAAATCAAAAAACATTTTAAATTCCGAAAATAACCCACGAAATAACCCTCTCCTCCCTTCCCTCCAACTTCGCTGGACTCAGAGCTCATTACTGACATCACACAAAATGGAAAAAGGAGCTGAAACTGGAAATACCGATAATGACCTCGCACCACTCTCACCGCCGGCTGCGGCCGCGACATTGGAGGAGCATGGACCGAGCAACGGCGGAGATGCCGTGGAGGAAGCTTTTCAGTACGAAAAGGATGTTGAGCTTCACCCGTCGGAGAGCCATATTCGCGGCGAAGGTGACGATGGAAAACCAAAGCTCGCCGACGGATACTATGAAATAGAAGCTGTTCGAAGGAAGCGAATTCGAAAGGTCTGCCTTTTCCTTTTTTTTTTTCTCTTTTCAAAAGAATTACGTTAGCTATATAGTTTTTCAAGAATGGCCTTGTGGAATTGGAGGTGCTGACTCTTTCTTTTTTTTTTTTTTTTTTTGCTTATTGGTTTTTTTTTCGGAATGTGGGAAAATCGAAGGGGAAAGCACAGTACTTGATTAAATGGTGAGTAGACCTTCTTCTAAAATCACAATAGCATATTGATTTCATGTAAATATATATATGTATGTGCTCTTGATCAGAGAAGCTGTAGTTTTTGGATGATATGAAGTTTGATTTTGTGCTCCTATGAATTGTGCCATGGAGTATTATATTATATATTATAGAAGTGTGGAAAAGAAAGAAAGTAGCATACTTCCAACGGTTACTAATTTGAGTCGTGTTTTCGTTCTAATGGAAAGGCGGGATTGGGAAGAATCAGCAAACACGTGGGAGCCAGTGGCGAATTTGCGTCAGTGTTCGGATTTTATCGACGCGTTCGAGCAAAGGTTTGATTTTTTTTTTTTTTAAAAAGTTCCTGATTAACGTTTTGATATTTGATTCGTAGCAACGGTTAGATATTCAATTGATTATTCTTCCAAACTTGTTTTTTTCCCTCCTTTGTTGGATTTTCGCAATCTCCTTTTTTCGGGATGGCTAATAATAATAAAGTCTAAAATCCGCGGAGCAAATCCGCTCCACACGCAAGAGGAAACGCAAGAAGGGCGTAATCCGCGTTCTTAAGAAGAGGAAGAAGAAGAAGAAGAAAAAGCAGCCATTTAATAATAATCATAATCCACCGCAAACGCTCTCTCCTTCAGCTGCCACTTACAGCGTTCCTTCTCACGTCGTTACGATCATCGAAGAAGAACCTTTCGAAATGTCTGAAAAGATTGGATCTTTTGTTAGAAGGGACGGCGAGCTTGACTTGAAGCTCTGCGAATTGGCTCGGGAAAGTCGATCGAGGAAGGTGGAGCCCGTTCGATCGGGCCCGTTGACTGGAGCTAAGAAGAGGAAATCGGGCCCAGTCAAGAGATTCAAGAAGAAGGAAGGCCCGTCTTGTGGAGGAGGAGAAGGCGATGATGGGATTTATTCTGGCGTTTCGCCGCCCATAAGGGTTAAGAATCGGGAATTTGGAGACAGTTGCAGGCGTGCTTTGGAAGATTCGAAAAGCCTTTGGAATATCACTGAGATCATTCGCCCTGTGAACTATAAGAAGGAGGCTTCTGTGGAAGATGGGAGGCAAGAAATCTTCTTGGCCTTTGAGGCTATGAGGTTAGCAATTTTCCATTCTTGTATTATATCGAACTTTTCATTTTTGTATCATTTGGTGCTTTTTGACCCAATCTGTTGCATTTCTGCGATTGATTGATCGATCGATCATATGCACAGATCTGATGGAACCAAAGTTGTGGTGGACAACAAGATTTTGAAGGCTAACAATCCTCTCTTGGTGAGTAGTATTGTTCAAAGTCTGGTTTCTTTTATCGTTTTTAGGAGAAGATACATTCTTTCATCCCAGCTTGTAATGTGATATTCGTCGTTTTGTATGTACGCAGCTGATAGACTATTACGAGAAGCACTTGACATACACTCCAAAGTGAAGATAGTCAGCCAAAACAGTGTGAAATCATTGCGTTGCATTGCATTGGCATGGGTTATTTTCTTCGTTTTTTCTTTCGATCTCTGCTAGTTTTGGTTTGGTGTAATATCTGCGTCATTACATTACACATACAAAAGGCAGAAACACATGATTTTGTTGTTGCAATTCTTTGGTCAGTGTCGAAACTTGTCTATAGTTAAAAGTTTGACGTGCGACAGCGAGAGCTTGGTTTTTGTGGTGGTGTGAGAACATTGATTTTTCTGCAATGTCATGACTAGTTTTCTATTATTGCACAAGATTAATAATATACATGCTGATGTCTATCATGTTTCTTAAAGACAGAACGGAACACGTAAAAGTTCCGATGTCCACTGTCCAATTCATAAAGGCAAACCTCTATTTGTGTATCTTCATTTCTTCCATTTGGTAACATCTTCCTCCAACAATAGGGCCCGAGGAGAGGCTCTATAGTTTATTTATATTAGATGGATGATCAAAATCGACTGATAAAAATAGCCGGTGATTTCTTTCACAAAAAGTATTACATGACCAAAAACAAAACAGATAAAGAGTGGCACAGAATTGAAAAGAGTAACGGCAAAAGCAAACTTAGCTACGCCCCCCATAAACAACGTATGGATCAAAATACTACCACACTATCATACGATATGATAGTGTATGTAGTGTATATCTTAAGGGGGAGAGGAGGATAGGGCCCCTTTCTTTAAACAGAGATAGATAGTTGCCCAATGATCTATCTATTTTTCACCCACAAAAAAGACATATTTCCGAAAATACATAATGCACTTTCACCTCATTCTTTGGCTGCTGCTCTAGAGAAAATAATCAGGAGTTCTCCGAGTCACATCAGGCTCTCCTCTCCTTGGAGCTGGCTCAAACTGAAAGAGTGAACAAACAAAAATCTCACATAAAAATCAAAAGGTTCAAATTTAGAGAGCATTGACTATGATGGATGAGTGTGTGCGTGTGAGAGAGAGGGAGAGAGAGGGGCAGAGTGAATGTACTTGGATAAATGTATGTTCTCTGCAGTCATCGACTTCTAGGATGGAAGCCATATTACCACAGCGGTAACAGTAATTTGGTGCGCTGAAGATCGTGACGACCTTTTGCTCCTGTAGAGGAAGGAAACGGCTAAAATGACTTGTCATGAATTAGATTTCAACAAGTGGTTATAACTGAAACAGTGGAGTTGTAAGAAAAGGGAGAGAGTCTTGTGATACATGAGCCCAATTGTATCCCTCCATAACCAGCTGATGGGCTCTCGCAATAAGCTTTAGATTGTTTGTGTGATTGAATTGCTCTGATATGTCCTGTCAATGTGAAGTACACCACATATATTAAAGAAGCTAAAAATAACCAAGGCTTTCAGAGGAGGATACTGCGAGATTGAGAAGACATAAGGTTCACCTGACCAAAAGTGTAGCCAGCGCCACGAGGGGATATACCCCAACCGCAACGATCGTCTGGATCAGACCATAACAGATCACACATGGGACCTTCGTGTGGAACTTCTTGAACACGGTCAAAGTTTCTTATGTTGTCGAGGGTTTCAATCGACGGGGACAGTCCACCGTGCAGACAGAATATTTCCGACTCAACCTGCATTTGACATCAATTCGTGCCCAATTGAGGAAGGGGCATTTAGGAATAACAGCAAAGCTTATTCAAGATAAATATGACAGGCATAAGAGCAATAACGGAGAAACTCTTACTAACCAGAGCAGTAAGAGGGAAGTAGTCAAACAAATCAGTAAATGTCTTCCACACATTGGCATTTCCGTACCTGTAATCAGATTGGTTTTCAAAGTACTGGTACCAGCAAAGAATTGATAGGAAGATGAAGAGAAATATATCAAGTCAAATGGATCATAAATCTACACTCACTTCCTCAGGCATTCATCATAAAACCCATACACTTGAGTAATCTGCAAGTAATAAAAAAAGTCACAAAAAAAAAAAAATCCAGTAAGAGCATATAATAGTTATATAGACAGGACTTTTGTATAGGCAACAATTAATGGAGCTTCTATGCACGACATGCAAGAGCTTTCTTTCACGATAAAATCAACGCAAGATAGATCAAATTATTCCACCTGTCTACTTTCATGATTTCCCCTAAGAATGGTGATCCTTTGAGGATACCGCACTTTAAGAGCCACCAAAAGCTGCAAATAACAGAGTCACATTCCAGACATACAGTCGTGTTTGTATAGTAATTCATAACTATTAGCAATCAAGCTATCATGCAATAAAGATGACAAGAAAAACATATGCGAGAACGGGAAGAACCAAAATGATAGAAAATGGAAAAAGATCTAAATAACGCACCATTGATTGAGATCATTTAACATATAATATAATATCAAGTATACTTACAGTTACAGTTTCAACAGAATAGTAACCTCGATCAACATAATCTCCCATAAATAGATAGTTGGTGTCTGGGCACTGAGGAAAAGAAAAACAAAAATCCTTTAGATAATATATATATAAGCATATAAGCAATAGTGATCAAGCCAATCAGAGAAGAATATTGACATTTGACTGATGGATCACAGACAAAACAGGGATAAAAATAATCCTCCATAGCACAGATGTAACATGCATTCTTAAAATACATCTTGGACAACGAACTACCATGGGGTAACATGAGACTATTTTTATCTTTTAGTTTTAAATGACGCCTCCAAAGATGGACAGAAAATAATGCAGGCAACTTGTACCTTTCCTCCAATTCGGAAAAGTTCGGCAAGATCATGGAATTGTCCGTGAATATCTCCGCAAATTGTCACGGGGCTTTTTACAGGCTGCAATAGGAGGCCATTTAGAATATTAGGAACAGAAAAAAAAAAATCAAGGCTGCTAAAATTGAGCAGTGAAATACATATACAAAGCAATTTGCAGCATTAAATTCAATGTCTTCACAAATTTGCAGCATTAGACCCAATTACACACACACACACATACATATATATCTTATATAATTATAGAAATAGAGGTGTCCTAACATGATGGCACGTGTCCCTTAATTTAAAAAATAAATTAAATAAAACAAAATTCGAAAACAAATCCCACTAATACATGTAAATTACACAATAACTATCCACTATTAAACATAAATTTAATAGTTTTATTCACATATAATAATTACAAATAGGTAATACCATGCATTGCACGGGAAAAAATTAGCATATATACAATAAAAAAAAAAAAAAGTTCAAATCTTGTGATTAAATATCTATACAAAAAGGAGTTCAGTACATGAATGATGAAAAGTCCCAAACAGGACACCATATAACAGTAGTACCAAGGTCACTGATAACATTATAAATCCCCACTAATTGTCCAAAAAAATGTATAAACAAGTGGAAGTATACTAATAGGCAAACAACGCATTGATATGCAAACAACGCTACAATAAATTACACTAACTCCCGAAAACTTATCGGTTCATTTGCAACTACAGTCATCAAATTGTTTATGAACGGAACTGTTAAATCAGAAATTAATTAAAGAAAAACGGATCCATGACGTCTATGTTTCAGCAAAAAGCAAGGACGATTGATTGGATAATCAAATTTAGAGCGGAAGTCATTTTCTAAGTTAATCAGAAAATTTCACACGATACCGAATACAGAAAAACTCATACAGATAATGTCAAAATGCATACCTGTACATTACATTCCTTCATTAGTATCTCTTTTGCCTTGTCACATAAGCCTCTAACCTACATTAGAAACATGATGAATATTTTCAGTCTAACAAAATCTTATTTTGAGTTTAATAGAATAAGTAAATGCCAAAAGGAACCCACCAATAATAGTGCATAAAGATATGCAATGAACAGAAATGAGGGAACATCAAAGTTACGGTTATATTATGCTTCAAACCATCAAAGCTTTAAAAAATTCCTCTCCTAAAACGACAGCGCGAGCGACTCGCATTAAGAAAAGCCGAAACACCTTCAACTTTTGTTTCTGAATGGCTTTTTCGCCCCCATTAACATCAACTTTGACTACTTACAAAACTATATTCTCAAATTTTCCTCCTCAAACCACCGTTATGTATCAAAAAAGATCCATTCCTTCAAACCCCTCCCAGTTTGAAGTTAAACAAATCAAAGGACTAATTACTATACGATGTTTTCCAGTTTCACACCCCAATTCTGACCAAGTACAACACCCCCACATCTCTGGTTCGACCAAACAAACATCTCTGGCAAGTTCTCAAGCACATCCTTCGCAAATGACCTCGTCAAGGTAATCAAGAATCTTTGCTTTCCGAAAGGACCCATAACTCAATCTGCCCAATTAAGTCTATCTAAAATAAGTACATATCTTTTAATATCACCAATCTCCATGGTTTTAAAAATCGCCTTTTCTCCAGGGAGGAAAAATATTTTCTTTAATCCAATTGCAAACCCTAGGTATAACCACAATACATCAACCCCAATCCTCGACATCATAATACCCACAAATAATCGTCCCACGCAGGTATGGACACGAAGACCCCTTAATTAACAACCACGGACAAAAGAACCCTAGATCAAAGAAAGAACCAGCACGTGGACCTGATCTGCATACTAAACCCCGTAAAATTATCAGAAAATCCAAAAAAAAAACGTATATTTGAATATGATCACGAATCAAAACCTCAGGCTCAGACAGAGGTTTGCACTGCATCAATTGAGCAATCTGCTCGTCGAGATTTCCATGTGTGCCCGCAGCCACCAGATCTGCGCTCATGTTGAGATCTTTATCTCGTGCGACGTATAAGATGTGCAGTAATCGATCAAAGCGAACTCGCTTGCCCTAATCGAAACCGAAGGGAAGTGTTTCTAAGCGGAGCGAGAGAGATCAGATATACGGTGGAACGATGAAGAAAGGGGGCGATACGAAGACAATGCCAAGTTTACTAAACTTACGATATCTTTCTTTATGATTTTATCAATATTTTTGAAAGAGGCAAAAATGGTACCTACACTATACCAAAAGTTCATTGTTCATATCAAACTTTTAAGTATGTCTTACTTGGTTTTCGAACTTTGCAAAATTTTCTATTTGATTCACAACAAAAGTGGTCGGTTTGCAAAGTTAAGCTTCAGGTACCAAAACGACAAATTTAAATGTTTGAGTACCAACAGTTGGAATATATATATATATATATATATATATCTTATATACATAAATAGAAATGTAGGTTTTCTAATGTGAAGCCACGTGTCCTTTGAATTTTTGTAATTAATTAAAACAAATACAATAAAGAAATAAAAACTACCCAACCCATTAAACTCACGTATGAGGAAAAAAACTTCTCGCTAAATACACATCGATGGAGTAAACTGTCTGTTCACATGGTCTTTTTCTTCGTTTCACTACAGTGAATTTATTAATTTTTTATTCCTTATTTGGTTTTGCAGAAAGGAAAGGCTTTGTGTTCTTTCGCATAAGGAGGAAAAGCAGCTTCTGGTGCATCATTTTCATTGCTTGCGGTATGTTCCACGATCATCTTCCGTTTGATTATTTCCACTCTGTCTCTGATGTTAAGTTGGATTGCCTGCACGATTAACGCCTAGAATTTTGTTTTTCGAAGATAATCTGATTTTTGTTTTTGCCCATTAGGTGTATGGTAGATCATTGTATAAGCTTCAGCCCCACCCGAGAACGTGTTTGTACCCCAAGAGGTAATGTCAATCATTTTCCTATTTGCGATCATTCAGATCTGCTAACGTATAATTTGAGTCTTATGTTGTGTAAACTATGGTTTGGATACAGAGCATCTCTAACTGTGCAGTGGTCAAGTTTCCTAGCGGCGTGCCATTGCTGCAGAAGCTCTCAATTTCCTCCTTGATGAATATAGCTCAAGATGTCTCAATTAGGCGAAATTATTCCTTTGTTATCATCATCGTTGCTTTGTTTATGATGTTTTTCTGTACGTGATTGTGGGAAGTTATATTAAGCTTGAAAAATGTGATTTGAGATTGGCTTGCTCTACGTAGGCTGTTGTATGGTCGAGCTTTATTCTCTCTGTGTCTCTTTATGATCAGGGACGTTGGATTTCTTTTCTAGGTGTTATGATTGTTGTGTTTATCATTTGACCTGTTATGATTGTGTTCATCCTTTGAGCTTTTAGTTTGATTATGTCTGTCTGAAGTATTTACAAGTGTTGTATAATTTGATCACCAAATTCTGCTTAATATCAGTAGACGTATCTTCTTTCTGCGTTGCGTTGGACATCGCCGTGGGCGCTTCATTAGCTGTTACGTTGGCTTTTCACACGATTGTGCGCACCATCAGTTTTCAGGCGTGACTATTGATTTGCTTTCGAAGGCGACCATTGTGGTTGGATTTCAGATGCAAACCCGGAAAGCGAGGGTAAGGAAGTTGATCTTATTTAGGCAGATCGGCGTACTATCATATGGCTTTTGGGGCGTTGGTTCTGTACGGCATTATGCAGCTTTTGGGGCTATCTGGAAGTGTTGAAACAGCTCATATGAAGTATTTGCGTCTGTCTGCTAGCTACATAAATAGTTATGCTTCTTAAAGTCACTTGGGGAACCTGCATTGTTGGCAGAAGATGTGATATCGAGTATTCCATAGCACTGCTTCTAACAGATCTATTGCAATCTCCTAAAGATAAGAGAGATCATACTTGCACGAAGGAGAGAAGGCGGTGATATGAGGCTCAACGTGCTTCAGCTGTTTATGACGATGACGCTGACAACGAATTTGACGTTGAAAACAATGACTGTGATTTAATGTTCATTTTTTTTTTCAGATTACCACGTACGTCGAGTTTGATTTCAACTAGCATCCCCGTGGTTTTGTTAATATTTCATCTTATGAAAGTATTAAGTGTCGGACTCTACATTTTTATGGTTGTGTTTTATTCTTTAAATCCATTTACAGTAAAACAACCTCTTTTAATTAATAACCTTTGAACCACTGAATTTTATTAATTTAAAGAGATATTAACATATCGATAAATTAAGCTTATTAATTAATAGAAAAAAATTAAATTCAAATGATTTAGTTTTTAAATATGTTTAATTATATTCATGAGTAAACCAATTCTTTGTAACTATTAAATTAAATATAATCATATATATATATTTCTTGCTGCAGCTAGAGAACTCGACATTGGAACTTTCGACTGCAATTAAAAAAGTTAGGGATGAAATTCAATTAGGTTTACGTTTTAAGAAAAAAAACAAGTGACAATAGATTCATATTTTAGCGAATGTCCATAACATTTATAATACATGGATTATTAATTTAGAGTTTTAATGGGACCTAATATTTACAAAGGAATTTTCAGAATACTTATTATCTTATTATCTTATCGAATTTAATGATCTCTTACAAAGGCCCAAGTCGGGACGGAAGATTTTATTATTTTAGAGAGGTTATTAATTTATCGAGTATTAATTTATAAAGATTTTACTGTATTCGAACATGCAATTTATTATTTTTTACTTCTCTTTTGCGTAATGTTTTTCTGGGTTTTATTTGATTAAACTTTTAGCCAACATTGATAACTTCTGACTAAAATTAGGATTTTGCCCAATTTTATGTTGATTTTTGCAGGTGTTGGGTGCAATTTAGTCGATTGGAATTTTTAGGTGTTTTCATGATATGGTCCGATTTTTTTTAGTGTCTTTTCTTTTTTCATGTTATCTGAGTTATTTTCTTAGCTGACTGTTGAAATGAGAATTTTGGTTATTGTCCTGTTTCATTGCAACAACGCCAAGAAGTTTCGTCAGGCTAATTTTAATTAATTTGTTTTGGTCATTCTGTTGGGTTTCCGTGTGTTGGATTTAATTAAAAATGTGGGAAATGTTGTACGTGTTTTTTGGTTAATGCTCGCGAGAGTGAGTTTTTATATTCCCGATTTGTTTATTTTCAGCATTGATCATGATTCAATTCGTGTCACTCGATGATAAAGAAATTTGGACATTGGTGACAATGCCAAGCTTGAGATTCGGGTTAAGGTGTGCCGTGTATAACAATTACGGGCGCCCACCGCAAATGATGATATTAAGTTGTCGTATGTTTTCAGAGCTGAATTGAAGGAAGAATATAACTATATTTACTTCATTCAACGACAATTGTGATGAATTGACTTTAATGTTTTATTATCAATCATATATATCGACTATTGACATACTAATTCTTCATGTATTTTTGCAAGATTTTTGTTTTAAGAAATGCCATGTTTTATATATAAGAAATTGTCATTGTGTCCAAACTTTTATCTGTATATCTTACTATCTTAAAAACAATCAACATTTGTGTATATTATAGATAATACAAACCTTTTTTAGTAATTATGTTTTCTAGACCCGTGCATTGCACGGGCAAAAAACTAGTCTATAATATATACATGATATTAGATAAACTTGATATAAAATTCACCTACGGTTATCGCGGGATTTTTTTTATTTTTTTTTAATTTTATTTCGGTGATATCTTTTGGAAGAAAAAAAGGTTCAACAATCTCGTGATGAAAGCAAGATTTTGAAAACCGGACTGGCCAGTTCTAGCCAAAAACTGGCAAACCAGCCCGAAATCCGATCCGATATAGATTTTAATTTTTAAAAACTAAAAATTAATTAAGTAATAAAAATATAGATTGGTAGTCAAATATATTGTTATGGTCCAATGGTTATCACAATGAGCTTACATTTTTAAGACCATCTCCAACCGAAAAAATGCATTCTCAAACCCAAATTCATTCTCAAACTTAAAATGCAGTAACTCTTCTCCAACCGACAAACCAATTCTCAAACTCGAAAGACCATTATTGTCATATTCTCTTCTACTCGATTTTTTTAATGTTACCCTGAATTTATAACACAAATTAGACCAGACTATTATTTTAAATTCGATTGAAAAAAAAAATCTAAAACTTTAATTAAAAAAACCCAATATTTTACATAGATAACACGTAGAAAAAAATAATTATTAATAACAGGAGCCCTTTTATATATTTTTATTTGATTTATTTATTTTATTTATGTTCTTTAATAATTAATATAAAATGACTTCTTTATAATTAAAAAAACTACAAATGCATTTTAGGAAGAGAAACGCATGCATACGTTGGTATGATGAGAGAGAAAAGAGAAATCCCATTTTGGGTATGGATTTGGAGTATGGTTGAATCATTTTTACTCCATCGGGGTATACAACACCATTGGAGACGGTCTAAGGTTTTTGGGTATTCATCTGTACCACTAATCAATTTTAATTAAATTATTTTATAGTACCTCATGTATAATTACTATTTAATCTCCCCCAATATATTTTGCCTTTCTTTCATTTCTATCCCCAATTTATAAATTTAAATTTTGACTTACTTTTTAGATATCTAACACATTTTCTTTGATTTATACAATCATAATATATAATTTCATTATATTTCGGAATATCGGTTTTACTCTGATTTGATTCCTATGATACAACGGTTTAAACCAATAAACCTTAAGCCACTAAAATTTCCATTTGAAAACCATGGATAAATGTCAACCTAAGTCTCCTTAACATGTGGTAAATGAAAAAAATAAAATTATCATATTGGAGTGCTAAACATGTGGTAAATGGAAAAAAAATAAAATTATTACAATGGAGTGCTAAACATGTGATTTGGCATGCTAGAGTTTACCTATAAATACATGTCATGTAATGTAAATTATATCATAAAATTAGAGAGAAAATAAGATAGAAGTAGAAAAGAAAAATAGAGGGTTTGTTCGGTATCTGCTCCGACTATAAAGAGAGATAGTGAGTGTTCTCTTTTATAGATTGAGAGGTTGTAACCCCTGTTTTTACCCAGTAATAAATTTCTACTTCGCCCGTGGTTTTTTTACCCCAAGTTAAAAAAGGGGTTTTCCACGTAAATCGTGTGTTCTATTTATCCTCACAGTCATTTCCAATTTCGTTAAGCTGTCCATTCGTAACAATAAAAGGTGTATTAAGTTTACACAGTTAACATGCATGCAAAAAAGTTCAACTTCCAAGTTAAGGCATTGAACCACACTATTATTGACCAAACCGATGAATGATGATGGTGATCTCAGTTAGAACAGAACTAATCGAACTAAGCTTTGTTAAGCAACTAACAATTCAGTTTGCTGGATAAGATTGTTATCTCAATTTTAACTTGGGCCTTTTTATCTAACCTTTTCCAATCTAGTAAACTAAACGGAGCCTATAAAGTGGATTTGTGAAGAAATTGATCCGAATGAAGATGGGTGTGATCTTAGTTAGATTAGAACAGAACCAATCGAACTAAGCCTTGTTAAGCAACTAATAATGCAAATGTTGGTTGGATTAATAAGGGCCGTTCGATAATGACAACATAGTATTGGATGGCTTGGATTAAAGGGGAGGATAACTTATTAAAGCGTCACGATTTTATAACTTGGAGCGGCGCAAGGTACAAACTGGCGAAGCTCAAGCATTAACCATTATATCAAATCTTGATATAAACTTCATCAAGATTAATTGTGATCAATCTTGTTCCAATTAAACTCTTTGATAAACGTTCATTTTATGCTCATAATTTCCTCAGCAGGATTCATAACGGAAATGTCAAATCTCATAATTAACTTTGTGACAAAACAACCCACGAAAACCAAGTACTACAAACACAACAAAGGAGTTTAACAAAATAAAAAGCAACATACGAATAAATTTTCTCTGAATTATTGAATATTCACGTGCAACCAAAGTAATACAATAATCGAACCCACAATATTCCTATCAATAAATATCTTCGCTTTGTCGCAGCCATTGGAATTTTGCTTCGATGCCGTGGGAGATGTGATCGGACTCGGCATTTCTGTCATTGAAAACATCGTCTTTAATTTGCATAATCTAATAATTTAAGAACTTAAATGACATATTTTGGTAACACAAGTAAGTCTTTTTACATGCTCGATTAGCAACCTATGACTCATGTTGATGTTTGTGACGAATCTAGTGAGAAATGGGCGTAATTAAAAATTTGGGCCCCTAAATGCATCAATTTCTTTTTTGAATCACTACATGTTGAGCCAGGGGTTGGTTGATCTACTTACATTAGTGGATGATATTTCATCCCTAACTCAGTGACTATAGTATTAAGTGAATTTGTGATATTAACATGATTCCTAAAGATTGGTCACATCATTAAAATATACTAGTCTAAATTGCATACTCGTGTGCTACATAATATATAATCATTTATTAAATATTAAATAACAATTACTAAAAATAGAAGGGTAAATGTGGCAATATAGAAATGCAAGGTAGTGGCAGTGGGTGGTTTCTTATCTTTTATTTTATGTTAATTATTGATTTGATAAAAATTCTGATTGGTTAATGTACACACCAAGTTGAGCGGTTTTCAACTCTTGCAGAGTATTAATATAAGAGTATAGATAGCTCAAACTCATAGCTGATTGAGTAAAAAGATGATCTGCGTTGGGAACAAATTTGGCTAATATATTACTTTCCAAAAAAAAAAAGACTAGAATTCCATTTTTGCAGTTATTGAACGTCAACAAAAAATCCATATACTTAGCGATCCAGATTTATAATTTTGCATAAAAAAATGACGTTAGTTCCAAAACTTATACTCTTAGAAAACATATTATATTCTTCCATATGTGTTACTGTTCTCCAAGTCCAAAAATATTTTCGTCTCTCAAGAAATTGATGGAATCAAACTCTAAAAAATGAAAGTATATTTACCACACTCTCTCAAACACGTATGCTATAATTAATAAATACGTATGTCATATTAATCTTAACGTAAAAAGAGAGGTAAAATAGTAATTCATTAAAGAGGGGTAAATAGGTAACAAGGATATTTTATTTTCATTTTTAATTTGTTAAGTAAAGCTTAATTGAAAGACCACCATTTATACTCGCCCATGATCCTTGATATAATAGAATAAATATTATTTACTTGTTAAAAAAAGGACGTAATAAGTATCATACCGCTTGGGTTTGGCCCACCAGCAAGGGGAATAGCAGCAATACTCGTCGAATTCTTCCCTAGTTGATAGAAAACCTGAGCTTCCGGCGAATTTGGTGGCAAGTTCAATAAAGCTGCAATAATAATATTTAATTTATTTAATTACAAGTTCTTGATCTCCTCAATCAGAATTCAGAATATAAATAATTCTTATTACCAGGGCACTGAGACACGTTTGCCGGCGCATTACAAACGGTCGGCAGTCCCAAGGCGAGCGTGACGTTAATGGTAAGCCCAAGATCAGGGTCGTTTCTGTCCTTTATGACAACGCACAAACACTTTTTGTTCGTCTTCAGCACTTGTCGGAGGCCGTTGCAGCAGTCCGGCGTCGGAGACTTGGCCGTTCCTCCGACGTACGGCAGGCAAGTCGCCAGTCCTACCAGCGAACTCGCGCATTCTTGCTTGTCTTTGGCGTCGTCGGAGCTCGAAGGTGCGGCGAGGATCAGCAGCAGAAGGAGGGATGCTATCAGCAGCTCATGTAGCTTCGCGCCGGACATTATTATTATTACTGCGATGCGTGTTAGAGAAAGAAAGAGATGTGTATGCGAACAGATGATGTGGAGGATTTGTTTGAATGGAGGGTTTGTTTTTAAGGACGATAAAGTGGGAATGTGGGTCCCAATTAATATTCTTTATTTCCATGGACGATTTATTCAGTCCCTCACGAGTTCTTTCTTGTATGCAATACTCTTTTGACACCTCATCAATTCGTTGGTGCCCTGCCCAAGGAATTTATAATTTGTTTTTTTTTTTTTTTCAGAAATCCTGAATTCAAGTAAATTCAAGGGCTGAGGCTACATAAGCGTAGTTAGTGGTGGACGTGTTCAGACGGTTTGAACCCAACCGTAATCGAACCGGCGGTCAACGGTTCGGTTAATCGTGGTCAACAGTTACGGTAACGATCATCCAATACATGTTAATGATCATCCGATACCAGTTCATTTCTGCAGTTCCACTTCATTGTTCTTAACTAACAATACGTTGAAAGTTTGCAACACAAAACGATCATCCTATAACAGTTCATATAACTTTTATACCAATTTATAATTTAGGTCCTTTATCTCTAAATTTTCCTTTAAACAATAGTTTTTTCTTGGACCGGAAATCTTAAATTAAACTTTTCAAGTGCCTGAACTCAAATATACACTATATTCAATATCAGTCACTTGCCACCTCAATAGATGGTGCCGCCCATTATGTTTCAAGATTTTTTATTTTATTTGATTAGATGGTAAAGCTGTTTGTACTTTTATCTTTTCTTTTATTGTCTATTATAAAAAGGTCCAAAAGGGATCGCGTTTTGAAATCTTACTATTAATCTCGTGCATGAATAAAAACACATATGAAGGTATGACATATCTTATCAAGTATAACGACATCAAATATCATCCAAATTATATTATTTCAAAAATGATATATCTGCTCACAAAATAGGTTGTTCGGACTCGCATCAAACTCATTATCTCAACAAAAATAGAAAAACAAAAGACAATGACACGCACGAACATTTTGGATTTCAATAAAGTTCCAAGATTCACACGTGTCTTGATGTTAGTGTAGAAGGAAAATGGCCTCACGGCTGGTGAGTGTGGTGACATTGATTCGCACGTGTCGTCGACAAAACTAACACATTGCCTCTTGTCTGTAGACGTGTGGTGTTAGAGTATGTTTTCACCAACCCCACTAATCACAGTGGTGGGTATAAAATAAAATTCGAACTTTTGTAATATATAAAGTTCATATCGTTTTGGGTTTTAATTGTTTTGGGTTTTAATGATTTCAATTTTTTTGCGTCGCGACTCTGACGCCATCAAGACACATTCCCTGACATCACAGCTTCATATGCAGTTGGGTTATATTATCTATTTTTTCTTATGTACAAGCAACATTAAAATTTTTAAGATAAATATTAAACGTCGCCTGAGTGAGAGCTTCGATCTCTCGGGAGGAAACCCTATGTACTTAACAGGCAGACGCTTAAACACTAGGCCAAAGCGACCACATTGATCTTTTAAATACATCTGTTTTAAGTTTTTCAAATACTTTGACAAATTTGGTAATCAAAATAAAACTGGTAAAGGAAATGCAATTCCCTTGCTCGTTTATGAGGGTGAATAGCCATACTACCGTTCATTCTTATATGTGTTTAGCCTAATAGGCGGTTTGGTTGGGCTTAATAAGAGAAGAAAGAGGTGTTAGGATAAACTTAATTATGTGTTAATACACAAAAACTTTTATTTTATAACTAAAAATCCGATATAATAATAGTTGTTGATATTATAAACTACACATAAGCAAAAGTAAAATGTAAAGCAATATGTTATATTTTATTACGAGAGACAATAAGAAAGTAATTAATAATATCATACGTTTAGCTTGAAATAGGTACTTATACTCCTCTTCCAATATATGTAAAACCTTAATTTCATCGTCGTTTGAAATTTGAATGCCCTCACAATAAACACGAATTCCAACACCAGACAATTATTCATGTAATCTTCTACTAAGAATGACCCATCATCTCCGCCCTATAATATTGTCAAAAAAATGAATTTAAGACTAGGATAAAATGAAGCGAATAAACACTTATACTCAATTTTAATCTGTAGAGTGGAAGAGAACGAAGGAACGATGGGAAAAACTTCCCTTTTATTCTTTCACAGAATACGCGCGTGCATACTTCTCTGTTCTGTGTTCCTTTCAATTTACAGAGGGATTTCCTATTTATACCTTCTACATTTAGGCCTTTTACTCAGACCCAAACTACAGGCCCAATTATAATTACAGCCCAAAACTAAACACAGAAACTCAACGGCTACAGGAATAATATATAAACCTGAACTGAAAAAAAAAAAACAGAGCTGAATTCAGAGCTGAATTTTATACTTCAACACTCCCCCTTAAGTGGTGATCATATAAGATGACACCATACTTGCTAAAGAGATACTCAAACTGATACTTCACCAAAGGCTTTGTGAATAAATCAGCTGGCTGGTCAATGTTGATATGTGATTTGACTTGATAGTTCCATCCTCGATCTTGCCTCGTATGAAGTGGCAGTCGACTTCTATATGCTTGCTTCGATCGTGGAAAATTGGATTTGCTGCAAGAAGAGTTGCAGCCGTGCTCTCTGACCATACCTGCACAGGACAGATTATCAATCCTAAGATCTTTCAATAAGCCAAGTAGCCAAACCACTTCTGAGGCTGCTAATGCCATTGCTCTATATTTTGCTTAACCAAAGCTTTTTGCAACGATTGTGTGCTTCTTTGACTTCCATGACAGAATAGAGCTTCCAAGCTTCACCAAGTATCCTGTCAGAGATTTCCTGGTATGCCCAATCCGCATCACAAAAAACATCAAGTTTAAGCTCACTATTAGCATACATTAACAGCCCGAGTCCCATTTTCCCTTTCAAATACCTTAGGACTCTATATGCAGCATTGAGATGAGATTGTCTAGGTTCGTGGATATGTTGACTAAGAACCTGTACAACATAGGTAATATCAGGTCTTGTAATACATAAGTATAATAACTTTCCTACCAATCTCTGGAAACCAGAAACATCATTGAAAATAGGGTCATCATGCCTGATTTTTTCCCTGATAATCCTGCTATTATGTTCCATAGGAGTATGAGCATGTTTGCAGCATGTCGTCCCTGTATCACTCAAGAGATCAATAATATACTTCCTTTGATTCAAATAAATGCCCTCTTCGGATCTTGCAACTTCTATTCCAAGGAAAAATTTCATTTCTCCTAAGTCCTTCATAAAAAATGTACTGTTAAGATGATTCTTGCATTCACTGATCATTACCATATTATTCCGAGTAATCAAGATATCATCACATAAACTAATAGAATCACAAAGCTATATTTATCATGCTTAGTGAATAGAGATAGTCATGTTTAGATTGAACAAAACAAAACTTACAGATTACTTGAATGAATTTTTTATTCCATTGCATGGGAGCTTGCTTAAATGCATACAAAGCCTTCTTGAGTTTACAGACCTGATTTTTCCTATTTTCTGGAATGTTAAATCCCTGTGAAATAGCCATATAAACCTCCTCGTGCAAATCCCTTAGAGGAAAGCATTAGTAACATCCATATAAAGGCCAATTGAAAATTGCAACAAGAGACAAGACTGTTCTTATGGTAATATGCTTGACTATCAATGAAAAGTCTCACCATAATCTATTCCTTCCTTTTGTGTGTACCCCTTAGCAACTAACCTAGCCTTTACCTTTCCATGTCTCCATTGGATTTATACTTTATAGATATACCCATTTGCAACCAACAACATTCTTTCCGAAGGGAAGGTCAACTGTAACGTCCCGTTTTCTATTACTTTATTTGCGCAGCTACTATATTTTTCCATGTAAATTTTTTTCGCCTTTTTACAATCATACCTTTATACATAAACGGGCGTACATCTGTTCTCATCACATTCACTCATATTATACATATATATTCACATATATCATATGAAAGATACTAATGATTCTTATACTACATGCACACGATGAACTTAGGGGAGTAGGTGAGAGCGTAGCCGGCCAACCTTGAATCCATGCTTTAGTATGAAGATGCACTCTAAGTTGCCTGCTAGATATCTACAGCAACTGAGGAAACAATTATTCAGAGAATGATCGCAACATGTTATTCCATTAGACAAATAATAACCAAAACTGTAGCAGAAAATTAATTCATTCCTTTCATTGACTTACATAGACTTTTCTAAAGAATATACCATCATTCATAGAATCAGTAGATTCATAACACTCATACTGTAAGCACTTTAACTCACATAATCATAAATTAATCACTCATCGAAGTTTGTCATATAATCATAGTCCATAAAATCATTCATGTAATTCAGACCAATGCAAATATACATGCTCATTTATTTCTGATAATTCCGTTATGACCTGCTAGACTCGTACTATTGACCCCGTAGGGGCCCATGCATGGGACTCTGTAACTGTAAATATATATATTTTTGTTTGCCTGTACAGGACTCTATAATCCCCCTTTTTGTAGGGATGTAACTGTAGCTGTGTATCAAGTCGTCCGATGTCGTAGCAGTCATAACGGTTTCTCTTTTCATTATTATTCGTATGCAATGCTATACTTTCACCTTATATGACACTACAATTCCATGCACCATTGAATAACACTTATCACCGTAACACATTATGGCCACATAATTCACGTTCATTTCAAATATATTATGTCTATAAGAAAAACCCTCAATCATGTAATTCACATAAAGCACATAATAACAGAACACATGTTGCATATCATACTCACAGTATGGCTTAAAGCCTCACTCGACTTTGTCCTTGCCTTTTTCTGAATCCTGACCTATAAAAATATTTATCTGGTAAATATAAAATTCCTATAGTGACATGTGTGCGTGATATGCATGCTTTATTATGCATGATCGTTTTTGTCCGTAACCTTCACCTTTCTATTCATTACTTATTTAAATTATTGGCTTAGAAGTTATATTTTGGATCAATATTGAAACTTGCATAAAAAAATTGATAACTATACTATACCGAAAATATTATTAAAAACCCTAATTTTTATTGTATTGAAAACCCTAAAAATATCGAAATTTATTAAATTCTAAGATTTGTATCATACTAAAGATCTTATAGAAAAATAATACATACACACATATATATTTTGTTCTATCGTATATACAAGTTCTTATTAATAAAGTCGATTACTTTAAAGCTAAGGAATTATTCATTAGTCATTATTAGTATTGCTCTTACCATCCCACACGTGTGCTTACTTTTGGATTGCTAACCAATCAAAATTATAACTTGTATGCTTCGACATTTTGATTTTAATAATCTAACTTTACGATAATAGATTTCAAGTCTTCAAGTTTTTCCCATCCATCTCGAGATTTGTTATACTTGTATTTCTTAATCACAATATGTCATTCGAGATTTTCCTTATTGAATTCGAGATTTTATGTCGAAATCATTATTCCATATTTCTTAACAATCTCGATATACCTTTACGACATCCATCTTTCGATATATTCCTAATACATCTCGACATTATAACTCAAAATGCATCTCGACATTATAACTCAAATGCATCTCGACATTGTAATAGATTTCGACATGTGTGTTCCCAACATCATTCGACATTATAACTCAAATGCATCTCGACATTGTAATAGATTTCGACATGTGTGTTCCCAACATCATAACATAGCTCGACATTATATACCAAGTTTATTTCGACATCATATCTCGAGATTTTACCTAATTCATTTCGACATTCTATACTGCAATACCCTTAAAATTAAAACACATTTCCCTTTCAAAATTTCTCCAGAAATTCGATCAAACTCAAGCATTCTCAAGAACATAAATATATCTAATCGACTTCTAAATTTCCCATGAACACTATCTCGCAAAACACCATTTCTATTCACCAATCCTATAAACTCCGATCAAACCAATAATTTTCCAGAATATCAAAAACTTCTTGTAACTTCAGATATCCAGATATTACCAAAATCGAACCTAAACATATCATGAACAAATATGATTTTTTTTTTCAGCTATGCTAATAATACCTTAAACGGGTTTGACTAGAAACATAGAAAAAAAATTAATCAATAATCCATACCTTATTAGCTTTCGTTTCTTCTGTATAAGCTTTTCTCCCTTCTCTCTATCCTAATTTTGACAGTGTATTTGTCATGTGAATTATTATTAGTAGTTTCCCTCAATTATTAATTTTCGACATTATCCCACAATTTGTGTGTTACTATTATCAAATGACATCATACACACTTTATCAATACTTATCTTCTTAAGAAAACTAATTTTCCTATAAAATGAATTTTCTACCAATTATACTTATTCTTAAATGATGATCACGAAAACTTTGTATGGTAGTACTTGTCATTATTTAATAATCACAAGAGCTTAATGTAACATTGAGATTTTTAAATTCAAATGAACAATACCTTTCGATATCTTCCTTGTTAATTTCAAATTATATTTCGACATTTTTCAAACCCATCTCGACATTCTCTAACCAATATCAACACCTATCGACATTCTACCTGAATAAATTTCTAGATCTCAACCTTATACTCAAAATCATAGCTCGACATCATATGTCAAAATCTTCTTAGTTTACTTTGATTTCATATGTCGACATTTATTTTATTCATCCCGAAGTTATATCTCGAAATCTATCAATTTTATATCATCGAAATAGTGCTTAATTTTGAAAGCATATTTCGAAATCTCATTCCAAATTTAATCTACCATTTTAATCGGTTTCGAATTTCTTCCTTAGCCAAACTTAAATATCATTTAAACATTTCCTCCACTTTAAAGAATTTTAAGAATATCACCACACGTCCTAATTTATTAATAAATAATGTTTCTCAAAACCTGAGAAACCCTAAAAATTTCTAACTTTCGTAACATTCACTTCTATCTCTTCGAGGACCTAGTACTATAACACTTTATTCAACCTTATTCTATCTATGTTTAAAGTGAAATATGAATGCATGAATTTGTATAAATGCATGAAATTATAATATGAAATTTCGGTTCCTGACAATTCTTCCCCCTTTAAAAATTTCGACCTCGAAATTTCGTACCGTTATTAAGAAATAGCCATGGGTATTGTGTCTTCATGTTTTCCATTGTTTCCCAAGTAGCTTCCCGCGTTGAGTGATTTTTCCATCGTATTTTTACCATCGGAATTGTTTTATTCCGTAATTGTTTATCGGCATATTCAAGAATTTCTGCCGGTTCTTCCACATAACTGAAATCTTCAAAAACATTTACCGGTTCATCCTGTAGAATATGTGAAGGATCCGATCTATACCGTCGTAACATGCTGACATGAAAAACATTATGTATTTGCGACAATTCTGGTGGTAACGCTAGTCGATATGCTAACGGTCCAATTCTTTCAAGTATTTCATAAGGTCCTATATAACGTGGGCTTAACTTTCCTTTCTTTCCAAATCTTAGAACACCTTTCCATGGCGATACACGTAGAAATACTTTCTCTCCAACTTCATATTCCATTTCTCGTCGATGTTGATCACTATAACTCTTTTGTCGATCTTGAGCTGCTTTGAGCCGACTTTTAACAACTTTAATCTTTTCCATTGTATCTTGAATTAGATCTGGCCCTTCTAATACCCGTTCACCTTCTATGTCCCAACATATTGGATTTCGGCACTTTCGACCATATAAAGCTTCGTATGGTGCCATACCAATACTTGAGTGATATTGATTATTATAGGCGAATTCCATCAACGCTATATAATCATCCCATGATCCTTTGAGTTCGATTACACACGCTCGAAGCATTTCTTCCAGGGTCTGTATTGTCCTTTCTGACTGTCCGTCTGTCTGCGGATGAAACGCCGTACTAAAATGCAATTTAGTTCCGAGTGCTTCCTGTAAACTTCCCCAAAATCTGGAGGTGAATCTAGGATCTCGATCAGATACAATAGATATAGGTACTCCATGTAGCCGAACTATTTCATTGACGTATCTTTTCGCCAAATATTCCAATGTAGAACCCCATTTAAATGGCAAAAAGTGAGCTGACTTCGTAAGTCTATCAACAATTACCCAAACAGCATCATTTTTCTTAACCGTAGGAGGCAGACCATAGAGAAAATCCATCGTTATTCATTACCATTTCCAAACTGGTATGGGTAACGGATGTAATTTACCCGCAGGTGCTTGATGTTCGGCTTTAATCTGCTGACAAGTTAAGCATTTCAGAACATATTCAGCCACGTCTTTCTTCATTCTCGGCCACCAATAATGAGATTTAATGGTTTGATACATTTTTGTACTACCCGGATGCATAGCATAAGGAGCAGTATGCGCTTCATCCATTATTTCCTGTCGAATGTTGTCAATGTTGGGAACACATAGTCGACTATTGATAGTCATAACACCGTTTTCATTTATGATAAACGACTTCGTCAAGCCTTGTTTTACTTTTTCCGCAATTCTCGCCAATTTTTCATCCTTAGGCTGAGCTTGCATTATTCGATCTAACATAATAGGATGAATCACCATTGAAGCACATACAACACCTACATCATTCACTTCTATTTCAATATTCATCTTCCTTAGACTGATCAGATTTGATAACGAATATGATTTTCGACTTAATGCATCTGCCACAACATTTGCTTTTCCTGGATGATACTCTATAGTGCAATCATAATCCTTTAACAACTCAATCCATCGCCTTTGTCTCATATTCAATTCTTTCTGACTCAGCAGATACTTCAGACTTTTATGATCGGTGAAAATCTGAAATTTCATACCATATAAATAATGTCGCCATATCTTTAATGCGAACACTACTGCCGCTAATTCCAAATCATGTGTTGGATAGGATACTTCATACGGTTTTAACTGTCGTGATGCATATGCCACTACTTTTCCATGTTGCATTAAAACACATCCCAATCCTTGATGAGATGCGTCACTGTAAATCACAAATCCATCTGTACCTGATGGAATTGTTAACACTGGAGCTGTTGTTAATCGCTTCTTTAATTCTTCAAAACTTTTCTGGCACTCTTCAGTCCATTTGAAGATCGTCCCTTTTCGTAATAATTTCGTCATTGGAGCGGCTATTAAAGAAAAATTCTCTACAAACCGTCTATAATATCCAGCCAAACCTAGAAAACTACGAACTTCTGCCACGTTCTTAGGACTTTCCCATTTGATTACTGCTTCAATTTTCTTAGGATCAACTTGAATTCCTTCGCCAGATACCACGTGGCCCAAAAATACTACTTGATCCAACCAAAATTCGCATTTTGATAGTTTCGCATATAGCTTCTTTTCTCGTAAAGTTTGAAGAACAATTCTTAAATGTTGTTCATGTTCTTCTTTTGACCTAGAATATACCAATATATCGTCTATGAAGACAATCACGAATTGGTCCAAATAGGGTCGGAAGACATCGTTCATTAACGCCATAAAGACTGCAGGGGCATTCGTCAGTCCGAACGGCATAACCAAGAATTCGTAATGCCCATATCTTGTTCTAAAGGCTGTCTTTGGAATATCATCTTTTGCAATCTTTATTTGATGGTACCCCGATCTTAAATCAATCTTTGAAAAGACCTTAGACCCTTGTAGTTGATCGAACAAATCGTCAACTCGGGGCAACGGATACTTGTTTTTCACAGTCACTTTGTTCAACTGTCTATAGTCGATACATAGTCTAAGCGTACCATCCTTCTTTTTAACAAAAAGCACAGGCGCTCCCCATGGTGATACACTTGGCCGTATATATCCTTTGTCTAATAATTCTTTCAACTGTACCTTTAACTCATTCAGCTCTATTGGTGCCATTCGATATGGTGGAATAGAAATTGGTGCCGTGCCTGGTTGAAGCTCAATCGTAAATTCTGTATCTCGATCTGGTGGTAATCCAGACAAATCATCCGGAAAAACATCAGGGTATTCATTTACTACATCAATATCTTCCACCTTTAATCCACACAATCGTGTATCTATAATATACGCCATATAACACTGACACCCTTTTCTTATCAATTTGGATGCTTGTAAATTAGAGATTTGACATGCCGTCCATACATTCTTTTCTCCTTTAAACACTATATGTGTTTGATCCGAAGGAAACAATTCAATTTCCTTTTTAAAACAATCTAGTTTTGCTCGATATCGAGACAGCCAATCCATGCCTAATATTACGTCGAAATCCGTTAAGGGTAAAACTAATAAGGTCGCCTGCATCTCTACCCCATCATTAACAATTTTACATTTCGGATATACTGTACTTATTATGACCATCTCACCCGTTGGAAGTCTAACATTTACTTTATTTTCTAAGGTTTCGGGTTTATCATGTAATAATGATGCAAATGTTCGTGACATGAATGAGTGTGTTGCTCCTGGATCGAATAAAACATATGCATCAATATCACATATAGATAGCTTACCCGTGATTATACGTGACCCCTCTTTGGCTTCTTCACGAGTCATCGTAAAAATTCGACCCTGTGCTGGCTGTCCATAAGCTTGTCCTCCAGACTCTCCTCTTCCTACACCACTGTTATATGATCCTCGGCCCCTTCCCCTTCCACGATTAGTGGAGGGTCCACTAACTCTTGATTGCTCCACTGTAGGTTGCGTTTGCGACATTGGACAATTTCTAGCCAAATGTCCACGTTGACCACATTTGAAACATTCGCCAATGAGCCATCTACAGACACCAGTGTGATTCTTTCCACAATGTTCACACACTGGTATTGGTTGAGGAATTCCGGTCCCTCGTCCAACAGTTCTTGTTCCCCCCATACTACTTCTGGCAGGACCACTTGATGTGTTCATCGATCTCGATGGATTACCAACCTTTTTAAATTTTCCGCTCGACGATTCTTCACCTGCCCTCCTTTTACTACTTTGATAATTTTTCGATTCTGTTTCTAACTTTTCAGCACGAATAGCCGCTGCCCTTAATCTGCCATAGGATTCCATATCAGAGGGAGTGATACGATTTCTAATTGTATATCGAAGTCCAGATTCAAATCTTCGACACTTGTTTCTTTCAGTAGCAACCATATGAGGAGCATAACGGGACAGCTGATTGAACAACACCTCGTATTCACCTACAGACTTATTTCCTTGCTTAAGTTCCAAGAACTCCTTTTCCTTCTGATCCTTATAAACTTCTGGCATATAGGTGTCATTGAATTCTCTTAAGAAATCCTCCCAAGTTAGCACTGGAGGTTGTGCCATACTATCTGGAACTGTTTCCCACCATTCATATGCATGCCCTTGTAAGAGTGACACTGCATAATCAAACTTCTCCGCTGGTGTACACTGCATCATATTAAAAACCCTTTCTGTTCTTTTTAGCCACGTTTCTGCCTCAGCAGGATCTGTTGTTCCCATAAAATCCACAGCACCCAATTTCCTAAGCTTATCATATCGCCTTTCACGAGAAATTGTCAGGGGATTTTCACGCTCATTACGCATAAGCGTATGAGAAGAATTAGATTCAGGTACAGCCGAACTTCCTCCTCCCCCTATTGTTGGTTCATCGTGTTCTACATGCAATGGTGCACTTACTGCCCTTCTCCTAAATATGCAAAAAGAATTTCAGGGCAGACCATAAAAATGCACATACCATGCAAATGTCTACAGAACCTAAGACCTAGGCTCTGATACCATACATGTAACGTCCCGTTTTCTATTAGTTTATTTGCGCAGCTACTATATTTTTCCACGTAAATTTTTTTCGCCTTTTTACAATCATACCTTTATACATAAACGGGCGTACATCTGTTCTCATCACATTCACTCATATTATACATATATATTCACATATATCATATGAAAGATACTAATGATTCTTATACTACATGCACACGATGAACTTAGGGGAGTAGGTGAGAGCGTAGCCGGCCAACCTTGAATCCATGCTTTAGTATGAAGATGCACTCTAAGTTGCCTGCTAGATATCTACAGCAACTGAGGAAACAATTATTCAGAGAATGATCGCAACATGTTATTCCATTAGACAAATAATAACCAAAACTGTAGCAGAAAATTAATTCATTCCTTTCATTGACTTACATAGACTTTTCTAAAGAATATACCATCATTCATAGAATCAGTAGATTCATAACACTCATACTGTAAGCACTTTAACTCACATAATCATAAATTAATCACTCATCGAAGTTTGTCATATAATCATAGTCCATAAAATCATTCATGTAATTCAGACCAATGCAAATATACATGCTCATTTATTTCTGATAATCCCGTTATGACCTGCTAGACTCGTACTATTGACCCCGTATGGGCCCATGCATGGGACTCTGTAACTGTAAATATATATATTTTTGTTTGCCTGTACAGGACTCTATAATCCCCCTTTTTGTAGGGATGTAACTGTAGCTGTGTATCAAGTCGTCCGATGTCGTAGCAGTCATAACGGTTTCTCTTTTCATTATTATTCGTATGCAATGCTATACTTTCACCTTATATGACACTACAATTCCATGCACCATTGAATAACACTTATCACCGTAACACATTATGGCCACATAATTCACGTTCATTTCAAATATATTATGTCTATAAGAAAAACCCTCAATCATGTAATTCACATAAAGCACATAATAACAGAACACATGTTGCATATCATACTCACAGTATGGCTTAAAGCCTCACTCGACTTTGTCCTTGCCTTTTTCTGAATCCTGACCTATAAAAATATTTATCTGGTAAATATAAAATTCCTATAGTGACATGTGTGCGTGATATGCATGCTTTATTATGCATGATCGTTTTTGTCCGTAACCTTCACCTTTCTATTCATTACTTATTTACATTATTGGCTTAGAAGTTATATTTTGGATCAATATTGAAACTTGCATAAAAAAATTGATAACTATACTATACCGAAAATATTATTAAAAACCCTAATTTTTATTGTATTGAAAACCCTAAAAATATCGAAATTTATTAAATTCTAAGATTTGTATCATACTAAAGATCTTATAGAAAAATAATACATACACACATATATATTTTGTTCTATCGTATATACAAGTTCTTATTAATAAAGTCGATTACTTTAAAGCTAAGGAATTATTCATTAGTCATTATTAGTATTGCTCTTACCATCCCACACGTGTGCTTACTTTTGGATTGCTAACCAATCAAAATTATAACTTGTATGCTTCGACATTTTGATTTTAATAATCTAACTTTACGATAATAGATTTCAAGTCTTCAAGTTTTTCCCATCCATCTCGAGATTTGTTATACTTGTATTTCTTAATGTCATTCGAGATTTTCCTTATTGAATTCGAGATTTTATGTCGAAATCATTATTCCATATTTCTTAACAATCTCGATATACCTTTACGACATCCATCTTTCGATATATTCCTAATACATCTCGACATTATAACTCAAAATGCATCTCGACATTATAACTCAAATGCATCTCGACATTGTAATAGATTTCGACATGTGTGTTCCCAACATCATTCGACATTATAACTCAAACGCATCTCGACATTGTAATAGATTTCGACATGTGTGTTCCCAACATCATAACATAGCTCGACATTATATACCAAGTTTATTTCGACATCATATCTCGAGATTTTACCTAATTCATTTCGACATTCTATACTGCAATACCCTTAAAATTAAAACACATTTCCCTTTCAAAATTTCTCCAGAAATTCGATCAAACTCAAGCATTCTCAAGAACATAAATATATCTAATCGACTTCTAAATTTCCCATGAACACTATCTCGCAAAACACCATTTCTATTCACCAATCCTATAAACTCCGATCAAACCAATAATTTTCCAGAATATCAAAAACTTCTTGTAACTTCAGATATCCAGATATTACCAAAATCGAACCTAAACATATCATGAACAAATATGATTTTTTTTTCAGCTATGCTAATAATACCTTAAACGGGTTTGACTAGAAACATAGAAAAAAAATTAATCAATAATCCATACCTTATTAGCTTTCGTTTCTTCTGTATAAGCTTTTCTCCCTTCTCTCTATCCTAATTTTGACAGTGTATTTGTCATGTGAATTATTATTAGTAGTTTCCCTCAATTATTAATTTTCGACATTATCCCACAATTTGTGTGTTACTATTATCAAATGACATCATACACACTTTATCAATACTTATCTTCTTAAGAAAACTAATTTTCCTATAAAATGAATTTTCTACCAATTATACTTATTCTTAAATGATGATCACGAAAACTTTGTATGGTAGTACTTGTCATTATTTAATAATCACAAGAGCTTAATGTAACATTGAGATTTTTAAATTCAAATGAACAATACCTTTCGATATCTTCCTTGTTAATTTCAAATTATATTTCGACATTTTTCAAACCCATCTCGACATTCTCTAACCAATATCAACACCTATCGACATTCTACCTGAATAAATTTCTAGATCTCAACCTTATACTCAAAATCATAGCTCGACATCATATGTCGAAATCTTCTTAGTTTACTTTGATTTCATATGTCGACATTTATTTTATTCATCCCGAAGTTATATCTCGAAATCTATCAATTTTATATCATCGAAATAGTGCTTAATTTTGAAAGCATATTTCGAAATTTCATTCCAAATTTAATCAACCATTTTAATCGGTTTCGAATTTCTTCCTTAGCCAAACTTAAATATCATTTAAACATTTCCTCCACTTTAAAGAATTTTAAGAATATCACCACACGTCCTAATTTGTTAATAAATAATGTTTCTCAAAACCTGAGAAAACCCTAAAAATTTCTAACTTTCGTAACATTCACTTCTATCTCTTCGAGGACCTAGTACTATAACACTTTATTCAACCTTATTCTATCTATGTTTAAAGTGAAATATGAATGCATGAATTTGTATAAATGCATGAAATTATAATATGAAATTTCGGTTCCTGACATCAACTAACTTCCAAGTCTTATTCAGCTCTAAGGCTTTAATCTCGGAATTCATGGCTTCTATCCAATTCTTATCTAATTTTGCCTCGTCATTGGTTCTAGGAATATAATCCCTTGAGATGGCAGCAAGAAATACCTTATACTCAGAGCTAATTCTGTCATATTTGATCACCTTTGACAGTATTAGCCCCATTTGTCTCTGATATATATGGAGAGGCATAATCCTTATGCCAAAAAGGTGGTTTAGTAGTTCTACCTGATCTTCTTACCTCTACCTCAGAATTATGATCTGTGGCTGTATTTGGACTGCTTTGTTGGACTTCTGTTACTTCTCCATTACCATCTCCAGCTGCAGCAGGTTGAGTTTGATCCATCTGGTTGTCATCATCCTTCTGCTGATATGGAGTAACAAAGTCATCATAGTAGTCCTGCTTATCAAAAGTAGTAAACCTTTTTCTTTCAAGACAGTAGCATTGTTAGTGTATGGGAATAAATGCTCAAAAAACTGCACATCCCTAGATACAATGAAGTTCTCAGACTTCAAATCAAGCAGTTCGTATCCTTTTTGTGTGATAGATTATCCCATAAAGACACATGGTGTAGATCTATATTGAAACTTATCCCTTTATGTAAGATATTTGGAAAAACAGAGACAAACCGAACACTTTCAAGTGAGAGTATGAAGGCTTCTTACCAAAGAGCATCTCAAATGGTGTCTTTCCACCCAACTCTGGAGCAGGTGTCCTGTTTATAATATATACTGCAGTCTTCACACACTCACCCCAAAATTTAATAGGAATATTAGAATGAAACTTCAATGCTCTGGCTACATTTAGGATATGTCTACGCTCTACAACACCATTTTGTTGTGGTGTGTAAGCACATGAACGCTGATGGATAATACCTTTTGAAGTTAGAAAATATTACAGTCATGCGAGAAAAGTTCAGAGGCATTATCACTCCTAATGATTTTTATCCTAGTTTCAAACTGATTTTCAGCATACTCAATAAAGTGCTTTAGAATTCAAAACTTCTGTCTTGTTTGTCATCAAGAAAATCAAAACAGCTCGAGAATAATCATCAGCAACAGTTAATAAATACTTCTCATTTTCATAAGTCATTTCCCTATAGGGACCCCAGACATTCACATTAATCAGATCAAACTTAGATCTAGTACTAATTTCTCTAGTAGGAAACTTCGATCTTGCATGCTTTGCCGGTGGACAGAAAGTACAATACTTGACAGAATCACTAACACTCAAATGCAAGTCATTCATATACTTAAATCTCCCAAATGACATATGACCAAGTCTATAGTGCCACAAAGAAACATTGCCATTCTTATTTATTCTAAAACAGAGTCATCGGTGGCCTTATTGCACATACTAATAATGATAATACTATACTTTGATGGAAGAACACTAGGATTTGGACTGAGTATGTAAAGACCATTCTCTTGCCTACAATTCCCCTTGAACTTGACAGTCAAGGTTTCCTGTATAACACAATGGTCATGAAAAAATTTTAAGTGCACATTTTCATCTCCTACCAATTTAGAAACAGACAGCAAGTTGTGCTTAAAATCTGGCACAGAACATTTTTGAGCTTGAGACTTCCGTTTATAAGGATTGTGCCAGATGAAGATACCTTACTACATGTACCATTAGGCAATCTAACACTATTGATGTTGCGAAATCCATATCAACTGCATCAAATAATTCACTGGTGCAAGTGATGTGATGGTTTGCACCAGTGTCTATTATCCATGTTGAGATTTCAGCCGCCCAAGATTCGCAATCCACACTTCTATCGAATATGTGTGTAAATTTATCCAAGAAACACGTTCTTGAAGGAGATCGAATCAAAGACAGATGAAAATGAAAAACCAGAAAATAGGAGTTTTTCGTGGTTTGACCCAACTTTGTTCTACGTCCACGGACCAATCCGAGCTTCTTTTGTTAATCTAGAAGAAGGGTTTACAAGACTCACATACGCTATACAATTCTCACTTTTACAGCTCTAAAAGATTAACTCTCTATCGAAAGTTACAAGCCCTCAAAGTCTCCTACTCAGAAACTGATATTCTGATATTTATAGAAAAGAATTCCTGCTATGTGCATCATCTACTTGTACCATATCGCAGTATACGACTTGTACTCACACGCTGCAACTTACAAAAGTGCTACTATGACTTTATAAGTTCAAATCTCAGCCATTCGATCTAATCAAGCGCGACACGATCCGACCGTCCACATTAAATCTGGAAATTCACTTTTTCTTTAGCTAAAACTTCTTTGCCCAAGCTGTGATCAAGATAGCTCTTTGTCTGATCATCTGAGACCTCAATTTGAAGAGTTTAAGCTCATAATCTTCAACAATCTCCACCTTGAGCGTATAACTCTCAATGCGTTCGCCGAGCCAAGCATCATTATAATCTCCCATTTAGAGCTAACTTGGAACTTCAAGCTCACTATCTTCATTCCACATGAAGATCTTTCTTTCATAGCCACATTAGTCCCTTTCTTGACCCATCTACGGCTGCCCTTTCCTTTCTTCTTGGTCTCTTTCACAGGTGAGATCTCAACATCATCCAGCGAAGCATCATTATCATCATAACTCGAACTCCACTATGTGTGTTTACCCAACTGACTTCAGTTGTTTCATCACCTTCTTCACCACATACTTATTCTGCTATTGAACGCTTCAAAGATGGACTGAGAATACTTCAATCCGTAATCAATTCCCTGTCCATTGCATCCCCAGAATGTTCAAGATGAGATCCAAATTCAGCAGCTTCAATTTCAGCATCTTCAGGAAATTCTGAAAAATCAACTCTAAGTTGCTGTCTTGGCTCGACATTCTCCACCTCAAGACGAGGTTCTTGTGGCTTCTCTTCCACAACATTCAAACTACAACATTCCCTAGTTTCCAAACATGTGCTCTTCACCACAAAAAAACCTTCAAGCACATATATACAGTGCCTCAATTTCCCTGATAAAATCAACCTACCTTGTTTCAGAATTCTTATTTTTTCAGCTGTGATTTCAGCGTTGAATCCCTTTTTTATCCAAAGCGCCGATTGAGATAAGGTTCCTCCTAACCTCAGGGACATACCTAACATCTCTTAGGATTCCCACATTGCTTGAACTGAGCCGCAAACGAACTGATCCAATCCCAGAAACTTGACAGCTCTTTCCATCTCCAAGCTTCACAGTTTCTTGGTTCGTTTCTTGGAAATCTTGAAGCCATTCCTTGTTGCACGTGACATGAAATGAATACCCTGAGTCAAGGATCAATTCGTGCTTCGATTCTTGCCCAGAAACACTCAAGATTTCTGCATAGTCTTCCACAGCAAAATCTGCAGCTGCAAATTTCTGATTCTTGTTCGAGTTTGAGGCAGCCCTTCTTGGACAGTTTCTCCGAATGTAGCCCTCTTCGTTGCACTCATAACACCTCACAGGGAACCTAGGCTCAACTCTTTCCTTTCCCTTGCCTTTCTTGGTCCAAGAATTAGATCTGTTCTTCGCATAAAGGAGCTGCGCCGCATCAGGAAATTCTGTAACTTCTGAACCTTTCCTTGTGTTTAGTTGCTTCGAGCTTAAAGCTGAGAGAACATCCTCGAGTTTAAGAGCTTCCCGGCCATACAACAGTGCCTCCTTGAAGTGTTCATAGCTCTTTGGTAGCGCATAAACAAAAGCAAAGCTCGATCTTCATCCTTCATTGACTCGCCGACGTTCTCAAGATCAAGAACCAGTTTTGAGAACTGATCTACTTGTTTATCCATCGAGCCTTCTTCTTGCATCTTGAATGTATATAAAGCTTGCTTTAAGTAAAGCCTCACCGCAGGAGACTTGGTCATATACAGCGCCTCCAATTTCTTCCAAACATCTTCAGCCAAAGTCTCCTTCGTGACTTACGCAGCACTTGGTCTGAAATACATAAGATCAACGTCGAATGCACTCGTTCTCGAATCTCTTCTTCTCCAATTTTGCCATATCCTTCGGCTCCATTTCTTTCTCAGGTTTCAGTTCCTCCTCAAGCCCTTTCTCCGTTAGCAACGCTTTCATCTTCATCTTCCACAGACCAAAATCGTTTTGGCCATTAAGGATCTCCATCTCGAACCTCGTCACAGCCATCGTCTTCGTCGCGCTTCGTTCCACCGACTTGACGCACCACTTGTTGAGATTTCGGCCGCCCAAGATTCGCAATCCACACTTCTATCGAATATGTGTGTAAGTTTATCCAAGAAACACGTTCTTGAAGGAGATCGAATCGAAAATAGATGAAAATGAAAAACCAGAAAAACATGATTTTTACGTGGTTCGCCCCAACTTTGGTCTACATCCACGGACCAATCAGAGCTTCTTCTATTAATCGAGAAGAAGGGTTTACAAGACTCACATACGATCTACAATTCTCACTTTTACAGCTCTCAAAGATTCGTTCTCTATCGAAAGTTACAAGCCCTCAAAGTCTCCTACTCAGAAACTGATATTCTGATATTTATAAAACCGAATTCCTGCTATGTGCATCATCGACTTGTACCATACGTAGTATAAGACTTCTACTCGCACGCTGCAGCTTATAAAAGTGCTACTACGACTTTATAAGTTTAAATCTCAGCCACCGGTCTAATCAAGCGCGCCATGATCCGACCGTCCACATTAAATCTGGAAATTCATCTTTTTCTTCAGATGAACCTTCTTTGCCCAAGCTGTGATCAACATAGCTCGTTGTTTAATCATCTGAGACCTCACTTTGAAGAGTTTCAGCTCATAATCTTCACAATCCAGGTGCAGCTAGGATTGATGCTTAGATACGAACCTGAAGTTTTTGCAGTGGCGGAGGTACCAGCAACCTTTCCATCATCATGTCTGGCTGTTTTTTCCAGCAGCTTTAGAACTTGAGTGTACTGATCTTGTGTGAAACCATGTTGCGTATTCATGCTCTCCCCATTCATCTTTTCACTGATAACTTCTGGGACTATGGTGTTGTTAGCTCTGCATCTGCCTCCTCTAGCTCTACCTTGACCTCTTCTGCCTCCAAAGCATCCTCTTCTACCTCCACGAGCAAAGTTTGATGGATATCCATGTATCTTGAAGCATGTCTCTCATGTGTGTCCTCCAGTATTGCAGTTACCACAAAAGAGTCCAACCTTTCCAAACTGACCATTATTATAGCCGTTGGAGGGCAAATTCGACATCAAGGTAATGGTAAGGTGTCTTTGTTTGTAGCTTGTAGATTTATTCCTCGATGAGCTTCCACATTTATCACCATTGAATATACTTGACTATGTGATGGAAGTGGAGACATCAGGAGAATTTGCGATCTGATATTCTGGTAGCAGTCATTCAACCCAATCAAGAATTGCATCATAATTTGCCACGAACAGTATTCTTTATATTCCTTTGAAACCTCTATTGCAGGAGTTGGTATCATCGAGTCATACTCATCCCAAAAAGGATTAAGCTTGTCATAATACTCAGAGACAATAGAAGCACCTTGAGTACTGGAATAAATCTCTCGAAACAATCCATACATTCTTGCTCCATTAATCTTATCAAATCTTAGTTTCGGATCATTCCAAATTTCATATGCACTCTGATGACAAAACAATACCTGAGATCAATTCTTCAGATATAGATCGATGTATCCAGGTCTTGACAAGAGCATCACATCATTTCCACTGTGATAGCAACGGAGAATCTTTACCTGGACAGTTGCAGGTTCTGTCTATAAATCCAATCTTACTCTTTGCTTCAAGTGCAACAGTAACCTCATACTTTATATCTTGTAAATATCGGATCCTCTGAGAATTCCAGTCGCTAAATCGAGATTAGGTGTGTCGGATGGGTGGATGTACATCGGATTGTTGAAATCAAGGGTGCATCATCATTCCCTGGTCTCTGGCCTGACAAATTGTCTTCTTCTGCCATTGTTTGTGTCCCAAGATATATGATTACAATGGCTCTGATACCTTGTAGAAATTGTGGAAGAGAACGAAGGAACGATGGAAAAAACTTTTCATTTATTCTTTCACAGAATACACGCGTGCATACTTCTCTGTTCTGTGTTCCTTTCAATTTACAGAGGGATTTCCTATTTATACTTCTACATTTAGGCCTTTTCCTCACACCCGAACTACAGGCCAGTTATAATTACAGCCCAAAACTCAAAACAAAAACACAACGGCTAAATGAATAATATATAAACCAGAACTGAAAAAAAAAACAGAGCGGAATTCAGAGCTAAATTTTATACTTCAACAAAATCTGCTCTAATATTCCGATGATGGTATGCCAATTATGACTTTCGCATGATCATTCGAGCATGTCAACTGTTTGGAACCTGGTTTGTCACTAATTGTGTCTTCATACCTGAAAGTTAAATAATAATTTAAGATGGTGGGAGAAAAATATATGAATGAATAATTTAATAATTGCATATGAATTTTTATTTGGATCGAAGTGATTACCTCGGGATAGTGTGTGCAACCAAACTATTGCCACTTGTGCAATAACCATCCGTGACCTTGTTGACCTTACAGAGTCGGAGCGATTCTACCAAATTGTCCGCATACGTGAAAGGATCGAATCTGCATATATAATAGATAATATATTAATTAATTAAGATAATAGAACAAATACTTAATTTTGCGCAAGAAGTAAGGGAATCTTATGTCCTCAACAACACAATAATCGTTTAAGTTAATTGGAACACATCAAGCAAGCTGGGTAATTGATGTAGAGTTTTTCCCCATCTCTGACTCATTAAAACGTGCTTTCGCGCAATATCATGCCTAGCATACATGACACATAATGATGGTTAAATTAAATAATATGCACAAGGAATAAAATTGAACATTTAACAAAATTATAAGAAAATAACATACCATATACAGATCATGTGGGCCTGGTCAATGTTTGGATCAACAAACAATGCTATATCTTTTTGTGTTTAGATAATCACCTAAAGTGATCCTCATATTTGCAACGAATGTAGCGGATACATAATTATTGCGACCACTAATTGACAGAACATGTAATAACTATCCAACTTGATGAACTAACCATCGAATTCGTTACTTCAGCTCTAGATACTGCCAAAATTTGAATTTCGTTGCAGCACAAAGAAGTTGATAATCTTCACTTGTGGCAAAATTCCCTATAAGGGAATTACATCGTTTGCTGAAATACAAATACGCAAGTGGTTAGATAGCTGGTAACAATATTATACTTACCAAAATCGACGCATCTTAGGAGGGTACCTCATATCACAAATTAAGACGTTTCAAACGTGAGTTTGGACAACTTGCCAATTTTAAACTAACATTTCAAACACACCAACATAACTACTAAGCCGATCGCATCTACAAATGCTGATGCAATACTTGACAATGATTACGAAAAATGGAATAACCAAATGAATATTACTCACCGACCAAGTGGTCCTTGTGAGTGGAATGTCGTCGAACTGTACTTAGTTGATCAAACGAAAGTTGTGTAGCGGAATGTCATCATCAATGCAATGTCGATTATCTACAACTTGGGTTTCGGTTAAAGTTCAACCTATAATCATTCATCAGGCCAATCCAAATCTGATGAAACATTCACACTTAAATTGTTAATACAATACATTGTCCCAACTTTCATAATATGTATAATTATCAATATCATCAGTTTGTAACATTTCTTTAATTTCGGTTCCCTGAAAGAAAAAAGTGTTATACATAACAATTTATAATGAGAGTTTTATTGATAAATTATAAGATTTAACATGTAGTGAAATAAATTTCATACCTTGACATCAATGAAAAATTAAATTATGTACCCTAACTCTCTACTGGATCGTAATGTAGTATGAAGATTGTATAAACATCGTCACAAATGCCACGTATAACTGTAGGGGCATATTTGTCTAACTGGTTTGTATGTTAGGTGTTCCATATATAGTTTTTCAAACAATTTAAATCTAATTTTTTGTTACTAACACGAAGGTCAAACTAGAGTATTCTTAAATACTTCGAAAACTTAAAATGGATTTATCAATGCAAAAATTAAATTGAAAACCACACTGTCATTTCATGTTGAATATAACTTCACTGTACACAACATATTAGAATCTTGAGTCCATTTGGTGATATCATGCGGGAAAGTGCCACGTAAGGTTGTCCGATACTGAAGACAAGATTTGAAAGATATAAACCAACCGCATTTAATGATTGTCCCTAAATCTTAATTATTATCATCGCAAAGGCCACTTTTAAATGCGAGTTGATTGGTCATAGAAGCCTCATCCCAAATTCCTTTATAGTTTAATAGGGACCAATTTTTCATTTGACTGGTAATATGTTTGTATTTTGACTTCTTGATAATGTCACCTATAGTATTATTTCACTAGTACAGTAAGCTTAATAGGCGTCGCCACTATAGGGGACGGTTTCTGGAAAAGCGATGCCTATTTGATGCGCGGTTGCAATTTAGTAATTAACCACAAGTTTTTTAAACATATAGTGTCAGTTCTCGTAAAACTACCGACGCCTAATGTTTTCGCAGACGATAAGTGACGTTCAACAACTGACAATGCGTCGGTTTTTACAAATATGCGCCTGTTTTTACAAATAACCGACGCTTATGTCAATTAGAGGAATAAGCGTTGGTTACGTGCAACAACTGACGCGTATATCGTTTTATAAGTGGCAGCGCAGCCCTTGTTATGTCATGTTCTTTTCCGCGAACAAGATAGCTTCCCCCAACCAATTTATGCAAAAAATACTTCAATTTCATTTGATTCTCGGTGGGATAGAGCGATTCAGGACGATAGGACGTCGATTCACCGTCACTCGAAGGCATAATAGGCGCAGTTTTGGACAATTTTTTATTGTTTTGCTCGAATTTGAAATATATTTTATCGAATTTGAGCGATTTTGCCGCGTGCATTTGGACAATTTCTTATTTTTTTGTATGTGGTTCTTGTTATAAATAGGTAACTAATCGATTGGGTTGATTTGGGGAACTTTTAATTCAAAATTAGGGTTTGGGCGAATCAAAATTGGTTGAGGCTTCGTTAGGGTTCTTCTCCTGTGGTCAGCTGCGATTGGGGCTTCCTTAATTTATTCGGGCATCTATGGTAAATTTTTGTGATCCGCTATATGTTTTAATTGTGTTTCTTCATCTAAATACGTGTTTAGTTGTTGCAATATATGTGCTTTTGGCTTGTATAAGCTTAGTTACCCGTTCAAGGTTCGCTCATTAGGAGGAAATATTGAATGGTCCCCATCTTGGGACCGTTCTTAGACGTTTACTATCGCTTTAGGTTGTAAATGTGTGGTTGAACTTTGAAATTGATGAATTTCGTTTCATATCCCTAAAATGTTCTCTGGGTAGACATATGAATTGGACTTTCCATATTTTTCGTCTACTTGGAGAACTATGGGGAAATGCTGCCGAATTTCTTCAATATAGAAGCTAGGACATGCATTTACTAGTGATAGTTAATGTTTAAGATGGGTTAGGTTGGAGTGATAAGGACCCCGAAAGCCCGTTTGTCAACTATATGTGAATTATGTTTGCGTGTGGAAAATTTGTAAATGTTTCATTGCTATGCTTTAGGTTCTTGTAAATGGACCAGAGTGGGATACGTACTAATCGAACACCAGCTGAATTTTTTAATAGCATAGAGGAATTTATGAAATGTGCGGAACATGAGAGGAGAAAAAAGAGGCAATCAAAGATTTTATGTCAGTGTCGTAATTGTAATAACTTATGGTGGTGGAGTGCGACTGTTAGGGAACATCTAATAATTACCAATTTTAAACCTAGGTATACTAGTTGGATATGGCACGGTGAGAACATCACTGAATCTAGTTGTGTGGGGGAATCAAGTAGTAAATTAGTGCGAACCAAATGCAGTGGACGATGTTGTAGTTGACAGTTCGTCTGACGAAAATGATCGTATTGAGGACATGCTTCGCGATGTACAAGAGGATTTGAAAAATATCTTCCAATATTTGATAGTTTAGTTAGGAACAACAATATCCCTTTGTTCAACTGTTATTCAAAATACATTAAGCTATCTGTTGTAGTCATACTGTTGAATGTTAAGGCAAAATTTGGAATTTCAGACATCAGTTTCTCTACACTCTTAGAAATATTTTCGGATGTGCTTCTTGTCGGTAATGAGCTTCCCATGTCAACGTACGACGTACGATGCAAAAAAGTTGTTGAGGAACGTACTACTATACATAGTGTTCCAGTGTTCGTAGGGAACACCGTGGTCTCCATCGATATCATTGCTTCTGGAAGGAAAGGGATCAATCTTCCCATACCAATCAGGGAACTTGCGACATTGGGGGGAGCATACAATAGTTTTGTACAAACGGCCAAGAGAGTTAGTACTTTCACCAAATAAGGTACGGAAAGCAAAATATTCATGTTTTGATAATATTTTCACTAACGTCTGTAATTGACTTCCCTCTCTAATAATGATTTACTCACGAAAAGGGAAATCGCCACTAAAGCCATCTAGTATGCTGTTGCTGCCAAATATAGTTGATGATATTCGCAAAATTAGACATGGAAGTACTTGAACGTCTAGGCGAACATTGCCTTTATATGGTTGACGTAATATCTTCTCGTGAAGGTCGGCTGCAATGTTCGTTCGTATTCGACACGGCCAATGTATATTATAATCCAAGGACTTCATGACGTCTATCGATATCAAGGACATTCTGGACTTATTGAAGCTTGTGGGTTTGGATTCGTCGATGATTCAGTTTTTCTTGAAGTATCTTTATTTTATCGTTGAAGCTAACAGTTTCTAAGATTTTTATACGCGAGATTATTAAATATATGTAATCATTATAGAGATCTTCATCGAGAGTCATCGGAGTTCCATTGCTTCAATCCGAGTCGCCTAAGCTTGATGGCTAGTGATAATTATGTCGATAGGGAGATTGACTACATGGCTAAGGCGTTCAGAAATTTGTACAAGTCATGTAATTATCTTTTTACACCTTACTATGAAGGGTGAGAATACTTTACTTATCTTGTATGTTATATATCTTAGTGGTTCACTTACGTGATTAAATTTGATTTTACGAGTTTTGCGAGTCATTGGGTATTGTTGGTGATTGACTTTGCCACGAACACTGTATTGTGTTAAACCCTTTGGCACCAAGGGCGGGCCTTTGAAAGTTAGCTATCCGTGAACGTCTAAACGCGTAAGTTATGAAAAGTTATAGTTTATATAGTTTCTTCATCGTATTTTAGTTATCTTGCATCTCTAATTTTCAGGGTAATAAAGACGGCAACGTTCGTTGGTGCGGTTCAAAGTAACAAGTCATCTCTAGTTAGTTGGAAAACATGCATGATACACATTAATTCTACAATTTGAAAGTAGTTTTTTGTTTCGATTCTTGAAATATTTTGTTATTTTTTTGAAATATAGTGCCCTCGGAACCGTCCGATAGTGAATTGTGCGGCTACTATGTCATGCGATATATTTTGATCTCTTACCAATCGTTGGAGAAGATCGAAAAAAATTGGGTAAAGGTATGATAATTTGCGTCATCTTCGTAGAATGTCAAATAATTGTCTTAGTCTATTTTTACGTTTTGATGATGCATTTGTTGTTGGCTAATGTTACAGGTATTAGAATATACCATTTACAACAACACAAAAGATTTGCGAGTTGTGGGTAGAATATTTCAAAGAAGTTTGTCTGGTGACGTGATTGTTGTAGTTTTATTTGTTTATTATTTAGACACAAGTGTAGTTTTGGATGTTTATGTTTTGATTAGTTGGATATTTTATGTTGGATTAGTTGGATGTTTACGTTGGATATTTATTATTACCTGATTTTCGTGGAAAGTTTGGTTTTTGGTTTGATTTGGGTTGTACAAGGGGGATTCGAAAAACAAATTTAATATTAAAAATAAACCAGTGTTGGTTGTTGGGTTAACATGGTCGCCTAGAATAAATATTATTTTAAAAGAATTAATAATTAGTACATATTAAGCGTAAGTTTTTGAAGAAACCGTCGCGTATTTTTTGCGTAAACTGTTTCGGTTGTTAACAAACAACCAACGCCTACAACTGGTAATAAGCGATGGTTAAGGAGAAACCGTCACTGATTTGTCATTATAAGCGACGACTAACAACCGACGCCTATAAGTTTTATTATGCGCGTCTGTGAGTTTAGCTTCGCCTAGAAACCGTCGCCTATTTAAGTTCTGTACTAGTGTTTGTTGCGTGACCGCAAACTGAATAAATCTAAACATGCCATTGATATTATTTTTCAAATTATACGTAGGGGTGCAAACGAATCGAATCGAGTCGAACACCGAATATTCTATTGGTATCCGTATGACAATCTAATACGAATATTCGAATATTTAATCGAATCATAAATGCGATTCTTATTCGAATTCGAATATTTTATCGAATATTCGAATATTTGTATTCGACGTCGTCTTTCATTTTCTATTTAATAAAATATAAATGATATTATATTTAAAATATATATTGAAATATAATAATTATATTTAAACATATACTGAATTATAATATATTATGTTTAAATGTTTTATTGAGTTATCACATATTATGTTTGAATATATATTAATTATACTATATCTTATGTTACATTATTCGAATCGAATAATTCGATTAATTTTCGAATCGAATATTTTGATTTCATATTCGTATTCGGATATTTCTCGAATAAAAAATATTATTATTCTGATTCGTATTCTAAATATTCGAATTCGAACGAATCATGAATCGAACCAAAAAAAGTTCGATTCGTTTGCAACCCTAATTATACGTTTGATCTCACATCATATTTCCCGTTTGATTGTTTTTCATCGAAAGATGAAATATGTTGATATATTTTCTCTTTTTTCTTTCTCCAAAATTTTCAAATTAAGGCGTCTTAACCCAAATCTATCAAAGCGTGAAGATCAACAAGGGTAGCTAGAGGTGTCTCAGGCAAAGGTCACGGCCGTGAAGAGGCTAGCATGCGGCCGTGACACACGACAGAAAGGAAACGTAATTCGAGTCACGGTCGGGACTGATGAAGAACGAGGCCGTGACTCGATGCAAGATACTACTGCCCGACGTCACGGCCGTGACCAGTGAAGAAGGAAGCCGTGACATCGAGCAGAGGCTAATGAGTGTTTGAGTCACGGCCGTGACCGGTGTAGAAGGAAGCCGTGACATCGAGCAGAGGCTAATGAGTTTGCACCTCGTTTGAGTCACGGCCGTGACACGGTGTGCGTTAGGCCGTGACTCGTGTAACTGCTCAGTTTCTCCTTTAAAAATACGCGCGTTCCTCTGTAATTGTAGTTCTTCAATTTTTCATCTCTCTGTAAAATCCGTAGCTCCCAATAAAGATCGTTGGTTCTCCGTGGTGTAAGATTCATCAAGAATCTGAACCACGTAAATATCTGTGTTCAATCTCGTTTTTACTTTGATATGGTATCAGAGCATTCAAGATAGAAGCTGGCGCTAATCAAGATTTGACTCACACTTTCATCAGAGAAATACGTCGAGCACAATGGCTACAACTTCGCCACCTCAGCAGCCACCGCACCAGGCGAATCCATCGACAATTCAGATCAACGATCCTTATTTTCTCGGCAACAATGATAACTCGGGTCAGATGCTGGTTCACGAGCCATTGACGGGAGAGAACTATGCAACCTGTAGTAGATCGATGTTAATTGCCCTAATTGGAAGAAATAAGGACGGGTTTGTCACTGGAGAGCTCAAACCGCCGATTGCAGATGTGCAAAATCCAGCCAACACTCTGAATCAGATCAATGCGTGGCGGAGAAATAACAATGTAGTAATTTCGTGGATTATCAATTCGGTTTCGAAAGAGATTTCAGCAAGTATTCTCTATAGTTCTTCGGCCAGGGAGGTATGGGTAGACCTTCAAGAACGCTTTGGTCAGACCAATAAGCCGAGGATTTTCCAACTAAAGCGGGAATTGATCAATCTGGTGCAAGGTAATAGCAGCATAGCAGTGTACTTCACTAGGCTTAAGACCTTGTGGGATGAGTTGATCAGCTATAGCCCGGCCTGTCAGTGTATTTGCGGAGGAATCAAACCAATGCAGGCCTACTTAGACGAAGAATATGTCCTAACTTTCTTGATGGGTCTAAATGATTCATACTCTCAGATAAGAGGGCAGATTCTGCTCATTGAACCCACACCTCCTATCAATAAAGTCTTCTCATTGTTGGTGCAAGAAGAGAAACAGAGAATGGTTGGAGGAAATCAGTCTAAGGGAGGAGAGGATCAGATGAGTAGCATGGCTATGATGGCCGCAAGAAAGGAATCAGAATTCACCAAGAAGAATTTCTTTGGACAGAAAAGAGATCAAAGGAAACCAATATGCACCCATTGCAATAAAAGAGGTCACACCATTGACACTTGTTACGAAGTGCATGGGTTCCCACCGGGTTTTAGACAGAATCAGAGGAGTAAGGGAGTAAGAATGAATCAAGTCATGATGGATCCAGCTAACAAGGAGGCAAATCAGAGTGGTCCAGCCTCACAGTTTTCACTGGAGCAGGGAGATGGAATGGTTCATTTTCAAATGACTACCCAGCAACTGCAAGGTTTGAAAGCCTTGATCAACCAGGTACCCTGCAATCTGTCCCAGGATGAAGTGCATCCTCATCAATAGAAGGAGAAACCTGGAGGTATCCTCTTGTCTTGTAATCTGCCCAAGTTTGCTAATAATGAAATCTGGCTTGTAGATACTGGGGCCACAAGACATGTCTGTGGCAACAGAAATCTAATGTTTAAGCTGCATGAAATCAAGGAATCGAATGTTGTCTTGCCGGATAGTTCAATCATTAAGGTCAACATGGCAGGTTCAGTCATTATAAATGAACACATCACTTTGATAGATGTTCTTTTTGTTCCACAGTTTCACTTTAATTTGATATCAGTGAGCTGTTTAATTAATAACCTTGCGTGCAAGTTTATCTTTGAGGCTAACAGGTTCATGATACAGGACCATTCTCAGGGCTTGATTGGCAAGGGTAAACAGTTTGCAGGGCTTTATGTGCTCGAAGCTAATCCAGTCTGCTTGGACACTACCTCTGTTGCTAACAATTCTATTTCTTTGAATAAATTCTCCTTAGATCTGTGGCATGATAGGTTAGGACACCCTTCAAATAAGGTGTTAGACTTGCTTAAGGCAACTTTGAAGCATGATGTAAACTCTAAAAGTTCTTACTGTAAGATCTGCCCACTTTCAAAACAGAGAAAAAATGCTTTTCCGATTGGTGATAAACTTGCATGTTCTGCTTTCGACCTTATACACTGTGATATCTGGGGACCGTTTAATGTTCCTTCTTACCTAGGACATCGATATTTTGTTACAATAGTTGATGACCACACAAGATTTACTTGGACGTTTTTGATAAAGTTCAAGTCGGATGTCAAGGCAGTGACCTTTTTCTTTGCTTATGTAGAAACTCAGTTCAAGAGTAGAATCAAAACAGTTAGATCAGATCATGGAAAAGAGTTTAATTTGATTGATTTCTTTAGAGGAAAAGGGGTAATGCATCATTTGTCGTGTGTACAAAGACCACAAGAAAATTCAGTGGTTGAGCGCAAGCATCAACATCTACTTAATGTAGCTCGCTCACTGCTATTCCAATCATGTCTTCCAATTGAATATTGGTCCGAGTGTGTCCTTACAGCGACTTACTTGATAAATAGGACACCCTCCATCAAGCTAGGCAATAAGAGTCCATATGAACTTCTTTTTCAGAAACCTGTAGATTATCATTTCTTGCGTGTGTTTGGATCCCTTTGTTTTTGTTCCACACTAACGGCAGGTCGGAAGAAGTTTGATGCAAGAGCCTTAGCATGTGTCTTCATAGGCTACCCAAGCGGAATGAAGGGTTACAAGGTCTTGGATCTCAAAACCAGAGAGGTTGCTGTCTCGAGAGATGTCGTTTTTAAAGAAGATGAATTTCCCTTTAGGCAGCAGAATTCACTTGTCTCAGAGGATCCCTTTCCTGATAATGTGTTATCCATGCCTTGTGTGCCTTGTGCCTCATCATCCAATGCACCAGAGGAAGAGGTTTCCAACCAGCCAGAAACTGATGGTGGAGCAGCAGACTTGGATGGGATTGGGACAGCAGAGTTAGCAGACCCTCCTGCTCAAACTGCCCAACCTGCAGAAATCCAACCAGAAAATCAGCAGCTATTACCAGAATCTGTAAGAAGGACGGGGCGGCAGTCAAGAAGACCAGCTTACTTGGAGGATTATCATTGCAATAAGGTGTCAGATAGGAAGGAGTTGTATCCTATTTCGCAGACACTCTCCTATCATCAGTTTCCAGACAGCATCAGGATTTTATCTGCAATATTGCTATGACACAAGAGCCTCGGAGCTTTGCCCAAGCCATATCATCCAAAATCTGGTTGGAGGCAATGACTGAGGAGCTTAAGGCCTTGGAAGACAATGGGACCTGGAGCATTGTGCCATTACCAGAAGGTAAGAAGGCTATTGGCAATCACTGGGTATATAAAATCAAGCACAACTCAAAAGGAGAAATAGAAAAGCATAAGGCTCGCTTGGTTGCAAAAGGGTATGACCAGAGGGAAGGAGTTGATTATATAGACACTTTTGCACCCGTGGCCAAACCCAATACAATCAAGATCATCCTTTCACTCGCAGCTAAACTCAAATGGAACTTAACACAGCTAGATGTAAACAATGCGTTCTTGAATGGTGAGCGAGCTTGCCTCAAGGATTCTATCAACACTACAACAGAAAAGGAGCACCACAGATGGTCTGCAGATTACACAGGTCAATATATGGCTTAAAACAAGCATCTCGCCAATGGAATAGGAAGTTCACAGATGCAGTCAAAGCATTCGGGTTCGAGCAGACCCAAACGGATCATACACTATTTTGAAGGGCAGGGGCAATGATCTGGTCATCCTGCTGGTATATGTAGATGATATAATTCTTGCCGGGCCATCCGTGAGGCAGATAGCTGAGGTTAAAAGCTTTCTACAAGATCAGTTCAGAATCAAAGATCTAGGTGACCTTAAGTTTTTCCTTGGAATAGAAGTTGCTCGAAGTGAGGCTGGCATCTATATCTCGCAGAGACAATATGTATTACAGCTGCTGAATGACACTGGATATCTGGGCTCTAAGCCTCTTTCTACTCCAATGAATCCCAATAGCAGACTAACAGAGGGAGATGGGGACCTCTTAGCTGACCCTTTTCATTGCAGAAGGTTAATTGGTAGGCTGTTATACCTCACCTTCACCAGACCAGACATAGCATTCTCCGTATATAAGCTCAGTCAATACATCTCCGCACCTCGAACGGGGCATATGATGGCAGCACACCACCTACTTCGTTATCTTAAAGCTTCCCCAGGACAGGGTATACTTCTCAGCTCATCTCAGAACTTTCATTTGACCGGTTTTTCAGATGCAGATTGGGGGGCATGTACGGACACTAGAAAATCAGTTAGTGGCTATTGCACCTTCTTAGGTGATTCCTTGATTACATGGAAGGCGAAAAAACAAGCCACAGTGTCCCGATCTTCCACGGAAGCAGAGTATAGGGCACTCGGGTCACTCGTGGCTGAAATACTTTGGATTAAGCATCTTTTGAATGAATTGGATGTAAAGCTGCCTCAAACGCTAGTGCTTTATTGTGACAACCAGTCCGCGCTTAAACCAGCTTCTAATCCTAAGTTCCATGAGAGGTCTAAACACATTGAAATAGATTGCCACTTTGTTCGACATCACATGGCCGTGGGAACTATCAAGATACTTCCGGTTAGAACGGAACATCAACTTGCGGATATGTTTACCAAGCCGCTCACAGGACCTTCTTTGCAGCAAGTTCTAGTCAAGATGTCTGCAATCAATCTATTCCATCCATCTTGTGGGGGCGTATCAAAGCGTGAAGATCAACAAGGGCAGCTAGAGGTGTCTCAGGCAAAGGTCACGGCCGTGAAGAGGCTAGCACGCGGCCGTGACACACGACAGAAAGGAAACGGAATTCGAGTCACGGCCGTGACTGATGAAGAACGAGGCCGTGACTCGATGCAAGATACTACTGCCCGACGTCAAGGCCGTGACCAGTGAAGAAGGAAGCCGTGACATCGAGCAGAGGCTAATGAGTGTTTGAGTCACGGCCGTGACCGGTGAAGAAGGAAGCCGTGACATCGAGCAGAGGCTAATGAGTTTGCACCTCGTTTGAGTCACGGCCGTGACACGGTGTGCGTTAGGCCGTGACTCGTGTAACTGCTCAGTTTCTCCTTTAAAAATACGCGCGTTCCTCTGTAATTGTAGTTCTTCAATTTTTCATCTCTCTATAAAATCCGTAGCTCCTAATAAAGATCTTTGGTTCTCCGTGGATGTAAGATTCATCAAGAATCTGAACCACGTAAATATCTGTGTTCAATCTCGTTTTTACTTTGATAAATCGATCCAAAGAAGATGATATTGGCGCATAAATGGTTCCTGGATTATTAGCTAATCGTTTGGAGGAGAAAGAGGATGAAGATGCTTTTCGTGGTAGATCAACATGAAGATGTATATATGATCTTAAATATGCTGCCATGTTACCGAAGAGAAGAAAATTGCTAAGTCCTTGAAGTTGCTGATGGGACAAAAGAATCGTCACTGAGGGAGGGCCAAGTTATGTATGTTGTTCACTTATAGAGTCGATTTTCTTACCTTGCGTTTTTTACTGTAGTTGGTGACTAAGCAGCTTAAAGCTTTCGTAACATGGGAGAAAGTAGCAATTGAACACACAGTGTTATTTTATATTTTGTGAAAGATCGAATAATGAGAGAGTTGATTATAACAGAACTGTGGAGGACGAAATGTATTTCTGAGCAAAGAATTTTTCTTGCTTATCACGTTTTTTTCTTTGTATTTCAGATACAAACATACAAGGCAACCAACTTTTTCTTTCTTATGAACCTCACGTTCTCTTTCTCTCTATTCACTCATATGGCACTTTGTGCCTTTCTCTCCCCACTCGCTCACTTCACATATCTAATACATGCAAATATATATAGAGTACATGAAGTAAATACAGACAAAAACAATCACGCGCATATCTTTCATTTCGTCTATAGGATCGTATCTTAGACTTTTTGTTTTTCTTCCTTCAATCTTGGTCTTAGTTGGATGGCTCTACTTCATGCGTGACTTTCACATTCTTAGTTTATATTTGTTTTTTTATTTTGTTTTTATCTTTGATTGAGCTTATTGATCGTCACGTGGTGTGTGAATGAAAAGTGCGACAAGTAATAATTAGAACGAATACTAAATTACTGTCACCGACGTGCGATAGGCAGTGGACCTATCGTTTGTAGTGTAGTAAAGTGAGTAAACGAGTATCGAATACGAGGAATAAATCAAGTACTAGTAATGACCTATCGACTCGATATTTAACCTTAATAAAATACGCAAATTGTTTGACGACTTAACCTAACAGATCGCTCCTAAATCAACTAGAGATTCAAATAACACGCTTAAAACTGATACGAAGCTTCAGATAATAAAGATGTGCTCGGGATTCGAATCCCGCTAGGTGTTATCGACTAAGACAATAAAATCGTTCCTACGTGATATTGACTAAATCGCAGTAATTTCCTACCCGCTCGCGAATTTGCTGTCGCCCTAAACGCTCGCGGGGATCTAAAATTCAATAATTACTAACGGCGATGATCGAGTATTTGCTTTCGCCCTACGAATCCTATCTTCTATGAACGGCCTAAACGTTGTTTAGCTGTCGCCCTAAATGTTTTTCCACACGATCACTTTAACACATAGACATATTAAAGCGACGAAACATATTCATAGAACGATAAATAGTCAAAAACACAAAGTCACGATAATATACGTCTTAAGTACGACTAATCCTAGCGTTCATCTAATCCCAAACACAAAGGGAAATTAGCTACTCATAATAGACGAGATAACAACGAAGATTGTAGAGAACAGAGAAGAAGAACTCATGATCTCGAATACTGGCGAATTATCGATGCTTGCTTGATAAATCTTCGTTCTCTGATCAATTGGGCGTGATTGCGTCGTTGCTCCGTCTCTTGCGCTCCGGGATGCAATTCTGCGTTCATTTGTGCTAATTTTCGTCTCTCAGTGATTAGGGATTATCTCTGGTAAGTTGTGTCCTTTCTGGGTCGAATTTGGGCTTTTTATAGTGAAATTCGACACTGTCACGGCCTGGGACAAGACAGGTCACGGCCGTGACACTCTCGGGGCAAAAATTGAGCTCACTGCCGCTCGTCACGGCATGGTGCAGTAGTGTCACGGCCGTGACCCACTCAACAGCTTTGCGGCAGTTTCGTATTTCTCTCGGATGGAGGGGTAAACGATGTCCGATTGACCTGAAATTTTAACCATAGATAGAAGACTCGCCAATCTTTATTCTGACCAAAGGGATTCTCAATCCGATCTGGATTGAGAGATATAAATTTTCTAATGTTGCTGCTCCTATGGGTCACGGCCTGGTGCAATAAGTGTCACGGCCGTGACCATCTTCATTCCAACTCTCTGCCCAACGTCACGGCCTAGTGCACTATGTGTCACGGCCGTGACACATGCCTGTTTCCGTCGTTTTTGCTCCGTTTTGCCTCGTCTTCGCTCCGTTTCGCCCGAAACTCGTCCAAAGCTCCTTCAATAACAAAATGAGTGTAAATGTAACGAATAAACACATAAATTGATTGCTAAGCTCTTATTATATCCCAATTAAATACTATGATAAATGCATTGAAATGCGTTTATCAAACCTGCCCACACTTAAGCATTTGCTTGTCCTCAAGTAAATGGGAAATCAGATAAGACATCAAATTAGGATAACGGCACGATTGTTCGCAATTTATCATCAAAGCTAGAAAGCACAAATGGAATCAAGCAAACAATCACAGACATTACACTAATGGCTTGCACTTGTTGACCTAAACTTCATTCACTGCTAATCGAGACTCATACCTCGCAAGGATTCACTCAATTCACTCAAGTGTATAGGCTAGCATATGATGAGTCGCTCAATTCGTGCACTAGTCCAACCCCTACCATAAACTTGCAAGTTAATCGCATCTCGACTATTCAAAGTGGCAAGTATAAATCTGAGGGTCTTTTCGGGGAAACGGGTCGAATAATCATGAAGCGTTAAGCATATATATTGAACACTTAATCTTAGAGCTAGGACACTTAAGCAAAAATTATCAAAGAACACAACATGATCAAACACACAATCACACGTCCCAACATAGGACTCAACGTTCTCGCGCTGAAATCCTAGACTTTTCTGCCCGACCCTCTCGACTCAGTTCCCTTTCATTTTCTGCCCTTTCACCTTAGTTACGCTCTACCTTTGTGCACTACCCTTATTCCCTAAAAACATCAAGGTTCGGCTTTTGTCGCATAGAATACATCGTCACAGCGAATGCCGTGTACCTAAGGATACTTATTACCGAACCTATATCTTGCCAAAGGGTTATGGGCAGACTTGTGCAGGGGATCGGGTCATTTCAGAAAACGGTCAAGTAAGGCACGAGTCATTTCATGAATAGCAGAGAAGAACATCAAATCATACACTGAAACGGTAACTCTTAAGTTCGACTTCTGCTCTATTCTAATCAACTCAGGTTCAGATAATCTCTGGAGGCTTATTCGGGTCAATGGCATATATGATTTATGAGGTAAACAAACGAATATGCTCAGGCTCAAAGTGGCTAGCTAATGGTTAGTCATGGTGGGAAAATCTGGATTGAGAGATATGAATTTTCTAATGTTGCTGCTCCTATGGGTCACGGCCTGGTGCAATAAGTGTCACGGCCGTGCCCATCTTCATTCCAACTCTCTGCCCAACGTCACGGCCTAGTGCACTATGTGTCACGACCGTGACACATGCCTGTTTCCGTCGTTTTTGCTCCGTTTTGCCTCGTTTTCGCTCCGTTTTGCCCGAAACTCGTCCAAAGCTCCTTCAATAACAAAATGAGTGTAAATGTAACGAACACATAAATTGATTGCTAAGCTCTTATTATATCCCAATTAAATACTACGATAAACGCATATCACTTATCCAACAAATTCCCCCTTAAGCTCAATCTTTTTTCGGTTTTTCAATCCTCCTTAAACTTAACTCTTTTTCGTCTGTCGTATGTCGCAGCTCGCCATTTGCCATCTTTAAATGCCTTCGAACACTTCAATACTTACTTCTCGAGCCGCTTTAAATGCCTTTTCACCGTCAGTACGTGCTTTCGCTATCCGCCTGCTTTTTCTTTCTTGCTCGATCGTCAACTTTCCTTTTTGGACCACTTTCGCCTTTTGGCTAGTTTCTTCTAACGTATTCTTCTTTTCGAACAGTTCCTGCAATAATATATTGTTGTCGAATCTTATCAACCTCATGATCATCAGCTTCTTATCGCTGATATAATAAATATTTTTCTCTTCATTCTTCATCCTCATGACGTAGCCCGTCAGCGGGCTCGTCGGCTCATCGCCAGCATCTGGCGTGTCGAATCTTTCGTACTCCTTAACAAGCTTCTTCTCATTGATGACCTTCACGGGAACAATTTTATATTGCGCCGCCTCATTTCTCGTGAGTACATCGATATTATTGACGATCTCTTCCGCGACTTCTTTGCGGTTTTCGTCGATCTCTTTTCCTTTCATACTTTGGTTATCGTCTATCAGCTTGGGGACTTCCTTGGTCGTCGTCGCAATCTCGTCTTTCTCGTCCGCCTCTAATTTGCTGGCGAGCTTGGTTCGGCTCCTCAAGATATTCATGTAGGCCTCAAGGCTGTTTCTCGCCTTAATCCATTCTTTTACTTCTTTGTCCTTCTCACGCACTTTTCCTTCGTGAGCATGGTCTTTGTTGGTAGGACTGACCTTGATAGGTTCTCCAGTCATTTGTTTAGCGACTTTGCGATCAACATGTCGCAAGGCCTCCGTCGTGGCTGCATGCGCTTTCATCTCATCGCGCTCATGCGAGTCTCCTCGTACGGCTTCTTCAGCCTGCTGGGGAGTTGACTTCTTTCTCGTCTTTTCGTCGGCATAATCGTCTTTCTTTGACACCGTCTCGAATGTCTCCATAGCTTTGACATTCGCCCCATTGGTATTATCAGCTTCGTCAGACGACGTGTGCATGGTGTCGTCGACCTTGTTCTTCATCTCGTCGGTGTTTTCCGATGTCTTCCCGTCGATCTCCACGACTTTCTCAGGTGGTTGTCGTGGCGGAGTTTCTTCGACCGCCTCCTCTTTCTCGAGCTCCCCTTCGTTTGAAACTCCTTTTTTCTTTTCTTCTTCCACGGGCTCCTCGGCCTTTGGATATATTTCCTTCTCTTCATCGCCATCGGCTTTCATCTTTGATGATTCGCCTTCTTCTTTTCCCATCTCAGATTTCTGTGGTGGTTCATCATTTTTCTTTTCCACCACTGGCTCAGCGTGATCTTTATCACGCTCGCTCTCGGCGTCACCATCTTCTCGTACGTGTTCGCCTTCAACATTCTTGTCCTCCTTCGTCGTCTCAAGTTCGCCCTGTTTTTGTGGCTGAACTTGGTTGCTGCAAACGTCTTTATACGCTTTCTCCAACAGATCCCAGGCTTCCTTGGCGTTTCTTGTTGCGCCTATCGCTCCACAACCGATAAAATCTAACGCTTTGTAGATGACGAGGACCGCGAGACTATTTTCTCGACGGCAGCTCCCAACGTCTTCCCTTGCGACTTTGTATACTTCGTCGTATCTGGTGAATATCCATCTTCAACTATTTCCCATAAGCCTTGCCATTTGAATAGAACTTTTATTTCGACGCTCCACCTTGCGTAGCTATTCTCGGTGAGTTGCGGGATTAACATTTGGGCAAATATTATCTGCTTCGACACCATCGGCTCTGTTGGCTCTGGCGATATCATTGGCTCTGTCGGCTTTGTTGACATCATCGGCTCTGTCGGCTCTGTTGACACCTTCGGCTCTGATACCAATTTGTTGATTATACGCCGAACTCACTGCGCACTTTCAGCACAAGAACGAAAAAGAAGTTATTGTTTGGAAAACTCTTGTATCTCTCTCTCACGTTGCATGGAAAGGATTTTTTACTATTGTTTTGTCTTTTCTATGCTATCGAAGAGAATAAAAGCAGGAGAGGAATATTTAGTTTTGTTTACAACTCTCTGACAATTGCTTTTGCTTTTTCAATAACACTCGCAGCTTTTCATCTCTCTCTGTTATTTCTTCTCTTCTCTTACAAAGACACATAACGCTTATTTATAGTGACACTACAAGGCACAGAAAAATCAAACAGATTATTTTCTTTGATACGATCTACAATTTCCTTGATAAGATCTTGGCAGATTTTCTTCATTCGCAGGTCAGCTCTTTGTTTTCTACTCAGTTTTTCTTTGCTGCTATATTCTTCAACGATTTCATGTGGCCTGCGTCGCCGTGTCTCCTCGTCACGCCGTATGGCCTCCTCATTGTAGCGTAGCATTTCCTGGCGCAACGTCTGAAGCTCTGCAGCTGACGCGTAAGGAGCTACGCCGGACGACTCGCCCTTGTGATAGCCGGAGGAGTAGGAGGTTCCGGCAGTGTCCGGGTGAACCGGAGATGGCCCCACGCCCTCAATAGCTAGTGTAATACCCGTAAAATCTAATTACGGGATTCATAATATAATTAATGACATGACGTCCTAATTTGCGGTATTTCCAGGCAAATTAAATAAAGAGGTCATGACTACAAGAAAATCAATACATAAATTGTTCTCTATTTCGGGTACCATAGTTAAATTCAGTTAAGCTATGTGAAATCAAACTTTCACCAATAAATTTGCATACATATTATGTAACTATATGACTGCATATTACATGAATTCTGTGATTATATGCTTATGATATATGTAATCTAACAAGTGACTGGAGGTGAATGTCAGAGAAATTTTGGATTAAGATAGGAAACGTAATGATCTTTGAAAGGGTAGATTTCGATATCAATTAAGACAAAATTGGAACTAGTAAGATTTTGAAACATACCATGAATGTCGAAGAAGTAGATTTCGAAAAGGCTAGACAATATCTCAATATATTAGAATTCCAACCTTAAAAAAAATGAGAATGTTAAAATTATAGATTCCGAAATGAGGATGTGCTAAATTAGGAGAATCTCGAAGTCTTAGGATCTCGAAACCCTTGAAGCCGAAATTAATGAATATTGGAAGAATGATGAAACTAGTTGTAAATTTGATCTCGAAGTGTTATGTGGAATATCGAAGTAAATCTCGCTATATTGGAAGTATTACACAACTCGATGTTTTAGAACTTCCACTAAGATCTCGAAATCATGGAGGCTCGACATCCTTGAGGGTCCGAAATCTTTAAAAACTCGAGATCAAGAGTAAGAATAGGAAGATGTCGAGACATTGGAATTCCAAATTCTGGGGTATTCTAAGCAATTCGAAAGCTTTACAAGAAAGGGGAATGATTATAATAATAATATCAACATGAGATATAAGTGGAGATAAGAACCAAATAATAGTGTCGATGTCATTTGTTCACTCATACACGCCAACCTAGGGTTAAGGAACGAAAAACTTCATTCATTAATACAAACCCTCGAAAACTTAGAAGCAGAAGAAGAAACGAGGAGCAGATTTCTCTAAGCTAGGAGTGGTATGAAATTTCTATCCTAACTTATATATTTCAATTCATATTTAGTATCCTAAGTGTTAGTATCACATCTTAGAGAACATGAATTAGTAGGAATAATTCTTCAGTTAAGAATCACATATGTTATCAAGTCGCCTGTTTTGAAGTCCATATAATATTTATACTCGAAGATATGTCTTTTAATCAAAGGGAAAGATGATTTTGTATGAAAAGAGAGTTTTTCGTGGGATATGAATCTCCAGTATAGTAAATATCAAAACCCTGTTAGTTTGATAAGGATGATGTCGAGATCAATGAAGATAGGAAGTATGTCAAGTTAGAACTCGAGATAATATCGAGACGAAGCTCGAAGTATATGTCGAAATTGTGTGTTATTTAGTTAAATCTCGAAATTTTATATATATATGATCTCGACCAATCCTTGCATATACTATGTCAAAACCTTGTTAAAATATTGAGATACATCTCGAGGTTCTTATGTATTGCTTAATATCGAATCTTTGTAGAAAATGTCGAGATCTATCTTAATGTGGATATCGAAATCCTTGTGTGTAATGTTAAAGCACATCTCGACACTTTGATTTTAATCACACATCTCGACATCTTATTTTAATATCACACACCTCTCGACATTTAGCTTATAATATTGACATGCTTCTCGAAATCATGTCGAGATGTTATTTCGTAATATAGCTCGAGAACTTATAACCATATCGAGACCCATTTTTAAGATACAATGTCGAGATCTAATTTAACATACGGCTCGAGATCCATCCATATCAAAATATTTAGGGTTGGAATGTTAAGTTGGGTATGAAATCTCGGGTTTATATCGAAATTTATTCTATATCTTATATCGAGATTCATCTTTGAAGTTAATTTCGGAATCAGGTCAAACTCCATCTTGAGATCTATATCGAGATTTTCAGGAACATGTTAGATCCATTTTTAACTCATGTCGAGTTCCATCTTTCAAATATAATTCGAAATCCCACAATTATATTCCAAACCCATGTCGAGATCCTTATGAATCTCGAAATAATAATTTTCAATATAGGTCAAGATTCGGAATTTTAGGGTTTTGAAATTTATAGAAGCTGAAACTTGGGTTTTCAAATTAAGCCCGTTTCGTAAAATTATAACTAAACTAACAAACCCTAATTTTATATGTTTCTATAATTAGGGTTCGAAGGTTAGCAAATTACTGTACGATAAGCTAAGGATACCGGGTAAGTGGAGATCCCAACTACAACACATAAAATATATGTGCATGAATTACATGGTTACGTGCTTGAATGACATGATTATATGCTTCTATGATTTTACATGAACCCTTATGTGATTTATTTATTTACGTGATTAGTTATTACATGAAGTAGCAGGGCAAGCACTTCGGCATCATTCACGTAGGCATTATCACTCATATATACAAAGTAATTAGACACGAGCATAAGTAGCGTATGATTACTTAAACATGATAAAATTTACATTTATGGCTCTTCTATGCTACCATGGTGATTTTACGTCACCGATTTCAAGGCATGACATGACATGTCTCAAGGCAAGGGCATGCATGTGGCGGAAAGTTGCGACCTGGAAGATGTACCCCGAGGAAACAAACGGCACCAAGGGTATAATTGGTGTCAGCAACCTCAGAGTGAGTCTACCATTGTGACTGTCCGTGGGATCGATAAACTACATTGGGATTGAAAAGGCGCGTTAGGGTTAGCCTCCCAGTGGAAGTATCGTCCGCGTGGCGTATGAAACCACCTTGGGACAGAAAAGGGGGTTAGCCTCCCATGAGTGGGTATTGCCACTTACATATTTATTTACCCTTAATGGGTTTGAGCTCCTTGATGGTGCATAGTAAGATAAGCCATGGGCCCTACAAGACAAGACACGAACTACAAGATAAGACAAAGACACGAATTTCATGACATGAATACAAGACATGATTTTCAAGACACGATTTACATGATACGATTTGGAAGCATTGGCACGGATGCCTTTGCGTTTTAGGACACGTGCATTACATGCATGGTTTCCACTAACTGAGCTTTATAAGCTCATTCCATATTTTATGTGTTATAGGTACGATAGAGATGGACGTTGAGAAACGTCACGACTAAGGCGGGCTGATGGCGGTACTCCATGGTCTTTTGAGGGCGAGGCTGTACATAGATGACGACCTGTGGAGCGATGTTAGGATGTTTTAATATGATATATGGGCTTCGGCCTTTGTATAATTACGACGTTGTGGGTTGCGTTTTGTCGTAATATATCATATTTTAGGAAAATTTTTTTATTAGACGGGTCTCCCGCGACTTACGTTGCAAAAATCCGCCACTAAATATAATTAGAAAGTCAGGGTCGCCACAGGTGGTATCAGAGCACAACCTCTCGCAGTACGGTGCTGGTTCGGGGACGAACCAGGCGGAAGCTGGTGGGCATGTGACGCCCGGGGCCGACGAGGGCGGGAGTGATCGCCGGTGCCAAAGAGATGCACGGACAAGGAGCGGCTCCTGGCAAGCTTCTAGGCGAAGGGGTACATGAATGAACCGATCCGACACCCGAATGAGAAGGGATCTTGAGAGTGACAATGTATGGGCGTGTCAGGCTAAGAATCGTATAAAAGAATTGATAGTACTACTCATATCACCAAGGTCGACCTACCTTTTCGGGAGTCCATCCGAAAGAACTTCAAAGTTAAGCGTGCTTGACTTGAAGCAATCTTGGGATGGGTGACCCCCTGGGAAGTTTGCCCAGGGTGCGTGTGAGCGAGGACGAAGCACGCTGAAAGGTTAAATGGTGGTACAGTGGGGCCATACTATCAGTTGGAGTGTGGTGGGCCCAACCCCATAGGTCCCGGTAGGGACCGGTGCTACAGTGACGCCCGGTATGGGACGGGATGTTACAGGTGGTATCAGAGAATAGGTTATAGGTTCTGTAAACTGTCCATGTACGGCCGCTCAAGAGTCTGGAGGATCAGCCCTGCCTGTAAGTTATATGTCTGGTATGATTATGTGCTTACGATGACATGCCTATTTGTTTGACTAATTGTAGAATGACTAACGGATATAGAGAATTTACTGGTGAGTCAAGTCGTGAGGTTACACCTAAGTCCCCTATGAACGAACGAGACTCAGCACTCTCACATCTTACTGAACTGATTCAATGGCAATCGGGTCAGATCAGTGAACTTAAAGATCAAGTTAGTGAACTCAAGGACTTGGTCTCTAAGCTTATCAATGAACAAAGACCATCCGAACCCCGTAGATTCTTACCTGTAAATATTGCTAACCCTATTAGGGAAGAAACCCGGATTTTCCAAAACCAGAAAGGAAAGCGGAAGTGGAGAATAGGCCAGAACCGGAAACTACTAAAAAGTTCTTATATTTTAAGAATCCCCACAATGTCCAGATAACTCATCAAGGGTCCCAACTTTGCCAATCAAGGCCAAACCCGATGTATGTTCCTTTTCATGCTCATGTTTCAAACCCTATACCTCGATGTCAACAGTGTGGACGAAAGCACAGAGGCATTTACTTTTCGCAGAATGCCAACTGTTTTAAATGTGGGAGGCAAGGACATTTTGCTAAAATATGTCAAATGCACATATCAGTAGAACCAGATCAAACCTTGACGCAGCCCTCGCCAGTTCCTCCACGGATGTTCAACCTAAACCTAGAGGAAACAGAAATTCCTCCTACGGAAATAACGGGTACGTTAATAGTTTATAATGTACCTATGCTCCGATGGTTAATTTTAGGAAATTCAACCACACATTTAAATGTGTCATCAATATTACATACCGAAGGTGGAAAGTGTCTTCTGACCTTTAGAATGCAGCGATATATTAGTCTGCTATATGGAAACCCAATACGGATTAATTAAGTATTGGAAACATCCATTATTGGGTAAGATATCAAATTTAATATTGATCTAAACTATGACCTTACGGATAGGTTTCCGAAATTATGAAGTCGTGTCTGACTTCTCTAGGAAAGATCGTAAGATTCAATTTCCTGAGAAGAGAAATACCCGTCCTGCGGCAAGATCAGCTAGAATCTTTTCGCATAAATGGTTAATCAGAGAAATTTCCTTAGTCATAGCTGAAATAATGCCAATAGATCCCAAAGACGCCAATGTATGTTTCGATAATATAACGAAAATATATGTTTCAATAATATAACGAAAATATTTTCTGATCGATATTTTCTGATCGATTCACGATCAAAGTTATATTTCCTTTCTTTGAATATTCTTCCTTATGGAATATAATGGTGAAGCTACATTTCATTTCTTTCGGCCCAATAAGCCTAACTCCTATTATACCAGAATATACATGATCTCCCAATTTTTTCAACCCCTTCTGCAAATTTTACATGCTCCTTATCAGAATGGCGCAGCGGAAACGTGGTGGATGCTCATGATTTCTAAATTCTGGTCTGAATCAGAATTATAACCGTTCTCGTTAGCCCCACCTTACGGCGATATAGGTCCGACCAACTTAGATGAGCGTCATACGCACTCTATCAGGAATTAGTAGTCAGCATCCAAGGCGACAAGAGAGACCTTACGTTAACTTTTTGTTTCTGCTTCCCCTCATTCTACTTCAATGGAATGTTTTTCTCTCTTGAACTCCCATCACCACATGAAACGTTTATTTCCAGACTTCGAAAAAAATAAGGAATAGCAGATTTTTTTAAAGGAGGAAGAATATATTATGAATTAATTGTTGGAATTTCCTCACTGTGCTGTTAAGATTCAGGACAAGGATGTATCCTACAATAAACACATTAGAAAGTTATAGAAATCTTCGATGAAACCTTGCATGACGGAAAAACGACAAGGGTAAGATAAATCAAGACAGGGAATACCATTTCGCTGAATTCCTTGATTTATGATAATCTTGTTGTTTATGACCTTCCGTACTTGTTATTCGATTGTGATTCTAGGACAATCGAAATTTTTAAATGCAAGTAATATGAAGTCAAGAATTATAATTGTTTTTCTATGATAAGTTCATGCACAAGAAAAGATCAATACAAGGATCTTACTTGTTTCGGAATAATAGGTAAGATTTTCCATACCCGAACAAGTTTTGCAAGACTATTGATCCCAAATTTTCACGTTTGGTTCAGAATTCTCCGTCCTATTTCTACTGTCTTCAAAGATTATTTCAAATTCCCCACCGATCCTTACACTAAATTATTCTAACTGATGGAATTTCGGGGGCGAAATTCTTTTTAAGGGGGGAATGATGTAATACCCGTAAAATCTAATTACGGGATTCATAATATAATTAATGACATGACGTCCAAATTTGCGGTATTTCCAGGCAAATTAAAGAGGTCAGGACAATAATAGTAATAATAATAACTATTCATAGAAGACTCGTCAAATTAAGGTGCGATTACACGTAGTTAAGGTGCGATTACACGTAGTTAAGCGATTTTACTGTTCCATTGGATTTCGACTATTTCTTCCGTCGGCGGTGACGCCGTACCATGGTGCGGGGGAAGAAGACGAACTCGAAGGGTGATTCCAATAAGAATGCGATGCTGAAATCACCTACAGGGGAGCCGATAGCCTCAAAACTGAATCCCTTAACTCCAACACCTACCTTAGCTGAAGTAACTAAAGTGATTGAGACATACATCAGTGCGCATAAGACTACTGCCTCGAAGGATGCTGCAATACTGGGTAAGGCTGTTAAGGAACTGGAAAATAACTCCGACGGTGGAAATATGACCAAAATCGAACCTAAATCAGTTTGGGAAAACTTTGATATCACGAAAGTGAGGGGTGCGGGAACTAAACTTGACTTTGTAGAACCTGAAATGGATGGCGAACTGGCTGTAGGGCGTATTGAACAGGATGACATCTGCGATGAAGTTAAGTATTGGAGCTCGGCAATACTATGCTATGTATTGGGGGCAAACCCTCCGTTTGCTGTCATGAACGGGTATCTTAATCGGGTATGGAAGAAATATGGAGTACAGAAAGTAATGCAGGTGCGCGCGGGGTTGTTTCTGGCGAAGTTTGAGTCTGAGGCAACTCGGGATGTGGTACTGCAATCTGACTTGCTTCACTTTGACAAGAAGCCAGTAATTCTCGCTCCTTGGACCTCTCAAACTCATTTTAAGAAAGGTGAGATTGATAAGGTACCGATTTGGGTCCAGTTCCCGCATCTAGACTTGAAGTACTGGGGCACACGGGGGCTTAGTAAGATTGCTAGCCTAGTGGGCAACCCTATTATGGCTGATGAGATTACGATGCGAAAGGACCGAATCCAATATGCCAGGGTTTTGATCGAGATTGAATTGGCAAAGCAACTAAAAGATAGTGTTTACTTTCTTAATGAATTGGGACAGCTTGTGGAGCAAGAGGTCGTCTATGAGTGGAAGCCTATCAAATGTAGTACGTGCAGGAAATATGGCCATAGCAATGAGGTCTGTAGGAAGGCTGTCAAGAAGGAACGGGTACAGCCACCCCCAGAGACTGATACAACTCAGCCAGAAACAGTGGAGCCAAGTGCTTTTGACACAACACCACCACAGCCAGCTGATGAACTTGCTGTGGAACATAGGGATGTTCAAGAGGATGAGGAGGGATGGATTGTGCAGACCAAAAAGAAACCTGCTGGGAAGAAGCCTGGTCAGATAGGAGTGAAGGCGAAGATGGATCATAGGGTCAATTATGCACAGGATGAGCCGCCCGAGCTGCACAACTCTGGAAGCCCTAAGAAGGATAAGGATACTGGTGATACCACAGCAAGGAGGAGCTTGTTCCCTCCCCATGGATAGCGCTCTTCTATGGAATGTGAGGGGTTTAAACACCCCTAATAAACAGGCCGAGGTTAGGATGAGGTGTGGGAAGCTTCGTGTTAACCTTGTTTGCCTGCTTGAAAACAAAATAAAAGAGAATAAATTGAGCTTGGTTATGAACCAGTATTTCAAAGGATGGAGGTTTGCCCATAATCTGAGCAGCCATGTGAATGGGAGAATACTTTTGCTATGGGATAGGGAGTGGCAAGTGCAAGTCATCTCCCAAACTGAACAATTGCTCCATACATTAGTTGAGAAACAGGGTGTCAAGTTCTTTATGTCCTGTGTGTATGGACATAATAAACTGGTGCTAAGAGATAAACTGTGGGATGAGCTAAGATCTCTGAAGATTGACAATGAGCCTTGGTTAGTATGGGGGGATTTCAACAACCTCCTTTCTGCTAAGGATAAGATGGGTGGTACTCCGGTGCAGGCTGGGGACTATGAAGCATTTGAGAGCTGTATTGGTGATTGTGGACTTGCTGAAATTCGGAGGAAGGGCAATCACTTCACCTGGACTAACAACCAAGAGGCAGGATCTCGAATTTATTGTAAGCTTGATTGGGCATTTGGCAACTCTAAATGGCTCCACACATACATGGGTAGTGAGGCTCATTTCCTAACAGAGAGCATCTCTGATCACTGTCCTATTCTGCTTAAGTGTAAGAAAGGACAGCAGATGGGAAGGAGTGACTTCAAGTTCTTTAATATGTGGGCTGATTCACCCTACTTCCTACCTATTGTTGAGCAAAACTGGAGGACCGGGAGTGGGATGGAGCAAAAGGGCAGACATATTGTGAGCCAACTGTCCAATCTGAGGGGTTATCTAAGGAAACTAAATAAGCAGCAGTTTGGTAACATTGTCCTAAAAACTGAGGAGGCTAGAGTGGAGATGGAACAAGTACAGACTGCCCTCCACAATGATCCACTTAATGATGTTCTAATGAAGGATGAGAGATGTGTGGCTGAGAAGTTTCTGTTTCTCAGCAAAGCATGCGAGAAGTTTCTTTCTCAGAAGGCTAAAGCTGTGTGGCTTCATGAAGGTGATAGGAATACTAAGTATTTTCATACCATCATAAAACAGAGGTCCTATTGTAATAGAATCACTTCCATAGAGAATGATGATGGGGAGACTGTGGATGATCCTGCAGCTATCTCTGAATACTTTGTGAAGTATTTTGCTGATATTCTGGGGACCTCTCAGGCCACTGTGACTGAGGTTGATGATCAAGCTATCAGCTATGGGAGGACCCTATCTGTGAGTGAGCAGGCTGGGCTCATTGCGCCTTTCACTAGGAATGAAATCAAGAGTGCTATGTTTTCTATACATAGTAGTAAGAGTCCAGGCCCTGATGGCTATGGAAGTGAATTCTTTAAAGCTTCCTGGCCTATCATAGGTGAGGATATATGTGAGGCAGTGTTGGAGTTCTTTAGGGAAGGGAAACTGCTCAAAGTCTGGAACAACACTACAATTACATTGGTACCTAAGACTGGCATTTGTAAGAATGGGAGGGACTATAGGCCTATAGCTTGTTGTAATGTCATCTACAAGTGTATTTCTAAACTGATATGCTCGAGGTTAAGGACTGTATTGCCTTCCTTGGTTCATGAAAATCAAGGAGCTTTTGTTCCTGGCCGAGCTATTGGGCACAATGTTATGATTTGTCAGGAATTGCTACGACTGTATAAGCGAAGGAATGTGTCTGCACGGTGTATGATGAAGATTGATCTCCGGAAAGCCTATGACACGGTTGAATGGGACTTTCTCTTGAATCTGATGCAGAAGCTACGATTCCCAGTGAAGTTTATGACATGGATCAAGGAATGTGTCACAACTGTGACATACAAGCTGGCGCGGAATGGCACCTTGGTAGGGCATATTCTAGGAGCTCGCGGGCTAAGGCAAGGAGACCCCCTGTCCCCGCTTTTATTTGTTCTCTGTATGGAGTACCTTACTCGGAGCCTACTTATGGTGGCGAGCCAAAGTGAGTTCAAATTCCATCCTATGTGCAAACGGATTCAGTTGGTGAGTATGTGTTTTGCGGACGATTTGTTGATAATGTGCAAGGCTCAGACTCATTCTATTGAGGTGATACATAAGTGTCTCGAGGCGTTTCAATCAACCTCAGGACTGAGTGCTAACCCACAGAAATCGAGGATTTACATGGCCGGTATTCCCTCTGCTCTTAAAGGTGCCATTCTGTCCAAAACTGGGTTCTTGGAGGGGACTTTCCCTATGAAATATTTGGGCGTGCCTATTTCCCCTACTAAATGGAGTAGGAGCGATTGTGATTTCTTGGTTGATAAGATTGTTAAAAGGATCACTTGCTGGACATCTCGGAATTTATCCTATGCCGGTAGATGCTGCTTAATAAACTCGATACTCATTTCTCTACATAGCTATTGGGGTGCCATGTTTGTCCTGCCTCGGAGCATTGTGCACAGAATTGATCGGGTGTGCCGAGAATTCCTATGGGGAAAGGGAATAGGAGGAAAAACTAGGGCTTTGGTGGCATGGGACATTGTGTGTCTTGAGAAGAAGTGGGGGGGTCTTAATATAAAGGATTGTGGGAGGTGGAATGCTGCGAGTATTGGGAAGCTGGTATGGGATATTTCTAGCAAAAAAGATAATCTGTGGATCAAGTGGCTCCATAGCATCTATCTAAAGGGGCAGGACCTCTGGGAATATATTCGAAGAGGAGACTGCAGTTGGCAATGGAGTCAGCTGCTCAAAGCCCGGGATTTGTTCAGAGAGGGATATGACCAGGGCAAGTGGAAAAGTGATCCAATGGGCTGTTATTCTATTGCCTCGGGATATCGGTGGTTGCTTGGGGAAAAACCTAAGTTTGTAATGGATTCAGTTGTGTGGAATCGATGGAATGCCCCTAGACACTCTTTTATTATGTGGCTAATGGTGCAAGGGAAGCTGTTAACCAGGGATAGAATGCTGCAATGGGGCATGGAATTGGATGGGAAATGTGAGCTGTGCACGGTGGGTATGGAATCTCAAGAGCATCTGTTCTTTGGATGTTCCTATAGCCAGAAGGTGCTTGAGCTTATGAGTGGCTGGGTAGGAATCTCCTTTCCTGTGCAAGAGCGGGGCTGGAGGTACATGTTGCTCAAATTGGGGAGAGCCAAAAATAGGATCGCCAAATTGCAAGTAGCGGCATTCTGTGCGATGGTCTATGGGCTGTGGAAGGAACGGAATGAGCGAGTCCACGGATCTGGGGGTCATCCAGCTGATGGGTTGTTTGAGACGCTTAAGCGCAGCTTCAGAGTGTACCTACAAGGATTGAGGTTTAAGAAACTGACGACTAAGGAGCGGGAGTTTATACAGATTTTGATTTATTAGAAGGATGGTTTTGATGTAATCTTGACATGTGGTTAATGAAAATCTTTTCATACCAAAAAAAAGAGGTCAGGACTACAAGAAAATCAATACATAAATTGTTCTCTATTTCGGGTACCATAGTTAAATTCAGTTAAGCTATGTGAAATCAAACTTTCACCAATAAATTTGCATACATATTATGTAACTATATGACTGTATATTACATGAATTCTGTGATTATATGCTTTTGATATATGTAATCTAACAAGTGACTGGAGGTGAATGTCAGAGAAATTTTGGATTAAGATAGGAAACATAATGATCTTTGAAAGGGTAGATTTCGATATCAATTAAGACAAAATTGGAACTAGCAAGATTTTGAAACATACCATGAATGTCGAAGAAGTAGATTTCGAAAAGGCTAGACAATATCTCAATATATTAGAATTCCAACCTTAAAAAAATGAGAATGTTAAAATTATAGATTCCGAAATGAGGATGTGCTAAATTAGGAGAATCTCGAAGTCTTAGGATCTCGAAACCCTTGAAGCCGAAATTAATGAATATTGGAAGAATGATGAAACTAGTTGTAAATTTGATCTCGAAGTGTTATGTGGAATATCGAAGTAAATCTCGATATATTAGAAGTATTACACAACTCGATGTTTTAGAACTTCCACTAAGATCTCGAAATCATGGAGGCTCGACATCCTTGAGGGTCCGAAATCTTTAAAAACTCGAGATCAAGAGTAAGAATAGGAAGATGTCGAGACATTGGAATTCCAAATTCTGGGGTATTCTAAGCAATTCGAAAGCTTTACAAGAAAGGGGAATGATTATAATAATAATATCAACATGAGACCATATAATATTTATACTCGAAGATATGTCTTTTAATCAAAGGGAAAGATGATTTTGTATGAAAAGAGAGTTTTTCGTGGGATATGAATCTCCAGTATAGTAAATATAAAAACCCTGTTAGTTTGATAAGGATGATGTCGAGATCAATGAAGATAGGAAGTATGTCAAGTTAGAACACGAGATAATATCGAGATGAAGCTCGAAGTATATGTCGAAATTGTGTGTTATTTAGTTAAATCTCGAAATTTTATATATATATGATCTCGACCAATCCTTGCATATACTATGTCAAAACCTTGTTAAAATATTGAGATACATCTCGAGGTTCTTATGTATTGCTTAATATCGAATCTTTGTAGAAAATGTCGAGATCTATCTTAATGTGGATATCGAAATCCTTGTGTGTAATGTTAAAGCACATCTCGACACTTTGATTTTAATCACACATCTCGACATCTTATTTTAATATCACACACCTCTCGACATTTAGCTTATAATATTGACATGCTTCTCGAAATCATGTCGAGATGTTATTTCGTAATATAGCTCGAGAACTTATAACCATATCGAGACCCATTTTTTAGATACAATGTCGAGATCATGTCGAGATCTAATTTAACATACGGCTCGAGATCCATCCATATCAAAATATTTAGGGTTGGAATGCTAAGTTGGGTATGAAATCTCGGGTTTATATCGAAATTTATTGTATATCTTATATCGAGATTCATCTTTGAAGTTAATTTCGGAATCAGGTCAAACTCCATCTCGAGATCTATATCTAGATCTATTTCAGGAACATGTCAGATCCATTTTTAACTCATGTCGAGTTCCATCTTTCAAATATAATTCGAAATCCCACAATTATATTCCAAACCCATGTCGAGATCCTTATGAATCTCGAAATAATAATTTTCAATATAGGTCAAGATTCGGAATTTTAGGGTTTTGAAATTTATAGAAGTTGAAACTAGGGTTTTCAAATTAAGCCCATTTCGTGAAATTATAACTAAACTAACAAACCCTAATTTTATATGTTTCTATAATTAGGGTTCGAAGGTTAGCAAATTACTGTACGATAAGCTAAGGATACCAGGTAAGTGGAGATCCCAACTACAACACATAAAATATATGTGCATGAATTACATGGTTACGTGCTTGAATGACATGATTATATGCTTCTATGACTTTACATGAACCCTTATGTGATTTATTTATTTACGTGATTAGTTATTACATGAAGTAGCAGGGCAAGTACTTCGGCATCATTCACGTACGCATTATCACGTATATACACAAAGTAATAAGACACGAGCATAAGTAGCGTATGATTACTTAAACATGAAAAAATTTACATTTATGTCTCTTCTATGCTACCATGGTTATTTTACGTTACCGATTTCAAGGCATGACATGACATGTCTCAAGGCAAGGGCATGCATGTGGCGGAAAGTTGCGACCTGGAAGATGCACCCCGAGGAAACAAACGGCACCAAGGGTATAATTGGTGTCAGCAACCTCAGAGTGAGTCTACCATTGTGACTGTCCGTGGGATCGATAAACTACATTGGGATTGAAAAGGCGCCTTAGGGTTAGCCTCTCAGTGGAAGTATCGTCCGCGTGGCGTATGAAACCACCTTGGGACAGAAAAGGCGCCATAGGGTTAGCCTCCCATGAGTGGGTATTGCCACTTACATATTTATTTACCCTTAATGGGTTTGACCTCCATGATGGTGCATAGTAAGATAAGCCTTGGGCCCTACAAGACAAGACACGAACTACAAGATAAGAGAAGACACGAATTTCATGACATGAATACAAGACATGAATTTCAAGACACGATTTACATGATACGATTAGGAAGCATTGGCACGGATGCCTTTGCGTTTTAGGACACGTGCATTACATGCATGGTTTCCACTAACTGAGCTTTATAAGCTCATTCCATATTTTATGTGTTATAGGTACGATAGAGATGGACGTTGAGAAACGTCACGACTAAGGCGGGCTGATGGCGGTACTCCAGGGTCTTTTGAGGGCGAGGCTGTACATAGATGACGACCTGTGGAGCGATGTTAGGATGTTTTAATATGATATATGGGCTTCGGCCTTTGTATAATTACGACGTTGTGGGTTGCGTTTTGTCGTAATATATCATATTTTAGGAAAAAGTTTTTATTAGACGGGTCTCCCGCGACTTACGTTGCGAAAATCCGCCACTAAATATAATTAGAAAGTCAGGGTCGCCACAGCTAGTGGCTCGGGGAATGCATCGCCCAGATCCATCTGCCCACGTTAGACCTCGTGCCAGACGTAAACCTTGTTCGAGCGGGACCAATTGGGCGCTTTGATCAGCATCTTCATCTTCAGCATCATATCCTCGTTCACCAGGTTTCACCCACCCACTATCACCATCTCTGGTGGATTTGCTGGCCACAAGTTAAGCCCCTTGATAACCTTCGTAATGAATGGCCCCACTGCGAGCTTCCCGTGACTACCAACATCGGCTTGGGCCGCAAAGGCGTGTTTCAGGGCCATCCCTAAATGCACCTGTTGACCGCGCTGCATCCTGGCTAAGTAGAACAGGTAGCGAAGGCCAATTGCACCGTGCGAGTCGCCCCTTGGTGTGAGCGAGGTCGTCAGGAGACGGTGAATATAGCGCAGGCCTGGGCTCCTGAGCGACGAGGCCTTCGATGTCTTGACGCTGAATAGCGGCTCGCCAGGTCGTGTAATCTCAGCCCAGCAGGCCTGTCGAAACTCTGGGCCTTCAAGATAGTCCTTGTAATACAAGTCGGCCAAAGAACGTTGATTCCCAAAATATGGCACCGGTACGCCAATTGCCTGGCAGATGTTGTCTATGTCCACCGTGTGCTCCGTGTTAAATGCCCGAAAAGTTATCTTGTTCCGACCGAATTCTTCGTGGGTAAAGGTGGACAGGAACTCCAGGGTCAGCTCTTTATATGCCGGCTCGTCGATGTGAAAGAATTCGAGTCATCCGCTTAGGGACACGTACCCGGCCACTTGCTGGTCGATGTGGTATTTTTCCAGTGTGTCGTGGTCAATTTGGTCGGTTGGGATGAACTGTGTTTCCTTTAGCCGGTTGTAACGGGCTTGGTGCGTCTCATCGTCAAACTGCCCCATAGACTGTAGCAGTGACGTCGTGCCTTGGCCTCGACGTGGACGACTCGTTGATGCAGCTGAGCAGGCTTTTACCCATAGTGCCTAGAAGTCCAAATGTTAGTTGGCGAGAAAAAAGATAATCAACACAGCTCGACTCGATCAACGTAGCGACAAAATTCATAATTCTAAAGCAAGAACATATGAACATTCAAAGCGGCATTTTGTTGAACACATAATAGACGAACTTAAATACTCTTTCGCATTGCAATAATCGATCACCCAAGCACAATCTCCGACTTCAAACGAGTAATCGACGCTAAATAAACCAGTAACAGCAACCAATTCCGTACGACTTTTCGAAGATCCCCAAAATATGCAATTTACGGTTTATTATCTCAAAATCGAAATTAATGCATGAAATCAACAAATTAAACATACCCAAGATGTGATTATCATGTATCCAACCATAAACGAGCAAGACAATCACCAAATTAGACCCAAATTGAAAAAGTCCCAATTTCGAAAATTAGGGTTCATCACCCAAAAATCGAAATTAACGCAGGAAAACTACAACTCCATCAAGCCCAACACGTTTATAGCATAAATTTGTTCATGAGAGAGCAATGTAATTACTAAAATTCGGACCCAAATCTAAAAATAATTCGTAAGGGATGGTGGCGAGAAGTGATACCTGTTGATTTTACCGAATCTAAAGTGTTGGTATGTGTTTGGTCGTTGGTGTCGCCGGAATGTGGTCGACGGTGCAGATGTGCGGCGGTGGGAGAGGTGATTCTTGGGGTGATTAGACAAGAGAAATTTCGATTTTCGTTCGTTTGTGTGAAAGAGACGAAGAAAGTAGTGAAAATGAGTTAAAATGGGGTTAAAACGCACTGTTCACGGCCGTGAACAACTATTCGCAAGCCGTGAAGATGAGCAGAGCGCTACTTTCTTCCAAGTCACGGCCGTGACTCTTGGATCATGGGCCGTGACATCGGGCAGTGAGTGAAGCCCGCTTACGTCATGGTCGTGACTTCGGAGACACGAGCCGTGACTATCTGCTTATTTAATTTTTAATATTTTATATATATATATATATTATTTTTTTATATTTTCCCGCAAGACGTCACGGCCGTGAGGTCTTAACCATTAGCCGTGACTCGAGACAGTAGGCGACATTTGTTTGGGGCCTTATTATTCACGGCCGTGAGTTCCTGAGCAAAAGGCCGTGAACCGCGGCAGTGAGTGAACTAATGGGTTCACGGCCGTGACTTTTATGCGCAGGACCGTGAATACAAGATTTTCATTTTTTATTTTTTATTTTTTTTACATATATATCTTAACTATGATTAACACACCACTGACGAATTTTTCGAGAGCGATTTGCGCGAGGAAGAATCTGATAATCGACAAGGGAAACATCACTTTCTCACGCGGCGTCAAATCTCTAAGTCAAAAATTTGTCTGTATCATTTAATGGATTTGCCGGGTATGATAATGATGCTTTTGTGCCCTGCACGCCTATAAATAGACATTGGTAGAATAACACAATACCATCATCAACCATAAATCGCACGTCTTCAGCAATCTTAGTTTCGATATTTCTGGGTTAGCTAGCCACTATGAACTGGGGACAGCAGCAAGGTCGTGGAAATCAGAGTGAAGAATATGTGAGGATTCGTCATAATTTAGAAATGCTATCAATCTACCTTGCTCTTCTTTTTGGTTTGTTCGCAGTTTTACTTGCTGTCGTGTGTTGGGTTCTCACAAGGTGCACTTGTGTGTAACCGCCCTTATGAAGCAAAATAAACTATTGTTCTGTCTTTTATGTTATTCACATTTTTAATTTGCTTTTGTGTTGGACCTCACACGTTGTAATGGTATTGTAACCATCTTTTATGAAATAAAACTATCGTTCCTATCTCGTCCCTAGATTCTGCGTTGTGACCATTCTCAATATTCGCAATAAACTTTTATAACTATTAAAATTTTAATGTTGTTATTATTACTGTTTTAATTAATTTAATATATAGTTTTAGATTATTAAAGTTTTTTTTTATAATGCCGAAAACATAAATAAAAATACCTGGGTTGCCTCCCAAGAAGCGCTTCTTTTAACGTCTCAGCCTGACGTACCTCATATGCTCTTATGCTGGCTGGAAGTCGAGGTACAATACCTCCTTGTCGCTCAAGTCTTCCTCGCCTCCATGGTAATGCTTCAACCGATGTTCGTTCACCTTGAAAGTACCCTGCTCCATACCTGAAATCTCAACAGTACCGTACGGGAAAACATGAGTGACAGTGAACGGTCCTGACCAACGTGATCTAAGCTTGCCAGGAAAAAGCCTTAGTCGAGAATTAAAGAGGAGGACTTGGTCCCCTTCTTGAAATTCTCGTCTGTGCCAAATTTTGCTGTCATGGTAGGCTTTTGAACGCTCCTTATACATTCTAGCGTTATCATAAGCTGATAAACGCCACTCGTCTAGCTCATTAATTTGGAGTTGCCGCTTTCCGCCGGCTTTCCCCAAATCCAAGTCCAATGACTTGATTGCCCAATAGGCTTTATGTTCGATTTCTACGGGGAGGTGGCATGCCTTCCCGTAAACCAATCTATACGGTGTAGTGCCTATTGGTGTCTTATATGCAGTTCTATACGCCCAAAGTGCGTCGTTAAGCTTATTTGCCCACTCCTTACGGTTCCCGTCTATAGTTTTCTCTAAGATACGTTTTAACTCGCGGTTTACTACCTCTACCTGACCGCTAGCCTGAGGGTGATACAGGGTGGATAAGCTGTGTCTGACACCATAACGCTCTAGTGTACGTGAAAATTGGGTGTTGCAGAAGTGAGTGCCTCGATCACTAATGATGCATCTAGGTGCCCCAAATCGTGAAAATAAAGCTCGTAAAAATCGAACAACAACCCTAGCATCGTTCGTGGGTAAAGCTTGCGCCTCGGCACACTTAGATACATAGTCTACAGCAACCAGAATGTACCTATTATTATACGAGTTAGGAAACAGACCCATGAAGTCTATACCCCAAACATAAAAAAATCTTACAAACTAAAATAAAGTTTTGAGGCATTTCATCACGTCTCGAGATATTACCTGCGCGCTGACATTGATCACAAATATCAACATACCGTTGGGCGTCTCTGAAAATCGTAGGCCAATAGAAACCAGTTTCCAGTACCTTCTGAGCTGTTCGATTGGCCGCGTAGTGCCCTCCAGTTGGTCCGCTATGGCAATGCCCGAGAATCTTCGTCGTCTCGGGAGAAGCAACACATTGTCGTATTACCTGGTCTGCACATTGCGTGAAAAGATACGGATCTTCCCAAAAGTAGTACTTCAAGTCAGAAAAGAATTTCTTCTTTTGCTGACTTGTGTACCCCTTTGGTAGAATCCTTGCAACAAGATAATTAGCATAATCTGCAAACCAAGGAGTATCGTCACTTACCACTTGTATTGAGTACAAATGCTCGTCTGGGAATGTGTCCTGAATTGCTTTGTCGTCCTTGTTGTGGATTTCGGACTCCTCTAGTCGGGAGAGGTGATCCGTCGCCAGATTCTCTGCGCCTTTCTTGTCTCGGATCTCTATGTCGAACTCTTGAAGTAGTAGGATCCATCTGATTAGCCGAGCCTTGGCGTCCGGCTTTGCTAATAAATACTTAAGGGCAGAGTGGTCAGTGAAAACAATAACTTTCGATAAAATAAGGTAGGACCTGAATTTATCGAAGGCGAACACGACAGCTAAAAGCTCCTTTTCCGTGGTCATGTAGTTGGCTTGGGCTGCGTCTAACGTCTTACTGGCGTAGTAAATCGGCCTGAAATGGTTGTCCTTGCGCTGCCCTAGCACGGCTCCCACTGCGTAATCACTCGCATCGCACATTAGTTCAAAGGGCAATCCCCAATCGGGGGCGACCATAATAGGTGCTGCGATCAGTCGCTCCTTAAGAAGTTAAAGGCATGTAAGCATTCATCATTAAAATCAAACGGAGCATCTTTCTCAAGTAATCTAGACATGGGTCGAGCAATCTTAGAAAAATCCTTAATGAACCTGCGATAGAACCCAGCATGTCCTAGAAAACTCCTAATGGATCTCACGTTCGAGGGGACAGGTAATTTTTTAATTGTCTCTAATTTAGCTCGGTGCACTTCGATTCCTTTAGAGGAAATCTTATGGCCCAGAACTATACCCTCTCGAACCATGAAATGGAACTTTTCCCAATTCAGTGCCAAGTTCATTTCCTCGCATCGTTCGAGTACGAGCTTCAAATTAGATAAGCATGTACCAAACGACGACCCAGAAACTGAAAAATCATCCATAAATACCTCCATTACCTCACCCACCAGTTCATCGAATATGGCCATCATACATCGCTGGAAGGTGGCCGGGGCATTGCAAAGACCGAATGGCATCCTTCGGTACACAAACGTCCCGAACGAGCAAGTGAAGGTCGTCTTCTCATGGTCCTCTGGCGCTATAGGAATCTGCAAGTATCCTGACAGGTCATCGAGAAAACAATAAAATGAATGACCGGATAATTTTTCTAACATTTGGTCAATAAATGGTAAAGGAAAGTGATCCTTTTGCGTGGCGTCGTTCAACTTCCTGTAATCGATGCAGACACGCCATCCAGTCACGGTCCTCGTCGGAATCAACTCGTTTCTCTCGTTTGCGATGACCGTCATGCCTCCCTTCTTTGGGACCACTTGGACCGGGCTGACCCATGCGCTGTTTGAAATGGGCTAGATCATCCCCGCATCTAACAATTTGATCACCTCCTTTTTGACGACGTCCTTCATGTTGGGATTGAGGCGTCTTTGACGTTGAGCGACCGGCTTGAAATCGTCCTCCATGAGGATCTTGTGCGTGCAGTAGCTCGGGTTGATACCCCTTATGTCGGATATCTTCCACGCCATGGCTTTTTTGTGTGCCTTTAACACGTCCAAGAGCTGTCCCTTCTGTCCATCGTCGAGACTCGATGAGATGATGACTGGTAGCCCTCGTTTGCTGCCCAGAAACGCGTACTCGAGGTGATTAGGAAGCGGCTTCAATTCCAGGACCGATGGCTCTTCGACCGAGCTCTTTTCCTTGTCCTCTTCGCTGCTCTCGTCGATGGCTATGATGGGCTCGTCGACCTCCTCCCCACACTCATCAATCGCCATAATCATTCTGGTGTCCTCGCTCAAAACCTGTGATCGACCTTGCACATAAAAGAGAAAGTCGTGCTCAAAAGCGTCTAGGTAATAACACTTATCGTCATGCTTATTACTTTTTTTCATCGAATCAGCCATGCTAAACGTAACTCTTTCTCCATCTACTGTCAAAGTCAACGTGCCATTCCTAACGTCTATCATGGTTTCTCCTGTGGCTAAGAACGGTCTACCTAAAATCAGCGGAACATTATCGTCTTCTTCCATGTCTAGGATGACAAAATCAGCAGGAATCACGAACTTATCCACTTTAACTAAAACATCCTCGATAACACCTCGAGGATACTTCAACGATCTATCGGCTAACTGCAAGCTCATCCTAGTGGGTCGTGGCTCACCTAATCCTAAGCGCTTAAACATACAATAAGGCATTAAATTGATGCTAGCACCTAGGTCAGCTAACGCACGCTCAACAACTAAATCTCCTATAAGACAGGGAATAGTAAAACTCCCTGGGTCCTTAAGCTTCTTAGGGATCTTGCTTTGGTGTATCGCCGAGCACTCTCCTCGCAGGCAAACTATGGAAACGTGTTCGAGCTTCCTTCTGTTCGTCAGTAGGTCCTTCAAGAACTTGGCGAAGCTGGGCATCTGCGTAATAGCTTCAACAAACGGTAGTTAATATGTAATTCCTTACACATACACATAAATTTACCAAACTGTGCCTCGTTCTTGTCCTTCTTTAGTCGAGCTGGGTAAGGAATCTTCGGCTGGTATGGCTTCACTGGTGGCCGCTCGATCTCCTTTGCCTTTTCCTTTTCAGGCTCGACCCCTTCCTTCTCAACTTCGGCCTTCTCGCTATCGTCACCTCTGATCTCCTCTACTTCGGGCTCGTCGTGGCTCTCGAAGTTGGCGTTCTCCTTCACCTTCTTCTTGGCGGGCGCTTCTTGCAGTTCTCGTCCGTTCCGCAAAGTCACCGCCTTGCACTACTCCTTTGGATTCGGCTCGGTGTAGCTTGGGAGTGATCCCTGAGTACGCTCAGCCAACTGCTTCGCCATCTGGCCCACTTGTTGCTCCAATTTCTTGATAGAGGCGTCGGTGTTCTGGGCTCGTACTTCTATGTACTCCTCCATCTTATTCATTCGACTCTCGTGGGCTTGAGTAGTGTTGCTGAAATATGTGAGGAGCGTCTTCATCATATCCTTCATCTCCCTCATATCATCGGATCCCGACCCCGCAGGTGCGTTCTGATACGGACGTGATGTTCCTCCTTGGAAACCAGATGGTCTAGGTTGGAATCCTGGTGGCCCTTGCCCATGGTGGTTTTGATTCCCATACGCCTGATTTGGATGCGCTCGAGGTTGGAAACTCCGCTGGCCTTGGTAATTCCCCATATAGTCCACGTGCTCTAATGACTACCCTAATTGGCACTCTGAGGTCTCATGAGCTGCGCCACAAATCTCGCACTGTGGTGTGTATGGCTTCTGAGGTGATGGGGTTGTCATAACGGCATGTACTGGCTGTGTTTGCCCGGCCTTTGGAAGTAGTGTGTTGATCACCGTCTGGAGCTGGAAATTAGTAGTTGCAATCTGTTGTTGCAGCGCCTCGAACTTGGCATTTGTAGCAGTCTCCTCGCTCACCCCAAACACTCCTGGAGTCTTTATCCTCGTATTGCCTCTTACGAAGCTGTTCCTTGAGTAGTCTTCGATTAGATTCCAGGCGTCTGTGGCATTGAGCTTCACGAGACCTCCTCCCGCAGCTCCGTCTAGCATATGAACAGTTTGATCATTGAGCCCTCGTGAAATCGATTGATCATGGCAGCCTTTGACATGCCGTGTTGTGGGCATTTCTTCAATAGTGACTTGTACCTCTCCCACACCTCGTAAAATTCTCCGAATCCTTCTGATGAAAAAGGGAGATTTCCGTCTTCAACCTTAATACCTTTGACAAAGGGAAGTAATGACTGATGAATGTTGCTCGCAGCTCTTCCCAAGTAGTGATTGATCTGGGCGGTAGCATCTCTAACCAGTCCTTTGCCCTGTACTTGAGTGAGAAGGGAAACAACATTAGCTTGATTGCATCACTCGAGACCCCATTTATCTTGATGGTGTCTGTTACAGTCAGAAAGGCCTTCAGGTGGGTGTACGGATCATCATCAGGATTCCCCTCAAACTGAGCCGTCTGAAAGATCATCTGAAGCCAAGCATGCTTCAGCTCGAAATTATTGTTCTCGATAGGTGGAATCACAATCGCTGATTTTGTACCGCCTAAAGAGGCGCTCTTGAGTAGATCTTGTAGAGATTGTTCCTCTTCTTGGTCTTGGTGGGTCGGTACTCCGCGTTCAGCCATCTCGACTTCTGTCTCTCGACCGTCTATAGATGCCTCTGTTCGAGAGTTTTCTGCTGACTCCAGAGAGTTGTCCTCTGAGTAGCTTACTAGTGCTTCTTGATAATTACTAGCCGTGCCTTCAGAATTGTATCTGAGTTGCCTTCGTAACTTTCGCTCGAAATCTGGATCTCGTTCAACAATTGAACCCGATGGGTGGCTTCGGGTCATTCACCGTTGACTTGTACCTTCAATAAGCGAAACTGAAATTTAGCGAAGAACTAGATAAATACGTCGAAAATGAAACGAGACTAATAATGATGTAGGAAACAAATAACGCAATTAACGAAAAACTGAGAAATGCAAAATAAAATAGCTAAATTACCGAACTAGGGTGTTCCTAATATCAATCTATTCCCCGGCAAAGGCGCCAAAAACTTGATCGCGTGCGTGTATGTTTAAATAAAAGTTCGTGCGAGTACGTCAAGTAATAATTAAAACGAATATATTATAACTAAAATCACGCGCGACAGGCAGTGTACCTATCGTTTGTAATATAGCTATAGTGAATATCCGAGTATCGAACACGCGGAATAAATTGATTACTAGTATTAACCTATCGTCTCGATATTTAGCCTATGTGAATAACGGGATTGATTTATGCTACGAACTAATTTAACAAAGCAACTTAAGGGATTGGAAGACTAAGGAAGCACAACTAGAAATAATAAGAGTGACTTAAGATGACAAATATGTGTTCGGGACTCGAATCCCGAAGGGTATTGTCGGCTAAGGCTACGGAATATCGCTCCTACGTGATTATCGACTAAATCGCAGTAATTTCCTACCCACTCACGGATTTGCTGTCGCCCTAAACGTTCGTGGGAATCTAAGTTTAGCGGTTACTAGACGGCGAGGATCGAGTATTTGCTGTCGCCTTATACTCGAATCCTAACGTCTATGAACGGCCTAATCTTTATTTAGCTGTCGCCCTAAACGATGTACCACACATTCATATCAACACATAGACATATTGATACAAAGAAGCAATATCATAGAACGATAAATAGTCGAATACACGTGTTCACGATAATCCTACGCCTTAACTACGACATAACCCAACGTTCATCTACTCCCAAACACACAAGAGGATTAGCTACTCTCAAAGGAAACGAGGATAGAGAACTCATAAAAACTTCCCTAAGAAATGAATATGGCGTTTCTGAGGTGGAGCTCTCGTTCCTCGATCGACTAGGCGTGGCTTCATTGTTGGATCGTCCTTTGAGCTTCTCCGAATCACGGGGCGGCTTCTAGTGTTCTTCCTCCTCTCCTTTTCTCTAAGTTTTCGTCCCTATGGAGTTGTCCTTGAGTTCTGAGAAGAACTCCCCTTTATGCATTGAATTTGGGCCAAAACCCTGAAATTTGGGACGGTGCACGGCCACTTAACGGGCCTCCACGGCCGTGACATATGAATTTAGGCTGACTTTTCGTCTTTCTTAAACCCTTCACGGCCTCGTGCATAAGGAGTCACGGCCGTGACGGCGGCTTAAACCCTAAACCTTGACTTTCTGGCTTGAGTCACGGCCTGTTGCATGAAGGGTCACGGCCGTGACGTCTATGCCTTTTCCTCGTTGAGCTTTCGGCCTCAGTTCACGGCCTCTCGCATGAACCGTCACGGCCGTGAATCCTCACTTGTTCCAAATCTTCGTTTACTGCCCAAGTTCACGGTCTCTCGCATAAGGTGTCACGACCGTGAATTAAACTTAGTTAACTCTCTGCGTTGTTCACGGCTTCTTGCAAGGGAGCTCACGGCCGTGACTCTTAACAGAACGTAACTTGAGCCACTGCCCTCTTTCACGGCTTGTTGCATAAGGTGTCACGGACGTGACACTTGAAACTTATGCTTCTTAAGCTCACTGCCCGTATTCACGGCCTCTTGCAAGGATGCTCACGGCCGTGAGTGATTCCTGGCAGCCTCATATTTCGCCGTTTTCACGTCGTTTTCGCCTCGTTTTCGTTCCTTTTCGCTCGATAACCGTTCGAAGGTCCTAAAATATTTAAATGGGTGTAAATAGAGCCAAGAAATGCATGGAATAACCAAAAATATCCTATTATAACCCATATAAACGTAACAATAAACGTATTAAAAATACGTTTATCAGTGTCATAGTCCACATATTATAGAATTTGAATAACCGGTTAGTACCACGAGGTGAAGATGTGGTACTAATGAAGATTGGAGAGCGATCGGAAATTCCAGCCGGTAGAAAATGCGCCTCGCCATCAACCCCATGTTGAATCCAATCTTGATTAACAAACGCCCAATCAATCGTGCTCCATATTCTTCTCCCAATACCTTGAATATTTGTCCATGTATAACGTAGGCCAGACTTCCTCATTTCAGTGAGACTACATAATTGTTGACATTGTTGAAACTCTACGAACTCATTCTGTGTAACAGGAGCCCCACCCAATCTATTTGTCATTCCCAGCACATTATTGAAGTCGTCGCATACTAACCAAGGGGTTTTGATAGATTGGTGTAGACAGAGCAGTTTCTAGAGCAAGATTCGATTATGACCACTGTTGTGAGCATAAATGCAAGTGACCATCAACTCTTGTGCTTGGGTACAAACTCTACAGTGTATCAGTTGGTCTGTCATATACAAGACCTCAACCTTATACTCCCCAGGCTTCCAAGCTATCAATATTCTGCCATTGGGATGACAATCCAAACTGTGGCACACGCTCCAGCCTCTAAACAAATTAGATACAACTATCTCCACTTTACCTTTTTTCAGCTTTGTTTCCACTAAGCAGATGAGCGATAGATTGAATCTGGAGCAAAACAACCTCACCTCTCGCTGCTTTACCGGGGTGTTCAACCCCCGTATATTCCGTATTGAGGCTTTATCCATGGGATATATCTGCCACCCTCTGCTTGGAAGGGTCACACTCTGAGTTGTTGAAGTGTTTCACAATGAGTTTTTGCCCCAGCATCCTTATTGGGCTCCATAGTTGTATCTGCCTTACCTCAGTATGGCCTCGCTCACTTGGTTAGTAGCACGTGGCAGCATATCGACATTCAGTTGTCCAGTGTTCAGTTGTTGTTGTGGGCTATCTTCACGCTGGTGGTTTGCCGGTCCTACGTTGTCTGGCATGGTTTTGGGTCGCCAAACTTGTCCTCTCGCTTATCGACACACTTACAGTGTGACCAAAATTTGCACAATGGGTGCACTTCACCAGCTTCCACTCGTAGACTACCTTTTGCTCTTGTAGTTCTCCTTTCATTAATAAATTGAATAGTGTCTTTCAACTCTTGCTGCAAGTTAACCTCAACCAATACACGAGCAAACTGAACTCTCTCCTTGTTGACAGTATAAGAGTCCGCCATAATTGGAGTGCCAATCAGGCTGGTAAAGCGAGGGTCCGGACGCCCCAATACTTTAGGTCGAGTTGAGGCTGTTGGACCCATATTGCAACCTTTGCTACATCAATTTTACTGAACTGAGTATTTTCCGTCCATGGACTTAGTATCACAGGCTTATTGTTAAAGTGAAGCATCTCCTCCTGCAATATTTTGTCCCTCTGGGACTCCACTTTGATAAGAAATAGTCCCGGGCGTACTTGAAGAAATTTCTGAATATTATGTCGTCTCCATACCCGATTGATGAATCATTTCAAGACTACATACGGAGGATTAGACCCAAGCACGTAGCAAAGTATTGCTGAGTTCCAATAGGCGACCTCCACTAGCAATTCAATTGATTCAATCTGCCCTATTTCGAGCCCATTGGACAACTGAGGTTCTACATACTCAAATCGACCCCCCGCATTTCTCAGTTTTGAGATGTCAAACGAGAGCTAGGGGTTCACCACCTCAGCATTTGTCGTCGACATTGTATGATTAGTGGCTGTTGCAATCACAGGACTTGCACTCTTCTCCATCAGGTGCGCCGATTTCACTGATTTATCAGTCATTTGTGTTGGGAGAGTGGTTCCAACCCCTCCAACATCAACTACTCTACTATTTAATAATATTAATATTTAATTATAATATTATATTGCTTAATGAAGCTTGCCTTTGCCTATATAAAGGCAAGCTACGAAGATTATGAAGACACCAAAAACCAAAGAGTCAAAGCTAGTGAGAGGAAGAAGGAAAAAGAGGAGAAAAAATAGAGGGTTTGTTCGGTATTTACTCCGACTATAGAGAGAGATAGTGAGAGTTTTCTCCTTTATAGATTGAGAGGTTGTAACCCTTATCTCAGTAATAAAATTTCTACCTCGCCCGTGGTTTTTTATCCCAAGTTAAAAGGAGTTTTTTCACGTAAATTCCCGTGTTCCTTTTATCCTCACAGTCATTTCAATATCATTTTGCTGTCCATTTCGCAACAAGTGGTATCAGAGCCAGCCCTGATTGATATTCCGATTATGCTCTATGGTTGCAGCTTGTCTGATCTCCACATCAGAAAGGATGTCGAAAAGGTATCGTTATGGAAGAGTTTTTGGCAAGTCATGGCAATAGACTGTGTAAGTAAATTCTGTCTAGGTGGCTGGTGCCAAGAGGGACACATTGCGAACCCACCAGATCTCATTTGGGAATTTGCTTAGAAGGGTAATCTTGTCTAGAAAGCTCATCGCTACCCTTCTGCAAATTATCTGATCAGTGCTATTTGGCTGGACTGTTGAATTTTTCCGACGATAGCGACGGGGGAAAAAATGGCAGCTAAAAATGAAATTGAGAAATTCAACGGGAAAAACTACTAAATGTGGAAAATGAGGATTAAGACAATTTTACTCAAAGAAAATTGTCTGGATGCGATCACAGACAAAAGAATTCACCGAATTCTGCAAAGGTGCGGGCATTAGAAGGCTGTTCACCACGGCGTATACTCCACAACAGAATCGAGTGGCAGAGCGGTTGAATAGGACCTTCTCGGAAAGAACGAGGGATATGTTGAGACCTGCGTGCCTGGAATAGACGTTCTGGGCAGCGGTCTGTACTACCTGTTATGTGGTGAATCGGGCCCCGTCGACTGCTATAGAGATGCAAACAACGATGGTAATGTGGACTGGTGCACCTACAGACTATTCAAACCTTCATATTTTGGAAGTTCAACGCACGTGATGTACCACAGCCAAGAAACGATAAAGTTGGATCCAAAGTCCAGGAAATGCCTATTCTTGGGGTACGCTGATGGAGTAAAGGGGTATCGTTTGTAGGATCTCATTGACCACGGAGTGATTATCAGTAGAGATGTTATCTTTCTGGAAAATAGCAATGAGGAGCAAGTCAAAATGATAGCATCTCAAAAGGCGTGACAAAGACTATACCGGTGAAAAGAAAATTGGAGCAATATAATTCTTCTGAAGCTGAACCGGTGCACGAAGAGCTCAACCCAGTCGAATCTGAAGGACTAGATCTTTGGCGGTCATCACGCGAGCGTAGGCCGTCGAGTTGGCACTCAAATTATGAGATAGAGAGCAGTCTTGCATACTGTTTTCTAACGGAGGATGGAGAGCCAACCACTTTCCAAGAAGCACTGAATAATCAGATGCGAGTCCGTGGATTTCAGCAATGCAAGAGCGAGTGAAAGCTCTATAAAAATAAGACATGAGATTTGGTGTCATTGCCGCAAGGAAGGAAACCCATTGGCAACAATAGAGTGATACCGTGCTAGACCGGTTGTAAGAGGATATGCTCAGAAAGAAGAGATTGACTTCAACGAAATTTTCTCACCGGTGGTTCGACTTACAACAGTCAGGTCGGTCTTGTCAATGGTTGCTACATTCGACTTGCATATATTTGACTCATTCATAATGCGTCTTGGCTACAACAGGCTACATTCAGATCTTGTGCATATTTCAAGAGATTTGGCGATGACGATTTCATGATGTTGCTGTTGTACGTCGATGATATGCCGGTAGCAGGACCCAACAAAGGTTGTATCTCAGACTTAGAGACTCAACTGGCCAGTGAATTCGAAATGAAGGACTTGTGGCCAGCAAACAAAATCCTCGGTGTACAAATATCTCGAGACAGAAGCAAGCGAAAGATTTGACTTTCTCAAAAGAATTATGTGATGAAAATCTTGCGGATGTTCAACATGCAAGATAGTACCCCAAGCTACCCTCCGAGATGTGTCGAACTGATGAATACGAGAGGATAGAGATGTCTTGACTACTATATGCATCGGCTACAGGAAGTCTAATGTTCGCAATGATCGGTACCAGACCAGACATTGCCCATGCAGTGGGAGTTGTTAGCCGATACATGCCAAATCATGGCCGAGAGCACTGAAGTGCTGTTAAAAGGGTTCTCAGATACATAAAGGGAACATCTGATCTCCTGTTATGTTACAGAAGTACTAATTTTAATGTCCATAGTTTTGTTGATGCAGATTATGCAGGTGAATTGATATAAGCAGATCCACAACCGGATATGTTCAATCTTACTGCGGAGCCTAAGCTGGGTTTTAAAACTGCAGTACATTGTTGTAACATCAACAACTGAAGCAGAATACGTAGCAGCTACGCAAGCCAGTAAAGATGTAATATGGTTGAAGATATTGGTGGGAGAACTCGGCCACATAAAGGGCAATATTGTCTCTATTGTGATAGCCAGAGTGCATTGCATCTTGCAAGAAATCCAGCATATCATTCTAGAACCAAACACATACGGGTTCAATACCACTTTGTTAATGAACAAGTGGAATAGGGGACTGTGAAAGTTCACGTTGCGGATAATCTTGCATACTACAACAATTAGTGTGGACATGTTTATGTGGTGTCGTTCCTCTTGTGGATTGACCGAACATAAGTAACATACAATGGCGAGCTATGAAGAATGGTGTGAAGATCTGATTGCGCTTCAATCAAATCTTCAAGTGGGAGATTGTTGAGAGAGTGGTTCCAACCACTCCAACATCAACTACTCTACCATTTAATAATATTAATATTTAATTATATTATTATATTGCTTAATGAAGCTTGGCTTTGCCTATATAAAGGCAAGCTACGAAGCTTATGAAGACACACCAAAAACCCAAGAGTCAAAGCTAAAGAAAGAAAAAGAGGAGAAAAATACAGAGGGTTTGTTCGGTATTTGCTCCGACTATAAAGAGAGATAGTGAGTGTTTTCTCCTTTATATATTGAGAGGTTGTAACCCGTGTTTTTATCCCAGTAATAAAATTTCTACCTCGCCCGTGGTTTTTTACCCCAAGTTAAAAGGAGTTTTCCACGTTAATTCCCGTGTTCATTTTATCCTCACAGTCATTTCCAATATCATTTCGTTGTCCATTTCGCAACAATGTGCTCCGAGTTTGGGGTTGAAGGTGGTGAGGGAATGGGGATTGGCGCTGTATCTGTTGTGGTGAGTGGTGCAGTGGTGATGGGTGTATCTGGTGGTGGGTTTCCTCTTCCTTGCCATAGCTGGGCAAATCGCCTAGAGAGAGAAGAACCCACTCTTCATATTGCTCATGCTCGTGGATCTTGCAACCTGTTATTTTTCTTAACCGAGGGGACATAGGAAAGGGTAAGATGAGATTTCTCCCGATAAGATCGTTCATGTAGTCTTCCGCCGCTTCTTCGAGGCTCTTGCCAGTAATAGGCCGCACGAATCCCAAGACCACCCACGATCTCACGAGTTTGTTGACGTTAATCACTTCATCTTCACGAAAAATTCCCAAGTGCAAGAAACAAGGCTTCAAATGAACTGGCAAGTTGGTGTAGCTTAAGGATAATATTTTCAGGCAATTACCGTCGTCTTCTGAGTTCACAATCGAACTCAAATTATCTGCAACATATTCCCAATACTCACGCGTTCTTGGAGACTTTGCTAGATGACCTCCAATCACTACAATGGAAAGCGGAAGCCCTCTACATCTGTTCGCTATAGTCTTACTGACATCCTCGAGCTCACGAGGGCAAATTTGTTTATTTCCAAACACCTTTTCGCAGAATAAATCCCAGCTTTTACGTTTGTCTAAAAAATCCATGACGTAACGCTGCGAGCTGATCGATGCACTTTTCGCAACCGCTGACTCCCTAGTGGTTATAACTATCCCACTACCGTTGATAGCCGGAAGGTAATATCTCAATCTGTCCAAGACGTTTGTGTCCCATACATCGTCTAATATGACTAAATACCTTTTGCCATACAAAGACTGGTATAACATAACACCCAATTCGTGTTCGCTCTTTTCACTCAAACTTTCCTTGGTGCTCTTATTATTTAGACTGTGAAGAAGTTCTATGAGACTTCCACGTATATCATAGTCCTTAGCTATAGTAGCCCAGGCAAATTTATTGAAATAATCCTTGACATACGGATGGTCGTAAACTGTACGAACAAGCGTTGTCTTACCAATGCCTCCCATACCTGTAATTGCAAATATCTTTCGGTCAGACTTTTGTTGCGAGGTGAGCTTGTCCACGATTTTGAGTGTTTGGTCTTCGATACCAACTGCAACGTTTTCTTGATCAGCAGTAGCAGAATGCAAAAGTGGAGATCCGAGAGGCATATGGCTTCGATTAGGTTGATGATTAATGTTGCCTTGATTTTGATTTTTCTGATCATTAATCTCCGCCATCATTGCTTATTTTTTAATGATTTGCAATCCTTGTATAGCCCTTTGAAGGCTTTCATAGAAGTCATCTTGATTAAGAATTAGTCGCATCACCTGGCTCTCGATGTGGTCTTTTGCAGCGTGTGCTGCTGCAGCTATTCGATTCTCCAATCCATGATCAACAATGTTACCAACTTTCGTAAATCCTTGCAAGAATTGGATCTTCGAGCAGATGGAGTCAACTTGCCTTTCGTGAGATGCATAAGCTATCGTCCTTTCCACACCGAAAAATCATTATTAGATGTAGAAAGATGGCATTACGAACGGATGAAAATGAGATGGTATTTTTGCAGGTGTCTTTATTTGATGCATAAAACAAATTAAACTCCAAGAACTGAAGTACAGTGTATATACACAATGGCTCATACTACCTGAATTGGAATCTATTGAAGCAAGAAATGCATAAGGACTCAAGAAATGTGGAAAAACAGAGCTGAGAACAGAGCCTGGTAATAATGATATGAAGACTGCTAATGGCATAAGCGTTGGAGAAGTCGTGGTTCATAAACAAAAGCACGGAGGTACTTACTAACTAAACCGCAGATGCTGGCGACGTTTTCAGTAGAAGGGCAAGTTAGTTATCAACGTTCTATTTTAAATAGTTCTTAGCGCGCGCTCTTCATTCTGTGTGCGTTTTTTCACTTTTCATCGTCTGTATACTTCTCCCTCTTGTCATCAATATAGAAACTAGCTAGGGTTTGATCGTGGACGTAAGATTCAATAGAATCTGAACCACGCTACGTCTTGGTGTTCAACACAAACAATCAACGCTGATTTTAATATGGTATCAGAGCATCTGTGATCGCTCGAGGGTGTAATCACCAAGACTTCGCGCTGACATTCAATTCTGTCGTTCTGTCATTTCATCAATCACCATGGCTACAGCACCGCCCTCAAGCACCCCTAACTCAACGGTCCTAATCAGTGATAATTACTTCCTCAACAACAATGATACCTCAGGTCATATTCTTGTCCATGAACTGTTAAATGGAGATAACTATGCGACCTGGAGTCGCGCGATGATGATTGCGCTGATTGGGAGGAATAAGGAAGGCTTTGTAAATGGGGAGCTCAAGGAACCAGTGATCGAAGAACAGGATCAAAACCAGGTCGCGACTCAGAATCAAATAAGTGCTTGGAGGCGAAACAATAACGTGGTAATCTCATGGATTCTCAATTCCGTCTAAGCTAGCATTTTATATAGTGCCTCGGCGAGAGACGTGTGGGTTGATTTAGAAGAAAGATTCGGCCAGACGAACAAGCCATGAATTTTTCAGTTAAAGAAAGAATTGGTCAACCTATCGCAGGGTTCTAACAGCATAGCAGCCTACTACACTCGGCTGAAGACCCTGTGGGATGAACGTGCTCATTACAGACCACCCTGCAAGTGCAAATGCGGGGGCATGAAGGCGATGAAAGAGTTTCTTGATAAGGAGTATGTCCTCACTTTCCTGATGGGGTTGAACGACTCATTCTCGCAAGTTCGGGGCCAGATTCTGCTCTTGGATCCCCTGCCTTCCATAAACAAGGCATTCTCTCTCTTGATTCAAGAAGAAAAGCAGCGATCGATGGCGCCAGGAATGATTCGAGAAGTTGAAGACCAGGCCAATAGCATGGCCATGCTAGCGGCCAAGACTGACCAAGAACCATTTAGGAGGGGCCAGGAACCAATCAAGAAGGGATTCTTTGGCCAGAGGAGGGATGCTGCGAGGCCTACTTGCACCTATTGCAACAAGCGAGGCCACACTGTGGATGCCTGCTATCAGCTCCACGGGTTCCCACCTGGCTTCAAACAGAGCCAGAAGTTCAAAGGTGCGAGAATGAACCATGCACTGGTGGAAGCAGCAGGCAAGGGAGATTATCAAGGCAACACAAGTGCAGCAGACAATCTGGTTCAGATTCAAGTCACACCGTTACACCTGGAGGGTCTAAGATCATTACTCAACCAGCACATGCCCAACACATCAAAGGAATCTGAACTGATTGAGAAATGTGGAGGTACATGCTTGTCTTTCAACTTACCTGCCTTTTCGGATTCAAATGATTGGTTGTTAGATTCGGGTGCAACTAGACACTTGTGTGGCAACCCAGGACTCCTAGTAGACATACATGAAATAGATGAGTCGAACATTATACTACCAGATAACACTATCATTAAGGTCACTAAAGCAGGAACCATACTGTTAATAACCGCATTGTCTTATGTGAAGTCTTGCTGGTACCCCAGTTTCACTTTAACCTAATTTCACTGAGCAATCTAGCTAACCAGGGGAAGTACAGTTTCTGCTTTGATTCTAACGGTTTCATTGTGCAGGATCATTCCCTACGAGTGATTGGCAAGGGTAGACAAGTTGGGGGTCTATATCTGTTACGAGCTGAATCTGTTTTTCAAGTCCCAATTAAAAATAAACAATGTTCTTTCCTTAACAGTTTGTCAGTGGATTTGTTGCATGATAGGTTAGGTCATCCGTCTCGTAAGGTCTTGGATATTATCAGAACGTCCTCTAAGCATAAGTTTAGTGCTGAGCAATCATACTGCAAAATCTGTCCGCTCGCAAAGCAGAGAAGAAATCAGTTCCCGTGTGATAATAAAATTGCTTGTTCTGTTTTTGATTTGGTGCATTGCGACGTGTGGGGTCCTTTCCATGTTGCGTCACACTTAGGACATCAGTACTTTGTCACAATAGTAGACGATCACTCACGATTTACTTGGCTCTTCATGATCAAACGAAAGTCTGAAGTGAAATCTGTTATTTCATACTTTCTAGCCTTAGTCGAAACACACTTCAAGGGCAGGTTAAAACAATCCGAACTGACAATGCTAAAGAATTCAACCTAGTAGAACTGTTTAGGGAGAGAGGAATCATACACCATCTTTCGCGTGTCAAAACTCCACAACAAAACTCAGTTGTGGAGAGGAAGCACCAACACCTTTTGAACGTAGCCCGTTCATTGCTCTTCCAGTCCGGCTTGCCTATTGAGTACTGGTCCGAATGTGTGCTAACTGCCACATTCCTTATAAATAGGACTCCATCTGTAATGCTAACCTATAAGAGTCCCTATGAAATTTTGTACCAAAAACCAGTAAACTATGATGCGTTGCGAGTTTTTGGTTGTCTTGCATTTTCCTCAACTCTTCAGGCAGGGCGAAGGAAGTTTGATCCGCGAGCCAGGGAGTGTATTTTCATTGGATACCCAAATGGGATTGTTGGTCCCGATTGCACCAAACAAGGAATCAAAGAGGCTTAGATGGAATGAAAAGGGAGTGGTTCTCACCTTTAAGTGTGTGTATTGTGTGAAAAAGTGGGTTAGCCTTTTGATCTTTGATTACTTTAAAAATTGTGTTGGTAAAACCTTATATACCACATTAACCCTAGGTATATTAAGGCCCAAACAATAAAGATTAATTAATTACATTCTAGTCCAAAGCCCAAGCTAAAAGGATAATTACAAAATAAATCCCAAGACTTAAACTATTGACACAATCTATAAATATCCTAACAATCTCCCCCTTTGTTTCTATTGTTGGGAGTCTTGGATCTTGGGCGTTGTGATGGTGGATTAGCGAGTGTGTGTTTCGCGAAGTCCTAGCTTGAACTCGAAGGCGTGGAGATTCCTTCGAAGGACCATTCGCTCAGCTATAGCGTCAATGAACTTCGCGAACTTGGATCGACAAAGTGGATCTTCTTCCGAAAGGATGCGACAAATCCTCATGAGTTTGTCTTGGATGATGGTGAGCGTCCCATCCGAGAACTTTGCCACTTCGGAGCAGCGCAGCAGCCTCATCTTTCCTTTGTAGTTCGAGTAGGCGACCGCCGGATCATCTCCGTCGATCACATTGCCCTCTCGATAGCCGTCCGCGTTCTTGAAAGATGGGCTTGTCAGGTTCACCTTCTTTAGGTTGTGTTCTACCGCCATCTGCAGATCGTGGGAGGCGAAGTATCTCACTTGTCGAAGCATATGTCGCTTGAGAGCTACGTAGCCCATGGTGACCGGTTCAGCCCGTACGAGATGTCCAGAACTTCTGAGGACGAGTCTGAACTGCTTCATGGATTCCAGCATGTTGTACAGATCACCCAGGCGCAGAAATTTGAAGTCCGCCTCGCTTACTTCACTGTAGCTCTCATCCTGCCTCATTACAGTGAACACTGGATAGTGGACACGTCCTTTCCATTCTTGGCGAAGGTCAGTGACTTTGCAGATGGGGGCCCGATTCATTTCCAGAGCGATGTTTTCCTCATCGGTCAGCGTCCTTTGTGCATTTGTGGCAAAGAAGGCTCCATCGATAGAGCTTCTTCTTTTCCTCGCTCCAATTTTGGATGTTCATCAGCTCATATTCGTCGAAGGTCGTGATGATCTGCTCCTTGCGCCGCCAGATCCTCTTCCTGATCTCTTCTTGGAATGGCGCAGTGATCTTTTTGTTTCCCACGCTGCTTCCGGTATATCTGCCGTGGGCACATCCGGTTGAGCAGTAGGAGCCTCAGCTTGCTGCGCTTGAATTGTAGAATGTTCTCGAGCTCGGCGGGTTCGGCGTCATACTCCTCTCCGTTCTCGTCATCTACAGTGTTAATCAGCGTAAGCGAGGCTTCCTTTAGCAGACGTCGAGTATTTTCCACCAACTTCCTGGCTGCTACTGCATCAGTGGGTGTGTACAGCCATTCATCGTTAAAGATGTAGGCCTCGATCTCGTTTTGTGCGCAGTAGACGTCCTCGGAAGCCACGTTGGAATCGGTATTGAAAGGGGTATGGCTGTGTGGTGGCGAGGGTGTTGCGTCGGAGGAGTTTGTGGATTGTGGGGATGGTTGTGGTGGAGATTCTGGTGGCTCGGTTGTGGTGATAGTTTTGGCTAGGATGATTTGGGTGTCGAGTGGTGTAGATGTGGTGGTGGCCTCTAACGTCGATGTGACAGTTAGAGGTTCCGGAATGGTGAGTGGGGAAGGTGTGGTGGTGGTCTCTAACGTCGATTTGACGATTAGAGTTTCGGAGACGGTACTAGGTGGTGGTGAGGTGATTTGGCTAGTGACTCGGGGTTAATAGGGTGGGATTTTTGGCTAGTGGGGTGTGAGGTTTCTGTTGCGGGCGTCGTTTCAGGTACAGAGGAGGAAGGCGGCGCTGATTGTACTGGTCCTTGAGTTTGTGAGGCTTGCTGCCTATTCTCCCCCTCGCGGCGATCTTGATCATCATCTTGATCGCCGCGCCTGATCCGCTAGACTCGCCTTGAGTGCGGCAAGTCATTGGTTGAGTCATTATTTTCTTCATTTGCTGTTCCTCCTCGTCGAGTTCCGTCATTGACTCGAATCTTGCTCGTAGGATGTAGAAGAGCCCCTTTACAGAAATGGAGGAGAGAACAGCTTCTGCGTCCATATTTTGCGTTTGTGGTGGCGTCTCCGGGGCCACACCTTTGCCTTTGTCGATGGTGGATGCATCGAGACGCGCATGGACTTTGTCGAGGATGGACGTCTCAAGAGTCTTTGCAAACTCTTGAAGACGAGTCTCTAGCGCGGTCTCGGTGACGAACTGGGGTAAGTTTAACAAGTTGGAATCACGAAGAAATCCAACTGTCACCGAATCGGAGAAGATAGCCGATCGGCCGCCCGTTTGCACAGGACGGGAAAAGACGGGGTCACTAAGACTTCCCGTTAGCATCATCGATGAGACAGACTCAAATGAATGATGGCCTAGGCTCACGGTTGTTGTGATGTTGGCCGTGCTAGGTCTTCCGCTCTCAATCACAGAGACATCATCGAGCATTCCGACAGAATCACGAAGACTCTGTAGTGCAGTAAAAGGTGTATGTGTCCTAGAAACGTATGAAATTATGGGAGTGAGGGCACTAGACTCGATGTGATTGAAGAGGATGCAGTCTGAGGCGAGTGACTGCTCGTTTCAACATCGACTATCTCCAAGTGGGATGTCGATGGCATAGGTGGCTCCTCGTGGAATGAAATATCTTCCTGTAGAGAGGAAGATAAGTGGATTGGTGGGGTCGTTTGCGTGGTTGAGCCAAATGCCACGTCTTCTACTCGGGAGGTGAACACATCACCTCCTGTACCTATGGGTTGGGCTCGGCTTGTCTGCGACTGAGGAGGTCGATCGTGTTTTTGCTTTGATCGACGCTCCGTGGTGCGGCTTACGTCATCCTTACGCGACCGTTTTTTCGGCACGCGAGTGGAAGAGGATGCGGCGTGACCCGATGACTTTTTAGAAGTGGTGGTGGGGTTTTGGCTAGTCTCGGGGTTAGGAGCAGTGGGGTTGATCTGCTCCGTAGGGACAATGGATAGTGGATGGGGGCTTTCGCGGAATGAGGCGGTGGAGGCACGATATTCTCGGACGTGCGGACGGGTCTGCATAGGCGAGAACGTCGTCCGGGATTATCATTGCGTGTCGATCTTTTGCCGGAGTGTTTTTCTTAGCGAACTTCTCGACAGTCGGGATTATGAAGTGTTCAGTTGCTGGGCGGCTGCGGATGTTGGTGGAGAACAGGCGGAAGTGTTTGATGAGCATTGGGAGCCACCGCATGTAGGGTACGAAGCGGTTCGTGACTCCCTTTGCGACTTCCCGATCGCGTCGTTGAATCATGGAGACGAGATCCATCCATATGATGTCGGCGTAGTTGTACTTGCGGTTGTGGGCGATGCCGGTGAGGATTTGGTGGTTCCCACGGTCCTGGCCGGCATGCTTCCCTGACATGCACTTGTTTATTAGGAGATATAACGTTCGCCAGGGTTGTGGTAGGTTGCGAGTGGTGACTTCACTGAGAACAAGTGGGCCTTTCTTCTTCTTGTTTTCAGGTTGATAGCCTAATCCGTCGATGTCCTCGATGAGTTGTTCATGAGATGGTAGAGGGTCGTATGGTGAATAGACAGGTAGTTGAAGCACTTCTTGGACAATCTTGCGAGTGAGGACCACTGTTTCTTGATCAATTTTGGCGGACAATGTTTTAGCAAGGTGGAGTGGTCCAGCTATCTGCAAAGTGTGCCAGAACTGTTGGAGATAGATTTGAGCTTCTGGCTGGACATGAGAGAGGGCGCGTCGGAGGGGATGTTCTTTGAGAATCTCTATGATAATGGGGGCATCGCACCGAAAGTTGTCTAAGTCCACCATGTGATTGTTTGGTATCAGGGCAGCCCATTGACTTGTTGGGAAGACCTGCTCGATCGGTGGGACATAGGTTAGCGTATTGAGCTCGATGCGAGCGATGTCCCTTTGGATTGCTGCCGCCTCAAGTGCTTCAATGGTGTATTGATTTTTGTTGGTCATATCTGTGCTTGACAGTGATTGAGGCATAGTTAGTATGGACTTAATTGCAAGAGGATGGATTATAGGTAATTCATGAATAGAACGAAGCATAAAAATGCCCAAAAAACGTAAAGATAACAGTAAAGTTAAAAACTCAAGCTAAGTAAGAGTCCTTTTGAGATAAAGGTATTAAGATTGAATGATGGTCATGTGATGGCGGGTTTCGACAATTTTGGGAATTCATACGAAATTTTTCTAACACTTAGAAAATTTTTCAGAATTGAAGATGTTCATGTGAGGTGAGAAATTTTGGTACTTGAGCAAGTCTGAAAAAAAAATTCACATTTAGTGTAGAATTTCGCTTGGTGAAATTTTTCGCAAGTTAAGACATCTAGCAAGTTGTCCAAAGTTTTCGCATATAATGAGAAAATTTGTTGATTATCACACATAGACAAGTCAGGAGGATGTTTTCATATTTAGTGTAAGATTTTCGCATGTAGTGGGAAATTTTCGCACATTAGGAAATTTCGCAAATTTTCGCATGCAGTGAGAAATTGTTGCATTCAAGTTACCCAAAGATTTTCGCATGTAAGAAAAAAATTTTGCACGTTAAAGAGTATGTCGTATTCAGAGTAAAGTTTCGCAAAGAGTGGGAAAGTTTCGCATTTAAGTTATCACATTTATAAGATATCCAAAAATTTCTCGGTTAACATACAAAGTTATTAAATTTTCGCAAGTAGAGAAATTTTTCAAGTTAGCAAACTTTCGCAAGTTTTGAATTTTTCTCAAGTGAAATGAAAGTTACGCGGAGTGATAAAGCTTTGAAGAAACATCTGCTTAAGTGATGACTTTTCTCGGGTTGAAATTTCTTAGTTTTCACAAGTGAAAAGAGATTTCTCGGATAAAATTTTTGCAGATTGAGAAAGTTTAGTGATTCGCGAAAGAATTGATTTGTATGGGTCCGATAAATAAAACTTAAGTTTGCAGATTGAGAAAATTTTGGTTACTATAGTTGCGAAAGAGTGAAGATGCGAAACAATGTTATGTTACGTGAGGTGTGTGAATGTTTCGCGGGGCATGACTCACTGTAGCAGCAAAGTTTTATCGTTAGAAAATTCTCGGATGAAAACTTTCGCGGGACTTCACACACTGTAACAGCGAAAATTTTAACGCAAGAAATTTCTCAGAAAATTTTCGCGGAACCTTACTCACTGTAGCAGCGAAAAATCTATCGTTTTAAGTATTTTTCCTGAAAAGTTTCTCGGTGAAGAACACCGTGCGTATACGTTCAAAGCGACGCTGTGATTTTTGCCTTAGACCCACTCAAATCTTAACCAAAATGCAATAAACTGGACCCAATCGACTCGAAATTTGACGGGCAATATATATTTGGAGGTTTAAAACACCGAAAACCTAACATGCATCCTAATTAAAGCCGGGAAAAATAATTTAAAACCTAAATTTTAAGAGTCGCGGCAAAAAAACGGAGTAAATCGAACGAGAAGCATTTTATTTACGATGTATTCATACCGAAAAGCTGATTTTGACGATGGAGAATGCAGAAAAACGGAGTTTGAAGACGGATTTGAAGAAGATGACGATTGCGAAGGTTTGAGAAATTTCAAAGAGGGAGGGTGCGAAATTTTTAAATTTTTCTCGGGAATTTATTGTGAAGAGTGTTAAGTGTTTTGGGGGTTTTGTGACTGTTCATGCGAGATTTTGAGTAAAATGGGCTGAAATTCGCGGGTTTGTTCAAAATTGGATACTGGGCCGGATTTCGTGAGCTTGGTCAAAATAGGATCCTGGGCCGAATTTCGCGGGCTTGGTCCAATTTTGACCCAGTTTGACCAGAAATTAAAATTTCAACCCAAGAGTCATTTGGTCCAATTTTGACCCAGTTTGACCAGAAATTAAAATTTCAACCCAAGAGTCATTTGGTCCAATTTTGACTCCGTTTGACCGGAACATAAATTAAATTTCAGCCCCCCCCCCCTTTTTTTATAAATAGGCAAAATCAGAAACTCCCCCTTAATCGAAAACTCCCTTTTTAAATAATGGAAAAATCAGAAGCTCCCCCTTAATCGAAAACTCCCCCTCAAAAGACATAATTTAGAAGACACATAGAGAATGAAGTAAAGTGAAAGGACATATGTACACTTTATCAAAGTTCATGTAGGGTCGATTGATCACAGCTGAATATTTAACATGCCCAACATAGTCACAAGGTGTTGGAATCGTTTGACATCCAACGGTTTTGTGAAAATGTCGGCTAGTTGATCTTCGGTAGCGACGTAGTGTAATTCAATCGTCCCTTGTTCAACATGTTCTTTGATGAAGTGGTGACGAATATCTATGTGTTTCGTTCTTGAGTGATGTACCGGATTACTCGTCATCGCAATCGCACTCTTTGAGTCACAATAAATGGGAATTTTATCAACATGAAAATTAAAATCTCGTAGTTGGGTTCTCATCCACAAAAGCTGTGAGCAACAACTAGCGGCAGCGACATATTCTGCCTCCGTCGATGAAGTTGAGACACAGTTTTGTTTTCGAGAAGACCAACTCACGAGTTTACCGCCCAAGAAGTGTGCAGCTCCAGAGGTGCTTTTTCGATCCATCTGGCATCCTGCGTAATCCGAGTCAGAAAATCCAACCAGTTTGAAGTCTAATCGAGTGGGGTACCACAAACCCAGATTGGGTGTTCCTTTGAGATAGCGGAGAATCCTTTTGACAGCAGTGAGATGGGATTCCTTCGGTGTTGCCTGAAAACGAGCGCAGATTCCTATCGAGAGAACGATATCCGGTCGACTAGCAGTGAGGTACAAAAGAGAGCCTATTATCCCACGATAGACGGTTTGGTCAATGGGAGCACCAGATGGGTCCGCGTCGGGTCGGCCAGAGGGTGACATAGGTGTAGCAGCAGTCTTATCATCCTTCATTCCATATTTCTCGAGAATGTCATGGATGTATTTGGACTGGTTGATGAAGATTCCGTCGGGGAGTTGCTTTACTTGAAGACCAAGAAAGAAATTCATCTCGCCCATCATACTCATTTCGAATTTCTCTTTCATCAATTCTGCGAACTCTTCACACAGTTGTGGTTCAGTCGATCCAAAAATGATGTCATCGACATAAATCTGTACAATCATGATGTCCGGGCCACTCCGCTTGGTGAAGAGAGTTGTATCCAGAGATCCTTTCTTGAATCCAGACTGAACAAGGAAGTCTAAAAGGACATCATACCAAGCTCGGGGAGCCTGTTTTAGTCCGTAGAGGGCCTTGTAGAGTCGATATACATGGTGAGGAAACTCTTCGCTCAAGAACCCTTCAGGTTGATCAACGTACACTTCTTCTTTGAGAAATCCATTCAGAAATGCAGTCTTCACGTCCATTTGGTAGACTCTAAAGTTCTTGTGAGCAGCAAAGGCAAGAAAAATTCGTATTGCTTCGATCCTGGCAACTGGGGCGAAAGTTTCATCATAGTCGATGCCTTCTTGTTGGTTGTACCCCTTAGCCACAAGTCTTGCTTTATTGCAGATGACAACACCGTCTTCATCCTTTTTGTTCTTGAAGATCCACTTCGTGCCGATAATGGATCTGTTGTGAGGGCGTGGAACGAGTTCCCAAACTTGTAAAGGTTCAAACTGATTTATTTCCTCCTGCATTGCAATCAGCCAATCAGGATCGTTGAGAGCTTCAGCTACTCGTGATGGTTCGGCTTGACTGAGATAGCAAGCAAACAGACTTTCATTCATCGTAGCTGAACGCGTCGAAACACCGGATGTGGGATCCCCAATAATCTGATTTGTAGGGTGAGAGCGAGTCCAAAGTGGTACATTAGTCTGTGAGGAGCTAGCCGCATTTGTATCGATTGGAGGTTCATTAGATTGGGGTCCGGTGTCCGAAGAAGAGATCTCAATTGTAGTAGAGTGAGAAGGTTCAGCATCAGAATCAGCAATGTTCCCAGGGTTGGGTAGAATGTCGTCTTCGTTGAGATTGAGATCATCCAAGTTTGGCGGGACGACATCATCGCCGATAGCTGGTGGTGTAGGTGGGGTGGGTGCAGCGGTAGTTTGAGTGGTGGCGACGGGAGTCTTGGGGACTGGATAGAAGTACTCGAAGAGCAGGTCGAGATCCAGCTCACCAGTATTGCCCTCAGATGAGGAAGTACCCGTCGTTGAAAGTTGACCTTTTGTCAACGACTGTAGAAGACCTGGTTGTGGACTGATATGAGCAGAAGCCATGAGGTCGCCTTCGCTTTCGTCAAAGGTGACATTTGTGCTCTCTATTACTGATCGTTTCTCCCTAAGATAGACTCTGTATGCCTTCGAGTTCAGCGAATATCCAACAAAGATGCCTTCAAGTGCTTTTGGATCAAGCTTCCCGAGATGTTGGCGATCATTGGCCACAAAACATCGGCAACCGAAGACCCTTAGATAAGATATATGGGGGATACGACGGTTATTCAGCATCTCGTACGGGGTGCGGTTGAATCTCTTGTGGGTGGAAGCTCGGTTCTGCGTGTAACAAGCCGTTTGAATAGCTTCGCCCCAAAGAGAGTGAAGAAGTCCGGATTGGATGAGGAGAGTCCTAGCTGCTTCAACTAGTGTCCTATTCTTACGCTCAACGACACCATTCTGTTCCGGTGTCTTCACAGCTGAGAACTGCTGGGTTATGCCCAGAGTGGCATAGAAATCACTGAGCTTCTTGTTCTTAAACTCAGTTCCGTTGTCAGTTCTGATAATCCGAACCTTCTGTTGATGAAGAGTTTGGGACGTAACAACAAACTCAATGATTAAATTAGGAACTTCATCCTTTGTGCGAACGAGTTTCGTCCATGTATAGCGTGAGAAGTCGTCGACAATCACAAGAATATACCGTCTTCCTCCGAGTGTAGCCGTAGGCATGGGCCACATAGATCCATGTGTAAGAGCTCAAGGATGAGCTTAGAGGACGGTGTTTCCTTGGAGATGTGAGACGATAGCTTCATCTTCCCCAATTCACAGGCAGAGCAGAGGTGTTCCTTATGATATGACAGTTGGGGTAGACCGTTGACGAGTTTATTTTGACGCAGTTTGTTAATAGTCTTGAAATTGAGGTGTGAGAGACGCCGGTGCCATAGGTCGTTCAACTTGGGTGCAGCACGAGAAAGAAGGCAAATTGGTCGAGAGGTCGTAAGATTGAGTACGTAGAGGTGAGACGTGCGCGTTCCAGAGAGAAGAGGTAGTCCCGAGGCATCGATAATGCTGCAGCCGTCAGATTCGAAAAGAACCTTGTATCCTTTGTCGCAGAAACGACCAATGCTGAAGAGATTGTAGCTCAAACCTTCGACGTAAGAGATGCCCTTAATCATCAGTTTGTCATGGACGAGATCACCAGTTCCGAGAATTGGCGCCATTTGACTGTTTCCGAAGGAGACCCTTCCGAGATAGCGCTCGGAGAAGTTGCTCAACAGCTCCTTGTTCCCTGTCATGTGTGTGGAGCAACCTGAGTCTAGATACCACACATGACAGACCTGTAATCATCAGCAAACGTTGGGTCCCCATTTACGGACGGGACCTTCTTGTGATACAAGTAAAATTTTCATGCGCTTAATGGGAAATGTGTGGTCTAAGTCAGATTGTGTTGGATCTAATTTAAGTTTTCCTTTGTGATTTGTTTGAGGAGGCGGGATTATGGTTTTTCTAGCCCATATTTGCCTAACTTGTGTTTGCATGTACATTGCCTTATTCATGAATTGGCGTGGGGATTTTGGTTGTTGCTGTCGTCCTTCGGTTTCAGTCGTCTTTTGCTTGCGAGCAGTGGGTGACTTTGTATTTAGTGTCGGAAGACGTTTTCGCTTAATCGTGGGCGTAGATGAACGGGGGAATGTAAAGGCGTCGTAGAGGAGGTTTGCTTGTTTGGTCGGAGTGTTGCGTGTTCGTGTGCCTCATATTCATGAAAGCGTGGAAGAATAAAGTCATTGCAGCAACACATAGACATTAGTTTGGCAAAGGAAAGATAAGTTTTGGCAACATAATTGTCCACGTCCTTAAGATGTTGGGATTCAGTACATAGAGAAGAAAGACGAATATAGGATGGTCTTTTCTTCTTGTCATCGAAGAGCGGGTTCTCCTTTATTTCATACGAACTCCCTGTCAGAGGCGTCGAACTCACATTCCCTGTATCCATAAGAATACGAGAGTTAGTGTTAGAACATGTGTCAGTTTCAGGAGTCATCTTCGCCGTCCTCTTACATTTACATGTTTGAGAATCGGGTACTTGACGTAGAGGGTTGGTTCGTATTGTGAAATTGCTCTAGGGTAAAGATTTTGCAAAGTAGATCTTCTCGCTCTTTTGCAAAAGCTTTCCGCTCTAATTCCAGGGTTCGTTCTAGTTCTGCTATGACCAGAAGTTTTTCTGGGATATAGATGCGCGAAAGTGCTTCTCGGAAAGCGATTTCCTGTTCTTCGGTTGGGAACTGAGATTTGATGTCCTCAGAGAGTGAGAGCTTTTTAGTCTCATGACTCGTGTTCAATTTTGTGTAGTCGTACGCGATTTCCGCCCAAAGAATGTCTTGTTCCCTCTTTTCTTCCGAAAGGATAATGAAGGAGGATCTTACAAATGGCATGAGCTCTGAGGGAGTACCCGTCCTCGTTTGTAGGAATGATGTACTGTACATGTTATATCTTTTAACTATTAACGGCGTTGGATCACAGTTGCTGGCCAGGCCGATTCTCATTCGGGCGTCGTAGAATTCTATTTCAACTGGTTGGTTCAATGGGCATAAGAAGCGCGTGCGCTTTTGTTTCTAAGGTGAAGTTGCTCTTCAAGTTCTTTCACCTTTCGGTACAGCCTAACTCTTTCCTTTGTAAGCAGTTCGTATTTGGATGCCGTCAGGAGACGAGATGTTTCGCATGAACTGATGGCCAGTGTGGCTTCCTTAACCGTAGTCTCACTTTGTTTATTCTTGCTTTGCAGACGTTTGACTAACGCTTCAGAGGCCATTAGACGTTCGTTTGCACAAGCGAGCTCTTCTACTTTTAAACTAAGTAAGGCATAGTTGTTTTCATATTTTAGCTTAAGTTCATTATAATCCCTAGCGTCTACGGTGGGTTTCTTAATGGTGTGACGGTGATTGAACACACCATCGAGTTGTGAGATTCGTACCTCAGACTCGGCGTTGGTAGGAGTCTTAGCTGTGTTCTCATCGGTGTTAACCATCTCCTCGTCCTCGTCATGTTCGACCAGCCTTGCCATACAGCAATCTTCATCCTTAGGCTCCTCGTCTTCTGAAGTGTCGTTCACCCATTCAACTTCTTCGATGAGTAGAACTTTCCCACTTTCCCTTTTTCGGGTTATTCTGGCCTTACGGTCGTAGTAGCCAGAGTCCTTCACGCGTGGGGCGTGGCATTCCTTGGCAAAGTGGCCTGACTTTCCACACCGAAAACACTTCACAGACTTTTGAGGTGCTGAGTCCTCCTCTTTCTTTAACGGCTTAGCTTCCTCCGTGGGAGTGGTCTTTTTGGTGCCGCTAAAGGTTCTTTGGCGATTGGGGGAGGATGAGGATTTTTTACCGATCTTCTTTGAGACCATCTTTGTTAGCATTGCCAGTTGCTTGCGTAGATCACGAACATCTTCATCAGATTCTGTATCAGCTTCGGATCCTGAAGAGGTGTCGGATACAACAGCTGGTAGCTTCCCTTTGTTCTGTTTGGTCTTAGAGGCGGAAGATCGTTCGGTAGTCTTGTTCGAGAGGAGAGCCAGTGGGTCGACTCGAGTGTTGGTGGACTGAGGTTGCACGTAAGGAGCATAGGCAGACAGACTGTCGTAGAGAGCATGGATGGAGGTGTTGGAGAGGTCCTTACTCTGTATCATCATCACGGTTGCATTGCCCCAATGTGGTTTGAGGCTACCAAGGAAGCGGTTGTTGATATCGAATTTGTCCCTCGAGATCTTGGCTTTCTTGAGTTCATTGATGACTTTCAAATATCGGAGGTATGTGTCACGCAGCTCTTCTCCTTCATAGGCCTGGAAGTCTTCATACTGCGAGAGACATGCTGATTTCCTCCCCTGAGCACTCTCAGTTGTGCCTGCCATAATTTCCACGAGTTCATCCCATATTTCCTTAGCAGTTGTGCAGCACTCGATGTGAGCGTAGACTTCGTTACCAATAGCCTGGAAGAGGTATCCTTTGGCCGTCTCATCGGCCTGTAGGCGAGCCTCTTCATTCTCATTAATGGGGCCTCTTGGGGTGCGGCGTTCATCCATGGGAGGGTTTGCGTTTGGTTGAGCAGGGATGATTGTCCAGAACTGTGCTGGACCGTTGAAGATGGAGTCCAGTAGGTATTGAGAGAGTGGTGCGCCTTTGTTCCTGATGAACGTGAGGAACCTGTTTGTCCATATGCTGTAATCGCCTTGTCGCAGCATCGGGGGTCTGGTGTCGGAGCCCACTGTTGAGATGTCAGTTGTGGCAGACATGGTTGGTGTAGTCGAATCGTCCGTGGTTTTGATCTTTAAGGATAAAAGGGTTAGTAACGAACGAGATGAAAAATATGAGTTTAATGAGTAGAGTTTGAGAAGAATCGTTTAAAGAATTTCTTAGGACTAAGTGAACGTGTGTGATGGTCGAAAACGTATGAAGGGAAAATATATCTTGAAGTTCGGAGAAGTTCTAGAAATTTAAAAACCAGAATTTGAAAGAGAAAAAAATTAACATGAGAGAAAAAAAATTAACACGTGAGGAAAAATTCGCAGTTTGAAGAGACGTGTTTATATGAAGAATCACCCGAGAAATTATTTGTTGAGAAACTTCGATGTTTGCGTGAGTTTTAAAGAGGAATTCTCGAAAAGGAAAAATTCTCAGTAGAAAATTATTTTCTCGGATTTTAAAATTTTCGCATGTGAGAAAGTTTTTCAGTTTTTGAGAAGAATTTCAGTTTGGAGGAAGTACATCGGGTCGAAGTGTGAGGGTAAGTTTCTCGGAATTGAAAAACGGGGTTTTGAGAAAAATTTCTCGGGGAAAAAAAGCTTTCTCGGCTGAAAACTTAGAAGTATTTCTCTGTTTTGTTCGAAAGTTTTCACGGATAAATTTTCGGAATAAATTTTCTCGTATATATTTCTCGGATTTGGAGAGATAAGCTGTTGAAAAAAAATTGAAGTGAAAGAGAAATTTTCGCGGATATATGTTTCTCGGATTTGGAGAAATAAGCAGTTGACAAAAAAAATTGAAGTGAAAGAGAAATTTTCGCGGATATATGTCTCTCAGATTTGGAGAAATAAACAGTTGAGAAAAAAATTGAAGTAAAAGAGAGATTTTCGCGGTTTTGGAAAGCTAGGCAGTTGAGAAAAATGAGGTGAACGTGGAATTTTTCGCGGTTTTGAAAAGATTCTCGGAATTAAATTTCGCGGATAAGTGATTTCTCGGATTTTCAAAAGTTTTCGCGGATTTGAACGACTCAGCATGAACTTTCGCGGCCAAGAACACAAGGTTACTGTTCCATTGCTTGTCGCGAGTTTCTCCCAAAAAATGGTTCGTTTCCACTCAAATCTCAACCAAAATCACTCAAACTTGATCCAAAACTTCAGAAACTCTTCCCTAAATACATAGTTGACCAATTTGTGAGCTAAAAACAACAAAAACGGATCAAATCGACCAAAAATAGAGAGAGGCCGAGATGACTTTTTCTGAAGAATTTTTGCTTCGATCTTGCTCAAAACTCGTTAAAACTGATCCAAAAGTGTTCTAAAAGCATTTTAGGCATAGAATCGTTCTGGGGAAAGGTTTTAAACACAAAAACGAAGCATTAAAAGCCCCAAAACGAACTCAAAATGCCGAAAGTGATTTTTTGCCCAAAACACCTTTGATCTTTCTCGGAATCGAACGAAACTGGATTCAAATCAATGCAGATCGATCCACGTTTGCTCTGCTACCACTTGTTGGTCCCGATTGCACCAAACAAGGAATCAAAGAGGCTTAGATGGAATGAAAAGGGAGTGGTTCTCACCTTTAAGTGTGTGTATTGTGTGAAAAAGTGTTAGCCTTTTGATCTTTGATTACTTTAAAAATTGTGTTGGTAAAACCTTATATACCACATTAACCCTAGGTATATTAAGGCCCAAACAATAAAGATTAATTAATTACATTCTAGTCCAAAGCCCAAGCTAAAAGGATAATTACAAAATAAATCCCAAGACTTAAACTATTGACACAATCTATAAATATCCTAACAGGGATGAAGGGATACAAACTCATGGACCTAAGGACACGAGAAATCTTTACCTCGAGAGATGTGAGATTCAAAGAAGACGAGTTTCCTCTCAGGAAGGAAATCTCCACCTCTGCACCGATGAATCCATTCTCCAGGCTGGTGCTTCCCAGACCTTGTACAATGAGTCACTCACCTGAACAGGGCACACACCACCGGGGACAGCTTGAGCAGGTACAGCATACTGGAGATTTTCCATCTGCGGATTTTTTAACTGAAGTAGCCACAAGCCCTGTTGGACTGGGCAGTATGCAATCTGCCCCTCTTGAGCATTGGGGAGACCAGAATGAGGCAGCCCCAGCTGTGCATGGTGAATCGATGGTAGGGACAGATGATCCAACTCCAGCTGACACAGAGAGTGAACATCATAATCAAAGGCCAGTGAGGCACCTAAAGAGGCCAGCCTACTTAAAGGACTACCATTGCAATATCAGTCGTGGACAGCATGGTGAGAAACCAGCGGGACTGCCAAAAGCGCCATCAGACCAGTTGGAAGGGAAGAAAGTGCTCTATCCAATCTCGAGGGTCCTATCATATCAGCATTTCTCAGACCAATACCAGTCTTTTATCTGCAAGGTCTCTCAGGCAGTAGAACCCAAAAACTATACACAGGCAGCAAGGCAAGTGGAATGGGTAGATGCTATGAATGAGGAGTTCAAGGCCTTGGAGGAAAGTGGAACTTGGTCGATCACCCCACTGCCAGAAGGGAAGAAGTCCATTGGATGCCGTTGGGTATACAAATACAAGTTTGATGAGAAGGGAAAAATAGCTAAGTGCAAGGCTAGATTGGTTGCGAAAGGGTATGACCAAAGGGAGGGCATTGATTATATAGACACTTTTGCCCCGGTGGCTAAACCCAACACCATCAAGATCCTACTTTCCTTGGCCGCCAAACTCGGATGGAGCTTGGTCCAACTTGATGTAAACAATGCATTCCTCAATGGGGATTTATTTGAGGAGGTTTACATGGATATTGCTCAAGGGCTTCACCAAAACAGAGAGGGAACTTGGCAAAATAAGATGGTGTGCAAGCTGCGCAAATCCCTCTATGGGTTGAAGCAATCATCCAGGCAATGGAACAAAAAATTCACCGACTCAGTCAAGGATTATGGCTTTGAGCAGATGCACTCGGACCACACACTGTTCATAAAAGGAGAAGGGAAGAGCCTGGTTCTATTGCTAGTATACGTGGACGACATAATATTGGCCAGCCCATCATTACCAGCCATACAGGAAGTAAAACAGCAACTCAACTCATGCTTCAAGATTAAGGACCTGGGAGAGCTCCGTTACTTCTTGGGCATTGTAGTTGTGAGAGGACCTCAGGGCATTTATATCTCGCAAAAACAGTACACTCTGCAATTGTTGGAGGACACCGGCTATCTTGACTCTAAGCCTTTAACCACTCCGATGAATCCTAACAGCAAACTTACTGGACATGATGGAGAACTGCTGGAGGATCCCTTCAAGTACAAACGACTTGTGGGTAGACTCCTTTATCTAACGTTTACTAGGCCGGATATTGCCTTTGCAGTCCATCGGCTTAGCCAGTTTATATCTGCGCCAAGAACTGGACATTTGACGGCTGAGCACCATCTACTTAGATACCTCAAGTCATCTCCGGGACAAGGCATCTTTTTTAGCTCGGACCCGAACCTGAACTTAACTGGATTCTCAGACTCGGACTGGGGCTCTTGCCATGACACGCGGAAGTCCGTCACAGGATATTGTACATTCTTGGGCAACTCATTGATTACCTGGAAGGCAAAAAGGCAGGCAACCGTGTCCAGATCATCCACGGAAGCTGAGTATAGAGCCCTGGGAGCACTGGTAGCCGAGGTGTTATGGATCAAGCAACTCCTACAAGAACTGGGAATTGCTACGAATCAGGTGCCAGCAGTATATTGCGATAACCAATCGGCACTGAAGTTGGCCTTGAATCCAAAGTTCCACGAGAGGTCCAAACACATTGAAATCGACTGCCACTTCATACGCCATCACATCGCCAAAGGAGGAATTAAAGTGCTTCCCATCAGGACTGAACACCAGCTCGCGGATGCCTTCACCAAACCACTCACGGGCCCACTGTTGCAGAACACACTTGTCAAGATGTCTGTTATAAACCTCTACCATCCATCTTGCGGGGGGATATTGAAGCAAGAAATGCAGAAGGACTCAAGAAATGTGGAAAAACAGAGCTGAGAACAGAGCCTGGTAATAATGATATGAAGACTGCTAATGGCATAAGCGTTGGAGAAGTCGTGGTTCACAAACAAAAGCGCGGAGCCGCAGATGCTGGCGACGTTTTCAGTAGAAGGGCAAGTTAGTTATCAACGTTCTATTTTAAATAGTTCTTAGCGCGCGCTCTTCATTCTGTGTGTGTTTTTCACTTTTCATCGTCTGTATACTTCTCCCTCTTGTCATCAATAAAGAAACTAGCTAGGGTTTGATCGTGGACGTAAGATTCAATAGAATCTGAACCACGCTACGTCTTGGTGTTCAACACAAACAATCAACGCTGATTTTAATAGAATCATCTTTAGGTCGAACTTGTGCCTTAAGGGAAGCTTGTCCACGATCTTGGCTGCTACATCTTCGATGCTCAAAGAAAAGTAGGAAGACGAAGGTGTGATGATGAAAAGGGAATGCTTTGATCGATTTCTATCCCTTCATTCTTGATAAGATCATCCAAGTTCTTAAGCACTCCCTCGAGACCTCGATAAAATTCCCTCAGGCATTTCATACGATCTTCTGTGCTAAGTCTCGCTAACATCGTTTACGCTGCGTGCGGCATCAGCGATTCGAATCCGTAACTCGATGTCAGTAGCTGTACGAGGTTGCTCAAGAAATTCTTGAAAGAAATGGATGTTTGAGCTGAGAGGCTCGAGATGTTCCTCGTCAAGTCGAATCGGTGGGTGTGGGTGTTCAAGGAGATTTCCTAACAGATTACTAAGCGAAGTCAGCGGTGCATAAGCAGTTGCCATTGTATTGTAACTCTTTCGACAAACAAAGATAATGAAGCTTAGAAAGATATTGAATAGTGTCTATATTTATCAAGTTTTGTGAATCAAATTTGCACGCGAATATTGTGTATCGAATTTGTGTGTGTGTGAATAACACGAAGCTTTTAACGTGGTTCGGATTCGTCTTAGAATCCTACATCCACGATCAAGAGAACTCCTCTTATTGACTTCACAGAGAATAATTACAGAAAAGAAAACAAAACGAAAGGTTGAAGATGACTAACTAACACACGTTAACAATACGCGCGCTTTTCATATTTAAAAGAATGATGATGGGCTTGGGCTGTTTTCATCATCGGCCCATATCAGTCAATAAAACCTTTGTTTTGGGAAACGTCAGTACCATCCGCGTCTTTGTAAGTTGGACGTTCAGATGAGTGATGAACACCTTTTGAAGTGTTCACTGTTCCATTGAGAAGCTGCTCTGTTTGTCTGCTCCTGACTGTATTTTGTGTGCTATTTTGAGGACCTTGTTTCAATACGCCCCCGCAAGATGGATGATATAAATTCGTAACAGACATATTGACTAGAAAACTCTGTAGCAATGGACATGTAAGGGGCTTGGTGAAGAGGTCTGCGAGTTGGCAATCAGTCCGAACTGGGATCAGTTTAATGTGGCCTTTTGATACGTGGTCTCGAACGAAGTGGCAGTCAATTTCGATGTGTATCGAGCGTCCGTGAAACTTTGGATTGGAAGCAAGTTTGAGAGCAGACACATTGTCACAGTATAGAACTGGTGGCTGATCATGCTTGATTCCCAGCTCAGCTAAGAGAGATCTGATCCAAAGAGTCTCTGCCACAGCGGCCCCGAGCGCTCTATATTCAGCCTTGGTGGAAGATCTGGAAACTGTGGGCCGGCGTTTAGCTTTCCAGGTAATGAGGGAATCCCCAAGGAAAGTGCAGTAGCCCGTAATGGATTTTCTAGTGTCAATGCAGGTTCCCCAATCTGCATCAGAGAAGCCTCGCAGTTGCAGACTGGGTGCTGAGCTCAAAAAGAGTCCCTGGCCTGGTGTACCTTTGAGGTAACGAAGCAAATGATGGGCTGCCATCATATGAGTTGATCTGGGGGCTGCGATGAATTGGCTCAACTTATGCACCGAAAAGGCTATGTCTGGCCGAGTGAAAGTTAAGTAGAGCAGTCTCCCTATCAGTCTCCGATACTTGAAAGGGTCGGGCAGTGGGTCGCTATCTGTGGCTGTGAGTTTAACAGATGGGTTCATGGGTGTTGTCAACGGTTTGGATTCCAAGTACCCTGTGTCTTCGAGGAGTTGAAGTGTGTACTTCCTCTGAGAGATGTAGATACCGGCTGAGCTTCTAATAACTTCAATGCCAAGAAAAAACTTCAGTGTGCCAAGATCTTTTATTCTGAAGCAGTCTTTCAGAAACAGCTTTACTTGGTTAATTGCAGTCAGTGATGAACCTGCCAATATAATGTCGTCCACATAGACGAGTAACACAACCATGTCTTCACCTTTTCCCTTGATGAACAAGGTGTGATCGGACTGAGTTTGAGAAAAACCAAACAGTTTAACAGCTTCTGTAAATTTTTTGTTCCATTGCCTAGAAGCTTGCTTCAGGCCATAGATGCTCTTGTGCAGCTTACATACCATCCTGCATGCTCCTTTCCTGTCATATTTCTGGTAATAACCGGGAGGCAAATCCATTATACACCTCCTCAGACAAGTCTCCGTTCAAAAACACATTATTTACGTCCATTTGCTCTAAATGCCAATTCAGCTTTGCTGCAAGAGACAGAATTATTTTGACTGTGTTGGGCTTTGCTACAGGGGCGAAGGTGTCAATATAATCTACACCCTCCCTTTGATCATACCCCTTAGCCACCAACCTTGCCTTGTGCTTTTCTATCCCACCTTCTGTGTTGAATTTGACTTTATATACCCATCGGCTACCAATGGATGTCTTACCCTCTGGTAGAGGAACCACTGACCAGGTGTTGTTATATTCTAGAGCTTCAAACTCTTCATCCATCGCTTTAATCCATTGCTCAGATTGGGAAGCCTGACTGTAGGTTTTAGGTTCCGTTATTGCAGAAATGCTGTGAATGAGGGTCTGGTATTGTGGTGTGAATTACTGATAAGAAGGTACCCTTGAGATTGGGTACAAAACTTTCTTCTCTGTGAGCCTGTTGCAATGGTAATCCTTTAGATAGGTTGGCTTCTTGATCTGCCTTTCTGACCTTCTGTAACCATGCTGATCAGTCTCAGACTGTTGCTGTTCTGAGGTCGCTGGAGGTGCATTATCTGAGGTTGCTGGAATGTCTTCCATGCCTGTTTCTTGTACAGGGAAGAAATCATCACTTTCTACTGCTGGAACAGATTCTTCTGAATTAATGGGATGCAGGTTATAAGGCCTTCGGAGCACACATGTTGCAAAAGGATCTTCAGGTTGTGAACTGCATTGTTCTCTGAAAGGAAAACAGTCCTCTCTGAACTCTACATCTCGTGTGATGAATACCTCCCTTGTCTTTAAGTCTAGTACTTTGTACCCTTTTATTCCATTGGGATATCCCAAAAAGACACACTCCCTTGCTCTCATGTCAAATTTCTTCCTACCTGCAGTAAGAGTTGCAGAAAAACGCAAAGAGCCAAAGGTGCGCAGCATGGTGTAATCAAAAGGTCTGTGAAACAGTTGTTCATAAGGACTCCTATTTCCTAAAACCACTAATGGTGTTCTATTGATCAGAAAAGCTGCCGTAAGTACACAATCAGACCAGTAAGCAATAGGAACAGCCGATTGAAACAGAATTGATCTAGCTACGTTTAATAGATGTTGGTGTTTTCTTTCAACTACGGAATTTTGTTGAGGGGTTTGGACACATGACAAGTGGTGAATAACACCCTTTTCTCTAAATAGATCTGCTAAGTGAAGCTCTTTTGCATTGTCAGATCGAACTGTTTTAATCTTGCACCCAAAATGAGTCTCTACCAAGGCAAAGAATAGGATAACACTGATTTAACCTCAGACTTGTACTTAATCATGAATAACCAAGTAAATCTAGTATGGTCGTCAACAATAGTAACAAAATATTGATGTCCTAGGTGTGAGGGTTCCCTAAAAGGTCCCCACACATCACAATGTACTAGATCAAAAGCAGAACATGTAATCTTAGTATCTTTGGGAAATGCAAGTCTTCTCAGTTTTGCTAAGGGGCAGATTTTACATAATGAGCTTGACTGATCTATATCACACTTAAGAGAAGTCTTGATGAGGTCTAGGACTTTGTCTGAGGGGTGACCTAGCCTCCTATGCCATGTATCCAATGACACTTTTGAAGAGAAAACAGGAACAGCTGAGGTAACAGAAGCAATTGATGCAGTGTGACTTTGGAACAGATATAGTCCTCCTACTAGCTTACCATTGCCAATCATTCGTTGGAAAAGGGATCCTGTACTTTAAAACCATTAGCTCCAAAGGAAAAGCTGCATTTTAATTGTTCAGTTAACATGCCTACAGAAATCAGATTGAAGTTAAATTGTGGCACTAGCAATACATCAGTCAAAGTGATGTACTCATTCAAAACAAAGGTACCTGCTCTGTCTACCTTGATCACTGTATTATCTGGTAAAATGATATTAGAAACTTCTATATTATGTAGATCAGTAAGCATGTTTCGAGTTCCACATACGTGCCTTGTTGCACCTGAGTCCACTATCCAACTCTCAGAATTAAACAGTTCAGGGAAGATAAAAGAAAGGCACATACCAACATTCTTTTCACCAAGCAGAGGGTGCTCTGCATTTTCTTGAGGTGCACTGAGTGCTGACTGGCTGAACAACGCCTTGAGGCTTTCAAGCTGAAAGGGAGTCATCTGGACTTGTACCACTGCATCCTTAGCTTGTATGGCACCAGTTTGATGGCTGCCAGTAGAAGCTGTCCCAGTTTGGTTACTGTTGTGTGCCATTCTTCCTGATGGTTCAATCATAACTTGATTCAGCCGAGCACTTTTAAATTTCTGATTTTGCTTAAACCCAGGTGGATATCCATGTAACTGATAGCAAGTTTCAATGGTGTGCCCCCTTTTATTACAATGGGTACACAGAGGTCTCATTCCTTCTTTCCTCTGATTGTGAACTGGTTTCCTACTGAAATCTTGATCATTCTTGATTGATACCATTGCCATGTTGTTGGCCTGATCCTCTGCACCTCGAAGCTGTATGGAGGCCATTGATCTCTGCTTCTCTTCTTGAACCAACAGAGAGAAGACTTTATTGATGCTAGGTAACGGATCCATCAAAAGAATTTGCCCTCTAACCTGAGAGAAGGACTCATTCAATCCCATAAGGAATGTGAGGACATAATCCTCATCAAGATAATCTTTAAGCACCTTGGAGCCACCACAGGTACATCTCGAAGCAGGTCTGTAACTAACCAATTCGTCCCATAAGGTCTTCAATTTGGTAAAGTAGGCAGAAATACTGTTTGATCCTTGAGACAAATTGATTAATTCCCTTCTGAGTTGGAATATCCTTGGCTTATTTGTCTGCCCGAAACGTTCTTGTAAATCCATCCAAACTTCCCTAGCAGACGAGCTGTAAAGAATGCTAGCAGATATATCCCCACATTATCGTTCCTCTTCCAAGCCGAGATTTGATTTTGAGAACTTACCGAGTTTTTTGAATCGGCAACAGGCTCCTTAAGGTCTCCATTCACAAAGCCCTCTTTGTTTTGACCTATCAAGGCAATCATCATTGCCCTACTCCATGTCGCGTAGTTATCTCCATTCAATTGCTCGTGCACAAGCAACTATCCCGAGGTATCATTGTTATTGAGGAAGAAAGGATCGTTGATCAGAACGGTGGTGCTTGAACTCGAGGAAGGTGGTTGTCCTGCTTCCGCCATTGTCGATCGTGATACAAGAATTTGAGCTGTGACGAATCTTGATCGTTTCCTTGAATGTCCGCGCAGCGTTATTGCTCTGATACCATATCAAGTTTTGTGAATCAAATTTGCACGCGCCCAGGTCTAGTCCATAGCCAGGCTTGTGTGGGATACCTCGGGATAGAAAAAAAACTCATCTTTTTTATTTCTACCTTTTTATTTTTTTATTTATACGACCGCCCCGATTACTTCATGAAGCAATTTAGCGATATTATGCGTTAACTAATTTAGATCATCTCCAACCGAAAAACCCATTTATAAACCCATTTTGCGGTAAATGTCACATCAAACAGTAATTCAACTCCAACCATTAAACCCATTCTCAAACTCAAAAGAATATTCTTATAATATTCTCTTTCACATCAACTTTTACAACTTTTCTATATTAATCACATATTTTGTCTATATTACATATTAGACCACAATGTTATTTAATTCGATTGGAAAAATTGCATAATTTTTTTATAATTCGTACTAGTATGTTATTTTATCGTTTTCTTTTAGTGACAATATTTTAAATTTTATAATTGTGTTATTGTACAACTCATAATTAAAATTAAATAAATTTAATGATAGCTTTGATAATAATAATAGTAAATGATAATAATAATAATAATAATATATTTTTCCTGACTTCTTTTCTCTCTTTCAGCTATGGCGAAAAAGAGAAAGGCAGTCACACAGAGGGCGCCGCCGGTCGTGGAGAGGACGCCGCCCCCTACCACAGGACCTTTGACCTTGGACACTACAGCGGAGCAATCGATTGGCGATCAGGAAATGAAGGTTGGCGATAGCACCAAAAATCGGGATGAAAATACTGTTCCATTGGCAGATCGATCGCGTATGACACCTAGGGCACCGATCTGGCCAACGATTGATGAAGCGCTGGGTAGAACATCAGCTCACCTGGACAAAATTGCTTCCGATTGTAACACGTCAGTGACCAGCCCGTGGATTAAATTCAATGCTGAAATGCTGAAAAAACAGGACAACCATCTTCAATTTGTGGAACCTCTCACTGAGAATGGAGTTGAAATAGGTATAATCGATGCCGAGGAAATCAAGGAAGAGATCGACCACTGGAAATCGGCATTATTATGCTATGTCCTTGGCTCAAATCCCCCATACAATATCATGGAAGGTTTTTTGAAGAGGAAATGGGCAAAATTAGGACTGATGAACGTATGGCAAGTCATGAAGGGGTTATTTTTGGCTCGATTTGACAGTGTTGAATCTCGGGACAAAATACTGCAAAATGAAATTATCCATTTTGACAGAAAGCCTGTGATTCTTACTCCATGGACAGAGACTACTCAATTGAACAAGATAGGAGTGGACCGTGTTCCCCTTTGGATACAATTGCCACAACTTGAATTGAAGTATTGGGGAAATAAGACCTTGAGCAAACTAGCTAGTCTGATTGGTATCCCAATCATGACCGATGATTTTACCAAAAGAAAAGAAAGAATACACTTTGCACGAGTTATGGTGGAAGTGAACCTCAATAAACCATTGAAGGATAGTATTCAGTTCTTAAATGAACAGGGACAACTGATGGAACAAAAGGTGACTTATGAATGGAAACCCATACTATGTTCTAAGTGTCAAAACTTTGGCCATGAGACTGAGGTATGTAGACAGGGGATTAAGAAAATATGGCAACCTGTTCCCCAGAAAACTATAGAGCCGAGTCAGGAGATGCCACACATAGGTGCTGAGATCTATACAAGTAGTGAACAGCCACCTGTAAGGGACCAATCTGAGGGAGTAGGCAGTAAAGTGAGACAACAACCCAGCCCTAGCAAACAGAGATCGGATCACAGTCCATCTGTAGTAAAAGCTAACAGGAAACAGTCTTGGGCAGATTTGATGCAACACGAGGTGAGGGAGATGAATCAGCAAACCATAGCCAACCCTTCCAAGCAGAGGGTCATCGATAGTGGTCATGGATAGCTGCGCTATCTGGAATGTTAGGGGCCTTAATGGCCCTGCACAGCAGAGAGAGCTTGCTCTTTTCTGCAGAAAATACGATATTAATATAATGTGTCTTCTTGAAACTAAACTGAAAATGGGACATACGGAACCTGTCATGACTAAGACCTTCCTCGGATGGGATTTCTGTCATAATCTCAGTGCCCATCCCAATGGAAGAATAGCAGTAGTGTGGAGAGGAGATCCTAAACTGGTACTACTAACCAAAACAGATCAACTCATGCATTTCAGAGTTACAAGCAATGGGAATCTTGTTACCTTTCTTACGGTTGTCTATGGTCATAACTCCCAAACCGAGAGGGAGAACCTCTGGGAATCAATGATACAGATTGGGACAGATCTTAGAGAACCTTGGCTAATCTGGGGAGACTTCAATAACATAAGAGGATATGAGGATAGAATAGGGGGCGCTGCAATTCAGATGAGTGAATTTGATAGATTCAATCACTGTCTTATGCAATGCCAATTGGAGGAAGTTAGGAGGAGAGGTTGCCAATACACTTGGACCAACAAACAACAACAGGAAAGCAGGATCTGGTGTAAGCTGGATTGGGCTTTTGCTAATCAGACTTGGATAACTAAGTTTTTTGAGCATTCTGCACTTTTCTTGAATGAAGGAATTTCTGACCATACTCCCATCCTACTGCGAGATAATGGGCAACAGCAAGGGCAGAAGAAAGCCTTCAAATACTTTAACATGTGGCATTTGGCTCCTTCATTTCTGGCCACAGTGAGGAAAGGATGGAATTACTCTGGTGGATCAGTTATGGGGGTTTTATGCAGGAACCTGTCTAACTTGAGAAGGCCCCTCAAAGACCTTAATAGGGAGATGTTTGCTGATATCGTGAAGAAGGCTGAACAAACAAGGGAGTTACTAGATGAATGTCAACAAGATCTACACAAGGATCCTTTGAATAGTGACCTGATGGCAAAAGAGGAATCTATCAGAACAGAATTTACTTTTCTGTGCAATGCGAATGACAAGTTCTTGAGACAAAAAGCAAAAGCTCGATGGCTAGACAAGGGGGATCAAAACTCGGCATACTTCCACGCAGCTATCAAAAGGAGAGTCTACACAAACAGAGTTGTGTCTATTTCTGAGGCTGAAGGCAACATACTCACTGACAGAGAGGAGATCCATCGCCATTTTGTTAAGTTCTTTCAAGGTCTGTTGGGCAAAGCGAGCAATGAGAGGAGCAGACCTGAAAAGTTAGTGGCAGAGGAAGGTTATACACTAACTTTGGATGATCAACTAAGGCTCAGTCAGCCATTTGAGAGGAAGGAGATCTTTGAGGCTATGAAATCCATTCATGAGGATGCAGCCCCTGGCCCGGATGGCTATGGAAGCGGCTTCTTCAAACATGCTTGGACAATAATAGGGGAACAGGTTACGGATGCAGTTCTGGAATTTTTTGATACAGGGAAACTATTACCGAGAATCAATGGCACAGTCCTTTGCCTGATTCCCAAGGTGCCCAACCCGGCTACAGCACAAGACTACAGGCCTATCTCTTGCTGTAATACCATCTATAAATGCATCTCCAAACTGATTTGCACCAGACTTAAACCTATCCTTCCCAGATTAATCCATGCAAATCAAAATGCTTTTGTAGAAGGGAGGTCTATAGTGCATAACATCTTGCTCGTTCAGGAACTGCTGAGGCTATATAATAGGAAGAATGCTTCGGCCCGAGTTCTAATGAAGGTGGACCTAAAGAAAGCATATGATACAGTCGAATGGGATTTCATCAAGGAGTGGCTATGCTTGCTGAAATTCCCTATGAAGTTCATCAATTGGATTATGGAATGTCTGTCAACTGCCTCATATACCATTTCCCTAAATGGCTCGCAAGCTGGTTGCTTTAAAGGTGGCAGAGGATTGAGGCAAGGGGATCCAATGTCGCCTTTACTTTTTGTCATAGCCATGGAATACCTAACGCGGAAAATGATCCTCTCTTCCAAAGACCCCCGATTTAGATTCCATCCACTGTGTAAACCTCTGAAATTGGTTAATCTCTGCTTTGCGGACGATCTCATGATCTTTTGCAAAGGCAAAAAGGGAGCTGTCCAAGTGATAAAGGAGGCGCTTGATAAATTCAGGGACACCTCGGGTTTGGAAGCAAATGTCCAGAAATCTAATCTGTATGTAGCTGGCATCCCTCCTACAGAAATGGAGAGTATTAAGCAGATAACAGGATTCAATCTTGGGAGTTATCCTATGAAGTATCTGGGGATCCCGGTTGCTCCTACGAAATGGAACCGGCAGTCGTGCCAAATTCTGGTGGATAAAATCACTGCTCGATTACATTGCCTGTCCACCAGGAATTTATCCTACGCTGGGCGGCTCTGTTTGATCAACTCGGTATTACTAGCCACCCATGGATATTGGGGGTCTATCTTTTTGTTACCGAAGTCTGTATCCAAGGAAGTAGATCGCATTTGCAGAGAATTCCTGTGGGGAAAGAATGAACAAGGTAAAAGCCTTCCTCTCATCAACTGGACGCAAGTTTGCAGCTCGAAAAAGATGGGGGATTGAACATCAGAGATTGTGAAACCTGGAATGAAGCACTTGCGGGTAAACAAATCTGGGACATCGCATTGGCTGGTGAGTCGATGTGGATCAAATGGATTAACGAGGTATATCTGAGAGGATCGTGTTTCTGGGAGTACCAACCGGCTGCTGACTCTTGTTGGTACTGGAAGAAAATTAACCGGTTGAAAGTGCGATTTCGAGAGGGATATAGAGGTAACATATGGTACAAGGCCCCTGATGGAAAATATTCTGTTAAGATGGGGTATGAATGGCTCAAGGGCGTAGCATCCCCCTTCCCTTATCATCGAGCAGTATGGAACAGATATTCCATCCCTAAACACTCAATTATGTTGTGGCTTCTCCTTCACAAACGACTGCTTACTTTGGACAGATTGTCTAAATGGGGAGTATCTGTTACTGATCCAAAATGCAGTTTGTGTTCGGCCGAAGAGGAATCAATTGAGCACCTCTTTCTGGAGTGTAATTTTAGCCAAGGGATGGTTCAGAGAGTTAATAGCTGGATACATGGAGCTGAATCCTTTACTACTTTTGCCAAACTATGTGAATGGATGGGGAGGATGAGTAGTAAAAGGAATATGCAATGTGCTATAATGGTGTCAGTCATTACTTCCATGCTGTACCACATTTGGTATGAGAGGAATCGAAGGAGACATGACAAGGGATCGAGGACAGTGGAACAGGTGTTTCAAGTGGTAGCACGGGAGATGCGATGGAGAATCAGTAGTGTGTGCCTAGATCGAAAGGCGCGTAGATCAGAAATTTACAAGTGCGTTTGCTCTATTAGTATTAGTAATGCTAACTAAGATACGGTGGGTGTAATCATGATTGCATTCGTGGTAAATGAACATTCATTCTACCAAAAAAAAATTTTATAATTGTGTTATTGTACAACTCATAATTAAAATTAAATAAATTTAATGATTGCTTTGATAATAATAGTAAATGATAATAATAATAATAAAAACAACCATAATAATAATAACAATAAAAACAACAATAATAGTATAATAATGATAATAATAATAATAACAATATAATAATAATAGTAATGATAATAATAATAATAATAATAATAATAATAAAAACAACCCATAATAATAAGACTGAATGATTATTTTTTGGTCAAAAATGTAATTTACCAAATAGGACTTTAACATAATTAAGTAACATTATGGGTCAAAAATCTAATTCTATCAAACTTTTTGGTTTGTGAATAGCGCAAAAATGCGTTCAAAAAGAAAAAAAATAAAAAATCAACGCAGTATGCGTTGTTATTTCAAGTTCGGTTGGACCTTTTCTTGTACCCATTTTGGGTTTTGCGTGTCGGGTGGAGAAGCCCTTAATACTGTCAATTTTGGAGCAATTTGATCGTTCTAGTGGCGTGTTACGTTATTACTATTTTTAATAAATAAATCAAACAAAAATTAAATATATATTTATACTCCCGGTAACTTATTTAAATAAGTTTTGTATTTATGCTCTTTTTTCCCTTTCATTTTTTATTATTTATTTTTCTTATATAATTAATTTAATTTTTTATATATTTTACTCTCATTAGTTTTATTTTATTTTATTTTCCTCTGTATTTTCTAGGAGGGGTAACTCTCTTTTATTTATTTCCTTTTCTAATGTTAATTATGTTATTTTAGCCCAGTTAATCGTTGACGTTACGTGCCCTTTTCCATCCACATTGACGGCCATGCTAACGGAATGACAAAATTGGACTGAAATGGATATTTAAGCATGAATATTGACAAAAAATTCAGCAGCATTCCCGTAGTTCTCCAAGTAGACCAAAAAATATGAAAGGATAAATCAACTTCATATGTCTACTCAGAGAACATTTCAGAGAAATGAAACCAAATTTTCCATCAATATCAAGCTTAAACACACATTTACGACCTAAGCGATAATAAACGTTTAAGAAGGGTCCGAAAACGGGGACCCTTCAAGATTTACTCCTAATGAGCAAACCTTGAATAGGTATCTAAGCTTAGTAAATGAACTAAACACATGCATTGCAACAAATTAGCACATATTCACATAGAAGATGGTAATTAAATAGATTATGGGGTTCAAAGGTTACCGGTGATCGTCCGAAATCAAACAAAAAGTATTGAGCACGGCTGCCCAATCACGAAACCCCAATCCTTAGCCAAAATCACTATCAAACTAGGCCCTAATTCAGCAACTTAGCCCCTAAATTGCCAAAATTCGACACCAAATCACCCAACCCTAATTTGGAACAAAAATTGGGCAAATCAACACCAAAAACCGCGAATTGTAACCTAATAACAGCAAAATCGAAATCCATAACACGAAATCAAGTGTAATAACATACGAAAAGTGGCCTAAAATCACGAAAACTGAAAAACCCAAGCGAAATCACCTTATTCGCCGGTCGCGTCGCTCGCCGTCGAAGTCTCGTCGCTCGCCGTCCGCGGCTTTCCTCGGTGTCGCGTCGTCCTCGCCGCGCGTTGTTGGTCGCGGTCGGTGTCGTCGTCGATTTCCTTTAACTCGCGCGTCGATGCTTTTTAAGTTTTGCTTGGAGTGCTTGTTTTCAAATTGAGTTCGGGTGAGTTTTTATTGGAGCATGGCGACGGTTGTCTTCATGTACCGTCGCCATACTTTTATAGGCGTATAGGCGACGGTTATATGGCGACGGTTACAAGGAAAACCGTCGCCTACACTTTTAAATATTTAAAAAAAATTAATTATGAGAAGGTATAGGCGACGGTTTAGGAGTCACAACCGTCGCCTTTAATGTTTTAGAATTAAGGGCGACACTTTGTCGGGGGAAACCCTTGCCTATAACGACGAAAGTAAAAAAAAAAGATAACGAAAATGCCACCGCGTGTCCTTTGGGCGACGGTTTTCTGATAACCGACGCCAATACCTGCGAAGCCTTTGTAATAATCTGTACTAGTGAGTGCATCCCCTATGCGCGTCGTATTAGGGTACGATTGGTATACAAATTTCGATGTGAAAAAGAAAAGAAAAAGTTTACTGATACGCAGCGAATAAAAAATTGAAGCTTTGGTGTCTTATCGCGCTATTTGTACTACACACGAGAAAAATATGGAAGAAAATTATCTTCAAAGGAGATGGATGGACCGTCATCTCGTTGCTCGTCACAAGAATACAGACTCGGTCAAGAATGCAACCATCGTCGGTGACATTTTAAATAGTCCAAGTTCTTTCAATTCTATCTCGTTTTCCTTTACCACGGTGCACGTAATAGCATAGCTCATTATTTATGCCCCTATTCAATAGATGGCAAATATTATGTACTCGGATTAACATTAATAGAATCTGTTTTACCTTTAAAAAAAATTTATACAACTCAACACAACATTTCTTAATCAAGCCTAGTCGAAACCAATTTTCATCTAAAAAACGCTCGCCTAAGCACAAAAATTTATTACAGCGCCAGCCTTTACAACAGGCAAGAAAGAAAAAGAAAACCCTAAGACAACGCTTAAAAATGAGCAAGAATTACCCTAGCCAACATTACCAATGACTGAGAGGGGGACTTCTTACAACTAATGAATGAAAGAAAATTAAGTGTAAAATATGCCTAAGAGGGGGGTGAATTAGGCTATAAAAATTTTGGCTTGTTCTTCTTTGAAAAATACTTTTCTTTAAGAAGATATTTGCAGAGTGTGTTATTTCCCAAAAAGCAGTACGAGTATCCAAGTTATCTCCCTAATCCTGTTTAATAAAAGTCACGTTATTTTTAAAATTAGTATCAACGATATCACCTGGTTATTTGCTGTTGTCCCCGGTTTGTCTCACGAAAAGTACATAGCAGAAAGTAAAGTGAGACGGGATTTTTATACAGGTTATATCCCCAACTGGGGTTTAATCCTGTCCTTGGGATGTGATCTCCCAAGAGTTCCAATCAATCACTAGGTATTACCGGTTACACTATGATTGACCCGTACACAACCGAAGCACTATGGACACTAGACCTCGCTCTAGGCTGACGCACGCCAAGTTTCGATCCACGTCGTTGACCCAGGAAACCTATTCCCCGACGGATGCAGCTTGCCACCGAAGGGCCACCGAATCCACAAAATTGGTCCCTCCACGTGCGTAGGACTCCACTCGTGCTCCTTTGTGCGCTCAACGTGCCCGCAGGCACAACACGTCCGAAGACAAGGTTTTTAGGATTTGGAGTTTCTAAGGATCGCTCAAAGGGTACAGATTCGCAAATGATAGCTCAACACAAACTACGAATGAAACGCAAATTTCGCTCAATAACTCTAAGGGATTCGCTAGCTTGTGTGTTTGTTGTCTTCCCTTCAATCGTGAAGTGTTCTCCTCTATATAGAACCAATTTTCGCTTCTACACTTCACAAGGAAAGTTAAGCACATAATATGCAAGATAAAGCTCAATAATCACGTGCATTAACTCAAACAATCATGCCAAGAATAAACCAATTAAGCTCAACGGTCATGCATGATCACTTACCATAAATACCACAGATTAACTTTCATTCAACTGTAATCTCATCCGTTAGTGAGCATATTCCATATATCATTCCACTCAGCATATTACCAGCGGTAAGCTCAATCAACTGATTTCCTTCCCAAAATATGATACCCAATTCGCACAGAGAAAGATTTGATCTACTGAGTATAATGCAAAGTATATTTTCCATGTATGGTGATCTCATCCGATTTCAGCACATTCCATAAATAGACTCAATCAGCATCTTACCACATATAAGCCCAATCAATTATCACTTTCCATAATATAAGTCCTAAGTCGCATAAGGAAAGATAGATCATGATTCACTGATTTTAGAGTCACTTAATATCGCACTCAACGGATATATCATTGATATTCTTTCCTAAAATAGATCAATCACATGTAAGCACTTAATCATAATATCTTTTTCATATATAGCACAGTCATTCATATCCGGGTGATCACGGTGATATCCTTTCCTAAAATAACCCAATCTCGTGTACAGCTCATATATCACTTAATACAATATATCTTCCATATATAGTCGTTCATATCCGGGTAATCTCTACGATATTCTTTCCTAATATAACTCAATCACTTATCAGGATATATTTTCCATATATAGCACACAGTGATATTCCATCCAAACGAGAACGTTCAAAACCAGGTGATCACATCAATATTCCAGTTAAGCATAAGATCACTCAAATTCGATTTTCTTAACATTTAAACCATATTCAAGCGCCTAATCGAATATTTTCGCATACTTAAACATCACTTAACATGCATATCGAGTTTTCTAATTTGTACCCCCAATTTACATAATTACTTGGAATAATCAAAACTCTCATAGTCATTTGGACCAAAAAGGTCTACAATCTCCCCCTTTTTGATGATGACAAGTAATTAATGCCTATCTTAAGCATATGAGTCACTCGATATGAAGCCATTTACGCACGTAGCATGTTTAAGTATCAAAGCATGTGACATATGATCAGAGCAAATAAATTTATCAAATTCATAGCATGCTCCCCCTGTCTAATTGCTAATATTCCTATGTAAAGTACAGAAGCAAAGGTTTAGCAATTACCAGGTCATACACATGGAATGTCACAATTTACCACGGAATGTCGCAAGTTATTATATCACATCAGTTTGCTCCCCTTGCCTATGTGCGGAATTCCTAATCCTTAACAAGTGATCAAAACTAAAGCACATAGGATTAAGACATAAGCATATAAAAGCAAGCAAGCCGATTATATTATATCATTCCGAAATAACAAAATAAGGCATTAATTGCCTAGACTTCTCCCCCTTCATCATTAAAAAGGAGGGACCAACACCACCAGCTTACCTAAACCTGCAACCAACCTCGATCTTCAAACCCAAGAACCAGCAAAGAAACAAACTAGAACTAATCCTATCAGAGCTAGGGAATTGCTAGGGAATAAGATCTAAGGGCTGGAATCGCTATCGGATGAGGCAGATGAGGATTCAGCGATATTAAGAGCGGCGGAGATCTCCTTCAGATACTTGTTAACCTTTTTGAAGTTCTATGAGATCTTTTTGAAATTCCGACGGTTTTCATCCTTAAGCCCCTTGAAGCTTCTTTTCAGATCAGCTATCGTTCCCTGCTCGTCGTCGCTCTCCAGATCCTTTTTCTTCCTAATCGGACTCTTTGACGGAGCCTTCAAATTCCTTGTCTTGAACCATCCTTTCCGTTCATCGAAGCGTATACCAACACGCTTGAGTGTGACCATATCCACTGCATGCTTTGCGCTATCTTCCCAAGCTTTGGGCAGAGTGATTCCCTCGAATTCAAACATGTGCGTAAGCAGCATTCCATATGGAAGTTCCTTATCAAAGCTCTTAATGGCATGGACCATGAACTTAAGGACGAAGTACCCTAGATTGAGCGGTTTATTTTGGGATACTAGATAGAGTCAACATGCTCATGTTGTTCATAGTGGTGGAATGGCCGCCACTGCCAACTCGGGCGCTCCAGAGGGTAAAGTGCAGAACTTTGTAAAGGAAGAATAGATCGATAGGGAGTTTGTTCAGCGCTTTTCCTTCAGAGAACTTTGGCTTATAGAGGGAATTCCATAGGGCTTTCACACAGTCACGCAGGGATACCTCAGACGTACACCAGTGGACGAAATCGAAGTAGCATAACCCTTCGTTCTCAACACCCAAGATCTCGTTCACCTTCGCACTATTCCATTCTAGGTGCGTCCCAAGCACATAAGATTCACTGTAATCTCCGTTTCGTCTTCAACGAAAGTGAGATTGGCGTAGAAAAGCTTCACAGCCTCAACATACACCGACTTGTCTATCCTCAGAAAGTTTTCCCATCCGTACTCCGTCAGCCATGCCGCCACTTGGCTCTCAGCCAGTTCGTCAAAGTTGACACTTCTTCCTCGTGCAACTCGCCGCTTCTAGAGTTTCTCATGTAGTTCCTTGGCGCTCTCAGTCAGAAATTTGATCTCGTCGGTGATCTCCTCAGGATTTTCAGGATTGAGCATGACCTTCTCAGGCTGATCCAAGGAGGGAGTTTTGTCTCGAGGAGGAGTCTCGATCTGAGCAGAGACAAATTTTTCTGGAGAGGCAGATTTCTCAAGTGGGGCAGGTTTTTCCGAAGAGGCAGACTGATTATCAGAGGAGGCAGGAGAAGGAGTAGGGGTTGGAGTAGGAATTTTATCGATCTTAGCCTTTTCTTCTTAGGTTTCGTCGAGGATTTCGTGGATTTGGGACTGTTCTTTGACTTGGAACGTGTAACTTTCGAAGAAGGTGGAGTTTCGACTAGGGCAGTCTTTCGCTTTTTGTCGGATTTAGATCCGGCGCCTTTGGTTTTCACCATGGTTGATGTCGAAGAGTTGAAGGATGAAAGGATGAAGTGAAGAGATTAGGGTTTGAATTGAATGGAGAAACAAGGAGGGACGGTTTATAAAAAGGCTTAGTCCTTTTGGATAAGGATGGAAGGAAGTTAAAGAGAGATGTGATCTTGACAAGACGTGTGTCAGATAAGGAAGGGATTTCAAAATTTGAATTTTAAAAGGAATACTTAGTGGTTAAGGAAACTGCCCGTTAAATGGAATAAAAGGATATCTCGCGGAAATTAAGAAGGGAAATAAGTAAAGATCAGAGCTCAAGGAAAATATTAGCTGAAAGGGAAAATATTGGCTGAAAATAGATTTTGACATAAATGTCGAAAAATCTAAAAATAATCTCCCCATGGATGGAAAGGATCTTAATAGAAAGGATAGAATTACGGAATAGAATCAAGGAATAAAATGGAGGAAATCCGAAAGGATAAGATCAAGGAGATACTAAGGATTATCTAAACATCTTTCCTATTTGAGCTCAATAATTCCTAATCGGTCGCGTATATCATAGAATCTACTCTCAATAAGGGGTTTCGTAAAGATATCAACTGATCATTAGTTCCTACGAAATTCACACTGATATGCCCTTTCTGAACATGATCTCGAAAAAAATGATGTTTCACCTCTATATGCTTAGTTCGAGAGTGGTGTACGGGATTCTTAGTGATACTAATGGCACTAGTACTATCACAGAAAATGGGGATTTGATCGTATCTTAAACCATAATCACTCAAGGTCTGTTTCATCCAAAGGATTTGCTGAGAACAACTTCCTAAGGCCATGGCCACGGCATTTTGTTTCCTACTGGACCAAAACAAGGGAATTTCCTAGTATTTGACAAGTACCGCTAGTGCTTTTTCTATCTTCCCTAGAACCGGCGTAATCCGCATCCGAGTATCCCATTAATGGGAATTCCTTGGAATTTGGATACCATATACCATGATTGATTGTTCCCTTCAAATATCTAAGTATCCGCTTGACGCTGTCAAGTGAGATTCCCTAGGACTCGATTGATATCTAGAGCATAGACCAGTAGCAAACATAATATCGGGTCTGCTTGCCGTAAGGTATAGCAAACTTCCGATCATACCTCTATACTTAGTTTGGTCAAAAGGCGTACCTTGTTCATCACTGTCAATTTTAGCGGTATGGTGCATAGGAGTGGGAAGTACCTTGGAATCAGCCATTCCGAATTTTTCGAGTAGTTCCTTCGTGTACTTCGTTTGAGATATGAATGTTCCCATATCCAATTGCTTGATTTGCAATCCAAGGAAGTACGTGAGTTCTCCCATTAAGCTCATCTCAAATTCCTGTTGCATAGACTTGGAAAAATTCTCGCAAAGAGTGATGTCAGTGCTGCCAAATATGATATCATCAACATATATCTGCACAAGTAATATGTGATTCCCTTCGCACTTTATGAACAAAGTGTTATCTATTGTTCCTGTCGTAAAACCCATGTCTAGTAAAAACTTACTCAATCTTTCATACCATGCCCTAGGGGCCTGTTTCAAACCATATAAACCTTTGTTTAATTTAAAAACGTGATTTGAAAATTTCTCTTTTTCAAAACCGGGAGGTTGCTCGACAAAAACTTCCTCATTTATAAAACCATTTAAAAATGCACTTTTTACGTCAATTTGGAAAAGCTTAAATCTTTTAAAGGATGCATATGCAAGTAAAATGCGTATTGACTCAAGCCTAGCTACGGGTGCAAAGGTTTCTTGAAAATCTATACCTTCTTCTTGGGAATAACCTTTGGCGACTAACCTGGCCTTATTTCGTGTTACATTACCGTTCTCATCCAGTTTGTTGCGAAACACCCACTTCGTGCCTATTATGGACTTACCATTCGGTCTTTCCACAAGAGTCCACACCTGGCTCTTTTCGAATTGTGCCAGCTCTTCTTCCATGGCAATCACCCACGATTCAACGTCAAGTGCTTCATTCACTGTCTTAGGTTCCATGGTTGACAACAGCACGTCATGTGATTCCTCAGCAGTATCATTTCGTGCAGTTGCTCTCGTTTTGATCCCTGAAGTGATATTCCCTATGACCTATTCAGTGGGATGGCTGGAAGCATGTTTGAATTTTCTGCGTTGTTGCTCGTCTGAAGCTTCAGGTTCCTCTGACATATCATCCCGTTCCAATGGAATTGCGTTCACTTATTTGTCAGTAACCTGTATATCTGCAGGAGACACAACTATACCTTCCTCAGTAGCATCTGCGTTAGGAAATTCATCAAACGTAACATGCACAGATTCTTGAACAGTCTTCTTCCTATTATTAAACACTCTAAAAGCTTTGGAATGAAGGCTGTAACCTAGGAATATCCCTTCATCTACCTTGGAATCGAATTTTCCTCTTTTATCCCTATCATTCAAAATGAAACATTTGCAACCAAATACATGGAAATATCCTATGTTAGGGGTTTTGTCGTTCCAAAGTTCATAGGGAGTTCTCTTAATAATCGGTCTAAGGAAAATTCTATTCGAGACATAACATGCCGTACTAACAGCTTCGGCCCAAAAATGTTTTGGAGTATTATATTCGCTCAACATAGTCCTAGCCATTTCTTGTAATACTCTATTTTTCCTCTCGACCACTCCGTTCTGTTGAGGCGTAATAGGGGCTGAAAAATTATGACTATAACCATTTTCATCACAAAAAGATGCAAAGGATTTGCTATCAAATTCTAGACCGTTATCACTCCTAATCTTACGGACTTTCATTTCTTTCTCATTTTCTAGCTTCTTAATCAGTGGCGCAAGATTATCTAAAGCCTCACTTTTGTGCGCAAGAAATAAGACCCATGTGTACCTAGTATAGTCGTCTACGATCACAAAGGCATATCGTTTACCTTTCAATGACATAACCTGTACCGGATCAAAAAGGTCAAGATGCAGCAGTTCCAGTGGTCTGGACGTAGAGATCACATTCTTAGGCTTAAAGGACGTCTTGGTCTGTTTCCCCATTTGGCACGCTTTACAGATTCTGTCCTTGGTGGCTTTCATATCTGGAATACCTCTCACCAACTCATTGCATGATATGTGAGACATTAGTTCCATGTTAGCATGTCCCAGACGTCTATGCCATAACCATGTGATATCCTGCGTAACTGCTAGACACTTGACGTTTTGGTTAGCAATATCATTAAGAGTGATGTAGTAAATATTACCATGCCTAGATGCACTAAACACAATCTCATCATTCTTTTTAACAAGGCATTTATCTTTGGCGAAATCTACGGTATGTCCATCATCACATAATTGGCTAATACTTATTAAATTATGTTCTAAGTTCCTAACGAACCGTACGTTATCTATGGTGATATTTAAATTGTTACCGACAGTACCAACTCCCACGATTTTGGCTTTTGCATCGTTGCGTACGAAACGTATCCTCCATCTACCGCCTTCAACGACACAAAATTGCCTATATCACCTGTCATCTGGCGGGAGCACCCGCTGTCGAGGTACCACTTACTTTTCTTACTGGGATTCTTCCTTCGTACCTGTAGAAAGAAGTACTCTTCTGAGGTACCCAAATTCTGTTGGGTCCTAACATGTTAGCGGAGAAATAACTTCTGTTAACATAAGAGATATCATTCTGCAGAGATGGTGATCTCCTGTTACAATCAGATACAACAGTGGCATTTTCAGGTGACTTCTTAGGTCTCCAGACATACTTAGCTTTATCAAACCTTTTTAAGGGACAGTTGTATGCATAATGACCATTTCTACCACAACATAAACATTAAACTTAGGCACAGAATGTTTAACATGTTTTTCATCAGTGGAATAACCTAACCCTGACCTACCAATGTGTCTAGGAGTATTCAGCAGCATATTTAGGTTCTGCCCACCCTCAAGGAGTCTATCAACTGTCTGTTTTTCTTTCTCTAAGGAGTTCCTAAGTTCTACAATATCTCTGGATAAGTCACTGTTTTTCTTTTCTGTTTTCTCACAGTCATAAGGAATTCCCTCTTTCTTAGCAGTAACTAATTCTCCTTTCAAACGTAAGATCTCTAGATCAGCCTCATGTTTTTCCTTAGCTAGGTGATCTCGCTGTTTTATTAGTTCCTTATTCAAGGAATTTAGTGACTTAATCTTTCTCTCAACTTTCAGAAGTAAATCACACAGTTCTTCCTTACTTTCTTCTATATCAGAAACAGATGAGTCACTTTCACAATCATTGTTATATAAGCTGTTTAGGATATGAATTTTCTCAATAGAGGAAGAGCGGGATACCTGGTCCTCGTCAGCCATGTAAGCGTGATCCTCGTCCTCACTTTGTTCTAGTTCAGAGTCATTTGATTCCGTCACCATAGCCTTCTGCTTCCTTGGTTTCTCATTGCTAGTTGCGGGGCATTCATGTGCATAGTGGCCTGGTTTGTTGCATCGGAAACACTTCTGAACTTTCTTCCCAGACGTGGATATTCCCTTGCTCTTGTTCTGGAATTTGTTGAAGTTCCCTTTGAATTTCGTTTTCTGCTGGAACCTTTCAATTCTTTTTGTAAGCATGGCCAAATCGTTCATCAGGTCCTTCTCTTCGTCGTCAGAATCAGATTCTTCTTGGTTGGATTTGAATGCAATGGACTTCTGATTTTTATTCTGAGACTTCTCATTCATTGATGTTTGAATCATCTCATAGGATATAAGAGATCCAATCAGCTCGGAGATGCTAAGTGCTTCTAGATCCTTTGCTTCGTAGATGGCAGTAACCTTGGCATTCCATTCTCGTGGTAGTGATCTCAGTATCTTTCTTACTTGTTCACTGTCGGGAACTTTCTTGCCGAGAGAGAACATTTGGTTGATGATTCCCATGAATCTGGCGTACATCTGGCTTATTGTCAGATTCCATCGAGAACAGTTCATACTGGTGAGTGAGTAGAGCCAGTCTTTCTTGCACGACTCGTTGGGTTCCTTCATGAGTGACTTGGAGCATATCCCACATGGCCTTCGCTGATGAGCAGGAACTCACCCGAATGTATTCTTCCCGTGTGAGTGCGCATGCGAGCATGTTTTTCGCCTTTGCGTTTCGCGTGATTCCCCTTTTGTCATCAGCAGTGTAATCTTTAGTATCCTTTGGAGTTCCATCGGTTTTGTTGGCCGTATATGGTCCATTGATGATTGTCTCCCAAAGCTCGTAGTCGACAGCGATTAGAAATTCGATCATCCGGTTCTTCCACACTGCGTAGCTCGTTTCATCAAAGAGAGGCGGCCTAGAGTGGGATTGACCCTCTGCAAATACATTAACACTCGAAAAAGCCATTAGATCTTAACTCAGGCGTGTTAGGCCTTTCATTGAGTAACCCGCTCTGATACCAAATGAAGTGTAAAATATGCCTAAGAGGGGGGGTGAATTAGGCTATAAAAATTTTGGCTTGCTCTTCTTTGAAAAATACCTTTCTTTAAGAAGATATCTGCAGAGTGTGTTATTTCCCAAAAAGCAGTACGAGTATCCAAGTTATCTCCCTAATCCTGTTTAATAAAAGTCACGTTATTTCTAAAACTAGTATCAACGTTATCACCTGGTTATTTGCTGTTGTCCCCGGTTTGTCTCACGAAAAGTAAATAGCAGAAAGTAAAGTGAGACGGGATTTTGATACAGGTTATATCCCCAACTGGGGTTTAATCCTGTCCTTGGGATGTGATCTCCCAAGAGTTCCAATCAATCACTAGGTATTACCGGTTACACTATGATTGACCCGTACACAACCAAAGCACTATGGACACTAGACCTCGCTCTAGGCTGACGCACGCCAAGTTTCGATCCACGTCGTTTACCCAGGAAACCTATTCCCCGACTGGATGCAGCTTGCTACCGAAGGGCCACCGAATCCACAAAATTCGTTCCTCCACGTGCGTAAGACTCCACTCGTGCTCCTTTGTGCGCTCAACGTGCCCGCAGACACAACACGTCCGAAGACAAGGTTTTTAGGATTTGGAGTTTCTAAGGATCGCTCAAAGGGTACAGATTCGTAAATGATAGCTCAACACAAACTACGAATGAATCGCAAATTTCGCTCAATAACTCTAAGGGATTCGCTAGCTTGTGTGTTTGTTGTCTTCCCTTCAATCGTGAAGTGTTCTCCTCTATATAGAACCAATTTTCGCTTCTACACTTCACAAGGAAAGTTAAGCACAGAATATGCAAGATAAAGCTCAATAATCACGTGCATTAACTCAAACAATCATGCCAAGAATAAACCAATTAAGCTCAACGGTCATGCATGATCACTTACCATAAATACCACAGATTAACTTTCATTCCACTGTAATCTCATCCGTTAGTCAGCATATTCCATATATAATTCCACTCAGCATATTATCAGCGGTAAGCTCAATCAACTGATTTCCTTCCCAAAATATGATACCCAATTCGCACAGAGAAAGATTTGATCTACTGAGTATAATGCAAAGTATATTTTCCATGTATGGTGATCTCATCCGATTTCAGCACATTCCATAAATAGACTCAATCAGCATCTTACCACATATAAGCCCAATCAATTAATCACTTTCCATAATATAAGTCCTAAGTCGCATAAGGAAAGATAGATCATGATTCACTGATTTTAGAGTCACTTAATATCGCACTCAACGGATATATCATTGATCTTCTTTCCTAAAATAGATCAATCACATGTAAGCACTTAATCAGAATATCTTTTTCATATATAGCACAGTCATTCATATCCGGGTGATCACGGTGATATCCTTTCCTAAAATAACCCAATCTCGTGTACAGCTCATATATCACTTAATACAATATATCTTCCATATATAGTCGTTCATATCCGGGTAATCTCTACGATATTCTTTCCTAATATAGCTCAATCACTTATCAGGATATATTTTCCATATACAGCACACAGTGATATTCCATCCAAACGAGAACGTCCAAAACCAGGTGATCACATCAATATTCCAGTTAAGCATAAGATCACTCAAATTCGATTTTCTTAACATTTAAACCATATTCAAGCGCTTAATCGAATATTTTCACATACTTAAACATCACTTAACATGCATATCGAGTTTTCTAATTTGTACCCCCCAATTTACATAATTACTTGGAATAATCAAAACTCTCATAGTCATTTGGACCAAAAAGGTCTACAGAAAAGATTAATAAAAAACCACATGCACGCACGGCTCTGCATTTTTATATGCATGGAGATCATTTGTCCCATATTGGGAAACTTATCTCGTTTGACTTAATATATTTGTAAGGCAAAGAGGTCTCTCTCCTTACCAATTATTTTTAGAATGAAATTGTCAATTTAACATGTTATGATAGCGGGTTCGATCTGCTTGTTATCACACGACTCACCGTAAATCGTACTACTCGTGAGGGGCGTGTACGTATTATTTGTCCCACTTCGAAAACTAACCCCACCGACTCAATATACAAGTCAAAGAGTCTCTCGTCGTATCACCAATTGCCTTGAAGGTGAAACCCCTCAATTTAAAGTGCCGTGTGGTCCAACTCTGATGGAGGCCTTACTCGAGATGAGGATCATGAAAAAGCCCTAGCTAGGCTCTATATGATCGATCAGTCCACTGAGGAGAAAACTGAATATACACACGTCTAAGGACATGCATTATTTGATGATCCTTTGATTTTCTCGAGATTGTGATGAAGCAGAGACGTAGGATATAGAGGATCAGATTAACAAGCTCCAAATGCTAAATACTCGTAGGAAACATACTTAATATCCAAAAGTTAATGTGCAAATAATCTGATTTGATTATAAGACGATTGGAAATTCTTATTCAAAGACGTAATACTCTCATACGAGAGAATAAATAAGAAATCGACAAAGACAATGAAATAGACTTCCAACCCGATCCGCCGGCAACCATGGTAGCAGTAGATCTATGGCTGCCGATGGAAAAGAAAAATAAATTAACGTTTTTCTTGTAAAGAGGTTTTTGAGGAGGAGAGAGAGAAATGTTTTCATTTTATAATTACTGATGTGGACACTGAGACGGGCTGGAAAAAAGTAAATAAAGAAAGGCCCAACGAGGCCCGTGAAGAAGAAGGCCCATAATGAAGTATCTGACGGGCACAAGCCTTGACCGGACAAAAGGAGAAGAACCATTGTGTATAAAAGTGCAGGAACAGTGGAAAGAAAAGAAGATAGCTGCAGGGACGCGTGTCACTTTATCACAGGAAGATATTACTGAGGAAATCACTGTAACTATCGCAGAAGACAGATGATAATCACTTTGTGATCAGTGAGATCTACAACTGATGCCCATTTATTTCATCAGCGTATCCCATAAACTTTGGATCCAACTTCGCCGTTTCTTGATTGTGGTACATTGCGTACATTGAACTTCCAAATATATGGAGGTTTAAATAGTGTGCATGTTTATCAGTCCACATTTTCATCGGTGTCCTCATCAGCAGTACTTATTCACCACATAACAGGAAGTACAAACTGCTCCACCCAGAACTTCTTTTATAGGCACACAGTTGGCAACACAACACTTTTTTTTACAACATGGTCCTATTCAGTGGCTCTGTCACTCCATTATGTTGTGGAGTGAAAGTCTTGGTGAACTGTCTTCTTTCGCGTCCATTTCTTCTACTTAGCATCACTTGTAATAGTTGTATATCTGCCAGTGACAGGTGTAAGTAATTTCTCTAGTTGAATTTCTCAATGTGATTTTTAGCTGCCATTTTTTTCTCGTCACTATAGCCGGAGAAATTCAAAGTCCGACCAAAATAGTACTAATTAGATAATTTGCAAAAAGGTTAACAACCAGCTCAGACAAAATTACCCTTCTAAGTAAATTCTCAGGAAGACCTGGTGGGGTCACACCGGTCCCACTGGACACCAGTCACATAGACAGAACTTACTTACGCAGGACAATAATTTCCAAAAAGCTCTGTCGTAACGATAAACCTTTTTATATCCTTTTTTATATGGAAGATTAGACAAAGCTGCAACCACAGAGCATACTCAGATATCAATTATGGCTGGCTCTGATGCCACTTGTAGTGAAATGGACAGAGCAACGATATTGGGAATGATTGTAAGAATAAATGGGACACGAAACTTACGTCGACAACCCCTTTTTGTATCGGGTAAAAAACCACGAGAAAGGTATGAATACTATTTCTGGGGTGAAATAGGGGTTAGAACCTCTCAATCTATAAAGGGAGCTCATCATCCCTTTTTATACTCGGAGCAAATATCGAACAAACCCTCTATTTTATTTTCATCTGTACCTCTTTTTGTTCTTTATATTAGGCCTTGCTATGGGATTAGGGATGGCAACGGGGCAGTTTTGAAGCGGGTTTGCCAGGACCTTAGACCCGCCCCATTTAATTTTGGACCCGAGACACGCCTCAAGAAAAACCCGCCCCGCCCCGCCCCGCGCTCTAGATAAGCTGGGTCTGACCTGCCAAACTCAGTTTCTTTATTTTTTAAAATTCTTTAAAGTTCTAAATTCATTTATTTTTTTTATCTAATTACTTATTTATTTATATAATCTACAAATAAATTTCTATTATATATAAAAAAATGTTTATTATGGTGGGGGTATTAAGAAATTTGAGGTGTAGTTTAACGTTCTTTATCAAATGTTAAATTTGATGAGACGAAAAGATACTGTTAAAAACAGTATTGAAGAGGAGTATGATATTCCTCAAGATTTAGAAAAATTGAATCGTTGGAGTATTCCCAAAATAGATTATAAAATAATCTATGAATTAGGAACTTTTGAGAAATTAGGCTTGAAACAGGTAGTAAAAACTACTGAAGAAACAATTTCTTTGAATAACGAAGAAATGGTTATTAGACTTCTAAGTAATAGAGACTTAGAAAAATATAGAATAAACATAAGTTTGTCGGGTTAGTACAGGTAGCTTTTAAGCCTTTAACTTTAGAAGGTTTACCAGAAAGTTTTATAGCAGCCCTTAGGGATGGTAGAAATCTGGACTGGAAGCAATCCCTTATGGGAATAAGTCAGTCAAGTCTGGCTCATGGTCCAGTTTATTTTAATGTTTATCCAAATCTCCAATTATCATTGACCGATGTCGAGCAAGAGCAGGTCGAAAACGATAGCAGTTCAAAATCCGTGGCAAAGACTACACCTATACCAGCAAAATAATTCTTCTGAGTTGAACTGGCTTACGAAGAGCTCGACCCAGTCAAATCTAAATCTTAAGCAAATTGAATTGATTAAAATTTATAATATTTACTTAACTATTATTATTAATGGTTTATTTTGCATAATTAATAAGTAATATATACGGTATATGAATATTTTTATTCAAATAAATTAAATATTAATATTGATAATTTTAATATTTTTAAAGCTAATATATGTGGCTATTAATATAAGATACAATAATAAGTAAGTTAAATATTCTATTGTTATGTCATTGGATAAATTAGTTAATTTATATTGTTGAATAACTTATGCAATTAATGTTGTAAAATCTATAAAAAAAAAAGTTAAAAAAATTAATTATTGTTGACGTTGGGGGTGTTTGTTTTGGGGTGATCTCCCAAAACATCACCGTGATCCTCTCGTTTACCACTTATCACTGTGTTTGTTTAGTCTAGGTGATGAGTCATCACCGGAATGATGGATCACCTAGGTGATGAAAATGGGGTGATATTTCATATTTCAGATCACCCCAAAAAACCTAGGTGATCCAACATCACGGTGATGAGTGATCTATCGAACTTTTTAATGGACGAGACTACTCCTCATATTTTAACATTATTACGTTATATGCCGTTATAAATATGATTACATGATTAACATAATTAAATCTTAAAAATATTTCAGTTATTTAAAATTGAAACTTATATTTTAAAAAAGTATAAATATAAATAATGCTTATAAACTAAAATTTTAATATAAAATATCACTTTAAAAAATTTAACACATTATTTAAGTCATATGTATAGGGTCAAATATGACATTTATACAACATCACCCTATACATCACAGTGATTAAACAAACAGAATACTTCAATATCGCGTTGATCTGCAAAATGAATATCACCTTAAAACAAACCCACTGATGGCATATCACCTTGATCCACATTCCGGTGATACCAACATCACCGTGATGTGCGTAACACCGTAATGTTGGATCACCTGAAACAAACACCACCTATGTGATTATGTTACAAATTTTAAGTATTTGAAGGGGGTAAAAATGGATGTAAATAGTAGAGGGGTGGACACCGGCAACCGATCCTATCCAAAATACCTTATCAACACTATAAGTACAACATCTCATCTATCATCTAACCAATTATACATTCACAAAATAATTTTCCACAATTATTCCATAATCTATCGATATAATTTTATTTTTTTACCATTTCACTAACTCATGGGACCATTAAAAGCATATCCTCAATCCAAGAAAACACCCACAAACACAAACGCAAACAATGGCTGCTGCAATGGCTTTGGCACTGAAATCTCCTAGAAGTCATTGTTTACCGTCAATGCCTACCCATAATCAACACAATTCCAAGAACATCGATACGATGATGCGTAACACACGAGCAATACACCTACAGCAGCAGATTATCTCATCTGCAAAAATATCTCGCTCGGTGAGAGCTTTCTCCAAGGCCCAGAGAGAAGATGCCGAGAAAGCTACACTCGTTTCTCGTGTCAGTAAAGTAATTACTCCGATAAATCCCCTGATAAACTTTAGTTAATGCCTTGTAATTTCGCAGGAGGACTTGGATTATCTGTTGAGATTAGGGGGTGGCTCTGTTTTGGGCGCTGCTGTAATAAAATATGGGAGCATCGTAGTGCCGGAGATCACAAGGCCGAACCTTTTGCAGGCCCTTCTCATGATATCTGCCCCTTGTTTAATTGCTGTCTTGCTCTTGATCAACCAAAGTCCCGATGATTGATTGATTGATTGATTGATTGATGACCCTTTTGAAAACAAGACAGTTTGTCGATCAATTTCGGGTCGAAAATTCTAAAAGAAAAATGTCTTACTTCGATTGAGTACTGTTGTTGTATATTGTGTTCTTTCCTCGAACATGTTAGAAATAGGATCCAATTGTTGGTGTTGTGCGAGCCAAATACGAGGCAAGTCATCGGAATTGTTAAAGATTCGGCCACCACAAGATTGCCAACTAGACGAAGAATGATGTATGTGTGATTCCCAGATCGAAAGAATGGATCTTGAATGAAAACGAATCGAAAAGCAGCAAAGAAAATGAAAAACAGAGAACACTGTGTTTACGTGGTTCGACTCACTTTTGAGTCTACGTCAACGGCCAATAGAAACCCTTTTATTGATAAACGCTTCAAAGAGATTACAAGCCATCAACTTCCGCTCTCAACGCTATGTTTACAACTTCGCCTAATTCTTACTTATATAGAAGATACAGACGCGTGAAACCATCTACTTGGTCACTGATAAACTAAAACAAAACACAGCTTCAGGTTTTCTTATAACTGCCTCAGCTTCAGCGACTTGTACTACGAGCTTCTTGATCTGTACCTTCTTTCCTTACTTACTTAAAGAAGCGTAGAACACTTCTTTAAGTGAACAGCGAATTCATCCCAGCCCTTTGATGCAAATTGACCGACGGCTCAGCAAACACATCAACTAACATCTCTCGTATTATTACAGCAACTGTTTTGTTCAACTGCTTCTTTTAACATGATCAGCTCTTCCACTTTGTAAGATCATCATCGTTGTTGGCTCACAGATTTTCCAACAATCTCCACCTTGAGACAACAACTTTCATAACATCAAAACAGCTCGAACCATTCCTTATCTGTTCAGCAGATCTATAGCTCCAAAACTGCTCAAACTTACCAGCAAATTTCAGATCAGACATAGCCAAGCTTAGCAGCAACACCTCATCTATTTGCTTCAGCTGTGTAATCTCCACCTCGCATCAATAAACTTCACATTTCTATTGGCAATCACACCCTTAATCACAGGGCAAAAGACAACCCAATCGACTTTAGACAATTCAGAACTTCATTGCCCAAAATCGAAATTGGATTCATTTCAGACGAACGTTCTTCAACTGGATTTTTCTCCACTTCAGCAGGTCTGATTTCTTCATCAGCTCCATGGTCTCCTTCGTAGAGCCATTTACAGCTGTCGACCTCCTCGTTGCTTGGATTCTTTTCGAGCTCCAAGACTTCTTCCTTCAATGAAGAACATGATTCAACTTTTGGTGATTTACTCCACCTCAAACCATCATCAGTTTGATTCTGCTTCGATCCATCTGAGTGCTCAGCAACAACTAATGCATGTCTCAAAGACGTATTGAGATCTCCTTCATTCCCATTACACCTTAACTCACAACCGGGCAGCATACGTTGATCTGCAGCAGAAATTTCTTGACAGCATTTTCCTGGAAATTCTGAAATTTCAGCAGTGAGCTCAGGTTTTGTGCTCACTTGCTCCACCTCGAACTGAAACTTCTCTGCAGTTTTTCGACCATTAATCATCCCTCTACATGGCATAGAAGTCCCAGTCCTACTCTCTTCAGCTGTACAACCAAGACAAAGATTCCTCGCCTTTTAAACCCTCGCAGAATCAGCTTCGACCTCATGAACACCTTCATATTTCCAACTCCAATCTTGGTAGTGTAACCAAGATTATCTAACGCGCCAAGAGATATCAAATTCCTCTTCATTTCCGGGACATACTTGACATTCCTAAGAACCCTCGCATGACCCGAATGAAGCTTCAAACGAACCGTACCCGAGCCAAGAACCTTACAAGACTTGTCATTTCCCAATCGAACATGGCCATCATTGTATCCTCTGAAATCCTTTAACCAAGATCTATTGCAGGTTATATGAAACATAAAACCCGAATCTAGTATCCATTCCTTGCAAGAATTAGTCATAGAGACCGTTAAAACTTCGGCGGACTCATAACCTTCTTCATAGACAACATCGGCTTTATCTTGATTCCATTGCTGTGAATTCTTGAGTTGAGGACAGACCCTTATGTGTCCCAACTCATGACAGTGATAGTATCTAATGGGACCCTTTCGCTTCGACTTCTCATATTTCATCCCTTTCTTGAACTCGCAATTTGGATTTCCCCTCACATGTAACATCTCAGCAGCCCCATAATCATTTTTTAGGCCCTTTCTTGTGCTTAGCTGCTCCGAACTAATGCCTGAAATCACATCGTCCAACTTCAACGTTTGTCTTCCATACAAAATCGCCTCTTTGAACTGATCATAGCTCCTTGGCAGGCCGGAAAGCAGCAACAAGGCAAGGTCTTCATCCTTCATGGTCTCACCTATATGCTCAAGATCCAAGACCAGCTTTGTGAATTGATCAAGCTGCTCTTCCATCACATGATCTTCTTGAATCTTGAACGCATACAATGCTTGCTTGAGGTATAGTCGTTTAGCTAAGGTCTTCGTCATGTAAAGCTCATTGAGTTTCTACATTATACCGTCTGGAGTTGTCTCCTTTGCCACTTTACGTAGAACTTGATCGGAAAGACAAAGTATGATTGCACTATACGCCATAGTGCGCATCGATTTCTTGGTAGCCTCGGTCATACCAGTTGGCAACATGTCTTTCTCCTCTTTCAGTGCTTCCTCGAGCCCTCTTTCAACGAGCAAGGCCATCATTTTCATCTTCCATATGCCGAAGTCGTTCTGCCCCGTGAAAATCTGCATTTCGAACCGTGTAGCAGCCATCGAAGATCACGTCTCTTTCCAACGTCTCGCAGCACCAATTGTTAAAGATTCGGCCACCAAGATTGCCAACTGGATGAAGAATGATGTATGCGTGATTCCCAGATCGAAAGAATGGATCTTGAATGAAAACGAATCAAAAAACAGCAAAGAAAATGGAAAACAGAGAACACTGTGTTTACGTGGTTCGACTCACTTTTGAGTCTACGTCAACGGCCAATAGAAACCCTTTAATTGATAAACGCTTCAAAGAGATTACAAGCTATCAACTTCCGCTCTCAACGCTATGTTTACAACTTCGCCTAATTCTTACTTATATAGAAGATACAGACGCGTGAAACCACTACTTGGTTACTGATAAACTTAAACCAAATACAGCTTCAGGTTTTCTTTTAACTGCCTCAGCTTCAGCGACTTGTACTACGAGCTTCTTCATCTGTACCTTCTTTCCTTACTTACTTAAAGAAGCGTATAACACTTCTTTAAGTGAACAGCGAATTCAGCCCAGCCCGATGCAAATTGACCGACGGCTCAGCAAACACATCAACTAACATCTCGTGTGTTATTACAGCAATTGTTTTGTTCGACTGCTTCTTTTAACATGATCAGCTCTACCACTTTGTAAGATCATCATCGTTGTTGGCTCACAGATTTCCCAACAGGAATGTTTTAGCTGTAATTCGTTCGAAGATTTTATAATCATTCGTATTCAATTTGAGAACGGTGTTAGCATATATTCGAATATTCAAGTTCGAATCCTAATCTTCTGGGCTATCCTCGTGAGAATGGAGTAAAGATCTGATGCCTCCTGCATTGTTCGTTAAATGATCGAAAAGCAGCACAAAAGAAAAAATCATACGTTCGACGACTTTCAAATCAACGCAATCTAATTTCTTCTTCATCGTGATGCTAGGCTAAACCTCAAAAGAATCTATGCATCTGACGCCTTAAATCACCATGAGGTTCTAGTTTTCCCCGTGAAGAAATTATCATTGGCTTCTGGAACACGCACTTCGCGTAACATGCATTTAAATCAGCGAAGAGATGTCTATGCCCGCACATATGTTGTGCTAGCACCAATGTCTAGGTACCACACACTGTCGTTGCTCGAAGTAGTGCCATTGTGTGCCATCAAAAGAACACCTTTGCTTTTTTGCTCTTCTTGTGCGAGTAGGTTTGCATTGTATTCCATTTTCTTTTCGGACCAACAGTCTTTCGCAAGTGGTTCAACAGCTGTAACATTCAAAGTATTGGTTGGTTCGTGCGACCGCCTCGTCCTCAAGTTCAACACCGTCCTCCCGAACTTTGTTGTTTGTTTGTCATTCCTCAATTACATATCCTATTGTTTGTCGAAAATGCGGAAAAATTGGTCATAAAGCAATGACTTGCTGGACTAAAACGAAAATTAATAATTTGGAAATAGATAATGAATTAAAAGAAACATTATCAAAAATCCTTTTAGAATCCGATAGTGAATCAGAATCTTCGTCAAACGATGGAAATAATATCATCGAAGAAATCTCGTCGTCAGAACGTGATGAATGCCAAAATTATCAAATAGGACAACCTTGCTCTAAGAAATAAGATAGCTCAAATCTGAATTAGAAGATAATAATTTATATCTAATTATATCCCAATTTCAAGAAATTCATGTTCTTGACAATAATCTTTTCGAGATATTAAAAGAAACAGATGATCCAGATTTAAAAAATATAATCATTAAAAGAATAATTCAGAAAGAAGAAGAAACATCCAAAGAAGTTATTCCTAAATCTGAACATTATAGTATGTCCGAAGTAATGCAATTACTCTATACTAAAAATAAATGCAATAAAAATGAATCTCCTACTAATAATATTAGAGATTTAACGTTAGAAATTTCAAATCTCAAAACTGAAATCAAAAATTTAAACTTAAGTCATATGGATTTAGAAAGAACATTTCCTAAATTACAAAAAGGAAAAGAAACTATTGAAAAATCAAAATCTAGTGAAGAATTCGCTAGTACTTCTGAAATATCGAAAATAATAATTACCTTTCTACATTAGATATTATTACTTCCCAAAAGTGTTTAATAAAAATATCTTTACTTATAGATGGAAACTTTCAGAAAAATCTTATAGCTTTAATCGATAGTGGAGCAGATTTAAATTGTATACATGAAGGAATAATTCCTACCCAATATTTCCATAAAACAACTAATTCTCTTAGCTCTGCAAGCGGAGAAAAGTTGCAAATTAATTATAAAATTCCTAAGGCCTTCAATTGTAAAAATAAGGTATGTATTCCTACGTCATTCTTGCTTGTCAAGAATATTACAAACCAAGTAATTCTTGGTACTCCATTCCTTAGGAAAATATTTCCTATCAAATAAATTGATGAATACAGATTTAAAGAAAACTTCGAAAATAAATAAATATACTTTGAAATTCATTACCGAACCTTTTTCTAGGATCCTTAATGAAGTTAAGGATTCTATTCTTATTAAAGCAAAAGAAAATCAAGTAAATTACCTTAAGCAAGAAATTAGTATACATACGATTGAGGATAAACTCCAAAATCCTAAGTTACAAGAAAAAATTAAATTTTTACATAATGAATTTTCATTGCAGATATGTAACGATTTTCCTAATGCTTTTTGGAATAGAAAAAAAAACATATAGCTTATTTACCCTATGAAGATGATTTTAGTAAGAAAAATATTCCCACTAAAGCTCGTCCCTGTCAAATGAATTCTGAATTATTAGAATTATGTAAAAAAGAAATAACTTCTCTGTTACAGAAAGGTTTAATAAAACCTTCGAAATCACCTTGATCGTGCACTGCATTTTATGTTATAATCATGCCGAAAAGGAAAAGGGAGCACCCAGGTTAGTTATCAATTATAAACCATTAAATAAGGTTTTGAAGTGGATTAGGTATCCTATTCCATTTAAAAAAAGATCTTTTAGATAGATTATTTAATGCCATTATATTTACAAAATTTGATTTAAATCAGCTTTTTGGCAAATCCAAATAGCTGAAAAGGATAGATATAAAACTGCTTTTACAGTCTCAATTGGACAATTTGAATGGAATGTTATGCCTTTTCGTTTAAAAATGCTCCTTCTGAATTTCAAAATATTATGAACGATATTTTTATTCTTTATAGTAATTTTATTATCATTTATATTGATGATATTTTGATCTTTTCTAAAGATATTGAAACTCATTTTAAACATCTTTATATTTTTGAGAAAATTATTATTCAAATTGGATTGGTTATATCTAAACCAAAAATGGTTCTATTTCAAACTAAAGTTAGATTTTTGGGTCATACCACTGAAAAGGGTAATGTTAATCCTATTAATAGAAGTATTGAATTTGCGTCTAAATTTCCAGATCAAATTCTTAATAAAACTCAGCTTCAATTTAGGGAGTCTTAATTACATTTCTCCTTATTATAAAAATCTTGCGATTGACACATCTATGTTATATGATATGTTGAAAAGATTCCTTGCCAATGGACAAATAGTGATACTGAAGTTGTTAGGAAAATTAAGAATAAAGTTACGCAATTACCATGTCTTATGCTTGCTAACCCTAATTGGTAGAAAATTATTGAGACTTATGCGTCTGATTTAGGTTTTGGATGAATCTTAAAACAAGTTTCTCCAGAAGATAAGAAACAATATTTATTTAGATACCATTCGGGGAAATGAAATAATGCTCAGAAAAATTATGCTACTATAGCCAGGGAAGTACTTCCCATTGTTAAGTGCGTGATTAAATTCCAGGATGATTTATATAATCAAACGTTTTTAATAAAGACTGATTGTCAAGCTGCAAAATTTATGTTCCAGAAAGATTTTAAACATGATGTCTCTAAACAAATGTTTGCGAGATGGCAGGCTCGTTTAGCCCCATTTGATTTGAAATTATTTATAAGAAAGGAAGTGATAATAGCATTCCTGACAATTTAACTCGTAAATATCTTTTATGAATTTTGCATATATGTCCTAATATGAGAGAATTTCCCCTCTAATAGATGTGGAATAGGTGGCAAGAATGTTATTGCTCAAATGGGCAATAAAAAGCTGATCAAAGAAAATTTCTCAGTCTCCTCAAGTAATACCTTGAGCAGTGAAGATCAACAAATTTATAATGAATTTATTGAATTCAAGAAGCAAAAATCTAAGTCTTCTAAAAGGTACTTCTTACGCTAAAGTTATTGCGGATGAAGAAGATGATGTTGACTATGAGAAACTTTCTCATACTGAGGTAATAATATTACTAGAATTCAAAGATTAAAAATGGTCAGATGAACCTTGGACTTTAACGTCAAGGTATCTTAATAAAGCATCATATGCTGCTACGTTTTATAAAAATTGTGATAATTATGAAAATATTCTTAAATCCACATGAATGTGTTATTTTGAACATTTTACAGCGGGAAATTCCCGATCTGCTTTGAAAAAAGGTTATACCTTTAGTAAAATTATTTTCAAACAAATTATTTCGCCTGAAAAATGGGCTATTCACCCTTTAAAGGAGAGATAATATTTTCATCATGAGTTCAAAACTCTAATTAAATTCAGTTATTAAGAATATATGATGCTTTTTATAAAGTGTTTTTATATCAGAATGCTAATAAGAAACATTCTTGGTGGATTAAGATTTGTGCGTGTGTTTATAAGTCCGAAATTCCTAATTTGTTTTATCAATGGTGGCTTTCTTATTGATCTTCGATTGAAATACTTAAAGAACCCCTTCTCGGATTATATCAAAAGTGGGTAAAAATTTCTCCGAATCTAGTAGAAGCGGAGCATAAACAGGAATGTATTGAAGGAATGGTTTCTTTATATTTTTATATTGAATTTTAGTTTACCTTGGATTTGGAGATGGACTCCAGAAGTGGGTTATACCCAACAAAAAATTCCATGTCTTAAACGAAATTTTTATATAAAATTTTTGAAAAAAAAAATGATAAGAAAAACTGCTACTGGTGAATATGAAAGTCAGCAGACTCTCGATAAAATCGAAGAGAATATTTCTCAATATAAGGAAATGATTAATAATCATCAACAAAGGGAACCTCCGAGTCCTTTTGAAATTATCTCAAGAATGATGAATATCCAAAAGGGAAAAATGAAAACTGAAGAAATTGTTCATGCTTATTTTGATATCATGAAAAATGATATCGCCAAAAATCTTAGCATGGATGCCTCAGTTGACTTTTCAATGGAGACTTCGTCAAAAGACGATGATTTTTGCCTTGGTGGAGAAGACAAGATCCGGAAAATCCGAATGAAATTATGGTAGATGATGCAATTGATATCGTTAAAGACGCGGTGCTCAGGAAAGTCAAAGACAAGGACAAGAAGTAATCTTCTCTTTAATTAAAGTGAAGAAATGGGTGGCCTTCACGGAAGAAATGAAGACTTTGGTGGCCAACTCTACTTTAATAAAAGCAATAAAGACTTTTGGAGCAATTTGAAGACTTTCAAAAAGCAAAGGGCAACCTATTAATGGTCCACTTTCAAGACAAAGGAGCAATATTTTCAAAGATGCTCACCCTACGAAGAAAATGGAGCCAAGCTCATAAAGCAAGAAATTGGGGCAAAGAAATTCTTTGCCTAATTATTTTTGTAAGTTATGTCTTTTACTATAAATATGGTCTTATGTCATATGCTATGTACGTGTTTTCTTACGCACTCTCTTTTCCTCTCGCTTTCTCTCTGTTGTAGTTCCCTCTCTGTTGTAAAATATTTCAAGAAATAAAGGTTGAAGTTTTTGTACGATTCATCTCTCAAGTAAGTCTTATATTTTTTTTGACATATTTATCTTTTGTCTCACTTAGCCTTAATGGAAGGCTAAATCCCTTCGTTAAACTACACTAAGACAACTTAATACTTAAATAATGGTTTTGTATCATATTATATATATATATATATATTAATATGATGCATTTACTTTTTCTATTATAAAAATGAAAATCGATTGAAAGAATTAAATTTTGGATAAGTTGTAATAAATTTTTATTTTGATTAATTCTGTATCGGCTCTTGGCAAGCCCGTATTGCCGAAGGAAGGCGTTTGAGAGCGATGACTGTTATCGATTGAATTATTTGAATGAAAAAGTTATTATGTAAAAATCCTTGTATTCGATGATTTAATTCTAACGATCACAAAAATAATTTTTAATTTTGTTTAGATGTATGGTATATCGGTTGGGCTACCTTTGAACGAAATTCTGATTTTGGTATATCGGCTGGACTACCTTTGGATCGAACGGGATCAAACTGTTTACAGCTTGAAAACTGGTCTGATAGGTTTAACAACGCCAAGTACCATTTTCCTTGCTTTGATAGGTTGGCTACGCCACATATCACATGATCTTTTTACATCATGTTTTTGTATAGTTTTTAGAATTTTTGTAGATTTTTTGTAAAAATCCTCTCCGTATGGTATCAGAGCCATGGTGGGGGTATTAAGAAGTTGAGGTGTAGTTTAACGGTCTTTATAAATGAATTTGATAAGACGAAAAGATACTGTTAAAAACAGTATTGAAGATGAGTATGATATTCCTCAAGATTTAGACAAATTAAATCGTAGGACAATCCTAGGATAGACTACAAATTAATCTATGAACTAGAAACTTTTGAGAAATTAGGTTTGAAACAGGTAGTCAAAACTACTGAAGAGACAATTTTTTCTAAATAATGAAGAGATGGTAATTAGATTTCTATATAATAGAGACTTAGAAAAATATAGAATAAATCATAAATTTATTCATATTGGATTAGGTCAGGTTGCTTTTAAGCCTTCCAGTTTAGAAGGATTACCAGAGAGCTTTATAGCAGCTCTTAGAGACGGTAGAAATCTCGACTGGAAACAATCCTTATGGGAATAATTCAGTCTATCCTTGCTCATGGCCCAGTCTATTTTAACGTTTATCCAAATCTCCAATTATCATTGACTGATATCAATATATTGGACGCTCTGATACCATACGGAGAGGATCTTTACAAAAAATCTACAAAAATTCTAAAAACTATACAAAAACATGATACAAAAAGATGATGATGAATAATACGTGGCGTTGCCAACCTATCGAACCAAGGAAACGGTACTTGGCGTTGTTAAACCTATCGGACCGAACATATTGCTTTCACTCTACAATGTGCATTGTATATAGTGTCATTAATTGCATTCAAAATGTAAGTACGGCATAGAAATTAGAATGTTCCCATAATATACATTGTACATAGTGTAATTAATTGCATTCAAAATGTAAGTACGGCATGAGAAATTAGAATGTTTCCATGCGTCAACAATATTTAAAAAATTGTAGCATTCAGACTCACCTTTGGGAGCTTTACGCTGGCGTTATTAGCGTGGTGATGTAGAGCACGATGCCATCCTTTGAACGTTGTTTGATTCCCGCTAACTTTCTCGTTTCCGAAATTACTGGTCTGAACACTAGAGTACATGACAGGTGCAGTAGTAGCGAAAACAACGTGAACTTGTGTAATTTCTAGTTTTATGACATCTTATCAAAGGTGATTTAAGGACCCATGGTTCGCCGGATCGCCGTTAATACGGCCGGAACGCCCTTTCCGGAACTGGAACGGTGGCTTCGGGTATTTGACGGGTTGCAGCGGGCGTAAAATCGGCCGGAACGGCGATTTATCGGGTGGAACGGGATTTTTTCGGGCGGCACGGCGACTTATCGTGTGAGACGGCCGTCGGGTGATTGATGGTGTAGTTTTAGGTTGAGAAGACGATGCTACAGTAAACATAATTCATATTTTAAGTAGTGGGCTTCTATAACGGGCCTTTAATTAGATTAAAAAATTATTTTAAAATATTAAGCCCATATATGATTTTTAACTTAACATTTTAATCTTTTTATAAATTATAATTCTAAAATTCAATTATAAGTAATATTTAATCGCAATAAAAAAAATGAATTTCACTTTTAGTTAACTAAAAAGTAACCATTTTTTCATTGCCACATCAATTAATTTTTATATATTCCTAATTCAACAATTAAATATGTTATTGAACTTATTATCTTATATTATATTTTTAATATCAATTAATTTTTTGATATATCAATTTTTTAATAAGTGGAATTCCGCGATAATGCAATGGAATTGGAACGCTTGTGTCCGATCCGTTGTCCGTTCCCGTTCTGACGAACCATGGATGTACCGTTTAGAGACCAGCCTGTGTTGGTTTCAAGGGTATTTGTCTCCGCGGATTTTGAGGTTTGTACGATTTTCTGGGAATAACCTTGCCTCCTTCCGAATATGCAAGACCATCTAGAGCAATTATTTACTTGGATAAACGAAAACTTAAATTTGATTTTCATTAAGTAGCTTTACCGGCCAACGAAACATTAAAATCAACACTTATAAAAAGGTTGAAACTGGCTTGAACGTTTGTCCTGTGACTTTGTGTTTCCGATTCGTGAAAAATAAACCCCTATTTATAAATTATAGGTAGGCAAAGACCTCTTAAATGACGTGGCACGTACCTTCTTGTTCGAAAATGTCAGAAAAAACTTTTACATGTTGAACGATCTTTTGGGGAATTCTTTCAGGTCAACCTGCTGCTGTAAACAACTTCATACCGTTTCTTGGCTGAATATTTCTTTACACCGTCCATACTACATCATTGGATATCATTTTATTTTATTTTAACTTTTTCCACAAATTATTGGATCTAGCTTTCATTCTTTTCTCCACATCTATAAAAGACAAACCATGTGCCATCAAACGAATGCAGACGGTATTTTGAAAATAGTGGTCAACATGAGCTATCTATCACCAATCTGTATTTTTCATTCATTTATGTCACTCGCAATATCGTGCGTTTCTGAACCACTTTGGTCAATGGCAATATTTAATTTCATGAATATTTGACGTATTGTTTCTATCCTTTTTTCTTCTCATATGGTCTTAACACATCATCATCAAGTAATCAAGTTCACCTAGAATTTCATGATCATACATCTGCTAACGACCAAAAAATGGAGAGAAACTCATCCAATAACTGTTCTTGCATTCGAATCCTTACGACGATATTCCTTTTATCATCCTTAATTCTTACACGTTGTTCTTCGGCAGCTAACACTTCTACGGATCAGTCAGCGCTTCTCTCATTGAAGTCGAAAATCACTTCGGATCCTTACAACAATATCATGCAAAACTGGACACTTAAATCGCCAGTTTGCGAATGGGCTGGAATCACTTGCGGTAAACGTCACCAAAGAGTAACTATTCTGAACATCTCTTACATGAGTCTCACGGGCCAAATCCCGCCCGAACTTGGGAACCTCACTTTCCTCGTCGCCCTCAACATCACAGGTAATAACTTCTTCGGCCTAATTCCTAGTGATCTTTCGCGTCTCCGAAGGTTGAGATTCGTAAGCCTAAGCGAAAATAGCTTCGAAGGCGAAGTCCCTTCTTGGCTTGCATCCTTGCCTCAGCTCGAGTTCTTGCATCTCGGCAACAACAGCTTTACGAGCTTGGATTCGCTCCTCGGCTCTTTTACGAATATTAATAACGGGTCGTCTTCATCGAAGCTCTCTACGCTGAGCGCTCCGTTCAACCGTCTCCAAGGTAAGATTTCGGAGTCGATAGGAAATCTTCGTAGCCTTAGGAGGTTAATCATGGACGGAAATCAGCTTTCGGGCGTTCTTCCTTCTTCGCTCGCTAACCTGACGAGTTTGGCCGTCCTCAGCATGCACGACAATTTTATCGACGGGAGTTTACCCGAATGGATTGGGAGTCTCCGTAATCTCAGGTCTTTAAATCTCCAGTCGAATCGACTTGTTGGCTTGATACCCTCGGGAATCTTCAACCTATCGACGCTTTCGATACTAAGCTTGTCGCAGAATGATTTAACCGCTACGCTTCCATTTGATACGTGCCTTCGCCTCCCATTGCTCCGAGAACTCTATTTAGCGTCGAATGAGCTGTACGGCGAAATTCCATTGAATATTTCATCGTGTTCTAAGCTTCGAGTCCTAGATCTGTCATTCAACAGCATTTCTGGTACGTATTACATCCATATTCCTTTCGAATTATGTTATAAATATCCTAATATATATAGTGGATTGAAGAGCTTGAATTATTCTATGTGGGACAAAATGTCCAACATATAGAATCTCAACAATTTATCTTTTGTTCGACATGAGCGATTATTTTGCGCTTGCAGGTGAGATACCAAATGCATTAGGCGAACTTGTGGAACTCGAGTTTCTGGCAATAGGGCCGAATGATCTGAGCGGTTTCGTGCCCGAAAGTATTTATAACATCACCACCTTGAGAATGATTCAACTTGCGGCTAATAAGCTTTCCGGCGATCTTCCGCCGACGTTGGGTTATTTTCTGCCGAATCTCGAGCTGCTCTACCTTGGAAGCAATGGCTTTGGTGGGGGTTTTCCGAACTATATCTTAAATTGTTCTAAACTCGTTCGTTTGGACCTTAACGACAACAACCTCGCCGGTCCAATTCCTAGTTCGGTAGGGGATTATTTAAGATTCCTACAAGACTTAAACTTGCAAGGGAATGGCTTTACGTCGTCTGAACTTGGCTTCATCAACTCTTTGACGAACTGTAGATACTTGAAAGCGCTGTCAGTTAGTGAAAATCCACTGAACGGTATCATTCCTCAGTCTATCGGAAATCTATCGTCTTCCCTTACCGGTCTGTATGTTTTTGGGTGCGGCATCGAAGGTAACATTCCTGATGAAATTGGCAATCTAACAGGGTTAGTAACAATGGATTTAGGCTGGAATTATTTGGCTGGAGAGATTCCAACAATTTTCCGTAATTTTCAGAGTATTCAGAGATTCTCTCTCGAGGGCAACCAATTAAAGGGATTCATTCCTAACGAACTCTGCCAACTGAAGAGTTTGGGAAACATGTATTTGGGTTCAAATCAGCTCGACGGTCCAATACCAGAATGCTTGGGAAATATATCGTCTTTAAGAGAGATATACATGGATTTTAACAGCTTGACTTCAGGCATACCTTCAAGCTTGTTAGGTCTGAATGATCTATTAAACCTTAGCCTCTCCGTGAATTCTTTATCGGGTCCTTTGTCTCCTCATATAGGGAATCTGAAGGCAGCAATAACGATTAATCTATCGACGAATCAGTTCTCGGGTTATATTCCAAATGCATTTAACGGTTTAGACCAACTACAATATCTTGATCTTGCTAACAATAATTTTCAGGGTCCGATTCCTGAGTCGGTGGGAAGCGTAGTCAATTTAGTTTCTTTGGACCTTTCTCGTAACAAACTCAACGGAACAATCCCAAAGTCGATGGAAGGTTTACAACATTTAGAGTATTTCAACGTCTCTTACAACGAATTATCTGGGGAGATCCCACTCGACGGACCGTTCCGAAATTTCACTAGTCAATCGTTCATGTTCAATAGCGCACTTTGTGGTCCTTCTAAGTTTGTTGCTTCATCTTGCCATGAATCACGACGGCACAAATCAAACACGACAAAGATACTCTTGCCGTTACTCGTTTCTGTGGGAATCACAACAGTAGTATTTTTCGCATGCTTGGCCTATGCACTGATAAGGTATCGAAGGAAAACGACTCATCCAACTGCTTCCGACGCACCTGCTATGGGACAATCCATGAGATTCTCTTATTACGAGCTATTGCATGCTACTGAAAATTATAGCGAGAATAACTTACTCGGGAAGGGAAGTTTTGGTTCGGTCTATAAAGGCGTCCTAAGAGATGGAACCGCATTTGCAGTGAAGGTGTTCCACATTCATTTCGAGCATACGTTGAAGTCTTTCGAAGTCGAATGCGAAGCCTTAAGAAACCTTCGTCATAGAAATATCGTTAAAGTCCTCGGTAGTTGCGCGAATCAAGATTTCAAGGCTATCGTGTTAGAATACATGCAAAATGGAAGCTTGGAGAAGTGCTTGTATTCTCAAAACCAATCTTTAGACATTATGCAAAGGCTGAACTTAATGATCGATGTTGCGAGTGCATTGGAATATTTCCACTACGGTTATTCGATGCCAGTGGTTCACTGCGATTTGAAGCCGGGAAATATCCTTCTAGACGATGATATGGTGGCCCGTGTTAGCGATTTTGGTATGACAAAGTTTTTGAACGAAGGAGAAAGCATGACACACACTAGAACCCTCGCAACTCTTGGTTATATGGCTCCAGGTATGCATATTTCATGAAGTGGGTCTTTTTTATCATATATTTGTGGAGTGATAAATCATAGTCCTACTTTGCGTAACTCGAATACTTTAACTTCTCCATGTCCAAAAACTAGTTTTCTGCACGTGCATTGCACGAGTCATAATTTCTCTAATTATACAACGTAATTAACCATTTTAGTTAACTAATTAAAGAATCGATTTGATACACGGGTTGTTTAGGCTTTTTAGAAAGTGGGGTGTGGGTGGTTTTATCAACGTCTTAAGAAGTAAATTATTAATTAAAAAGTAATGGTCATGGCACGTGTCAACACCACAAGAAAACTACATTTAAATGTTTATATACGATATGGTTATAACTTCCACGAAATTCGCTTTTCAGTCCCCTAACTAGGTCATGTACAGAGCTAGTTCAGGTGTTTACACCAGTTACCATAAATAGTCTTGAATATTATAATTTTTTTTCGGCCTCTTTTTATGCTGATTGCCTTACAAATTCAAGCATTTCCTTGCTGAAGCGATAATAAATGGCCGAAAAGTTCCACAAACGACTATGTATGATAAATGTGCGAACATAAATTATTTGATTTTGTAAAGGTAATAGTTAGAGGACAGAAAGTGAATAGAGCTATATTATTTTTTGGACAGTGACAACTTGAATGACGAAATCAAATTACGCAAAATTTATAGGAATGAGGTTATAGTTGCTCTGATATCTGTTTATACGATATGTCTGTTCATTATTGTTTTTGCTTCAATGAAACATGGGCTTGAAGAATATGGTTCGGAAGGCATAATTTCCACGAGATGCGACGTGTATAGTTACGGGATAATGTTGTTGGAGACCTTCACGGGAAAGAGACCAAGCGATGAAATGTTTTCGGGAGACGCAACGCTCGGGGATTGGGTAACGAGTTCGATGCCGAATGGAGCAATTCGAGTCGTTGATCCCTGTTTGATTGCAAACGAGCCGAACGAGAAACTTTTGGATTGTATCATTTCTATTTTGGAGTTGGGTTTGAGTTGCTCCGCTAAGTCGCCGGGCGAGAGGATGGATATGAAAGATGTCACTGCTCAACTAATCAAAATCAAAAGTCAGTTAACGACATCTCTTGGAGAAACATCAAAGACGGCGAGAGACTGTTGAGAGATATCATAAACTTCGGCGTCCTTACACTCCTTAATTTCTGGAATTTCGATATCTCACATCAAAGTCAGTTAGGTTGCGTTTGGATTGGTGTATTTGAATTGAAATCCGTGATTTGAAATTATGAATTCTGAAATCCAAATTTTAAATACAAATCCACCGTTTGGCAAATCCGAATTTCAAAATGTGCTCGAGCTCTCGAGCCGGCTTGAGCCATCGGTCATCGAGCTCGAGCTGGCTCACCGAGTTCGCGAGCCGACTTGACTCATCGATCGTCGAGTTCGCAAGCCGGCTCGACTCATCGGTCGTCGAGCTCGCGAGTTGACTTGACTCACCTCGTCGAGCTCGTCGGCCGATTCGACTCGTCGTTCGTCGAGCTCGCTGGTCAGCTCGACTCATCGTTTGTCAATAATAATAATATTATTATTATTATTTAAGAAAATAATCACGGCAAGATTTGGTATTTCGAAAACGGACCGTTTCCGATCGAATTTCAAATCCATCAAAAGACAAGCGCTCGGATTCTCCTCGGATTTGGATGAAATCGAAATCCAAATCCGAGCGGTTGCCAAACGGGTGATTTGAATGAAATTCGGATTTCAAATCGAAATCCCCCGATCCAAACGTAGCATTAACGAATTCAACGGGGATCAACACAACCTAAAAGCAACGTTTAGAATTAGAAGTAACTTCTCGGAATTTTGGGGAACAAAAATGTGCCTACTTCGAGATTAAAAATGATGTTGTTCGTAATTTTTTCTGTAAGAATTTGATATTTTACATACATGTTTTTTTTTAATTCGACTATAGCTTTTGATGGAAGACAGTCCGAGCCATCGAGATATCATCAATGTTGTAAAATTCGCTAGGCTAATCGGGCGCCCGGTGGGGGGCCTAGCCTAGACGGCCTAGCTAGGCGATGTCTAGGCGGAAATTAATCGGTATATCGATTTTTTGTTACTATTTTTCTATAGATCATATAATCAATATTATAAATTTTTTTCCAAATATTCTAAATAAATAATATAATTTCCCTCACTGCAATAAAGTACAATAATATAAAACGGACATTTAAGGATGATGACAATTGACAGATGAAGTTATTGTAATTTTTTATTTCAATTTATATATTTTTATATATTTCCATTCAACATTTTAGTTTACATAATTGTTATTTCAGTTTAGTATCTTTATATTTCTTTATATATGTTAGTTTAAATTTACTTTAATCTTTCAGTGTTAATATATTTTACTTTAATGTTAGCTCATTGATACTAAAATTAACTCTAATCTCTTTTATATAAAAAAAAATAGGTAAAAATAATCGATGTCAAAATCGAACCCACCGCCAAGAAGAAACCCAGGGCTTATGATATTTACATTAACCACCGTGCCAGACAAATTAATGGGTTCATTTTGCATATTTTACGTTAGTTGATTGATGAGTCAGTTCTTTACGTGCAAACATTGGTCCCACACCGCCTGTTTCATCCAAGTTTTGGGTGACGTCTTTCTGTATAAACACATACATCCTACTCAAAATGCTTTGAATTAGCCGCGTGAGCCATCTTAGTTCAGGTGGCCCCTTGCCACCAAAATTTTCTAGTCCAAATTTTTACTTTTATATTAATATATAAATAATTAGTGATTGGCTTATTGCCGGATTAATAGGCCATTTAGGCGGATTATTCGCCCGATTAGGCGGATTACTCGCCCGATAGGCCGACTAATAGGTTGTTTCGTTAATTGAGGCCGATTAAGGGGTTCTCGCCACGGTGGGTGGTTTTTCCGAATAGCGCCTAGACGGAATTTTACAACAATGGATATCATACGAGAAAATATGGAAAGTATCGTAACTAACCCATGTGAGTAATTTTGTTTCTTGCAAGAAATAGACATACATATCCGGTATGTTTAAAGGTTAAATTTATGCCAAAATTTGTCTGATTTACTACTATTTATATGTTATGTTCGACAAGCTGATTATTAACCATCCTTTTCTTTTGTTCTTTAATTTATCTTCCAAGTTATTTGTTACCCTGGGGTTTTATAGCTAACGGTAAAATAACGTTAACTGCCTAAAAACCCGCGAGAAGCAGGGCGCGAAAGGAAGGACAAAGGCGCGAAGAGACACCCCGAGTAGGGGGGAATGGCTCAAGAACAGCCTGCCCAGGGCCGCCAAGTCCAAAGAGAGGAGGAGCTAAATACCCGATCGTGCCCCGGGGGACGGGAGAAGTCCTCAACGAGGCCCGCGAGAAACACGGGGCAGGGCGAAAGATTAGGTCAAGGCAAGAGGAAATGAGGAGGTTCCCTGTACTCGAGGAGATCCGCTCTATGTCGCGCGACGAGGGAGGTAGGTATAAGGATCCAATCGAGGACCCGACCAAGGCACATGAACACAGATGAGGCGAGTCCGAGCAGGGTAGTTTCGCCTTAGGGCCGAGCAAGGACAACCCGATCAGAATAGAAGGGGAGGAGCTGGGGAATAAGGCCAGGCTGAGTCGAGATTCCTCGGGCGAGACAAGAGCCCCAGTAGTGGGTGCCGTTGGGAAGAGAATGAGCCGGAGAAGGAAACGGATAATGTGAGAACGTGGGATGATGGAGGTTCGCGAGAAACGCGGGCCAGGGTGGAAGACTAGGTCGCGGCAAGGCAAGACAAGGTTGGTATAAATAGTGACGGTTAGTTCATTTCCCAGGTACGCTGACAAAACCACTAAAAACTGATTCACGAGCCAAAACACCTGTTTTTCACCCATCTTCTGACTTAAGCATCGGAGGGGATACGCCGACATCAACCCCGGCCCCCTTCTGACGGGGGTGAAACTCTCGCTCTCCGTCAGCTCTTTCACCCATCTCCGCAGACGACATCAACCACGCGAGACAGCTGACGGAGAGCGAGAGTTTCGCGCCGAGAAAGTTACGAGGGAAGAACTACCACTTAGTCGCAGTTCAGAAGGTCGTTTTATGCGGTCCACATCAATTGGCGCCGTCTGTGGGAACGATATCTCATCAACGACATGGTGGACGCCGCAGACGACATTCAGCCACCGCTGAGAGAAGAGGTGAGGGAGACCGAGGAGACAGAGGAAAGCCATGAGGAGACGCGCGACGATGACCAAGCCGAGCTGAGGAAATTGAGAGCAGAGGTAGAAATGTTAAAGGCGGAAAGAATGCGAAGGACTCGCGTGGAGTCGCCGCCACGACAGGAGATGGAGGAGGGAGAGGCGGAACGGTTGCGTCGCGAGGAAGAACTCGCGCAAGAGAAAGAGACAGAAGAAAAGACGTTGAGGGCGGAGATTAACATCCTACGGGCCGAGAAGAAGAGAGCCTTGGAAGAAAGGCAGATTGTGGAGTGGGAGCGAATGAAGGAAGAGATTCAGAGGCTGAAGGAACTGGCCAATCCGCAGGTGCCCCTCCCGATTCAGCGAGGCTCCCCCTTTTCAGAGGAGGTCCTTCGCGTTCGCTTGCCGAATAACTTTCGGTTCCCAGATATGAATCGGTATGACGGGTCGGGGCCTCCCGAGGATCATCTGGCCAACTTTGACGGGAATGCCGCGTTGTACCAATTAGGAGACGCCATCAAGTGCCGGGTGTTTGCTACCACCTTCGCGAAGGGAGCCCAACAGTGGTTCACCATGCTACCCGCGGGAGAAATTGATAATTTCGCAGACTTCACTCGCGCCTTCCTGAGGCAGTTCTCTAGCAGCCGTAGAAGACATTTCTCGGCCGTAAACTTACTGAACATGAAGCAAGGAGACCAGGAGAGTCTACGAGATTACCTGAAGCGATTCAATCGGACTATGATGGAAGTCCCGACCGCCACCTCAGACCTGTTGATCGGGGCCTTCCACAACGGCCTAAAAGAAGGGGACCTCTATCGGTCGCTGGTGAAGAAGTACCCGACTACCGTGGAAGACCTGATAATCAGAGTGGAAAAATATGTAAGAGTGGAAGAGGCGCATAACTTCAAGAAGGGAGATAAAAAGAGAGCGATCGGGACTGTGGAGGTCGCGCAAGAACCGGCCCGCCCCATAGGACCGAAGGAAGAAAACCCCGAGGGGAAGTCCAAGGGAGATCCCGACCAGGCAATACCCAATGGAAGGTGAGCAAAGCTCGGGCGTTGGAAATTTGCGAGGAGCGATACTTCATCAGGAGACCGGCTAAAAGTAGAGAAGGGCCGAGGAATCCTGTGTCGAAAGCATATTGTGAGTTCCCTCGAGAGTACGGGCACACGACTGAGGCCTGCTTCCACCTGAACGACGAACTCGAGAGAATCGTGGCGGCCAACCCGGGAGCCAGGGCCGAGTTAGTGGTTGGCGGAGAAGCGGGCGCCCCGCGAAAATACTTCAGGAAGGACTTTGAACCAGGGCCTAGGAGAGATCATCCATACGCTAACAACCGACCGCAAAATGAGTTCAATCGGTCCCCAGAGCGAAGACGAAGGGAGTACAGAAGGGAAGATAAACCCGACCCAGAGCGGGGAAATGGTCGGCGAACACCAGAGCGTACTCGGGCGCCCGCGGAAGTATACGTGCCTCCATGCAGGATCAACATGAATCTGGAGGACCTGCAATCGGAGATTCGAACAGAGCTAGAAAGGCTGAAGTAAGGAAGCTCGAAAGCCTGGGGGTAACCTCAGTGCAAAGGCGATCAGGGCCCACCATTTCCTTTGGGCCCGATGACTTTCATGGAGGAGATGACACACATGAAGACGCCCTAGTCATTCGGGCAGAGATAGCTAACCACGATGTAGGAAGAGTCTTCATCGACAATGGGAGTTCCGTGAACATCATCTTCAAGGAGACCATGGACCAGATGGAGCTGAGAGAGTATCGGATGGACCCGGTGGAGACGGCATTATTCGGTTTCACCGGGCACGCCATCGAAGCGGTGGGATTGATTCAGCTGCCTCTGACCTTGGGATCGGGTGAATTAAAGAAGACCCGAATCGCCCCTTTCCTGGTTGTTGACATGTCCTCCTCTTACAACGTTATATTGGGACGCCCGGCGCTCAGCTCCTTCGCGGCGATCGCCTCGGCCCTACATCAAAAAATGAAGTTTCTCGTGGGAGACCGAGTAGGGGAGGTACATAGGGATCGGAAGATGGCGCGAAAATGCTACGTTGAGGAAGTGAGGATCGAGTTAAAGTCACTAAAGAGCCTACGAGAGGGCCATCCTAGAAGCCGAGGAGCCTTCTATGCCATACACGCCCTTCAGGAGGTAGGAACTGAGGGCGAAATAGAGGAAGTCGCGATCAGACCTCCATCAGGGACGGTCAAGATCGCCCGGGACTTGCCCCCTAGTTGAAGGCGGACCTTATCAAACAGCTGAGAAAGAACGAAGACGTGTTTGCCTGGTCGGCGAGTGAGCTTATCGTGATACCGAGGGATATAATGGAGCACCGACTAAATATCTCTCCCACGGTCAGACCAGTCTTCCAAAAAAAGAGACACCTTGGGGCGCAGAAGGATGCGATAGTTAAAGAACAAGTCGGGGAACTCTTGAAAGCGGGATATATTCGAGAAATACAGTTCCCGACCTGGTTGTCAAACCTGGTGTTAATCCCTAAGTCAGCGAGTAAATGGCGCATGTGTGTCGACTTCCGAGACCTGAATAAGGCATGCCCGAAGGACTGTTACCCGTTACCACGTATTGACCAATTAGTAGATTCCACAGCCGGACACGAGCTCTTGTGCTTCCTAGACGCTTTCCAGGGTTACCACCAGATCGGGCTGGCCGAGGAGGACCAACCCAAGGTCAGTTTCATCACCTCCGAGGGAACTTTTTGCTACGTAGTCATGCCATTTGGTCTGAAGAACGCGGGAGCCACCTATCAAAGACTAATGGATCGGGTTTTTGAAGCCCAAATCGGGAGAAACGTAGAGATCTATGTGGACGATATCCTGATTAAATCCAGAACAGAAAGCAGCTTCTCGGGGGACCTCCGAGAAACCTTTTCCACGGCCCGGAGATATGGCCTGAAGTTGAACCCCGCTAAGTGCACCTTTGGAGTCCGCTCTGGAAAGTTCTTAGGGTACATGGTCACCCGGTTGGCCATTGAAGCTAATCCGGACAAGGTAAAGGCCATCTCCGACATGACTTCCCCGAAGAATCTTAACGAGGTCCAGAGGCTGACAGGGAGGATCACGGCCTTGTCCAGATTTATTTCAAGATCCGCGGAAAGAAGCATGCCCTACTTTAAAGTATTGAGAAAGGTTAAGGATTTCGAGTGGACGCCCGAGTGTGAGAATGCTTTTCAGGAGTTGAAAGAATATTTGAAGGAGCTGCCAGTACTGAACAAGCCAAAACCCGGGGAGGAGCTCATCGTTTATCTTTCGACCACTTCTCGGGCAGTCAGCTCCGTGATGGTCCGGGAGGAGGAGAAGGTGCAGAAGCCAGTCTACTTCGTCAGTCATCTCTTGAAAGGTACCGAAGTTCGATATACCTCTCAAGAAAAATTACTACTGGCCTTGGTGATCACGGCCAGGAGGTTGAGGCCTTACTTCCTATCGCACCCGATCATGGTACTTACCAACACTCCGTTGGGGGTAATCGCGACCCGACCAGATATCTCAGGAAGACCGATCAAGTGGGTGACCGAGCTGGGGGAGTACGATATCCAGTTTCGACCCCGAGTGGCCATCAAGGCGCAAGCTCTGGCCGACTTCATAGTCGAGATGGCAGAAGAAGGGCCTGCCGAGACGTGGAGAATATACGTGGATGGGTCTTCTTGCCGGTTCGGGAATGGCGTCGGGCTTGTATTCGTTTCACCTTGGGGGGAGGAAACTAGCTTGGGAATCAAATTGGATTTCCGGGCGTCTAACAATGAAACTGAATATGAAGCGTGCTGCTCGGGATGCGAACAGCGATTAGGATGGGTCTGACTCGTGTGACCCTATACTCCGACTCACAACTGGTGGTCCAACAAGTAGAGGGAACCTTCACGGTCTAGGAAGACAAGCTGATGGAGTATGTAAAGGCATTCGAGAAAATGAGGGAGAAGTTCGAGGAATTTAAGCTAGAGTTTGTCAACAGAAAAGAGAATGAGAAGGCCGATCGGATAGCCAAGTGGGCAAGCGCCCTGAATCCACCCGAGGAAGGAGTCAAGATAGAAAGGGCTCCCCAAATTCATCAGATAGAACGGGGAAATGATCTGGAACCTGAAGATTGGAGATGCGACATCTATCGATACTTGGAAGACCGATCCCTTCCCGAGGACAAAATCCAAGCTCGAGTAACACAGAAGAGGTCTAGCCGCTTCGCGATCATCGACGGGATCCTGTTCAAAAGGTGCTACTCAGGCCCCCTACTGAGGTGTTTGTCAAAGGAGGAAGCGGAGGAAGTCTTGGTCGATATACATGAGGGAAGCTGTGGAAGTCACATCGGGGGAAGAGCCTTGGCGCGGAAGGCAGTGTTGGCAGGTTTCTTTTGGCCTACGATGAGGGCGGACTCGATCAGGGTGGTGCGGAGCTGCCTTCGGTGTCAAAAACATGCGAACTTGCAAAGGGCACCCGGCGGAGATGATGAAAGCGGTCGTATCGGCATGCCCGTTCGACCAATGGGGTTTGGACATCGTCGGGCCCTTTGAAGGCAATGCCTCCCAAAAGAGGTTTCTCTTGGTCGCGATCGACTATTTCTCCAAGTGGGTGGAGGCCGAAGCCCTGGCGCGGATCACGGAAGCCGCTGTGATTGCCTTCCTTTGGAAGAATATCCTGTGTAGGTTTGGTATCCCGAGAAGGCTGATAAGCGACAATGGGAGGCAATTCAGTGGGCGCAAGCTGAAAGAATGTTGCGCGGGATATGGAATCAAGCAAGTATTCACTTCTGTGGCCTATCCCCAGAGCAACGGCCAGGTCGAGGTGACGAATCGAACAATAGTTCAAGCGTTGAAAGTCCTGCTGGACAGACTGAAGAGAGCTTGGTTTAACGAGTTGCCGAGTGTACTCTGGTCCTACAGGACCACGCCTCGAGCCGGGACGAAGGAAACCCCGTTCAGCTTGGTGTACGGAAGTGAGGCCGTCCTGCCCGCGGAGATAGGACATGAAAGCGCACGGGTCATAGGATATTCGGAGGAAAATGATCAGCTCCGAGCCTACGAACTGGATCTGATCGAGGAAGGAAGACAGAGAGCTGCGCTCAGGATGGCGGCGTATCAAAGGAAAATCACCCGAGCTTATAATCGGAGGGTGTGTTTGAAAAGCTTGTATGTGTTATGTCGCTCGTTCAATCTTTCCAGCGAGTCCGGCAGTATAGCAGTTGCCACTAACTGTCCAAAACTCGAGCCTCCCTTAACCAGACGGTTTTATTACTCTATTTTTGGTTTATAATGTTATAAATTGTACGAACTTTGAGATCGAGTTAAGATAACTTAAATCTTTTCGAGCTCGGTTCATCAACAAAACGAGCTCACGAGCAGAGTTCGAGTCAAATTGTCTATCGTCGAGTTCGACGCGATCTCTAAAATAAAAATCCATCGAAGTGGAGGTGGAGTACAAACTGTTGGTCCCGATTTTCACCTAAACGAAGAACTTCGGACGGCTTAAACACGCCTAATAGATCGGAATCGAGAACGGGCGTGGGGCTTGGTGGTGTTCTTGAGGAGGCTCTCTCACTCTAACATATGCTTATTTTATCTACACACACAAGCACACCTAACTATGTGTTAGGGTTTTAGTATTTATACCACAAGTTGGTATATAATACTTGGGCCCTTGTGTAAGCCATTACAAAATAGCTACGGGCTAGCCCATTACGACCTAGCCCAAATTAACTAAAAGCTAACCAACAAAGATATTATAATGAAATTGAACACTACAAAATATTTCCTAACAATCTCCCCCTTAGTGTTCAATCTTCAATTCAGCGCGGGATATCTTTGCTGGGCGTATTGGAGAAATCTCGAGTCCTAACAAACTCCCCCTACAAGGAATATTTCCTCTTCTTGCGGAGGCATTGATGGCTCGGCTAGGACTCACTTGTGAAGATTCTCCAATCTTCTTCTTCTCGACGCCGGTTTCGTCGTCTTCGAATGGAAGTTGTCTGGTTCGGCCACGAAGTTGACTCGTCTGGCTCCAGAAGCAGGTAGGCGTGGGGTGTAAAAAATGTGCCAAGGCTCTATTGAAATGTGACTTTCAAGAGTAGGGAGCCCGGTCTCCAGAGTGGTCAGCGCAGTGGTGGCGGAATGTGGTGGGTGAGATGTGCCATGGCTCCTTCGAGTGTTCCATTATGAACAAATAGCCTGACGCATCAGAATGTGTGCGGAGGTAGTGGAAGCCTCCGGCGATGCGTAAGCGCAGAGGTAGTGGAAGCCTCCGGCGTGGCGTAGTTTGCGTAGGTGGTGGAGTAGGTGTTGTGAGAGGTGGCATAGGTGGTGAGCGGAGGTGGATGATGGTTGCTGCTGATGCTGTGTACGATCTTCAACTCAGTTCTTCTCCTTTACTCCCCCTTGAGATGATCTCCGTTTTTGGGATCGTCACGTCGTCCGTGGGACGAGTCTGCCTCTGGCGTTGATGGTGGTGATGGTGATGTGGTGTGGCGTTGAGTGAGGCAATCATGTGGGATTCTCAGGAGTAGCAGCATTTGGCTTTCCTCCAAGTTCATTTTGAAACTTGGAAGAGGCGGAGCAGCATGTGGTGGCGTAGGCGTAGGCGTAAGCGTAGGCGTAGGAGTGGTGTCGGTGATGGGACCTTGTCCATCATAGATCCTCGTGAACTCGAGTGCGGCATGGAATGTGTAAGTTCCTCGCTGATTGCTACGAGTCGGGTCACCATCACGGATGGGGTAACTAACCAGACATGGTCACAAAGACGCTCCGTCGTCACGACATCGAAACACGTGTCCGATGAGCCGCCTGTTTGCACAGGACGGGAAAAGACGGGGTCACTAAGACTTCCCGTTGGCATCATCGATGAGACAGACTCAAACGATTGATGGCCTAGGCTCACGGTTGTGGTGACGTTGGCCGTGCTAGGTCTTCCGCTCTCAGTCACAGAGACATCATCGAGCGTTCGGGCAAGTTCACGAAGAACCTGCGGTGCGTAAAGAGTGTTTGTGTCCTAGAAATTGGAAAATTTCGGTGGGTGAGGACACTAGACTCGACGTGGATAGCTGAGTGGTTGGGAGGGGTTAATTGCGCGGTTGGACCAGATGCCGCGACTTCTACTCGGGAAACGAACGAGTCGTCTCCTGTACCTATGGGCGAGGTCCGGGTTGTGGTGAGATATGACAGAGGAGTGCGATCATGTCGTCGTTGGTTCGCAACTCCTGCAAGCGACTTACGTCATCCTCCCGAGATCGTTGATTGGATCTTTGCGTGGAGGAGGATGTCGCGCGACCTAGACCTAGATAAGAGGCTAGGGTAGTCTCGTTCCTGGGTTAGGATCAGGGGGGTTTCACCGATCCATGGGAACTGTGGTGGTGTGGCGTGATCGCGTTGAATGGCGACCACGAGCGATGACGACGAGGGTGACCCAAAACTGTTGATCAGACACTTCATGGACTAGTCTGGTGGAAGGTGAGGGCGTAGTGAAGAGCATGGTGGCAGAGGACTTCTCCATGTAGCACACCATGATGGAATGGATGGCAGTGGGTGGACGGTGGAGTCTGGAACCTGAGATCCACATAGTCTAAGCATCGAGATTGGATGGCGCGCCCACTGATGGTTGGTTGATCTCTTGCAACCCTTCTTTGTAGGTCCGGGTTCTGCACGGATTTGTACAGAAGTCATGATGGTTGCTCGCTTCTCTGACATCCCTTCATGCACGTGGAGCAATCCGTGTAACGTGCATGATGGGGTTGGTTGCTCGCACTGCATACCGATCATGAATGTGGAGCAACCCATGTACCATTCATGTCGGGGAGTGGTTGCTCACGTCGTGTACCAGTCATGTATGTGAAGCAACCCGGGTACCATACATGCTGGGTCTATGAAATTGGCATTTGGAAATTCCGCTCCGAAAAGTTTGGGGTGACCTAAACTTTTTCTATAATGCGCCAATACCGTCCTAGGTCGATCGTTGGGTACGGTGTCGTTGCCGCGTTTTGGATTTGCCTTCACAAAAAATTTCACAAAAACTTGCCGCGTTTGGATTTGCCTTCAAAAAATTTCACAAAAACGCCGTCTAAACTTTTTTTTTACTTTTTTTTAAACCTTATTTAATCCGAAGGGGGGGGCCAGAAATTTTTGGTGGTAAAATACGTTTAAGTGTAATTTTAAAGAGTGATTTTGCAAGATTTGAAGCCAAAAATCGGGTTTGGATCAAGTCCAAATGTCGGGGTGCAAATTTCTCGGGGGGTGCAAAAAATGATGTGTGAAAATGTGCGAAAAATGTTGTCTCGAGAAATTTCGTTGAGAGAGTGAGTCGCGAAAATTTCGAAGTTCCGAAAAATTTCTCAGTTTGAAAAAATTTCTCAGTTTTAAAAGTTTCTCAGGTTGAAAAATTCGCGGGTTGAGAAAAAGCAGCTGTGTGAGAGAGACCGCGAAAAAATCGTGAAGTGTGAACTGAGAAAGTTTCGCAACTGAAAAGTTTCTCGGATAGAAATTTCTCAGCCTGAGAAAGAAAATTTCTCGGTTTCAAAATTTCTCAACCTGGAAAAGAAAATTCCTCGGTTTCGAAATTTCTCAGCCTGTGAAAGAAAGTTTCTCGGTTTCGAAATTTCTCAGCCTGAGAAAAAGAATTTCTCGGCTATGAAATTTCTCGGCCAGAGAAAGAAAGTTTCTCGGTTTCGAAATTTCTCAGCCTGTGAAAGAAAGTTTCTCGGTTTCGAAATTTCTCAGCCTGAGAAAAAAATTTCTCGGCTATGAAATTTCTCGGCCAAGAACAGTGTACTGTTGGATAGGCTGCGTGACTTATACCAGAAAATCAACTCGTTTTCACTCAAATCTCACTCAAAATCGACGAAACTTTTTCCAAAACTTCAGAAAGACATTCCTAAACACATAATCAACCTTTGGGATGTCTAAAAACAACAAAACGAGGTCGAAATCGCCCAAAAACTGAAAGTGACGAAAATTATTTTCAAGCAATTTTTCACTCAAATCTTGCTTAAAACACGCACCGGTCGCGTTGGGCTCTGATACCAATTGTTGGTCCCGATTTTCACCCAAACGAAGAACTTCGGACGGATTAAACACGCCTAATAGATCGGAATCGAGAACGGGCGTGGGGCTTGGTGGTGTTCTTGAGGAGGCTCTCTCACTCTAACATATGTTTATTTTATCTACACACACAAGCGCACCTAACTATGTGTTAGAGTTTTAGTATTTATACCACAAGTTGGTATATAATACTTGGGCCCTTGTGTAAGCCCATTACAAAATAGCTACGGGCTAGCCCATTATGACCTAGCCCAAATTAACTAAAAGCTAACCAATAAAGATATTATAATGAAATCGAACACTACAAAATATTTCCTAACACAAACCGATATAAATATTTGGGTCGTTCTCATTCTAAAACAAATTATAATATACAAGAATTTGCACCTTATTTGACTCTCATGTGATCACGTATTTGGACCATATATACTCTTTTATTAAGTGTCAGGAAATTGGTAAAAACTGTAAATTTGGTCTGTCAATTAAAATGAATTAAAGATGATATTTAGGGGGTGTTTGTTTCCGGTGATCCAACATCACGGTGGTACTCACATCACCGTGATGTGGATCAAGGAGATATGTCATCATTGTGTTTGTTTTGAAGTGATATTTCGTTTTGCATATCAGAAAAAATTGTATCGGAGTAAAAATCTTAGAACAACAGGAAAACGATCTCTTTGTGCTTAACGATACAAACTGCTTGAAGCAAACTCGTAAACACAAGAGTATAACGCAAGCTCTATAGACACTATTGAAAATGCAGCGAGAATCTGCTATATTTTCTAGCTAGAGACTCGAAACATTCTACGGAAAGATGTATGAAAGCATAAAAGTATGCAGAGAGATTTTTAGGGTTTTTCAGATCTTGCTTCTATTTGGAATGCGGGCTGTTTCAGTCAATAAATAAACGAAGGATATTTCCTTATCTGATAAAGGTTTCTTGAATACGGGCTGCTCATTAGATCCTTTAATGGGCTTACTGATATAAGGCCCAAATGATGTTTGGTCCAAGAAGATGGTAACTCTTGTATGTCTTTTAACGATATCAATGTGATATTAGAATATTGTATGTCATATTTAACCTTATGTATATTATGTAGTAAAAGCGTTTTAATATGTTCGTTTGAAGGTAATATTTAACGTAATATTTGAAATCAAGTATTATATTAAGTATTAATTATAAGCATGTTATATAACTCATCAATACAATTATTATATTTTTTTAGGCTTTAAACATATATTTAAGTAAGTATTAATTAGACGTATTTTATATAATTCTTCAATATAAGTATTGTATTTTTTAAGCTTTAATAGATTAATCAATTTTTATTTATAAGTGTTTTCTATAATCCTTTGACATAAATCTTTTATTTCTTTAGAATGATATATTCATTCCTTATAGCAATTTTATAATTGTTTATATTGATGATATCTTAGTATTTTCTAAAGATATTGAAACGCATTTTAAACATTTAGATATTTTTATGAAAATCATTATTCAAAATGGGTTAGTTATTTCTGTCCAAAAATGATCTTATTTCAAACGAAAGTTAGATTTTTGGGTCATACTATTCAAAAAGGTAGTATTACTCCAATTAATAGAAGTATAGAATTTGCGTCAAAATTTTCTGACCAAATTTTAGATAAAACCCAATTACAAAGATTTTTAGGAAGTCTAAATTATATTTCTCCTTATTATAAAAATCTTGCAATTGATACATCTATTTTATACGATAGACTTAAAAAGATTCCTTGTCAGTGGACAAATAGTCACACTGAAGCTGTTAAGAAAATTAAAAATAAAGTTACGCATTTACCCTGTTCAATGCTTGCTAATCCTAATTGGCAAAAAATTATTGAAACTGATGCATCTGATTTAGGTTTTGGAGGAATCTTAAAACAAGTTTCTCCAGAGAATAAGAAAGAATATTTAGTTAGATTCCATTCGGGGAAATGGAATAATGCTCAAAAGAATTATGCTACTATTGCTAGAGAAGTTCTGGCTATAGTCAAATGCATCCTTAAATTTCAAGATGATTTATACAATCAAAAGTTTTTAATAAAAACTGATTGTCAAGCTGCGAAATTCATGTTTCAGAAAGATTTCAAACATGATGTCTCTAAACAAATGTTTGCGAGATGGCAGGCTCATTTAGCCCCATTCGATTTTGAAATTATTTATAAAAAAGGAAGTGATAATATCTTCCTGATTATCTTACTCGCGAGTATCTTTCATGAATTTTGCAGATATGTCCCAATATGGGAGAAATTTCCCCTCTAATAGAGGTGGAAGAGGTGGCAAAAATGTTATTGCTCAAATGGGCAATAGAAAGCTGGTAAAAGAGAATTTATCAGCATCCTCAAGTAATACCTTGAGCAGCGATGAATTTAGAGAATTCCTTGAATATAAAAAGCAAAAATCAAAGGCTGCTGAAGGAACTTCTTATGCAAAAATAATTGCAGAAGAAGAAGATGAAGTTGATTATGAGAAAATTTCTCATACCGAGGTAATTATATTACTCGAATTTAAAGATTTAAAATGGTCTGATGAACCTTGGTTTTTTAATGTCAAGGTATTTAGACAGAGCATCATATGCTGCTACTTTTTATAAAAACCGTGATACTTATGAAAATATTCTTAAGTCCACGGGAACATGTGATTTTGATCACTTTAATGCGAGAAATTCCCCAATTGCTTTGAAAAAGGGTTATACCTTTAGTAAAATTATTTTCAAGCAAATTATTTCGCCTGAAAAATGGGCTATTCACCCATTAAAAGAAAGGAATATTTCCATCCTGAGTTAAAAACTCTTGTTAAATTTAATTACTTCGATTATATCGATGCTTTTTATAAAGTATTCCTATACCAGAATGAAAGTAAAAAGCATTATTGGTGGATTAAAATATGTGCGGATATTTATAAATCCGATATTCCAAATTGGTTTTATCAATGGTGGCTTGCCTATGGAGCTACGATTGAAATTCTAAAAGAACCCTATTGAAGGAATGGCTTCTTTACATTTTTATACTGAATTTAGTATTCCATGGATTTGGAGATGGACTCCAGAAGTGGGTTATACCCAACAAAAAATTACATGCTTAAAAAGAAACTTTTATATAAAGTTTTGGAAAAAAATGATAAGAAAAACAGCCACTGGCGAATATGAAAGCCAGCAAACTATTGACAAAATCGAAGAGAAAATTTCTCTTTATAAAAATGCGATAATCGTGAACAAATGGAAGCTCCTAGTCCTTTTGAGATACTTTCTCAAAGAATAAATATACAAAAGGGTAAAATGAAGCCCGACGAAATTATTAATGCCTATTTCGAAGAAATGAAAAAGGACATTGCAAAAAATCTCGGAATGGACATTGGAGACATTTCAATGGGAACATCTTCTAAAAATGAAGAAGATGATGACTTTTGCCTTGCTGGAGAAGGACAAGATCCGGAAAATCCGGATGACATTGTTATTGAAGGAATTGGAGATAATGCAATGGACCTAATGGGACAAGAAATTGCCATTATTAAAGATAAAGTGGCACAAATTGTTAAACCCGTGAAGAAATTAAAGAAAATAAAGTCAAAGAAGCACTCAAAATCAAAGAGGCTATGGATAGACTCAAATAAAGTGATGGCAGTGATGGCGACATCAACGGAAGAAAAATTTGCCACACAAAACTTTAATAAAGTTGAAGATAAGAATGAAGACTTTTTGCCAAATGGAGTACAGCTGTCTTGGCAACGAAGAAAAAATTTTCTTCTATTGTATTTTACTTTTCCTTTCTATAAATAGGATAGAAGCTCATATGCTTAAGGTGTGCTTTACCTTACACTGTAATGTACTCTCTCTTCCCTTGTAATTCCCTTCACTGTAAAATATTTTAAGAAATAAAAGTTGAAGTTCTTCATACGAGCCTTATTACAAGTAAGTTTTAAATTTTTAATTTATAAATTTATCTTTTGCTTACATTAGCCTTAATGGAAGGCTAATTCCATTCGTTAAATTACGCCAAGACAACATACTTTAATCATGGTTTAATATCATATTTTATATAAATATATTAATATGATGTATTTAATATTTTCGTTTATTAAAAACTTTTAAAAATCGATTGAAAAGAATTAAATTTTGAATAAAGGTTTTAATAAAATTTAATTTTGATTAATTCTGAGTCGGCGTTTGGCAAGCCCGTTTAGCCAAAAGGAAGGCGTTTGAGGGCGAAGGCTGTTATTGAATTAATTAAAAGGAAATTTTATTGAGTAAGATCCCTTGTATTCGATGATTTAATTCTAACGATCACAAAAATAATTTTCAATTTTTGGATTAATGGTATATAGGCTGGAATACCTTGCGTAGCCGTTACGGGATCAGACTGTTTACAGCCTGATAACTGGTTCGATAAGTTTAACAACGCCACGTACCATTTTCCCTTTTTATTTTGATACTTGATATTGTGGTCTGACTGTCCTCAAACAATGCTTTCTTTTGAAAGTCTGATTTTGGTACAAATGCTTGACTACCTTAGGTCTGAATAGACTAAACTGGTTAAACAAAGCCTAGTATCATTATTAAGGTTTGATTGATGGTTTTGCCAAGTATCAATCATCACTTTTTTGTAAAACTTTTACAAAAAATAAAGATCCTTCCCGTACGGTATCAGAGCCATGGTGGGGTATTAAGAAGTTGAGGTGTAATTTAACGATCTATTCTAATGAATTTAATGCGAAGAAAAGATACTGTTAAAAACAGTATTGAAGAGGAATATGATGTTCCTCAAGATTTAGATAAGTTAAATCGTTGGACAATTCCTAAGATAGATTATACAATAATCTATGAATTAGGAACCTTTGAAAAATTAGGTCTTAAACAGGTAGTCAAAACTACCGAAGAAACTATCTCTCTCAACAACGAAGAGATGGTTATTATTAGGCTTCTAAGTAATAGAGACTTAGAAAAATATAGAATAAACCATAAGTTTATTCATATTGGATTAGTTCAAGTGGCTTTTAAACCTTTGACTTTAGAAGGTCTACCAGAGAGCTTTATAGCAGCTCTTAGAGATGGTCGTAATCTCGACTGGAAACAATCCCTTATGGGAATAATTCAGTCCAGTCTGGCTCATGGGCCAGTATACTTTAATGTATACCCAAATCTCCAATTATCATTGACAGATGTCAATATATTGGATGCTCTGACATTAAATGTTAAAACTCACGGATATAATTACGCTCCAGGATAGGAAGTAATTTGTATCTGTTATAGGATTTATTATAAGCCTTTATATACGCTCAATCCTCAATGCAAAATAGTTGATAAACCAATCAACGAAACTGTTCTTATAGAAACTAATTTCAGCAGATCTAATATTACAACTCGTAGATCTATTAAATGGGAAATACAATTTCCAAAAAATTGGGTTATTGAACGAGCTATGCCTCTTCAACCAAAAATTAGGAACAACCCTACTCAAATAATACAGACAACAGATGGAACTGTTCAAATACAATTTGAGCATAATAGAAAAACTCCTAGATCTAGAATTTCTAGATCAATCTCCTCTCACTATCATATATCACCATGTGATTATATGGTAAGATCACCTTCTAGAGCTTCGACTTCTCAGGTTAGAGAATCAACCTCTAGTTATTATCTACAAAATAAAGTAGAAGAATTAAGAATAAATTCTGATAATATTGTTCATGGTGTTTTTAAAATCAAGACGAGGAAATAACCGAGTCAGAAATGGATTTTCGAGTTTAATGGATTTTAAACATAAAATCGACTTTAGTCCGGGTTCGCCGGCCAGAAAGAAAATTCAACAAGAATTCTTTCAACCCAAATGGGAACTTTTCAGAAAATGGTTTTTTGAAAATTTTAATAAAGAAGATAAAAATATTATTCAAGAAAAAATTTATAAGGATCTTGAAAGACGGAATGAAAAAATACCTTTTGTTCCTTGGTTTTTATCAATATTTTAAAAATGTGATTTCTGTTCTTGAAAGAAATTATAAGCTTTCAACGAGGAAAAATCTTAATTCAATCTTTCCTCCCCAAACTAGTTTCCAAATGGAAAAAGAAAATGAAGTTAGATTTTTTAATGCTTTTCAAAAATTATTTGAAAAAGAAAACGATACGCTTTCTGTTACTATTAATCATATTAATAGTCTTTTAAAACAGCAAAATTATACTAATATGTATGTTATTGTTTTAGTAGAACAAATTTCTTTATTAAAGAAAAATATCGAAGAAATTTCATCTTCAATAAAAGAAATAAAAAACTTTTTATTGAAAGAAAAAAATAAATTAGAAACAGTTGATATTGCATCTCTCAGTATTGAACCGCCTCCTGAAATTACAGATTGTAAATTAAAATCTATTTCTCATATTGAAAAACTTCTTGAAGAAAAGTTTCAAAATCTTAAGCTTAATACTTTAAGCGAAGAATTTGAAGATCGATTAGAAAATTCTAATAATTTTCAAGATACTTTTAATCAAGAAATTAATAAGCTTAAGCATACGAAGTATGCTGATAGGCCAACTCAGAGTAAATATTATTACCCTAGGCCTACTCCTCAGGATATCTTGTTTGAAGAACAAGAATTCATGCTTAATAATTCGTATAGTGGTAGATGCATATACGAATGGAACCTAGACGGTTATACCGAAAGACAAATTTATAATATGACACATAGGATGCTTATGTATAGCACAATCTGTAAAGCTAATAATAATAGCGATCAAGCTGTTGCAAAAATGATCGTCGCTGGCTTTACTGGTCAGTTAAAAGGATGGTGGGATAATTATTTATCTCAGCGCGAAAAAGACGACATTTATTTAACCGTTAAAGAAGAAAATGGGCAACAAGCTGATAATGTTGTTTACACTCTACGTGTAAATATCATTGAACACTTCACAGGCCGATGGTCTGATAATTCTGAAAATATCAGAACACTACTCCAGAATCTTAGATGTAAAACTCTTACATCTTTTAGGTGGCATAAAGATACTTTCCTTAGCCGAGTTATGGAACTCCCTGAGTCTAATAGTACTCACTGGAAATCTAAATTTATAGATGGTTTACCTTCACTCTTTGCTGAAAGAGTAAGAAATAACCTTAGGAAAGGAGAATCAAGTATTGATTACAACTCCTATACCTATGGTAAACTTATAGGAACTTGCATACAAGAAGGTTTAGCCTTATGCAACGAAATTAAATTAAATAAACAAGTCAAAAAACATTCTTTAGACGAAAGAAAACAATTAGGAGAATTCTGTGGCCAATTTGGCATGGAAAACCCTTCTACGAGTAAAACTCGTAAAGAATATAAAACCAAAAAATACTCTCCTAAACAATATGAAAAGAAAAAATATAGGAGAAATAAAAGAAGAGAAATTTTTTTTTTCAAAAGATAATAAGGACTATCAGTACAAAAACAAATTTCCTCTTATTACCTGCAGAAAATGCGGAAAGATTGGTCATAAAGCAAGTACCTGCTGGACTAAAAAGAAAATAAAAAATAATTTAGAAATCGATAGTGAATTGAAGGAAACACTATCAAAAATACTCCTTAATTCAGACAATGAATCTGAATATTCTTCGAATAATGAAAATAACATTATTGAAGAGATTTCATCAGAATCTGATGAATGTCGAAACTGTCAAATAGGACAGTCTTGCTCTAAAGATTCAGATAAATCATAATCTGAATCAGAAAATGATAATCTTTACCAAATTATTTCCCAATTTCGAGATATTAATGTTCTTAACAATAATCTCTTAGAAATGCTCAAAGAAACTGATGATCCAGATTTGAAAAATCTGATTATCGAAAAAATTATTCAGAATGAGGAGGAAACTTCTAAAGAAGTTATTCCAAAATCTGAACCTTATAAAATGTCAGAAGTAATGAAGTTACTTCAAAATAAAAATAAGTTTAACGAAACTCCAGTGAATATTAAGGATTTAACAGTTGAAATCTCAATTCTTAAACCAGAAATTAAAGAATTAAAATTAAGCAATAATAATCTAGAAAGAAGACTTTCTAGGCTCGAAAAGGGCAAAGAAGTTTTAGAAGAATCATCTTCAAAATCCCTTGACGAATTTGTCAGTACAACAGAAAATGATAATTTTCTGTCTACCCTTGAAATTATTACTTCCCAGAAATGGCTAGTAAAATTTCATTACTTATTGAAAAAAATTATCAAAAAGATCTCATTGCTCTTATGGATAGTGGTGCAGATTTAAACTGCATTCAAGAAGGTATTATACCTACTCAATATTTCTATAAGACAACTCATTCTCTTAGTTCTGCTAGCGGAGAAAGGTTGCAAATTAATTACAAAATTCCTAAGGCCTATATTTGTAAAAATAAGGTCTGTATAAATATAGTTTTTTTTAGTATTTAAATATGTTCGTTATGTAATTTAAAATATGAATAAGTTATATAAGGAATGAATGTTAAAAGATAAGGGATATTTGTGTACAAAGTATTATGAAAAAATCACCTCATCACGGTGATGGAGGATCAACCTGGTTTTTGGGGGTGATCCAAAAGCTGAAATCTCACCCCGTTTTGATCACCTCCGTGATCCTCCATCACGGTGATGACTCATCACCCACGCTAACCAAACGCGGTGATTAGGAAGCGATGGAAGATGACCGTGACGTTTTGGAGGATCAACCCAAAACAAACACCCCCTTAATTAAATGAAAACCACTCACTGCATTGCATTTTTATGTTATCATTTTTACGCTTCTATTTTTAGTAATTGTTATTTTATAATTAAATTATATATAACACACGTATATGAGTGTGCAATTTAGTAACCCCCTATATATAGAAATCAATTTAAGTATTTATTAGTAATATTTCTTTGAAATTATATATGATAAAAGCAATGCCAAAGTCGCCATCATAACCTACTAATGTTGTAAAAAGGATAGTAAAATAAAGGGGACGCCGGAAATTTACGTGGAAAACCCCAAACTCGGGGTGAAAAATCACGGACAAGGTAAATATATTTTACTGTGGGTTTAGGAGTTACAACTCTCTACCGTAAGGAGAAAATTATATATATTATATATCATATTTAAAATATATTAATTGTTAATAAATATATAATTAAAATTAATAGTTTTAGACCATAATTAACTACATATATATTAATAAATATATTTATATGTTGGTTATCCATAATATACTAATAAATACCTTAACTAATTAAAAAATATATAATAAATTAAAGTATAAAATTTATAAAAAAATTAAAAAACTCTAAGTGGGCGGGCCAGGCCCGCCAGGCCGGCGGTCCACCACGGGGCGGGCTGGGTTCCATTTTTCTGGCCCGCTACATGTCGGGCCAGCCCGCCCCGGCCCGGCTCATTGGCAGCTCTACTTACTACATTCATGCCAAAAAAATCATATAGATTAATTTGTTATAAGGATGCTCAAAACCACCCGACACGCCAACCCGACACGAACCGCAACCGGAAATTGCAGGTTTGGGTTAGCATTTTCGACCTGTTTAAGTAAATGGGTAAACCCGAACCGATCCGAATATTAAGTGAGTCATGTTAGGGTTCAAGTTTTCAACACGAAATCACCCCGAAATCAACACATTTATCGACCATTTAACCCGAGTAATATAAGTTATTAGAAATATCCTTAATAGAAATAAAACAAAATGCTTTATTTAATTATGTGACTTGTATTATTTGGAACTTTAATTGTTGTTGATTAAAAAGTTAATGCTTGTTTCTCTATTGTTTTATTTAATTTGGGTTTATAATTCTGATTATTTAGTTATTGTTTTTTTTTTTGTAAAATTTTAAATGGGTTGGCGGGTGAATATGTTTATATTTGGGTTAAAGCAGGTCGGGTTAGGTTCGATATTTCTGCCCGTTTAAGTAAACAAGTCAGGTAGGGTTGACTTTCTCGTTTATTAAACGGGTTGAACCCGAATGTGACTCAATCTGACCTGTTTACCTCCCCTATTTTTTTTTTAAAAAAAAAAAGAAAACCAAGTTCATGAATACAGGGGCATTTTGTCAAATAAGACCGAACTACCACTCAGATGTTGGACCTCACGTGTAGTTTGCCATTTATTTATACTAGTACATTTTCGCACACTCTATGCGTGTGTTTAAACTATAATTTATAAATTTGAGATTACTAATTTTTAGTGTTTTAGATGAAACATAATTTTTAAGTATAAAAGTAGAAAAATAATATATAAGGGTATAAGTACGATAAATAGAAAAATTAGAATTTATATGAAAAGTATTGAATTAATTAAATTATAAATAAAAGGACTAAATTGTAAATAAGTTGAAGACCAAATTTGGCAGTTTATAGCCGCCAGACTAATTATATAAGAGTATAGATATTTCTTTGAAATTATATACTCCCCCCGTCCCACTATTTTATCACACTTTTCCATTTCGGGCGTCCTAATAATTTTATCGTATTTCCTTATTTAGCAAAAAACTATCACAAATAACCAATATAATAATATTAAATATTCTTAAAAGACGTGTCAAAATATACTCTTTTTACCTTTTCATTGTACTATATTATTCTAATAATGCCACATTAATTTGCGTGCCCGACAACTTATGTGATAAAGTTACCCGAGGGAGCATGATAAAAGTATTGCCAAAGTCCCCATCATAACCTCTAATACATAAAGGGAGTTACTATTTACCGCCTCCTTTTTACTTGTTACCGCCCCCTAAAGGACTGAAAAAAGACTATTTGCCCCTATGTTATTTAAAATAATTTAAAAAGCTAAAATATAATAAAAAGTAAGAATTCCTATTTAAAGTCCTTTACTACGTAACACTTTTCAAATCACACATCCAAATCAAACAAAAAAACAGAGAAATTTGCAAATCGCAATGGAACGAGGAAAGGAAAGGGAAATGGGTGCTCTCACGATTGGTAAGAAAACTGTCGTAAAATCCATTCGTACGTAGATAGATTGTCGAAAACGGGTCGAAATAGGCCGGAAAACAGTTGATCGACGCGAAATCGGGCGAAAAACGGGACGACCGAAACATGATTTCGGACGGCCAAGTCCCGACCGAAACATGATTTCGGTCGGCCAGGGCCGTGACCGAAATTCGTGGCCGTCCGAAATCACTGTTCGGTCGCCGGGGTACCGACCGAAATCCGATTTCGGTCGGAGCCTCGGCGACCGAAACTCGATTTCGGTCTGCCGTTATCCGACCGAAGTCGGATTTCGGTCCGGTCATGGACCGACCGAAATTTGATTTCGGTCAATTTTTTTAAAAAAAAAATTATCTAATTGCAGGCGCAGGGTGGGAAGTCCCTGCTCGGAGGGAGCAGCAGATCCCCCCGTTGGAGGGATCTGGAGAGCGTCATACGAGGGCGCACGGCGTTGATGCATCCGTTCGTAGGGAACGGGAGGAGGCGAGGCGGCAGCGAGCAGGTGATTCGCATTCCGTGTATGCGGAATACGATCCGCATGCGGAGGAGGAGGCGCATGCGGATGAGGAGGTGCCATACGATGCGGCATCGTTTCAGTCATCCGACGACGATGCGATACCGGTCTCCTCAGGTACATCCCTTCTTCATTATAAACTGACTTGCGATGTCGTGTCTTAACTATACGTACCAAAGGTTAAATTTATTTATGTGGTATTCGTAAAAAATAAAATAGGGAGCAAGCGCTCCAGGGTCGTAGATGACGATTCCTGGAGGGTGCAGGGGCCACAGCCAGGTGGTCGCAAGATGGCGAGGTGATCCCTAGTTACTTGGGGCACATCGCGCCCCGAATCTGGATGGGTGAGGAGGAGAGGCCCCTACTGAAGTGCGAGGGGCGGGCGTTAGTGCTTCGGCAGCTTAAGCAGTGGTACTGCCAATTCCCGCCGGAGACACAGAGCGAGATCGATGGCACAGGCCTCTTACACCTCACAGATGCCATGCTGGTACACTTGGACCAGCCTCTTCTGTGCGCTTTTGTGGAGCGCTGGCACCCCGACACGAACACCTTCCACATGCCGTGGGGGGAGATGACGATCATGCTCCACGACGTCGAGCAGATCCTCCGTATCCCGATCGACGGGACGATGGTTTCGGGCACCCCGGACGCCGGCGACCAACAGATCGCGGCGAGGGAGATTATGGGCGTCTCCGCAGACGCCCTGAGGGGACTTTGGAGAGGAGGGTCGGTTGCGTCGAAAGACGTGATGCAGAGGATGCGGGAGGGTCGGCCGGCGGGGTTCCAGGCCATCGCTTGGCTGTGGATTCTATTGTGGTCGACCCTGTTCGTCGACAAGAGCGGGAATCGGGTGAAGCCCAACATCATGCACGAGTTCTATCGCTCCCTGCCATCTGCCAGTCATTACTCGTGGGGTTCGGCCGCTCTTGCTTACCTCTATCGCCAGCTTGGGCTCGCAAGCCGAGCGGATGCAAGGGGTTTAGCTTGGTGCCTGTCGTTACTACAGGCGTGGATCTACGAGTACTTCCCATGCTTCCGCCCACACCGTCTACCCCATCAGGTGGAGCCTGGCTATGCACGATCACGCATGTGGTCCGTATCTCAGGTCGAGCGGACGGGACACCGGTTAATTGAGATCCGCCGTCAGCTAGACATGATGACAGCGAGCGAGGTATATTAACAATTTATATTCTATATTCACGACAATTATATAATAATAACGAACTGTTATCACGTTGCTTGGTTGCCGTACGGTCCCAATCCAGCGGCGCAGCACCTGAGGACTCTTTTCGTGGGCTGGGTTAGATATCGCGACATCGTGGAGCCCTACGTACCCTCGAGAGTGTTGCGCCAGCTGGGTTACGTGCAGCACATCCCGCCGCCGATGACACCGCCACAGAAGGCGTATATGCCAGCAGACCCGTCGAGGTATAAGGTGCACCATTCTGGCGATGCAGCAGAATTTGCTTGGCGGCAGTTCCCTTACCGTACATCCTCAACCTATCATACATCAACCGGGCGGCCTCAGAGTACCTTGGTGAGACCGTTGAAGGGTACATGGACTGGTACGAGCGGCATTCTCATCCTCGCCTGTTTTCATCGGAGTCAGGATCCTCTTCGGGCGGCATCCCCCCGCGCAGCCATACCGACTACGTACGTAATTTAATGTGATTTGGATTTTAAATATTTGTATGTTTAATCAAATTTTATATGTATCAATTATGTGTGCAGTGGTACAGCTCGATGTATGCCTTGAGCACCGAGATGCTAGCTACGCTGCAGCTCCACGACCAGGAGCAGACAGAGCGCTACAGAGACAGGCTGGACGACATGAACGACCGCTGGCGCAATGCCCCGTGATGTGGTTGTATTTTATTTGTCCTTCTTTTGTGTATCGGACGCATACTTTTGTTATTTATATTATTCCTAACTATCGAACGCGTACTTTTTTTTATTGAATAATAATAATAAAACATAAAAAAATAATAATAAGAAGGACAAATAAAAAATAATAATATTATAATTCAAAATAATATTATTACCAATAACAAATAATAATAATAATACAAAATAATAACATAAAAAATAATATTATTAACAAGGTATAATAATAATAATAACATAAAAAATAATATTATTAACAAATAATAATAATAATATACAAAATAATAACATAAAAAATAATATTATTAACAAATAATAATAATAATATACAAAATAATAACATAAAAAATAATATTATTAACAAATATTAATAATAACATAAAAATAATATTATTAACAAATAATAATAATAATAATAATAATAACATAAAAATAATATTATTAACAAATAATAATAACTAATAATAGTAATAATAATAAGAAATAATAACATAAAAAATAATATTATTAACAAATAATAATAACTAATAATAATAATAACATAAAAAAATAATAATATTAACAAATAATATTAATAATTATACAAAATAATAACATAAAAAATAATATTATTGTCGTGCAAGCACACGGTAGTTGGTGCGTACGTCGTACTAGACATCCGCACCTGGAGTAAACTTCATTCGACAACTCTTTGGCCCGCCGCAGCTCATGTCCCATAATTAATATTGCATGGTGTGAAACTCTATATAATAATGTTAGGAATGGAAATCCTGACATCGGAATAGGTCGTTTCGACCGGGACTCCTCAAGTGTCTGCATGTCCACAGTAACAAAATTATTAGATAAGGAACACTGACACGTAATAATAATGTATTTACCTTTCTTATGCGAATCAACTGGTTCTGAATCTGCTCGTGCACCTTGACCCATACGGTGTCAAGTGATCCAGTGGCGGAGTTCAGCCATCCTTTCAGCTCGCTATGAGCACTCTCCACACGACATGTAGTAGTGTCCCGAAATGAAGCACCTGGTTCGTCCAAGCTCTGGCGAACTTCTCCTTATGCACCAACCACGTCTGCTCAACATAACTAACGATTTCTGAGTCGGGTGCCAACGCAGACGCATGTCATTCACTGCCTTCTCGTATTCGTCAACCGTCGGAGCTTCCACGACTGCTTTCCAGGACTTGTGCGTGAATTGAGCTGCGGTCTTTTTGCCCCTCCCCCCCCCCCCCCCCAAGCAATAAATTTTGTTCTCCACATCTTTATAAATATGCCACGTGCACAGCAGATGGTGAGAATGTGGAAATACCATATGTACCGGTCGAAGAAGGCCCAACTCACGATCAGTGACAATCGCGGACGGGTGGACACCTGGCCCTAGAATATCCCTGACTGACTGCAACATCCACCCGTAACTTCTCTCGGTCTCGTCCTCCATGACGGCAAACCCACACAGAAAGTTGTGATTACAGGGAGTCATCCCTATAATCTCAACTAGAGGCATCTTATATCTATTTGTCTTGTACGTCGAGTCAATCCCAATAAAATAAGGATATGTCCTCAGCAGTGCGAGTGACTCCGGGTGTGCGAGAAAGACATGTGTCAGCACATTAGTCTCCTCATCTCTCAGCGCTTCAACAAAATATCCGGACTCTGTCGCCTGGTGCATCAACTGGCTCACGACGTCTCGACCCTCAGAATATTGCTTCTTCAAACGATCTCTGTAATTATATATATGTCGGATCGTCGCGTTATCTTCTGCGTGTCGAGCCCTCATCGCTGAGAGGATATGTGCTGGTTTCGCTTGGGCAGCAGTCATTTCCTCTACGACCTTCTTTGCCTGGCTGCTTAACCCACTCGCCTGGCGGTGTCCCTCTGGATACTGTATCAGAGGGTGATTGTGTATGGAATTCTCGGGTGCACCCGTACGAATGTACCATTCCCTAGTAGCTGGATCCTGCTGGGCTATGACTAGAAACGGACACCTGCACTTGTTAGACTTGGACATTCTCTCCAATTCATCCTCCTTGGCTCTATAACGTTCTCCGCGAGAACATCTAATTAATTTTTTTGTTCCATATTTCTTGTGCGACGAAATTATCACCTCGAAACTAAGACCAATAGCGACGCCTTTCGCCCAGTTAATGGCTTCCACGTCGGTCGGAAATCGTCCTCCTTCGCGGAAATGCTCACTGTAGTTTATCCCGTCACCCGTGGAATCCTCCGGGACAATCTCCGCGTCTGAAAAAAAAAAAGAAAAATTAAAAAAAATGGTGACCGAAATCGGATTTCGGCAACCCTAAGAGGCGACCGAAACAAGATTCCGGCCGCCTCCAAGGTAGCCGAAATCCGATCTCGGCGGCGACAGCGGTGACCGAACAATAATTTCGGTCGGCAGAAGAGGTGACCGAACAACAATTTCGGTCACCACTCGGTCCGACCGAAATATAATTTCGGTCGGCTCAAGAGGTGACCGAAATTGTTGTTCGGTCACCTCTTCTGCCGATCGAAATTACATTTCGGTCGGACCGAATTTTCCGATCGAATCCAATGTAAGTTCGAGAATTCACGTCTATACGAACATAATTTACGAGAATTTGCTTACCACCCGTGCCAGTAGACAATTTCTTTTGACCTTTCAATTTCGAAAATAGACGATTCATTGAAATGTTTTAATTTTTTGTTATGTTTGACTCTGATTTGGATGTCTGATTGCGATATCAAAAGAGTTGTATGGAAAATGACTTTAAATAGAAATTTAAATTAAAAAGGGCAAAATAGTCTTTTTTTTCAGTCCTTTAGGGGGCGGTGACTAGGAAAAGGGGCGGTAGAATAGCAATCCAGATACATAAATTACTCTATAAATTACTCTTATATCTTTAACACAAAGCAATTAAACATTATATCGTAACAAAATTTTTATATATATCGCTAGGCCGAATTAGTACTAGTTTCGATAAACAGAGTATCCGAAGAAACGAGGTGAGAAAAATCAAACATATAATTTAGAGAGAGAGAGAGAGAGAGAGAGAGAGAATCATGTCAGTATTTCTTTTGTGATCAGTGTTTTCGGTCGATGCACCTCAATTTCATCTGCTTTTGGCTCATCGATCTTTGAAAGTGGAAGACGGATGATTTTGTAATCCGCAAGAACGATGTAATGTTCGTGCTTCCGATTTGATTGTAATATTGTTTTGCTTTTTTTTTTTTTTTCTTTTTTCCCTTTTGACGAGTTCGATCGGATTATGATGAAAATTGTTTGACCCAAGTTCGGGGGTTCTTCAGTTTGATTTTAGTCTGGTTTTCGATTTTTCTGGACTGCTTTTTCTTCCGATCAGCTGAGATTTTGGTAATTTGGTTCGAGAATCAGCGCTGACCATGAAATTAAACATCTTATCTCTGTAACTATATGCAGCTTTTCCTACAAAGAATATGTGATATTTTTCCTTTTTCTTTTAATTTCTGAATGCATACGGGCCCCCTTCTTGGTTGGTTTTTTGATACTTAGCGTTGTACGGTAGAATTTGGGATTTAAGAGTCTTTCTATGCATCCTTGATGGCGATGTAAACAGAGAAACTAGCTTACGGCGATGTCCATTCATGCTTTGTTGTTGGGGGTGAAGAATTCTATATGGTAGTATGTTTTATGATACTACGTAGAGTTGAAAGTGATGTGATATCCCTATATTTCCCTTGGCTTATTATTTTCAGGGCATGTGTGTTTGCAATATGATCACATTTCTGATATTTTATCTCAAGTTCTTGGCCGCTACATTGAATGATAGTTTGTTTTCTTGCAGGCTGAGGTATTATGGTAAATGATTACTTGGGCCCTGGATTATCAGATGATTGGTAACTGGAATCTTTGGGATTGGTAAAGATATATTTGCATTGAGTGTAGCCCGATTTCTTTCAATATGGAGAATAAGGAGAGTCCATCGAGGAAAAATTCTTTGAGGTTGAATACGCAGCGGTCTCTTCGTCATCTTGGACTCTGTAATCAAGCCTCGGGTGGACAGACATCACCTGTTGTGTTTCCTGAAAAGCGTAGCAGCAAGGGGAAACCTGCAAAGCGTGGGGATTTCACTCTTAGAAATGATGATACCAACAAAGCTAAAGGGGTTGAACATAGGATCGATATAGCGGATGAGAAGTCTGATTTGTTGGGGTATGAAGTTTTCTCAGGGAAACTTTCCCTTGATAACACTAAATCGACCAAAAATTCTGAGTCCCAAACTTCGGAGAAGGCTAATGCAAATGCAGTTGATGCTAAACTAACTAGCAAGGCCTTTCTTTGGGGCTCTAAAATGTTGCATCTAGATGATATCGTATCGGTAAGTATCTTGGAATCATTCAATGCTGCAGTAATTTGTCCACGTTCTTCGTTTGATGACCTTTTCTGTTTTGATTTGCAGCTTTCATACTGTGTGGGTCTTAGACATTTTACGGTACACGCCTATCCTTTAAAAAAGCCTTCGTGTTGTTTCATTATGAAGAAGGGGAGAAGTCGAACGGACTTTCGCTTTATATCTGCCACTTCAGAAGAGGCAATTCAGTGGGTCAATGCATTCGCAGATCAGCAGTGTTATGTTAATTGTCTGCCTCATCCTATGGCTTCTAAGAAGCAGAATACTGACACAATTTTCAATGAATTTCCTCCCGAGTCATATATAAGATGTAAAAGCTCACCTAAAATGCTCGTGATTTTAAACCCTCGAGCGGGTCGAGGTCGTTCAAGCAAAGTTTTTTATGGCAAAGTTGAACCATTGCTTAAAGTAAGCTTTTTCCAGTACTTTTTTGCATTACTTTATATCTTTTGATTTGCCTCCGCTATTATTTGGCATCAAAATTGCTGTTGCAATCAGATGGTCGGATTTTATGCTAAAATATTAAATTGGTTACAAGAAGCTTTCGAAGTACTATATTCTTTGTTTGTCATGCCCCTCAGCCTGTTTCCTTCTTCTCAAGCTATTTCCCTGTACAGGTTTCTATTTCTGGGTTGCTTGATGTGCTTTGTTGGTTTACCCTTTGTTAAGAAGCTATCTTCCATATTAGTGTATTTCTTGATGATATCGTTTTGCTAATCTGCAGCTTGCAGGATTTGAGCTTGAGGTTATAAATACGACTTCAGCTGGTCATGCTAGGAAAATTGCTGCTGGTGTTGATTTTAGGACATGCCCTGATGGTACATTTGGATGTGGCTTTTGCAATAACTAACTGATATTTTTATTTGACTTTCCCTTTTTCTGCTCTATAGGTATTATATGTGTGGGAGGTGATGGGATTATAAATGAGGTAATTCTAATAAGCTTCCTTTGCGTGCTGGACTTTCGCTGGAAGCATTTCGATCAAGTTTGTATTACATTCTTGTTAACGATATTACTTTATGTCTGAAATGCAGGTTCTAAATGGTTTACTCAGTAGAGGCAATCAAAAAGAAGCAATTTCAATTCCTATTGGCATAATTCCTGCTGGTTCTGATAATTCTTTAGTCTGGACAGTTCTTGGTGTTAGAGACCCAGTTTCTGCCGCAATAGCTATTGTTAAGGTATGTTGTGATCCTACCCTTTGGTCGTTCGTTAATCATTCAGTATATAATTCCATGTGTTGGACAGGAAACTTTTCACAATAAAATCTGAGCCCTTATAGCATTGACTGGTCCTTTCATCTTATCACCAACTCAGTTTGAAATTGAATGGTTGTTGCACCATTGTAATGGTTGATGAGTTAGAATCATGAATCATGCTCATTTAGTCATGCTCAACCGTAAAAGATGCTTAAATTCGAATTCGAAATAAGGCTCATATCTTCACTTCTTTTTTTCAGGGTGGTCTTACCGCCACTGATGTTTTTGCCGTGGAGTGGATCAATAGTGGAGCCATTCACTTCGGGACGACAGTTACCTACTTCGGATTCATCAGTGATGGTAATTGATTATGCCTTCGTTTTTAGCAGCATTATATATGCACCGATTGATAGTTTGAGCTAGGTTTCATTTCTTTCCTTTTTGATGGTTTGTAGTTCCGTTATGTGGGGTTCATAGCATGCTGTGGGTAATTAAAATGAAAAATTAATTTCTCGTCTTTTTCCTGTCCTGATTCCTCCTCTTATCCTTATTCTCCACAGTGCTTGAGCTCTCTGAGAAGTATCAGAAACGATTCGGACCTCTACGCTATTTTGTAGCTGGTTTTCTCAAGTTTTTGTGCTTGCCCAAGTACAACTACGAGGTGGAATATCTCCCAGCTCGAAAAGAAACCAACGAAGGAAAGGTCCCCGAGGAAGTAATAGACGTATCTGAGCTCTACACTGATATCATGAGAAGATCGAGCAAAGAAGGCCTCCCTCGTGCCTCAAGCTTATCGAGCATCGATTCAATTATGTCCCCAGGTCGAATATCAGCAGCAGACGTGGGTGCAAATTTTAGCAGCACTGAGCCATCTGATTACGTAAGAGCCATCGATCCAAAATCCAAACGACTATCCTCTGTAAGAAGCAATTTGACGTCGGACACAGAAGTCATTTACCCCCAAATGCCCCATTCAATTACTCCAAGGACTCGATCAAAGTCGAGGACAGATAGATCACGCTCTGGCCTAACTGCCACCACCCATGATGTCACGAGGGGTTTTTGGGCTAACCCAACAGCCTACGATAGAGAGGACATTTCGTCTACGATTTCAGACCCAGGCCCAATTTGGGACGCTGAGCCAAGATGGGACTCAGAGCCCAATTGGAACGTCGAAAACCCCATCGAATTGCCCATGGCCCTGCCAGATGATCCTTCTGAAGCTTTTGAAGAGAAGGAGATCACTACTCCGACTAGTCCACACATCGAAGAGAATTGGGTTGTGCTTAAAGGTCCCTTTCTTGGCATTTTGGTGTGCAACCATTCGTGTAGAACTGTTCAGAGTTTGAGCTCACAAGTTGTGGCCCCAAAGGCCGAGCACGATGACAACACTTTGGATCTGCTGATGGTTCGCGGCAGCGGAAGGTTCAACCTATTGAGATTCTTCTTGCGTTTGCAGATGGGTCGACACCTCTCGTTGAAGTACGTCGAGTATATCAAGGTAAATGAATCCACTTTTCAATTCTTGGTACAATTCAGAGAAATGTAAAACTATATTCTTTACGGGTCCATTGAACGACGAATGCTTCCATGAAAATGTAGGTGAAGTCTGTGAAAGTGAAACCTGGAAAGCACACGCACAATGGATGTGGGATTGATGGAGAACTGTTTCCCGTTAATGGGCAAGTGATCTGTTCGTTGCTTCCGGAGCAGTGCAGGCTTATTGGGCGTTCTCCGCGCTCCAAATGATGGTAGACTTCTTTTTTTTTTTTTTTTTTTTGCAAGACTTGATAAAGATATCACCTTTTCGCACATTTCCTCTTCACGTTCGAGGGTGAGAAAAGCTCGTTTTGTTGAAAGGTTCTGTCACTGAACGACGACGGGGATGGGCTTCGTTTTTCATCTACATCTGGCGATATTTCTGTTTTAGATGTAAATTTTTTGGCTTTTGGATGGTTCTTCGGAATCGAACGGTTTGTATCGCGAGTTAATATATTATGATGTGTAATGTAACAACGTGGTAGGCAATCCCTTTCTCTTAAACTCTATCTACGGATGCCCTCTTAATGTATGTAATGTATGTTCTTGAATTTCTTTGAGATTACAATTTTATTTCATATACATTTTCATGTATTAGAACTCCTGCGGAAAAAGTGTTTGCTATACACACAGATTCGATTAGCATGCGAAGTTTTATATTTGAGCAGGCAACAGGCATGCCATGAATGACACCACAAAGTAATAATAATAATAATAATAATAATAATAATAATAATCTATACTATTTATTAAGCGCGATGGTCCGAGATGATGATGATTGATGATCAATAATAATAGTATAATAATGAAAATTAACATTAATAAAAACAACTATAATAATAATAACGATAAAAAACAGTAATAGTAATAATGATAGTAATAATAATCATACAAACAAACCATAATAATAATATAACACTTTGAAAATAAATAAAAAACATTTTGGCCGAATTACCAAATAGGACTTTAAATATAATTAAATAATGCTTTGGCCGATAATCTAATTTTACCAAAAATTTTGGTATATGAACAGTGCAAACGCATAAATGCGTTGAAATAAAAACAAAATCCACAAAAATCCATTTTGCGTTTCATTTCCTAGTACCATTGGAGCATAAAATGGGTTTTGGTTTTAGTTCTTGGGGCACGGTTGGAGTTGGTCTAAGGTCGCATCGCATTGAATCATAACAATCTTTATTTATAATCTTTTTATTTAAATGTTATTTTAATTTATTGTGTACTGATTTATGATTTATGCAAATGGTGGCAAGGTGGTGGATAATCAAACACAATACTCAAGGAATTTGACACGAGATAACATGTAACCAAATTGAAGGGTCCAACTACAACCAAATTGAATCTCATGTTGCTATCAACCAAATTGAATCTCACGTGTTTGTTTTTTTATGATGATTTTTTTCTTTTTGGAATTTTTTGTAAACTTGGTTTGAAGGTGATAACGCATAATATTTGGATCCCACATTGTTTTCTTTTACCGTGAATTGTTTAAGTTTGGAATAATCATGAAAGTAAACTATAAATATTGATTTTATGTTTAGGTGTTGCACGCGCATACAGTGTGCAACGGTTACTAGTAATAATAATAAGGTAGAGCTTGATTGTCCTAATTAGGGTTGCAAACGAATCGAACTTTTTTTGTTCGATTCGCGATTCGATTCGAAATTTTAAGATTCGAATTCGAACATTTAGAACACGAATCCAAATAAGAATATTTTTTTTTATTCGAGAAATATTCGAATACGAATATGGATCACAGTATTTGATTCGAAAATTAATCGAATTATTCGATTCGAATAATTTAATATATATTTATAAATTTTAGTATATTATCAATACTAGTAATTTAATAACCATTAAGAGTGTTTAGAATATTAGAGCACATGATAAATATTATAGCCCAAACATATAAATCACAAGTCCATTTATATTTAAATATAATATATTATTCGGTATATATTACTTATAGCACATTTTAAATCAAAAACTATCTTTGTAATACTATTTATATTTCTTTTGTTAAATATAGCGATAAATATTCGAGTATTCGAATATTCGATTCGAATATTTCCGAATACGAATAAGAATCGAGTTTATGATTCGATTAAATATTCGAATATTGGTATTCGTATTCGATTGTCATCCAAATACGAATATAATATTGTGGTATTAGACTCGATTCGATTCGTTTGCAACCCTAACCCTAATCAGTGTGTAACGACAAGGAAAAAAATTGTGGGGTGAATTAAAAAGTGCTTTTTGGTGTATCTATTAATTAATCATAATTTGACAAGTATTGTCTTTTATTTACTAAAAACTTAATTAATAAAATTACTAAATAAAACTAAATTAAACATAACCTCCACTAACATTTGTATTTTTATTTTTAGTATTATTATTTCATAATTAAACCAAGATAATATTATATAGCACGCGCTGCGCAACTACTAGTAGGGGTGTTCATCGGTCGGTTCGGTTCGGTTTTTTCAAATTTTGGTTCGGTTTTTCGGTTTTCGGTTTTACGTATGCTTAATCCGATATCCGAACTGTTTTAATTTGGTTCGGTTCGGTTGTTTATAATTCGGTTCTGTTTTTTTCGATTCGGTTTTTTGGTTAGGAAATTTAATATCAAAAATAAATATTATGAGCTGAAAATACATAAACAATTTATGGGTATTAAAAAACAAAGAAGATTTATGACGTGACACGTAGCAAAATAATTCAAAGATCCGAAAAAAAAACAACATGAAAATGGAACAAAATCTAACCAAAATATAAAAACATGTATCCGAAGATACTATAAATCATTTGGGAGAAAAATAGTGTTTGATTGGTGAGGAAAACATTCACATATAAATGGAAAAAAAGTATAAATTATATTTAATGTGTTGTTTACGTTATGAGAGTAAAACAGATAAATTTTGATATTTTTTCTATTTTTAATGTAGTATGATAATTTCAATTCGGTTTTTCGGTTTTTTCGGTTTTACGTATACGTAATCCGATATCCGAACCATTTTAATTTGGTTCGATTCGATTTACAATTCGATTCAGTTGTTTCGGTTCCGATCTTTTCGGTTGGGTTCTTTACGGTTCGGTCGATTTTTTCGGTTTTTCGGTTAATTTGAACATCTCTAACTACTAGTAACAATTGATATTCCAATATACGTGAAATTAGGTTTCCACCCGCGAGATTCCCTCAGTTCCCAATTGAATCCAATTCCGATGCAGAGTGGTGTGTGAGAAGTCTAACATACCGTTTCTCTCCCTGTCTCTTCGATTGACGCTTGTGAACAATGCAAAATTTATCATTTTTGTTGTCTTCCTCACTCATGTATCGATTCAATGGTGGTGGTTGGAATAGCAAAAGCTTATCATAAGCGTTTCGGCCGTTGAACTTTCTTTCCGTTCTTTTTGGTAAATTGCCTCATTCGCTTATGTATTGAGATAAAGCTGTGTTATGTGGATAACTTGTCAACTTATCGATACGCTTGGTATGTATTGCAGCTGAGAAGAAGCTTGGGAAGGTGATAGTCTCCAACAAGTGGAGGTCAGCCATTTTGTTTAATTTTGTTGTGGTATCCATCGGAGTTTGATTATTGGTCCGAATTATATTTCGCGGGTCTTTGAGTTATGCAGATAACCGTCTATTTACGTTTGATTCTACGATTTTGACCATGAAAGATCATATTTTGTTGTACTTTATCTTCTCTGTCAGCCAATACACCAATCGTCCCGCGGCTTGAAGAGCAGTATTGCTTTCTTGCTATTCTTTAATTTATGTTACATGATCTGTTATTCTTTTTTACTTATATAATACATATTTAATGTTTCTTTTTTGTGTATAACTGTAGGTGATGAACTCCTCTCTGACTCCTTTCCTTGCAAGGAACTAAAGAACGGAGCCCTTTAGGAAATGGAAATAGCTACAGTGTGTTCTAACTAAGGTTTAACGAAGTGCGACAGCAAAGATGACTTGCTGACGTATGCTCTTTTAGACCAAGTCGTTGCGTTTCTTTGAAATCCAATCTCGGGGAAGATGATTCCTTTAGTCGTATTAAAAGTTCAACCTCGTCATTCGAGCAATTTCTGTCATCTACTTCGCCACCTTCAAACCGTACTTTCGTACTACCATACATCACGAACCACGGACCGATTAACGAAATGCACTTCACTTTCCGCTCATAGCCAACCAATTCCGAATCCCTTGACCAACCTGGACGAAAGCCGCTCAAGTCATTCAGAATTTCAACCTGGAACCGTTCTCGAAACCCTCAACTGCTACGCCAATGATTGGAAAAGGGCACTTGAGTTCTTTGATTGGGTGGAGGAGCACTGTGGGTTTCAACACACCACTCAGACGTTCAACAAGCTGATTGACATCCTTGGTAAGTTTTACGAGTTCGATATATCTCGGGACACTGTTGAAAGAATGGGAAAGAGTTCACGTTCTTTCCCTGATCACACAACTTTTAGGATTCTGTTCAAGCGATACCTATCAGCCCATCTCGTCAAAGAAGCTATTGATGCATTTGATAAGCTAGATGAGTGGAATTTGAAGGACGAAACTTCGTTTTCAAATCTTATTGATGCTTTGTGTGAGTACAAGCATGTGGTAGAAGGCGAGGAACTGTTGTTTGAGAGATGCGGTGATTCCCAATGTGATGGTAAATTGAAAGGATTTATCATAGAGGATACAAAAATTTACAATATGATGCTCCGCGGTTGGTTTAAGATGGAGTGGTGGGGAAAGTGTAGGGAGTACTGGGAGTTAATGGATAAGAGAGGCGTCAGAAAAGACTTGTATTCGTACTCGATATACATGAATATCCAATCCAAGTGTGGTAAGCCATGGAACGCAGTGAAGCTGTACAAGGAGATGAAGAAGAAAGGCATAAATTTGGACGTGGTGGCTTACAACACGGTAATTCGGGCTGTTGGGATTTCTGAGGGTGTTGATATGGCATTGAGGATTTATAAAGAGATGTCTGAGTCGGGTTGCAACCCGAATGTTGCAACTTTCAATACAATCCTAAAGCTGCTGTGTGACAACGGAAGGTTCAGAGAGGCCCATAAAGTCTTCAACTTGATGTTCAAAAAGGGCTGCGAGCCTGATTTGGTCACTTACCACTGCTTGTTCATGTCCCTCGAAAAGCCCGAGGAGATTCTAAAGATGTTTGATAGGATGGTCGATTCTGGTGTTCGACCAAGAATGGATACCTATGTGATGCTCATGAGGAAATTCGGGAGATGGGGCTTTCTCAGGCCTGTGTTACTTCTCTGGGAGAAGATTCAAGACCATGGTTTGAGCCCTGATGAGTTCGCTTACAATGCCTTGATTGATGCTTTCCTGCAGAAAGGTTTAGTAGATATGGCGAGGAAATATGATGATGAGATGGTATCGAAAGAGCTCTCCGCTAAGCCAAGGGCTGAGCTGCACACTGTGTCTGAGAATGATAGGACTTGTAGTGGATAAATTTAATTTCTTTTCCAATTTCCATAGGAAAACGTGCTGCTATCCCTAAGTAAGTGTTTGGTAGATGATGATTTATGGACTGATGGCGAACAAAGCCAGAGGGAAACTGGGCCGGTAATGTTATTCTACTTAATTTTTCTATATAGACTGAGATGTCAAGTACCCTATTATCTATTGAACTTCACTGGATTTTTGTTCTTCATATATACTGAAAAAATTGAGACTTGTAGTATTTGGTGGAGCTCCGTGTTGTCTTCGTTCCGCTTAGTTACATGAACATTTTTCAGAATTGTTCATCTACAGTTACTTGAGTTGGCTATTAATGGGCCTTTTCTTTTTTGTTGACAGCAGCTATTCCACTTTGACGTACATGAAGATGTTCGAACCATTGCCGATGTCACAATATAGAAAGATGAGGTAAGAATGGCAAAAAACGTAATGTGCCTTTGTCGTTAGGTTTTCAGTTTGAGAATGATGATAGTCCTCTCTCTCATTAGATTCTTCCACACATGCTTACTGGTGAAGACCACTGACGACAGAGTCCTCTCCGATGGCTTCTGATTATCGCACTATGTTAGCGTTTCTCTTCTTTTCTCTTATGTTTTAAGTTAATTCTTAATATATATTGCTATATCTTCCAGGATTAGGACTCATATTTTTTTTTTTCCAATTGGACTTGAACGGTGCGATGGAGCTATTGCATTGTGGAATTTTATTGACGTACGTAGGTAGATGAATTTCTATATATTGCCTGTGGGCTAAGTGAATAGTAATTCAGTTGTTTGGAATTTCATTTCGACGTAGTAAAGTCTGAATTGTGTCTGCGTATGCTTGAAAAATAATCAGTTGTCAGGAGTTGCATTCAACGATTTGATGGAGAGCTCACTCTTGTGAAATTTTTTATTTTTATTTTCGAAGTTGCTTCAATATATAATAACTTTCTCGATTTTTCATTTCATTCGATATGATGGAATTGTATGGTTATTTTTATTAAATAGGGAGAGTCAACATCCCTAATCCCCATGGTTAAAAAATAAATTAAAATAAAATAAAAAATAAAAGAGAAAATAAAAATACAAAATAAAATAAATTTAAAAAATAAACAAAGAGAGAGAGAGAGTCAAGGTTAAAAATAATATAATAAATAAGAAAAATAAAAATAAATAATATACTTATGTATTAAAAACTAAAAAATAAGTGAAAAAGAAAAGGGTTAACTAAGTTTAAGGCCCCATTAACATAGTTTCATTAGAATTCAGAATCAAATAACATTTAAAATAGAGATAGAGATCTATTTGAAGTTTTGTCTTAAAGTTAAGGACATATAAGACTCATTTGCCCCTTTCTGTTGCGGAAATTACTCATGTTTGCCGTCATCTTTCCAAACACTCGACGGGTACCACTTTGATCATTCTGGATAACACTTCATGAATTACAGGAAAGTGTTAGTAAAAAATAAGGAAGCGTTACTCGAAAAGCATGAACTGTTACCGAAAACCATGAAGTGTTACCCAGCAAGCATATCGCACATGCTTCGAAACTACATTTTATTCTGTTGATACTACTTATTAGCTATAGAGTAACACTTCATGAATTCTGCAAAATACTTCTCGGGTTAACTGCATTCTCTTACAAAAAAATGAATTACAAGAAATTGTTAGTCAGAAACAAAGACGTGTTACCCGAAAAGCATGAGTTACCTAACAGTTAATCGCTAGCCAGAAACAAGGAAGCGTTACCCGAAGCATGAAGTGTTACCCACTAATAAAGTGTTAGCCTGAAACAAGGAAGGGCTACCCGGAAAGCATGAAGTGTTACCAATCAAACATTGAAATGGCATATGCTTTAAAAACTACATTTTATTATGTTGATACCACTTATTAGCTATACAGTAACACATATTTGTGCGTGGTAATACTGCTTGTTATGCGATAAGGATATATTGCAATTTAATAACACAAAAGGGCGCTGGATACCACTTCTCATTACTCTTTTATAAGGGTATTTTGGTCAGAGACCCTTCACTTTAAGTTAAATTAAAAACCGGGTCCCAAAACTATACCTTTTCTGACGGGGTCCTGAATCCTAATAAAACATATGGAGGGTTCTGACACGTAATTGCCCCAAAAGGAAATAAGGATAAAACCGACAGTGAAGTCTTACGAGGATCATTGGCCCTGTATCTGCCAAGTTAACGAGGACGCAAAATCGTCCCAATTTTGTATAAACAATTCGAGAATTGGGCGTGTTCTAGCTAACTTGGCAAGAACGGGGTCATGAATTTTCGTAAAGTTTTTAGTGGCTTACTTATCCTTATTTAAATTTTTTCTTTTTATTTTGAGTTGTTAATAATAGTTACATTTTTATTTTTACTTTTTTTTTTAATTTTTTTATTTTGATTTTTATTTTGTTATTTTAATATCCTCCCTCTCTTTTATTTATTTTTTAAAATGTACTTTTATTTTATTTTTTAAGTATTATTTTTAATATATTTTTTAAGTATAACTTTTAATATATTTTTCTCTTTATTCTTTATGTGATTATTATTAGTTCAATTTAATCTTTTATTCTCTCATTTATTTTATTTTATTAATAGTATTTTTCCTCTTTTATTTGAACTTTTCGTTTTTTTTTCTTCTGAATTTGCAGTTTTAGTGTTAATTTATGATTTATTTAAGTATAATCTATCGCATGTCGACAAGTGTCAATGTCATCCAAATTGACAGTCATATAATGGCAAGACCAATTTGGTTCAAAATCAACAACATCGATGAGTAAATTGGTCCATACGAAACATCAGTGACTAAATTGGTCTATGTGGTAAACATTGTGACCATTTTGAGATTTCTTTCATTTTCGAAAGTAATGCCTTGTTTGGTTGATAACTTTAACTATTTTAAGTGTGAGTTTAACACATATTCAAGTATTTGGTTTATATGTATAAATAAATAATGAGTTTACATAATCCTACTTTAAACTCATGCCAAACGGGTTAAGATTCACACACCTTCTCACATTCTAACATGTGTTTATCTAAACTCACTACAAAGGCACTCTATTTTATAATCATTAAAACTTAGTAATTTGAATCCTTCTAAATATAAATCTAAGGAGAAAATGAGGAAACAAAAATGAAGTCAAACATTTAGAAGAAGGAAAGAACAAGAACGGGTCGGTTCGGCTCGGTAAGTTTTGGTATTTGTTTGATCTCAATTCGATTAGTATGTACCCGTGGGCAAGGTTTTGAAAATCGGACCAGACCGGCTGATTCCGACCGGAAACCAGCGAACCGGCCGGAAATCCGGTCTGATTCCGGTCCGGTCTAAGTTTAATTAAAAAAAGAAAATCAACATAAAAACGAATAAAAGTTGTAGTTCTTGAAATGTGGTGCGGTGGTGAAATTGGTGGCTTTTATATAATGGGCTTGGTTCGAATCCTTGAAACCCAAATATTTTTTGTTTTATAATTAACTAATGGACCATATTTTTTATTTTTATTTAGTTTTGATCCCAAATTTTATAGATTTAATTTCTGGAGCCCTTGGTATAATTAATTTCAACTACCAACACAATTTACTTTATTTACTTTTGATCCTTACTTTTATAAAATTCTAATATATAAAAAAGTTACTAAATAAACATCTATATAATCTATGTTATTTAGTTGATTCAATAGCAAAATATATGTAAATTATATTTAAACATACCCGTTTGACTCCGGTTTGATTCCGGTTTTATACCGGTTAAACCACTAAACCTTAAACCACTAAAATTTCCGATCCGGTTCGAAAATCCGATTTCAGAACCATGCCAATGGGTTTGTACTAGGGGTGAGCAAAACCGGATATCCGGATTTTTGGATATCTGAAATTCGGAATCCGGATTTTCGGATATCAAAAAAATGATATCCGTATCCGATCTGGTTTTAATCGGATATCCGAAAATCGGATATCAGCTTTATTCGGATATTTAAAGCGGATATCCGCATCCGGTTTTTAAATTTATTTTTTCTATTTTCTATCAAAATCATTTCTTTATTTCTTATCAAAATAAAAAGAAGTATATTATTTTCATATAAGAATTTCTACATTTAGTAATTGACACAATATATTTATGATTCAAAATTACATAACAAATAATAAACACAATACATAACATTGATTTTTTAACTTGCATCTCGATGTTTTTATTTTGTTTTTTATTTCAATTCTCTAACAAGGTTTTTTGCAATCTAATAATATATATTTAATATTCTTCTTTGAGGATTTCTTTTTCTTTTTGAATATTCATTTTTCTTATGCTATTTTTTATTTTATTATTTTTTAAATATAAAATCGGATACCGAATATCCGGATTTTAGACAAACCACTATCCGTATCCGATCCGGTTTATTCTAAAAAAATCGGACCGGATATCCGATCCAATTTTTAAAATCGGATATCTTTTTTTTTTTCGGGTTTTGAAAATCGGATACCGGATCGGAATTCGGTTTTCAGATATTTTGCTCAGCCCTAGTTTGTACTACATTACGTCAGGTCAACGAAGAAAAAAGAAGGGTGAAACGGTCTTTTCAGTCTGTCCGTGGAAATGAATGATACCAGAGAGTTGAAGAAGCTATTCAAAGATGAAGTAGGGAATTTCTCGTTGATCCGTTATTGGAAATTGATTTCGCCATCATCATAGCTAACTTTAGGTGTGTCGCGGTTCTTTGTTGATCTGATATCGTAACGCAATAAGCAAAAGGATGTGGAGATGCAGATCGGTATCGAGGATGATTGCCGCGGAGCCGGCGGTCCGGTCCGGCGGACGCAGATCGGTCACTTACATGCCCCGTCCCGGCGACGGAGCGCCGCGCGCGGTGACGCTGATACCCGGGGACGGCGTGGGTCCGCTGGTGACGGGGGCCGTGGAGCAGGTGATGGAGGCGATGCACGCGCCGGTGTACTTTGAGAAGTACGACATCCACGGCGACATGAAGAGCGTCCCGTCGGATGTGATTGAGTCCATAAGGAAGAACAAGGTTTGCCTCAAGGGCGGCCTCAAGACCCCCGTCGGCGGCGGCGTGAGCTCCCTCAACGTGCTGCTAAGGAAGGAGCTGGATCTGTATGCTTCCCTCGTCCACTGCTTCAATCTCCAGGGACTCCCCACGCGCCACCACAACGTGGACATTGTGGTCATTCGTGAGAACACTGAGGGGGAGTACTCCGGCCTAGAGCACGAGGTTGTTCCTGGCGTCGTTGAAAGCTTGAAGGTCCTTTTTTCCTCTTTCTTTTTGTCTTTACACCCCATTCTATTGATCATCTTGGACATCATTTACTATTCTTCCTCCCCCAATTTCTAACATGGTTCCTTCGTCATCTAAATTTGCAGGTGATAACCAAATTTTGTTCGGAAAGAATTGCAAAGTATGCGTTCGAATATGCCTATCTCAATAACAGGAAGAAGGTGACTGCCGTGCACAAAGCTAACATTATGAAGCTTGCCGATGGTTTGTTTCTCGAGTCCTGTCGAGAGATTGCAAGCAAGTACCCCAGCATCCATTACGATGAGATGATTGTCGATAATTGCTCCATGCAGCTCGTTTCCAAGCCTGAGCAGTTTGATGTTATGGTAAGGAATCGAACTTTTGTTTAGGTTCTTCTATTCACTTTCCACGCTTTCGCCAGTAGGTCTGTTCTTTTACAGTCTTGATTCTCTAGGTTCCTTCTCCGTTGTTCTCTCTTGTTATGTATTTTCAAACATATGGATTAGAGGTCTAGTTAGTGAGAAGAGGCTCCTTAAAGCTATTAATGCATAGCTGGTGATCAAGTGTATGAAAAAAAACCTCTGTAGATAAAAGTTTGGAGTTGTATTTTATGCTAGGGAGTTGATATGTTTTGTAGAATATACGAAATTAGGCAGGAATCACATGACTTTTGTAAATAGAATTATAAGATATAAAATCGTCTTAAATGGCGATGGAATTCAGTGTTGTAGATTGATCCTTCGGTTGAGCCTCTCCAAGATATTGAAGGTTGGACGGCTTGAAATTAGGCCAATAAGGCCATGGTTCTTCGCCTTATTTCTCTTTTGATTGTTTCTCTAATGTAGCTGAGCTGAGCAGAAACGCACCTAGTTGCTTTTGGGATGTCTGCTAAATGATTTTCTCTCATTCGTCTTGTCATTTAATAAATACGAACATCTCATAAGCTTTTCTATTTCTATCCTCTGCCTATGATTGCGATTAGAAAGGCTTCAATCGTTGGTATATTTTGCAGGTGACTCCTAATCTTTACGGAAATCTTGTGGCCAATACAGCTGCAGGTATCGCTGGAGGCACCGGCGTCATGCCTGGGGGTACGTATATTTAGCCTTTCATCTATCCTTCTGTACTCGACCTTACATTGTTAAGACTTGACTCTCGATGCTTAATCAACTGACACTGCAAAGGATCTCCATCACCGATCGATTTCTTTAACCACAAGCAGTTTCAGGCCAGTTATACCTCATCTAATACCCTTGGGTTTCCTCATTTGTCAAGGTTGTTCTTCTATCCACTTTTTTTCGAGGCTTGTAATGAAAGAAAAAAGACGAGCTAAGGATGCAGCTCGGATTTTTATTCGCTTTTTTTTTTTTTCAAATAATTGAAGGGCTGTTTCTTAAGCTACTGTACTATCATGTTCCGTTGTGCGCCTCCTTACTTGGCTTTGAACCATCTCCAATTCTTTCTTTCTTTCTTCAACCAATCTGATCCATCATTCCATCAGCTCCTTTTCTTTCTTTTATTTCAGGATATTTACCTCTTCCTTTTTTGCCTATTATTACCTGAAATTCAGCCTTCAGGCTTATTCTACTTTGCTGTTACTCAATCTTGGTTGTTTCTTTCTTTAGATCAAAGTCTGTTTGGGGGAGGGGAACATATATATACATATATATATATATATATATATGAATGTCATCAATAATTTGAATGATTGATTCTCAGGAAACGTTGGGGCAGACCATGCCATCTTCGAACAAGGAGCTTCGGCGGGTAATGTTGGGAACGAGAACCTGGTGGAGCAAAAGAAGGCCAACCCAGTGGCCTTACTTCTCTCTTCCTCTATGATGCTTAGGCACTTGCAGTTTCCATCTTTCGCCGATCGACTGGAAACTGCCGTGAAGCGCGTCATAGCAGATGGCAGATACCGAACTAAAGACCTCGGCGGGGACAGCACTACGCAAGAAGTCGTCGACGCTGTCATCGCAAACCTCGAATAAAATACGGTAAATTTAAAACAAAAAAGAGTAAGTTTTCCCGATTGTGTTATTACGAGGAAAATCGCTTGATCATATGAGGTTACGTTGTGTGTCATTTTTGGAGGAATAAACACATCCTTGGCTGGTTTGTGTCTCGGGGTGAAAGTAATTCACTTGGCACATTAAAATATAGTTAGGGTCGGGTTTGTGAGACGGTACGACTCGCCTGATCTTGTAATTTGATTTTCACCTCAATTTATTTAGTTTGCTTGCCATCCTATATTTCGGTTCGTACCTAACCCTGACCTAGACGGTTAGAAACGAAAAACATGATTAAATTGCAGAAACTGCTAAGTCGAATGTTCTGCTCTGACTTGATCTAACGTTGTTAAATCTGTTGTTTGCTTATACAGTCAATTCTCATATTGTAGAAGGCTGAGAATCAATTTCTGGCAAACACATGTTTTAACATGAACAAACGCACTGGGCATTCTTTTTTTCGGTTCAGACTGTCAGTTGTGATTCCAATTCAAAAGAGTTATTTTATTTTGAAGTTTTTATGAAAAGAAAATATATTTACGTAAGGTCCTCTATTATTTTCGTTTTTTTTTTAACAAAACAAAAACATGAGGCATGAAAATCCACAAAAACGACAAAGTTGGTTCCAACGATTTTCCGACCCGGGTACTCACTCATGTCTAGCTTTGAGTGTCCCCATACAAACACCATCACTTGTTTTTACATAAACCAAACAAAAGTTGCATAGATTTCAACACACACAAGCACACGTACATTGCATAGGAAAAGAAAACGAAACAAGTTGCATGGTTTTCAAGCAAGCTTATTTATTTTTTTTTTTTCAGGGATAAGCTTCGATCACAGATACGATGGACTGTATGTTCTTGACAGTAAACCTGGAGAAGCCAGCTGACTTTATCACATAGTCCCATTCTTTGAACGTCCTCTCTTTTCCGTTCTCCGTGTGAGCCAACATAACCATGTCCAAAGTCAGCCGTACTTCCGCGTACTTTCCTCCATCGCCGATCACCGCCTCGGCTATAATCACCTTCCCGTTTTCCCGACCATCGATGGCAGCTCTGCAGTTTTTCAGTATGCAGATGCACTCTTCGTCGCCCCAGTCGTGAAGAACACTCTGCGCGCAAGCATGTCGACGGACGAGAAAAAAATTCAATGATTTTGAAACATTTACATTATCAACTTTTTAAAATTGTTGGCTCTATCCTTGAAAAAAAAACCAAACCTCAATGTAATGTGGTCTTGTTCAGAGCGGATTATTTGCCTACCACACACCTATTTGATTCACCATCGCCCGATTTGATACTTCCATTTATTAGACTCTGAATAGTGAGATTAGTTGTCCGAAACTAACTTTACCCAACTCACTAAATCAAATACACATCATCTCCTATAATAAACTGATCTTGTGATGAAACAGCCGCCAATAATATATATGAACCTTGTTGACTTGATAATTTGCCCCAGCTTATGATTTCGAATGCTACAACGACTACTGAGATTTTATATTCTATCCCACATCGAACAGATCAAATTTCCAATATCCGTTAATACACTCGAGAGACATTACCCATCACCAAATAATGTTATGTCCTAGCCCCCAAATTCTAATACCAGCCAACAACGTTAGAAATCAAGACATTGAAGAATTTAGAAAGTTGGAGTTTTTTTTTTTTTTAGTTTACTCACCATAAGAAAGGCGGCGTCTGCCTCTGGAACGGACTCGAACATGTCGCCCGCTACGTACTCTATCCCGTCGCCGCCTCCGGTTCCCCGAGAGGCGGCCACCGCCCCTATCACATGAGGGAGATCGAAGTTGATCCCTTTAATAATCCACGGAAAAGCACCGACCAAAGCACGGATTGCCGTCCCGTCCCCTCCGCCGACGTCCACCACCGAGCCGATCCCCTCAAACCCTTCCGGGTATCGTCCGACCATCCGAGCCACCTCGAGCCTCGCATGGCACGACATGGCGTCGTTGATCAGCTCGCTGTGCCCGAGATCCTCCGCAGCGTACTCCCACACGTCCCGCCCATGCGTGGCCTCGAACGGAGCTTCTCCTCGTCCCGAGCGGGCCCGCCCGCTCAGCCTGTGCCACGGGGCGAGCATCACTGGGCTGCTCTCGAGGAGGAGAAACGCCGACATGCTTTCTTTTTCGCCGTTTTTCGACGAAGTGAACATTCGGGAAAGCGGCGTTTGGGCGTAGAATAATTCCCCTTCTTCGGACGTCTTTTCGAAGAAGTTTCGATGGGACAAGTAACGCATTACTCGGCCGAGGATCGAGGCTGAGCAGCCGACGGCTGATGATAGGGCTCGGAGGCTCATGGGCCCGCCGTGGGTCTCGAGGGCGTCGGGTATTTTGAGTTGGATGGCGCACTTGACTACGGCCATTGGGGTGAAACCAAAAACGTAGCTCCATAGCTCGACTTGGGCCGAGTTTTCGACGTCGGCGGCGGCGGATTCTTGGCTGATGTTGGTGGTTACCGATGCCATTTTTCTCTATCTTTGCCTTTTCTTTTGTCGGCTGAATGGTAAGTGAAAGGAAGATTCACGCACGTATATATATAATATATTAGTACCATATGTTAGTATTATCATCAAGAAGCCAACATTTATATTTTTGCGTTTTCTTTATTTTCACGAATTGAATGATTTATATCATTTTGTTCCCTGAGTAAGTTATTATTTATGAGTTATTTAAGTCGATGACTTAGATTGTAGAATTCCATATTAAATTAAATAATATTTACTCTAAATTATCCTTAATCTTGATATTTAGCATGGAACACTAATTATCATGTTTAAGATTAATGTGTGGATTAAATGATAGTTATATTCTACAAACTATTTGATAAAGAGTTATCAATTTAATCACACAGATATATAATGGAGATTATGATATCGGATAGACCCGAAATGAAACATATCATGGATTGTGTTTGTGTCATTAATGTTTCATACGTGTCTTGAATTCCGTAATATGAGATGTTCATTTTTCAACACTGGAAATGCGTGTCTGTTAGTATCGCTCAACCTTAGCCGTAAAAGGTAACCATACGGGTGGTGTTACGACAAGCGTGACTAGTGCAGTGGATTACGTTCATCAAGAATATTTTGTCCCTCATTTTATGAGTGATAATGTCCACGGGCCCCTTGATAGAAGTGATATCGTAATGCATGCAATGTGATTAAGAGCAATCATATTTACGATAAACTTTGGAATCAAGAAATAAATAAGTTGCGAGGATGACACATTCCTACCTTGAACCTATTTAGGATATTATGCGACAAGGAATTGACACGGGCAATTACTATTTTAGGATGATGATACGTAAAAGAGATACTTATTATCTATGCCACTTGGGTAGTATTAATGTATTTGCTAGGTACCGCTTATGATTTATAGAATTAGAATGGGTTCGAATTCTATTGCCAACGTGACATGGATCCTACTGGGTCACACCGAAAAGAAAAGATCGAAGAATTTATTTTCTATATGTTACATGGAGATGTAAATATAATGAGAAATTTATTATGATAATTTATCTTTTCATTATATAATACAAAATAGATAAAGATTCAAATAAGATATGTGATATGAAATGATAAATATATATGGGATATATTTTATTATTTATTGAGGAAATCGGCTATGCTCTATTATTATGGGTTGGATTAAGACGATAACAAGTAATACGCCTATGATTGGTAAATTGAAAACCACAAGGATACGATCTCTTATGGTTATTATATGATTACTTGTCTTACGGAAGTAATCCTGTAATTGTGGAATAAATCATTGTAACAATTAAATGAGATTTTAATTGCTAAGATGGAGCAGCCGTGATTCAATATATACACATCATCTTTATACCGATTATGTGTAGACATTTTTCATGTGGGATAAAAAAAGGGTTTTGGACTCCCTAGAGAAATTGTGAATCATACAACATCGTCCGAGTATTTTCTGGCCGGAGAAAGGACGATTCTTTGATCGAATTCTTGGTGGATACCGGTAGAGATACCATACTTTTGGTGTTCAATTACGTACGCTCATCTCGAAGAAAGAACAAGTATATCTCTATTACCCAGTTAGGTTTTAATTCGCATGGATCCTGTCGGAATCGGTTGATATGTTGATATAAAATTAATTTCTGCTGCGTGTAAACGTGATTATTGCACCGATTCCTAACAGTGGTATCAGAGCCAAGGCTGCGTTGCTTAACTGTTATGAAATAAGAATATTTTGATTCATTAGTTTATTTGCATGCTTGATTTGATTGCCTGTTCAACGTATTGTTCAAATAATCTTATATTCATAATAATTGGTATATATGTCTATAAATGCAATCATATATGCCACCGGTGTGATATCATATTCATATGATGGTCGATGTTGATTTACATAAAATATTCAGATATGAGTAGATATCATGATGCAGCATAGTCTTATCTTATGCAATTATTTGTTTCGATGTGTACTAAGTGACAAAAGTGCATATGTATAATAATTGCACACAACCAATGTGTATATGCTGTGGAGTGTACATGATGTGATGTTTCCATAAGTGTTTATCATTATAATAAAATTCAGAATATTATATGCATCTGTGCAATCATATGGCCAACGTGTAATTTCATATGCTTATACCGAATGCTTTCATCGTGTGTTACGTGATTTTTGCATTAAGTATTTGCCTATATACACATGTATATGTATTATCATCATATTGGATATGATTTGGAAATTCAGCAATATGATTTGGAAATTCAGCAGGTGCATATGCTAGATTATTAGATAATTTGCATCTCTAATGTGTTAGAGTATTATTATTTGAATAATATCGCATCATATTTAAATTAGGAAATGATTTAAATATTTGTTAATATGATTGACGATTTTGAGTCCCTTTTAAAATTAAGTTTACTCCCTTACTATTCTATCCGCGCCGAATTTTGAAAGAATATTGGTGGGACCTACTCAGTAGGCACCGTATTTAATCTTTAAGAGTCGTGGGGTATGTCCGACATGCCGTACCAAATAGAATGAGTTTGCTTATCAAGAGACCAAAACCGTTTTGGGTCTTGGGGAGAAGTTTTGTTGATATACGAAGTCAACAACACCAAGAGTCAAATATGATTTGATTAGCAAGGTGTTGCTTACCTAAGATAACTAAGATAAAGTTTCATGCCGACGCTGGCTTATTCTTAGTGAAAATATGGATCTTGGACCTACTACAGTGGGGCATTAAATTGTAGTGGGAGTTTTATTTTGTGAATAAAACATTTACGTGAAAATACTGAAACCTTTTTCCTTTGTGACGTAGATAATGGCAGCACAAGCATTGTCGTTGCGTTCGCTTTTGGACAAGGACAAATTGAGCTCTAATGGGACCAATTTTATTGATTGGTACCGTAACCTAAGAATCGTTCTTAGGAAAGAGCGCAAGGAATATGTAATTAATACGCCCATTCCCAAAGATCTCAATGCTAATTCCAGTGTTGAAGAAGTCGATGAGTACGACCGACATTGTTCCGATGAGATCGATGTACAATGTCTGATTGTGGCGACGATAGCACCCGAATTGCAGAAGCGATTCGAGTTGAGCACGTCGTACGATATCATGGAGCATCTCAAGAAAATATTTCAAGAACGCACGTGCTGAGAGGTATAATGTGACTAGAGCTCTGCTGGCATGTAAGATGTCTGAGGGTAACTCTGTTGGTGATCACATGCTCAAGATGTTGAGTTATGTGCAACAGTTGGAAAAACTTGAAGCTCCTGTGGACAAAGAGTTGGCCACAGTTATTATTTTCAACTCTCTTCCCCCCAGCTATTCATCGTTCATCATGAACTATCATATGCATGGAATGGACAAGAGCTTGGATGAGATCCATGGGATGCTGAAAACTGCTGAACTTGACATGAAGAAAGGAGTTCCTCATGTGCTCGCAATTCATGCAGGTGGGAAAAAGATTAAGAAAGACAAATTCAAGCGCCAAATAAAAGGCAAGCCAAATGTTGGGAAAAATAAGGCTAAGGTTGTCGCTTCGAGCGCTCCCAAGGTCAAGGTTGCTGCTACTGCTGAGTGCTTTTACTGTAAAGGCATTGGGCACTGGAAGAGAAATTGTCCCAAGTATCTTGATGACTTGAAAAATGGAAAGGTTCCAACCGTTTCAGGTATATTTGTTATTGAAGTTAACATTGCTACTTCTGATTCTGAATGGGTATTTGATACCGGATCGTGCGCTCATATTTGTTCGAATATGCAGGCACTAAAGAATAAGACGATGCTAAGAAAAGGCGAAGTACAACTACGTGTCGGGAATGGTGCAAGTGTTGCAGCTGTTGCTATTGGATGCATAGATGTGTCTTTGCCAAGTGGACTTGTTTTAGAACTGAAAAATGTTCATTATGTTCCATCTATCTCTAGAAATATTATTTCTATTTCATGTTTGGACATGGATGATTTTTATTTCACCATTAAGAATGGTTGTTTTTCATTTTATAAGAATGATATATTTTATGGATGTTCTTATGAGAAGAATGGTCTATACTTGCTTGAGATGGGAAAACAAGTTTTAAATGTCAATAACAAAAGATCCAAGATTTCTCATGAGAGTATGACTCTTATGTGGCATTGTCGCCTAGGTCATATAAATGAGAGACGCATTAAGAAATTACAAGAAGTGGGACTTCTTGTTCAATTTGATTTAGAATCAATTGAGACGTGCGAATCTTGTTTGCTCGGGAAGATGATTAAAGCGCCTTTCACCAAGAGAGGCGAAAGGGTAAATGACCTACTAGGACTGATACATAGTGATGTATGTGGTCCGATGACGACTAATGCTCGGGGAGGTTATCAATACTTCATTACATTTACTGATGATTTCAGTAGATACGGTTATGTCTACTTGATGAGACACAAATCTGAATCATTTGAAAAGTTCAACGAATTCAAGAATGAAGTTGAGAACCAGCTCAATAAGAAAATAAAAGCCTTACGGTCCGACCATGGAGGTGAATATTTGAGCATAGAGTTTGGTGCTTATCTTAAAGAATGTGGAATTGTTTCACAGTTGACTCCTCCTGGAACGCCGCAATGGAATGGTGTTTCTGAAAGGCGGAACAGAACCTTGTTAGACATGGTTCGATCTATGATGAGTCAAACCGAACTTTCTCTTTCCTTTTGGGTTATGCGCTTGAAACTGCTATATTCACACTGAACCGAGTTCCCTCCAAGTCTGTAGAAAAGACACCATATGAGATGTGGTTTGGTAAGGTACCAAATGTGACTTTTTTGAAAATTTGGGGTTGCGAAGTTTACGTCAAAAGGTTGATGGTTGATAAACTTGGCCCTAGATCAGATAAATGCTTCTTTGTAGGATATCCTAAAGAAACTAAAGGATATTATTTCCATCATAAGTCGGAGAACAAAGTGTTTGTTGCTCGACATGGCGTTTTCTTGGAGAAAGAGTTTCTCATACGAAAAGGCAACGATAGTAGCATTAGACTTGAAGAAATTCAAGGGACACTACAAGATGATATGGTTATGGGTTATCATGTGTCTCAGCCCATGATAGTCTCCACCAGCACGAGGCAAGAAGAGCCAATTTCGCAACAAGTTGCGGAAGAGGCTCAAGTATTGCCTCAAGCTGATTCGACATCAGTCGAAGTTGAACAACCACAAATTGTTGTGGAGGAGGTTAGCCGGAGGAACAACCTTTACGTAGGTCAAAACGGATAGTCCGAATGCCTGCGAGGTTTTTGGGACTACATGAGATATTGATATTAGACACCGATGACCCAATGACTTACAAAGAAGTATTAGATAGACCTGACTTTGATGAGTGGCTAGGAGCCATGAAATCCGAGATGCAGTCCATGTACGACAATCAAGTTTGGAACTTAGTCGATCTTCCTGATGGTGTAAAAGCCATTGAAAACAAATGGGTTTTCAAAATGAAGACAGACATGGACGGTAATCTGACTACATACAAGGCACGACTTGTAGCGAAAGGTTTCAAACAAGCTCAAGGAGTTGACTATGACGAAACTTTCTCACCAGTCGTTATGTTTAAGTCGATTCGGATACTTCTGGAAATTGCTGCATTTCACGACTATCAAATATGGCTATTGGATGTTAAAACTGCATTTCTAAATGGTGATTTAGAGGAAGATGTGTACATGATACAACCAGAAGGTTTTGTAGATTCATTGAATGCTAGGAAGGTATGCAAGCTTCAGAAATCCATTTATGGGTTGAAGCAAGCATCACGAAGTTGGAACAAACGCTTCGATAAAGAGATCAAAATGTTTGATTTTATCAAGTGCGAAGAGGAACCTTGTGTATACAAGAGAACTAGTGGGAGTGCAATAGTTTTTCTAGTACTCTATGTAGATGACATACTTCTTATCGGTAGTGATATTCCATCACTGGAGTTCGTCAAATCCTCATTAATGAAAGTGTTCTCGATGAAGGATTTGGGCGATGCTGCTTATATTTTGGGCATCAAGATCTATAGAGATAGATCAAAGAGACTCATAGGATTGAGTCAAAGTGCATATATTGAAAAGGTGTTGAAGCGATTTTCTATACAAGATTGCAAGAAAGGTTTCATACCTATGTCACATGGTATACATTTAAGCAAGAATCAGTGTCCCAGAACACCTGATGAGCTGAATGAGATGAGTAGGGTTCCATATGCTTCGGCAGTTGGATCTATCATGTACGCCATGATATGCACTCGCCCTGACGTGTCATACGCGCTTAGTGTGACAAGTAGATATCAGGCAACTCCGGGCATAGCACATTGGCGTGCAGTTAAAAATATCCTCAAGTACCTGAAAAGGACTAAGGACATGTTCCTTGTTTATGGTGGTGAACCTGAGCTCGTTGTAAAAGGTTACACTGATGCTAGTTTTCAAACCGACCATGATGATATGAGATCACAATCAGGATATGTATTTCTGCTCAATGGAGGCGCTGTTAGTTGGAAGAGTTCCAAACAGGAAACAACAGCAGATTCCACTACTGAGGCAGAATACATAGCTGCTTCTGAAGCGGCTAAAGAGGGGTGTTGGATAAGAAAGTTCGTAACTGAGCTTGGTGTAGTTCCTAGTATTGATAGCCCAGTTGAGTTGTATTGTGACAACAATGGAGCTATTGCTCAAGCGAAAGAGCCTAGGTCACACCAAAGATCCAAACATGTTCTACGTCGTTATCACTTAATACGAGAAATCGTTGATAGAGGTGATGTGAAGGTTTGCAGAGTTGATTCCGCCGGCAACACAGCCGACCCACTGACAAAACCTTTACCTCAAGGCAAACACACTTCTCATAGTGAATCTATGGGTATTAGATACGATGGAAATTGGCTTTGAAATATATGATTATTCTGAGGACTTTATTTAGAGCTACGTGCATAGAGATGCTTGGTCTTGGCTTTAGATCAAGTGGTAGATTGTTAGTATTATGATCAAGAAGCAAACATTTATATTGTTGCGTTTTCTTTATTTTCACGAATTGAATGATTTATATCATTTTGTTCCTTGAGTAAGTTATTATTTATGGGTCATTTAAGTCGATGACTTAGATTGTAGAATTCCATATTAAATTAAATAATATTTACTCTAAATTATCCTTAATCTTGATATTTAGCATGGAACACTAATTATCATGTTTAAGATTAATGTGTGGATTAAATGATAGTTATATTCTACAAACTATTTGATAAAGAGTTATCAATTTAATCACACAGATATATAATGGAGATTATGATATCGGATAGACCCGAAATGAAACATATCATGTGTTTGTGCCATTAATGTTTCATACGTGTCTTGAATTCTGTAATATGAGATGTTCATTTTTCAACACTGGAAATGCGTGTCTGTTAGTATCGCTCAACGTTAGCCGTAAAAGGTAACCATACGGGTGGTGTTACGACAAGCGTGACTAGTGCAGTGGATTACGTTCATCAAGAATATTGTGTCCCTCATTTATGAGTGATAATGTCCACGGGCCCCTTGATAGAAGTGATATCGTAATGCATGCAATGTGATTAAGAGCAATCATATTTACGATAAACTTTGGAATCAAGAAATAAATAAGTTGCGAGGATGACACATTCCTACCTTGAACTTATTTAGGATATTATGCGACAAGGAATTGACACGGGCAATTACTATTTTAGGATGATGATACGTATAAGAGATACTTATTATCTATGTCACTTGGGTAGTCTTAATGTATTTGCTAGGTACCGCTTATGATTTATAGAATTAGAATGGGTTCGAATTCTATTGCCAACGTGACATGGATCCTACTGGGTCACACCGAAAAGAAAAGATCGAAGAATTTATTTTCTATATGTTACATGGAGATGTAAATATAACGAGAAATTTATTATGAGATAATTTATCTTTTCATTATATAATACAAAATAGATAAAGATTCAAATAAGATATGTGATATGAAATGATAAATATATATGGGATATATTTTATTATTTATTGAGGAAGTCGGCTATGCTCTATTATTATGGGTTGGATTAAGACGATAACAAGTAATACGCCTATGATTGGTAAATTGAAAACCACAAGGATACGATCTTTTATGGTTATTATATGATTACTTGTCTTACGGAAGTAATCCTGTAGTTATGGAATAAATCATTGTAACAATTAAATGAGATTTTAATTGCTAAGATGGAGCAGCCGTGATTCAATATATACACATCATCTTTATACCGATTATGTGTAGACATTTTTCATGTGGGATAAAAAAAAGGGTTTTGAAACTCCCTAGAGAAATTGTGAATCATACAACATCGTCCGAGTATTTTCTGGCCGGAGAAAGGACGATTCTTTGATCGAATTCTTGGTGGATACCGGTAGAGATACCATACTTTTGGTGTTCAATTATGTACGCTCATCTCGAAGAAAGAACAGGTGTATCTCTATTACCCAATTAGGTTTTAATTCGCATGGATCCTGTCGGAATCGGTTGATATGTTGATATAAAATTTTAATTTCCGCCGCGTGTAATACGTGATTATTGCACCGATTCCCTACACCATATACCTTGTACCTTATGGTGCAATTAATACAATTTGGAGATTGGTTGTGAGAGAGAACTTCACTTATAATACATATCGTTTCCACATATTTTATTACACATTTTCACGCATCCGATATTCAAGAATTTAGTCATGTCATTTGAATGAGTGCATGTGAAGAGATAAGGTCACCATGCTTTTTTTTTTTAATATATATATATATATATATAGGCTAGGGTAGGGCTGAGCAAAAAAATCCGAACACCAGATTCCGATCCGGTATCTGGTTTTGAAAATCGAAAAAACGGATATTCGGTTTTAAAAACCGGATCGGATATCCGATCCGATTTATTTTAAAATAAACCGGATCGGATACGGATAGTGGTTTGTCATAAATTCGGATATCCGGTATCCGGTTTTATATTTAAAAAACTAAAAAAAAAAATAGCCGAAAATGAAAAATAAGGTCAAAAAAAGGGGAAAAAACCTCAAAGTAGAAATATTTATATTTATATTAGTTTATTATTGCAAAAACCATTGTAAATAAAGAAACAAAAACTCGAGATGTAAGTTAAAAAATTAATGTGAATTTGTGGTACTGTGTTTATTATTTATATGTAATTTTGAATCATAAATTCACATATTGTGTTAATTACTATGAGTGCAAATTTTTATATGAAAAAATATATTTTTATTTTAATAAGAAATAACAAATGATTTTGAAAGAAAATATAAAAAATAAATTTAAAACCGGATGCGATATCCTATATAAATATCCGAATAAAGCGGATATCCGACCGATTAAAACCGGACCGGATACGGATATCATTTTTAGATATCCGAAAATCCGGATATCCGATTTTGCTCACCCCTAGGCTAGGGCCTCCATACACATGGCTCGCTTGATTGATGGGCCCTTGAGTTATTTGATCAACTCTATAAATGCTCCATTTCTCTTGTTCCCATGAACACAACTAATGTAACTCTTGAAGAGATTGTTGAAACCTTGAAAGCTACAGGAGAGTTCTTGAAATAGCTTTTTAAGGCAATGGAGAATCTTCACGCCTCAACCTTCGTTTTTATAATCTGTCGTTCTTTGAGAAATACTACAACAAAATATCTGAAGCCCGCAGTATGATGTTTGATTTAGTGATTCATGATATACTGGAAATGACGAGAAATAACACACTCGACTACAATGCTTTTCCAATAAGCCAGAATATAATATCTGGGCAGATCTAAAATATTATTATTATTATTATTATTATTATTATTATTATATGCATTACTATTCGGAGACGCTTGGGGTATCTCTGTTTCCTACCAAGTCTAATGAGTCCAAACAGCCTCAGAAGTCATGAGTTGTCCGGATGGGTCGATGAAGTCATTCACTACGCTCACCAGCAAAAATGAATCCTTCATGCTTAAAGATTCTGAGTTTACTTAAAAGTTTGGGGTATGTAAAAGCATATGCATGAATCATGGCCATGGGCATTTAAATAACTTTATATATTAAATGTTGTATTAATGTAGCCCGACATTTCTGTTTGGGTAGCAAATAATATGGCTGCTAATATCTAATATTTCCATCCACTTATTTATAAAATAAGTCGGAAATTAATTTATCATGGTTATCTCAAGTGGTTTTGGGATCCTCTATTCTAAAATGCATTTCACAGCGTATTCCAAATCAACATTAGATGTTTTTCTCCCACGTATTCATCAAAATTATATATTTCTTTTTCGTATTTTTATACTAGGTGTAAAGATATTTCTAGGTGTAATAGTATTTAAGAGAGTTTAAACACTTGGTAGGGGATGTAACAATTTTTACTAAGTTGTAATACCCACTGGAACACAATTTGAAATAATGAATCCCATACCGCATTTGGCGTTTATCACCTAACTGAGTGGGTAATCAATGTTACACATCGACACTCAAGTAAATATTTTTTACAATGATCAAAGACCATACTGTCTGACCAAAAAGTAAGTAACCTGTTTTTGCAATCATCAAATATGTTAGATAAAATGGATATACTCGGTCACCCACATTTTCATGGAGTAAAGTAATCAAGACTATTTAACTAGACATATAATAACTTGAGGCATTTGCTATATATATATATATATATATATATATATATATATATATATATATATATGCAAATAGATTTGCTATGGTGCTCACCTACCGTGAGCAGCCACTCGTGAGCACCATAAGCAAATCTATCAATATTTTTGCGCTTTTTTCGATTCCCAACGTCGCCAACACCTCCGTAGACCCTCTCATATCCATTGCTTACCTAGACCGCCCTCTCCAACACGTTAATTTTTAAGAAAATCATTACCTCGGTACGTCGTCCACATATGACACATTGACTGATAATGACACTACATAAAATCTTGTTTCAGTGCCACACAACTAATTCGATTAATTTTAAAAAATGCACGTTTTCTTTCCGAGTATTTAATATTGATGTTTATGTAAATATATAATTTGATGAAGTTAAAGCACCAAATTCCTTTGAAAAACTCTTCATACGAAATTTAATGACAATTTCCAATAGATCAACAGAAATGTAAACATATAGTCCTCCATTGCAAAACATAGACTATTATCTCTTTGAATAAAACATAACATTATAAATTCCACTACCATGATCAAAGTTCTCATTAAAGCACAAATAACATTTTATGACCACAAACACTAAATATTGAACTCAAAACCCTATATCCTAAGCTCGAACCCTAAATCCTTAGCCACAAGTAACATTTTATGACCAACATGTCATTGGTTAAAATTAGAGCCGTCAATCAGGCCCGCGACCAGCGTGTCGGCCCGTTGTCCTGCCAAAAGATTGTTGGGGATATACCCTCGGAATGCCATTCGAGGATGTAATGAATAGGGCATAAACATGAACCTGTTATTCACACTTTAATATTTGGATATTGTATTCAAATATTTAGTTATGGAATTTACAGAAGGCATATTATTTATTTACCTATCCAGTCTTACTAGGCATCCGGTGAGACGTAAATAAATAAATCCCATATCATGAACCTGTTATTCACACTTTAATATTTGGATATTGTATTCAAATATTTAGTTATGGAATTTACAGAAGGCATATTATTTATTTACCTATCCAGTCTTACTAGGCATCCGGTGAGACGTAAATAAATAAATCCCATATATACGAGTTTAGTCACCGATTCTCATGGGATGAGAGAGGGGGCACCGCTGAGCTATTATTCTCGTATATTAAATTAGTCCATAAGTCTTAGACCTCAGTAGGGTGACTGAGTGTCGATCACGACTTATTGTTGACGACTCTAAAATGGTTGTGCCAACCATTCGCTTGGGAAGCGGGAGGTCGTAACATTGGTATGAGTTGAATCAGGGGATTAACTTGTATTTGGACACGACTCGAAATCGACGATCACATGGCTAATTACTCGTTGAGTGTCAATGATCGATCGATTGACTATAGTAGTATACGTGGACCATAGACCGAAGGGTCATTGACAGAGCTGGCTTCGGGGTCCTGACTTGTCACTAGTTTGCTAGACCCGCCTTGTTCGAGGTTGAACATGGGTCAGCGGCGACATGCGATCTTGACAACGAAGTGCAACTGCTGGGCATTGACTGAAGGATTCACAACCTCGCAAGTAATCGAGGTATATGTCCTATGCATATTCGGGGACGAGGAATTACGAAATATTTGCAAAGTATAAAAACTAACTCACGTGGAACGTGGAGTGTAGTTTAGTAATTTCATCATCACGAGGACATAGTGTTGGGTTAATGAGTTTGACATTACCATGGCTCTCACTCGACCGGGACATATGTGAAGGGTCTATACGTATTACGACGATCTATAGTCGGTTCGTAAAATACGAAGATCGTACTCAACACGGGATCTATTCGGTACCACGGGATTGGCTAGGTGCTTACCGAATTCTTGATTCCTCCCTTGCCGGGTTGAGACGAACCAAGAGACTCGGGCTTAAAAAGGATCACCGAGACAGTATCTACTAAAGTGAGATGTGTTATTACATAACGGTCTTGGAGACGTTAATAAAACATTAAATATTAGTTTTAGAAACTATATTTATTTGGAATAAGATTCCCGGAACGAAATGACAAAGAATGGACCGAAAATAGGGTTTACAACCATGAGTAAGGCTCGTCAAGGTCGCGAATCCGGCCTGAAAAGTAGCAGCAGATTCAAAAATTCATATCTCACAACCAGAGTCAAGATTGGTGAGTCTTCTATCTGTGGCTAAAATTTCATGTCAATCGGACATCGTTTACACCTCGATCAGATGCAAATACGAAACTGTCGCAAAGCTGTTGGAAGTCACGGCCGTGACACATGCGGGCTGTGGCCGTGAAGCACAGCAGAGCCTGAGTTTTTGGCCACGACTCACGGCCGTGACCACTATGACCCAGGCCATGAAGGGTGTTGTCACGGCCGTGAATGGGCTTGTTTCAGGCCGTGACGGGCGTCGGTTTGGCCAAATTTAATCCAAATCATGTCTAAATTCGTTCATTGTTCTTATGTGAGACATATGGAACATTGTCTATTCATTTGATGACTTTATACAAAGGAATCAAACAAGAAATGAGTCATGTAGGACATGATTCAATTAAAAGTCATTTTCAAAGGTTGAAAGATGATCTTTATGTTTTGGAATTGTGCAATTTCGTCCATAAGAGTTCTAAGCTTATTTCTCTCTCTAACTTTGAGTTTAGAGAGAGTTGAGAGCATATGAGTTTGTTCTTTGAGAAAACTTAAGTGTGTTTGAGTTTTTAGTAAATCAAACACACAATTACAAACACTAACACTTCTATTCTAAAACATCTTCCCCACCTCTCTAGCCATCCTTGGGAGGTGGTGGAATTTGGATACGTCACGGGGTCGGCGTGACGATCTTGCCAAGGCGTTGGAGCGTGGAGAGGTCACGACATTGCTTGGAGCGAACTACTACAACCGGGACGGCAAGGCGAGAGCTAGGATCTTCGCTACGAGGGTAAGCTACGAAAACCCTTATTACGTGTCATGCATATTTTCTTTACATAACCAAACGATCCGGGGCTCCTTACGGGGATCCCAGGAAAAATTTTAAACTTCCGCTGCGCCCGGGGTTAGACCTCGGGACACCCGGGGTTCCCCAACAAAGGGTGGGACGGCCTGCGATTTTTAGGCCTGCCATGCGTGCCAGCCCACATGGGCCACGGGAATTGGCGCGCTGCGGCCCGGCCCCGCCCGTACCGCCCCGCCAAGTTGACAGTTCTAGTTAAAATACCTTTATGGAGTAGTCCATGTAATTAATATTATTGATTTAACGAAAAATAAGTTTATAAAATAATTATTCATGTGATTATTGAAAATAATTGTAACAAATATCAAGTGTTTATGGGTGAAAAAAGAGTGGTATGGGAGGTGTAGGGGTGTAAATAGTAGGACCCTCGTTACATGCATCCAATATTTGATAAATTAAGTCACGTCACTTGAATGAGTGCATGTGAAAAGATAAGGACTCCTTTTTAAATATATATATATATATATTATATATATATTTATATTATATTATGATCAACTATCTAAGAGTTTAAACTTCAATTTGTAATTTGTTTATGGGACTATTTTAATTCAAATATATCTCGGCACGTCGAGGTTGATTTCTTAACAACTCATTAAACATGGATATTTCTTACTCAAACGGTTGGTTTGTCATGCAATAAGATATATGATACGTTTGGTTGGGTTCATACCTTGACACGTCAAGGTAGATAATAAGATATATATAAATATATGATACGTTTGGTTGGGTTTAGGGGTGAAAGATGAGCCGAGCCGGCTCGTGAGCTCGACGAGCCGGCTCGGCAAAAGCTCGGCTCGAGCTCGATATAAATGAGCTCGAGCTCATTTAAGTTGAGCTCGAGCTCGAGCTTGAGCCTGGATGTAGTGGCTCGAAAGCTCACGAACAGGATCACGAGCTTTTTTTCTTATTTTAATTTTTTTTTATATTTTTATATTTTTAGATTACTTTATATTATTTTTTCCAATTTTATAAATATTTTTCCTAAAAGCTTGATTTTTTTTTTTTAAAAATTGTTTTATTTTTTTATATTTTTACATTAATTTATATTATTTTATTAATTTATTAATTTTTTTAATTAAAACCTCGAGCTCGAGTTCAAGCTCATCTGGCTGGAAATGAGCTCGAGCTCGAGCCGTGAGCTGAAAATCTCGACGAGCTCGAGCTCGAGCCCAAAAAATGAGCCGAGCTCGGCTCGTTTACAGCCCTAGTTGGATTCATATACTTGACAACTCGTACTCTTTGAAGTCTGAACCCACAAGTCATTATTTGTTTTGGGAAAATCAATATTATTTCACACTCAAATGCGTGTGCACTCATTTATAAATTGTATTAATTTTATTTTATTGTAAAATATTTAAAAGAAGTTACAATCTATTAATTATGTATATTTATAAGTATGTAAAAAGGAAAAAATTGACTTATTACAAGGTTAAAGTTAAAATAATAATTAATTAAAAATAGATGGGTAAAATTGAGAATATAAAAATGCAGATGAAAAAGGTAGTATGTTGTTTTTTTCAACTTTAATAATTAATTTAATCTAATAAAGCTAAATGACAAACTAATTTAATGGTTTAATGCAACCTTGACACTCCAATAACAAAAATGCATGTGCAGTAATATATAAATATATAATAGTAATTTAAATAGTTAATAGAAATATAATTTAAACTTAATAGTAATAAATAATAATTAACTATAAAAGTAATGGGTGTTTTTCTTATGTTTTTATTTAATTGTTTTGTTTTAACTGACATACCAAATGACAGTTTATAATGACCATCACGGTTAATAAAATATAGATAATGTAATAAAACATTTTAAACATCTGAAGTTCGAGCATGATCATTGCTTTTATCAATTTATAATATTTGAAATGATAGATAAAACATTAGGCTCCGTCGCTTGCTTCCAAAAAGTAGTTCAGTTCCAACAATAGCCAGAAGATAAAGCATTTTATATTCCAAACAGAAGATAATTAGTTACTGGGCAGAACTGAGATATTATTTATACAGACATTACAGCGATGCTTAGGGTATCTATGTTTCTACAAAATCTAATGAGTCCAAACAGAGTCAGAGGACATTAGTTGTCCGAATGGGTCATCACTTTTAAAGCTTTTGGGTCATATTTGTGAATCACGGGAATCTAAAATGTACTTTTTGCGGATCTTACTATTCACACTGTGAAAAATGCTATTTACACCTCTCTAATAATTTAATACTTTCCACTTTAATTTTTTAAAATAATATGAAATTTGTTAAAGTTAAAGTTCTCTAATTTTTTCCTTTTGTATTCAACAACAATAATTTTTATTTATTTTAAGACCTTGCATTTTAATAATTTATATTTCTAAATTACTCGTTTGACATTTATTTAAAACTACTAATATTTTTAAATAATTAACTACTTAATAAATAATCATATAACATATAATATCTTATAAACTTAAACAATAATTATTACAAATGACTTATTAGTTAATTTAGTCATATACACAATTATGCATTTCTTAAGAAACAATTACATATAATATTATAATATTGCTACAATATAGATATTTTAAATATAAAACATTATCAAAAACAAAATTACTATATTCATTTATTTTTGCAGAATTAATATACAAAATTATAACCGGTGCTACTATTCACTCACTCATTGAATAAAAAATGCTATTTACACCCCCATTACATTAAATTCTTAACATAAATACTATACTACATATAAGCCATACACGGTATTTATAACAAAAATAGTGCAATAAGTCACAACAATAATAATTTTGTGAGTTACTTTACTTTTCATTAACAAATTGCATTTAATAATATTTTATTTTAAAATTAATCTAAACTTTACACTTTATGTAAAAAGTATTATTTTAAATTTATAAATACTACTAATTAACTTATTTTAATATGATCATTTTATTAACGTATACCATTCAAAAGTTACAAGTTAATTTAGTTAATTACACATTATAAATAAATAAGATAATATTTCTATATTGTAGATAGTAGAAATATAATTCACATGACTGTAAAAAATCAGTACATATATATTTGCTGAACTATTATATAAAACTATATAAGTTTGAGAAGCTAGTAACATTGTTGGTTGAAAAAAATAGTAACTATTTAGGAAAAAATAATACTTAAAGGCAATAAATATGAGAGAATAATCTAATAAATAATTAATTAAACTTGGAAACATACTATTTTTAGTAGGATTTATTTTGGTAATAAAGAGAGGTGGGGTGTATTTAGTAAATATGGGGTGTGAATGGAATTACCCATTTAATCATGATCGTCAGAATATGTGAGACAAATATGTTAAAATTTCCTTTTTTTTAGATTGTAAATGTAATAACTAATAATTATTTGATAGTATAACTACTGAAGAACTAGTCCAACTTGAAAATTACATTATCTAATGCTTAAAAATTAATAGGGGGTGTATTTAGCAAATAGAGAGTGTGAATAGAATTAACCTACCTTATGCTGCTTACGTCATTTCGACATATGTTATTGGGTAGCAAATCTTTCAAACTCGCATGTCGCTGATAGATAAGCTGCAGTATTTCATGTCAGCAACCAAGACAATAATTTATTTTATTAAGGAAGAACGTCATAGAGTAACTGCTTTCATATTAATTTGATGTCAATTATCATAATTACTATTTCCCTTAATTTTCATATTTATTCCAATTATATTCTCTAACATCAATTTTTATATACTTAAAAATATTATTAAATACAAAAATTATTATAATCTAACCTATTAAAAGCAACTTCAAATATAACTTAATATAATATATTTATGCTTCGGGGTTTAAGTAAGATTTCCTACAAAGATCGGGTCGATTTTGTTTCGAAAATTAAAGTTCGTGTTCTATGTTTGCAATCAAATATATTGCTAAACACTATCATATATTGATCCAAATTTATAATTTTACCATGGTGTAGTGTAGTCAACAACTATGCTTTACATATGAATCAAGACCTGTTGGGTTTTAAGCCCAATGGGCCTTGGGCCCAAGTTTGGGTAATTGACCCACTAAGAGAATAGCTGAAATGATTTTATTAAATCGAGAAGACGTCGGTCGTCGAAACGAGAAATCGTTGAAAGATTACGAATCTACGTTTCGAGACGAATCTAACGAATATTAATTTGCTCAAAACTGATATCGGGTGAATGAGAAATTAATTAATAAAGCCAGTCCAAATAAATAAAAAATAAAAAAAAACGAAAAAAAAATAAAAATAAAAAATGATGACGTGGCGGCTGATGACGTGTCACTGGCACGCAGACTGACGTGGACTGACGTGGCGCTGATCTGGCGCTGACTAGGCATGGTGATGTGGCTGATTGAGGGGGTATTGGGTATCAGTCCAAGAGTTGTGACTATTCCCATATTGACCCCTGGCCAAAAGTTATACATATTTACGAATTCGGCCCAGTCAAAGGAGGTCAACCTGAAAAGTTATGACTTTTCGCGAATTGACCCCTGCAGCTTTTCGGACAGTATAAATAGGTCCCCTGGCAGAATAGAAATTCATTCAATTCACTCCCAGCACTTTAAAGAAAGTTGACAGCACATCCCTTAGGCATAATAAGGCATAAAAAACGCAAGAAAGGCTCGAGTCTTTAGTAGATTCGCCCGATAATTTCGTAACGGTGTGCGACGTTTCGAAATTCTTGAAGTCGTTATCTTCGGGACGTATTGTGACAACCCGAGGCACTGAAATACGGGGCAATAAACGTCTTACGGAAAGCGTACGACGTACGTGCCTCGACTTCGACGTATAAAGGCGAAACTCTGTCCGAGCTTTACGAGCGCCACCGACCAGACGCCAACACCGGAACCAACAATCGTAAGACGTTATTCTGTCTGATCGATGGCGACAATAGCGAATATTCCTACCGCCGTACCGCTGACGGGTAGCAACCACGCCGAAAAGCCGGCGAAATTCGACGGGGCAGACTTCAAGAGATGGCAACAAAAGATGCTGTTTTATCTCACGACCCTGAACCTGGTGTGCTTTCTGAAAGAGCTGCCGCCCCAGGTGAACGCCAACGATGCCGCTGACGATGCCGCACCCGAAATTGACGAACAACAAAAGGCGGCGTTGGACGCTTGGAATCATAACGATTTCATGTGTCGTAACTATATTTTGAATGCCCTAGACGACTCCCTATACAACGTCTACGCAGCCGGTAAAACTACTAAAGAGTTGTGGGACTCGTTGGATAAAAAGTACAAAACCGATGACGCCGGACTGAAGAAATTCATTGTCGGCAGGTTTTTGGACTATAAGATGACCGACTCCAAACCAGTGTTGCACCAGGTCCGTGATCTGCAGTTGATAATCCACGATATACACGTGGAGAATATGCAGATCAGCGAATCCTTCCAAGTAGCTGCTATAATAGAGAAGCTGCCACCCCTGTGGAAGGACTTCAAGAACTACCTCAAGCACAAGCGTAAGGAAATGGCTTGAGGACCTGATCGTGAGGCTTCGAATCGAAGAAGATAATCGAAGAATCGAGGCCAAGAACAAAAGGGGCAGTGTCGAGGTACGTGCGAACCTGACCGAATCTAACACCGGCAAAAAGCGCAAGAGGCCTAATACGAAGCAGCAGAAGCCGAACAAAATAAGGGGCAACTGCTACAACTGCGACAAACCTGGGCATATGGCCAAGGACTGTCGGCTAAAGAAAAAGAGCAAAAAGAACCAAGCTCACTTGACCGAGGCAAAGTCGGGGACAGATCTGACAGAGATGGACCTAGCCGCCGTCGTATACGAGGCCAACGTGGTAGACAATCCTAGGTCGTGGTATATCGGCTTTGGAGCGACTCGCCACATCTGCTCTGATAAGGATATATTTTCAACCTACATCCCTATCTCAGGCAGGAAGCTGCTTATGGGTAATGCAGCCACCTCTGACATCGTCGGATTAGGGAGGGTAGTGCTGAAGATGACCTCGGGCAAGGAACTCACTCTTGTGGACGTGCTGCATGTGCCAGACATCCGCAAGAACTTGGTGTCCGGCTCCCTGTTGAGCAAAGCCGGATTTAGGCAGGTGTTTGAGAGTGATAACTATGTACTGACCAAAAACGGTCATTTCGTAGGAAATGGCTACCTCGAGAAGGGGCTCTTTAAGATGAATGTAACGCCTGTAATACGCGAGATTAAGCTCGCTGATAATAATAAAGAAAGTTCATCTTACTTGGTTGAGTGTTCCAATTCATGGCATCATAGATTAGGACACGTGGGTTAAACAAAATAAAAAAGTTAATAAGTTTAAACCTGCTTCCACAAATGGAAGTCGACTCACAACAAAAGTGTGAAGTCTGTGTCGAAGCAAAAATGGCCAAGGCACCGTTCTTCTCTGTTGAGAGAAGTAGTGCACCTCTAGAATTAATCCAAACTGATATATGTGATCTGAAGTTCGTGCAGACTAGAGGTGGAAAAAAGTACTTTATTACTTTTATCGATGATTGCACGAGATTTTGCTACGTATACTTGTTAAGTAGCAAGGACGGGGCTGTTGATGCCTTCAAAAGATATAAGAGTGAAGTTGCAAATCAACAAAACTCAAGAATTAAAATAATTCGAAGTGATAGAGGAGGAGAATACGTGGCGTCGTTCGAAGAATTCTGCCAAGAGCACGGAATTATTCATCAAACAACTGCGCCTTATTCACCTCAGTCAAATGGTGTTGCTGAACGCAAAAATAGGTCTCTTAAGGAGATGATGAATGCTATGTTAATCAGTTCTGGGCAACCTCAGAACTTGTGGGGGGAAGCAATCCTCTCGGCAAACCGCATTCTAAATATGGTGCCACACAAAAAGAAAGAAAAGACTCCATACGAACTATGGAAAGGTAGGGCTCCGTCCTACAATTACCTGAAAGTGTGGGGGTGCCTAGCAAAGGTCGAAGTACCTAAACCTAAACAGGTTAAGATAGGACCCAAGACTGTTGATTGCATTTTCATCGGATATGCTAATAACAGTAGTGCATATAGATTTCTAGTGCACAAATCAAAAAACCCTGAAATGAATACAGGGATGATATTTGAATCGAGGAATGCAGTATTCTTCGAGAATATTTTCCCAAATAAGGAAAAGAAAGAAATAAGCTATAAGAAGCAAACTTACGATGCCGTGGAGAGTTCACCTCAAGAAAACGAGGAACCACGGCAAAGCAAACGTAAGAGAACGGCCAAATCGTTTGGGCCTGACTTCATAACATATATGTTAGATGATGAACCACGGACTTTGCAAGAGGCATTGTCTAGTCCAGAAGCTCCGTTCTGGAAAGAAGCTGTGAACAGCGAGATTGAGTCCATTATGCAAAACCATACGTGGGAGCTGGTAGACCTCCCAAAGGGGTGTAAGCCTTTAGGATGCAAATGGGTCCTTAAAAGGAAACTTAAGACCGATGGATCAATCGAAAAATATAAAGCTCGTTTAGTAGCTAAAGGATTTAATCAAAAGGAAGGGTACGATTTCTTCGATACCTACTCACTCGTGACAAGGATTACATCCATACGGGTCTTGATCGCTATAGCAGCGTTGTATGACCTCGAGATACACCAGATGGACGTCAAAACGGCCTTCCTAAATGGAGAACTCGAGGAAGAAATATATATGAGACAGCCCGAAGGGTTTATTGTACCCGGGCAGGAAAATAAAGTGTGTAGACTCGTGAAGTCACTTTACGGGCTTAAGCAAGCACCGAAACAGTGGCACGAGAAGTTCGACATGACGATGTTGTCAAATGGATTTAAGATTAATGAGTGTGATAAATGTGTTTATATAAAAGGCACACCCGATGAGTTTGTGATTGTCTGTCTTTACGTAGACGACATGTTAATCATGGGAAGCAGTCACAAAATAATCGTGAATACAAAGAATATGCTGAAAAATTATTTCAGTATGAAGGATATGGGTTTGGCTGACGTCATTTTGGGAATAAATATCTCTAAGACGTCCGAAGGAATTGTGATTACACAATCTCACTATGTTGAGAGCATGTTAAAAAGATTTAACGCCTTCGATGATCCTCCGGCTAAGACACCTGTGGACGCTAATGTACACTTAGCCAAAAATAGAGGAGAGCCCGTATCGCAACTCGAATACGCTCGGGTGATTGGCAGTCTGATGTATTTGTCTAACTGCACTCGACCTGACATAGCATACTCAATTAGTAAACTAAGTCGGTTTACAAGTAACCCGGGTAGTAGCCATTGGGTAGCGCTAAGAAGAGTGCTAAGATATTTGAAGCACACTATTAATCACGGCATACTATACTCAAGATATCCCGCGGTACTAGAAGGGTATTGCGATGCGAATTGGATATCTGATAGTAAAGACTCCAAATCCACGAGTGGTTATATATTCACCATCGGTGGAGGAGCGGTTTCTTGGAAGTCCTCCAAACAAACGTGCATAGCTCGATCCACAATGGAGTCGGAGTTCATCGCACTAGATAAAGCCGGCGAAGAAGCAGAATGGCTTCGAAATTTTTTGGAGGATATTCTGTGCTGGAATAAACCTATGCCACCAATTATGATTCACTGCGATAGCATGGCGGCTATCGGCAGGGCACAGAATTGTATGTATAACGGTAAGTCTCGGCACATTCGTCGGAGACATAACACTGTAAGACAGCTTATCTCTAGCGGAATAATTTCCACCGACTATGTAAAGTCAAAGTAAAATATTACGGATCCGCTGACAAAAGGCATAGCTAGAGATCAGTTAGAAAACGCAGTAAGGGAAATGGGACTAAAAATCCACACACCAAAGAACGAAAACAGTGTCTCAACCTCGATGAGTGGAGATCCCATAAACTTGGTTCAATGAGACAACTAAGATGTGATTAGTTCAGTAGTATACTTGGAAACTAATAAAGTCCATTCTCGACAGCTGCCCAAGTAATTTCCCGATGACGTGTGGTTAGCGTAAGCACTTATGCTTTTAATGATGACTATACCAAAGTGGTGGAGTATTTCGGGCTACTCCAGGATTAAGTCCTAATAGTCGGTCACCTATATAAGTGTGAAGTGGTGCCGCTTCAATGGAAAACACTTATGAATCGGAGATATGGTCCACGGCCGAAACGGACACAATGTGAGAATCGAAAAGAGATCAGATTCATCACTGTGTGTTTACTGTTGTCTTGGTTTACACAAAAAGCCGCCAGTTCAAGACATCACGTTCACTGAGCAGCGAGTAAATCCGATAGTATTTCACTAGAGAAGGTTCAAAGCCACAAGCTACCTATCCCGATGCAGTGATGGGTCGTCGGGACTTTCTTGCAAGAGTCAGCATGCATTGCATTTACATTAATTTTCATTCATGTGGGGGATTGTTGGGTTTTAAGCCCAATGGGCCTTGGGCCCAAGTTTGGGTAATTGGCCCACTAAGAGAATAGCTGAAACGATTTTATTAAATCGAGAAGACGTCGGTCGTCGAAACGAGAAATCGTTGAAAGATTACGAATCTACGTTTCGAGACGAATCTAACGAATATTAATTTGCTCAAAACCGATATCGGGTGAATGAGAAATTAATTAATTAAAGCCAGCCCAAATAAATAAAAAAATAAAAATAAAAAATGATGACGTCGCGGCTGATGACGTGTCACTGACACGCGGACTGACGTGGACTGACGTGGCGCTGACTAGTCATGGTGATGTGGCTGATTGAGGGGGTATTGGGCATCAGTCCAAGAGTTGTGACTATTCCCAGATTGACCCCTGGCCAAAAGTTATACCTATTTACGAATTCGGCCCAGTCAAAGGAGGTCAACCTGAAAAGTTATGACTTTTCGCGAATTGACCCCTGCAGCTTTCCGGACAGTATAAATAGGTCCCCTGGCAGAATAGAAATTCATTCAATTCACTCCCAGCACTTTAGAGAAAGTTGACAGCACATCCCTTAGGCATAATAAGGCATAAAAAACGCAAGAAAGGCTCGAGTCTTTAGTAGATTCGCCCGATAATTTCGTAACGGTGTGCGACGTTTCGAAATTCTTGAAGTCGTTGTATATTCGGGACGTATTGTGACAACCCGAGGCACTGAAATACGGGGCAATAACGTCTTACGGAAAGCGTACGACGTACGTGCCTCGACTTCGACGTATAAAGCCGAAACTCTATCCGAGTTTTACTAGCGCCACCGACCAGACGCCAACACCGGAACCAACAAGACCATCTAAATAAAGGTCTATCTATATATCCGATATATTTATCTATTGTATAATTGGAGATGGCATCATATAGCAATTACTAACTGTGTTGGTATGTCAATTTTATTTAGCAATTTATAACTAAGTGGTTAATTTTTATTTATTCTAATCAAATTCTCATATTATTATTATTTTATTTATATAACTTCACTTATAAGTTGACATAATATCTTTTATGTTTTTCCTATCTAACTTTAGATGTGTAGATTGCAAGCGAATCAGATCTTTTTTATTCGATTCGAAATTCGAGGTCGAATCTTTCGATTCGAAACCTAAATTTGGAATAAGATTTCTTTTCGATTCGAATATTTTTCAAATGCGAAAGAATATGATAATATTCGATGGGAATCATTGTCGCACCTTTCGAATAATGTAATGCGTAAAAAAATAAATGGCCAAACTTAAATTTTTTTTCTGTTTTCGGAAGATGTATTGGAGGAACCAATGATATGTTTTGCTAAGTTTTTCTTGTCGTAAATGTATATTTCATTCACTAAGTAGTTTTTTTTGTTACTTATGTATATTATTGTTTTTATTATAAAAATGGGTTTTGTGAAAAAATTTATTCGACCGAATATTCGCGAATATATTATCAAATCTAACCATTTTAATATTAAATAAATAACAAACACGAGTATGAATATTCGAAAAGGGTCCTACTACTCACACCCCGTTCACCCCCTATACCATTTTTTACACCCCGAAACACTTGATTTTAATAATAATTTTAAATAATCACATGATTCAACAAAAAATATTTTATTATCTTATTTTCCATTAAATCAATAATATTAATTACATGGACTATTAGAAAATTATTAATTAAGTCATTTTAACCAGTGACAAATTTAGAACAAAAAAATGCTCGTGGCTGATGACGTCGCGGCTGATGGCTAATAAAAAATAAAAAAAAAACGAAAAAAAAATAAAAATAAAAAATGATGACGTCGCGGCTGATGACGTGTCACTGACACGCGGACTGACGTGGACTGACGTGGCGCTGATCTGGCGCTGACTAGGCATGTTGATGTGGCTGATTGAGGGGGTATTAGGCATCAGTCCAAGAGTTGTGACTATTCCCAGATTGACCCCTGGCCAAAAGTTATACCTATTTACGAATTCGGCCCAGTCAAAGGAGGTCAACCTGAAAAGTTATGACTTTTCGCGAATTGACCCCTGCAGCTTTTCGGACAGTATAAATAGGTCCCTGGCAGAATAGAAATTCATTCAATTCACTCCCAGCACTTTAGAGAAAGTTGACAGCACATCCCTTAGGCATAATAAGGCATAAAAATGCAAGAAAGGCTCGAGTCTTTAGTAGATTCGCCCGATAATTTCGTAACGGTGTGCGACGTTTCGAAATTCTTGAAGTCGTTGTATATTCGGGACGTATTGTGACAACCCGAGGCACTGAAATACGGGGCAATAACGTCTTACGGAAAGCGTACGACGTACGTGCCTCGACTTCGACGTATAAAGCCGAAACTCTGTCCGAGTTTTACTAGCGCCACCGACCAGACGCCAACACCAGAACCAACAAGACCATCTAAATAAAGGTCTATCTATATATCCGATATATTTATCTATTGTATAATTGGAGATGGCATCATATAGCAATTACTAACTGTGTTGGTATGTCAATTTTATTTAGCAATTTATAACTAAGTGGTTAATTTTTATTAATTCTAATCAAATTCTCATATTATTATTATTTTATTTATATAACTTCACTTATAAGTTGACATAATATCTTTTATGTTTTTCCTATCTAACTTTAGATGTGTAGATTGCAAGCGAATCAGATCTTTTTTATTCGATTCGAAATTCGAGGTCGAATCTTTCGATTCGAAACCTAAATTTGGAATAAGATTTCTTTTCGATTCGAATATTTTTCAAATGCGAAAGGATATGATAATATTCGATGGGAATCATTGTCGCACCTTTCGAATAATGTAATGCGTAAAAAAATAAATGGCCAAACTTAAATTTTTTTTTCTGTTTTCGGAAGATGTATTGGAGGAACCAATGATATGTTTTGCTAAGTTTTTCTTGTCGTAAATGTATATTTCATTCACTAAGTAGCTTTTTTTTTTCTATGTATATTATTGTTTTTATTATAAAAATGGGTTTTGTGAAAAAATTTATTCGACCGAATATTCGCGAATATATTATCAAATCTAACCATTTTAATATTAAATAAATAACAAACACGAGTATGAATATTCGAAAAGGGTCCTACTACTCACACCCCGTTCACCCCCTATACCATTTTTTACACCCCGAAACACTTGATTTTAATAATAATTTTAAATAATCACATGATTCAACAAAAAATATTTTATTATCTTATTTTCCATTAAATCAATAATATTAATTACATGGACTATTAGAAAATTATTAATTAAGTCATTTTAACCAGTGCAAATTTAGAACTAGCAAAAATGCTCGTGGCCCCGCGGGCTGGCCCGCCACTCAGGCCCGCCACGACGGGGCGGGTTGCAATTCCTCAAGCCCACCAGAGGGCGGTCGTATTCGTGTAAGCCCACGCGAGCCGCGGGCAGGCCCGCGAAAAATATTTAAAAAAATTAAAAAATTAATATAAAAATGAATTATATATGTTTTTTATATTTTTTGAGATCCAATTTTTAATTTAATATCATAAATAAATTTTTATTAAATAATTTAAATTTGATTAGAAGTATTTCAACTTCATTAGTTTATTTTATGTTTTTTATTTTTAATATAATTTTTTCATTTGTAGTTTTTACGGGCTGGGCCCACCAGGCCCGCTACCCGCCAGTAGGGCGGGGCGGACTGCCATTTCCTCAGGCCCGCGGGCAAGCCCGCCAAATATCGTAAATATTTTTTAGAAAAGATATGTATAAATGAATTATATAGGTTTCTATATTTTTTAGATCCAATTTTTTCAAATTTAATAACAACATAAATTTTGATTAAAGAATTTGTGTTATACTTTTAATGTTAACTTCATTAGTTTATTTATTTTAATGTTTTTTCCTTTTTCTTATATACTTTTTTCGTTTTTATTTTTTAGGACGGGCCCACCAAGCCCGTTAACCGCGAGAGGGCGGGGCGGGCTGCCCGTCAGATGAAAACATTGCCTGTTTTAATCGGCAACTTTATTTAATATTACTTTATATATTACTTAAACTATTAACATTAAACTCATTTTTTTCCTTTTTATATGGGGTATGTAATTGGTAAATAATTAATATTTACTCTACATATTAATTAGGGGGGGTGCAAATAGAAAAAAGATGGGTGCTAATACAACTACCCATTCGAAAAATAACAGAATACAAATAGAATACGGTGTCAAAGCGCGTCAATTCTGTGGTTGAGTTTGGTTGACCGACTGAGGCATCAAATCTGCATCTGAAATATCTATCACTGCACCTAGAATGTGTAGTAAGTGTGAATGCACCTATAATTGTAAAAACACTAACTTCACACGTAACAATGTATCGTTGTATCGTAAGTGTGAATCAAAATAGTGGAGAATAATCAAAATCAACAATCAAGTCAGTAGAGCCGTCAAAACGGGCTTGGGCCCGCGGGCCGGCCCGCAAGGCGCGGGCAAGCCCGCGGCGGGGGCGGGCTTTGGCGGGGCGGGGCGGGCTAGCCCGCGGGTAGCCCGCCCGAATTATAAAAAAAAGTTATATTATTTATAATATAATATTGCAAATATAAAATAATAATTGGTACCTTAATAACATAAATATACTAAAATTAAAAAAGTTTATTAAATTATTTTTTCTTACTTTTTCCTTTTTTTAATAATTTTTAATATATATATATATATTTTTTAACCTGTCGGGCTAAGCCATTTCTTAGGCCCGCCATCGCCCCGCCACATGACGGGCTTTGGCGGTTACGGGCCGGTCCGTTTTGACAGCTCTACAAGTCAGTAAAAGGATTTTTGCAATCATCAAGCATAATTATTTCAAACCCAAAGTTTATACTTAGGGGCTAGCGTCACCTCAAAATGTTTGGAAATAATTATTTTGAAAATGGAAATAATTATCCGTAATTATGAATGCTTGGATTCTTTGTCTTGGAATCATTTTTTTAACCTCATTAAATGCAATATAATTGATACGGACAAAATTAGGCAGGCTAAAAATATAATTAAGGAATAATTAGCCTATGATAATTATTAAGGGAGAAGTTAGTGAAAAATATGAGTTTCCTTAAAAAAATATAAGGTTAGATTGCGAGGGGAGATTTCAGGGACCTCAAATACACTTTAGGGGGCTAACAACAGGAAATAAGAGTTTTAGGGACCTAACGCCCATACTAGGAAACTGTTTTGGGACCTATTATTATGCTAAGCAGGTCCTATCGTCCCGAGGAAGCATCATAAGGAAGCTATACAGAAGCCTAAAAGGACGTCTGACTGCGCCTGACAAAGCTGTTCTGACCGTACTGTGCCAGCCGCCTGCTTTTTCTGATAGCACAGGACCAGTCCCATCTAGGGGTGGTTCGGTACGGTATACCGTACCAAAACTGTGATACCGTATACCGTACCGAAATTTCGGTATACAAAAAAATCATACCAATACCATACCAAAATTTCGGTATACCTTAAATTTCGATAAGGTATCATACCGAAATTTCGGTATGGTATCGGTATCATACCTTCTATACCATTCACACGGAGGGTTTTTTACCATGCATGTCTCGTAACTCGTTAATTCGATGTGTTGGAATTTTTAATCAATTCAAGCTCCTTAGGCCCCAATAAGATAGATTATTAATACCAAAATTTTCAAAATAAAAAGATTTTTAACCTTAAATAATTTACATATTTTAGCCAGTCTCTTAGTAAGACAAAAAACTTTACATAACCACAAAATACAACTTTATATACAGATTAATTAGAACGAAGCGGCTATATTTAAAAAATTAGTGAAGATTAACAAAAAGTAATTGCATTGCATCTTCACGCTTTCAAAATCATGAAAAAAAGGCAAAAATTAAACGTTACTTGAGTTACATAAGTAAAGTATGGTGGGCCTAATATTAGAAAGTTGTGTATAAGTTAATAATTTATTGGCTAAATAAGTTTGAGAAGATCCTTAATTTTTCATTTTATATTTTTTGAAATAATATAATATATATAGGTGTGTGTATATATATATAAAATATATTGAAAAAAATTTAGTATTTCGGTATTTCGGTATAATCGGTATACCTTATTTTTAAAATTTTCATACCATTACCGTACCGAAAATTTTCGGTACGGTATCATACCTTACCAAAAACTTCGGTATACCAAAATTTTCGATATTTTCGATACGATTCGATACGATAAGGACGGTATTTCGGTATTTCGGTATTTTTTCCCAGCCCTAGTCCCATCTCCAGCGCCTGGTGCCATGACAACACAAAAGCTGTGACTACTGCAGGACCTATCTCTGACAGACAGCCTATACTGCACATTGCGTCGTCCCAGAAGGTCACATCCCCCAGGAATCCTGGGATGTAAGCCAGGCCAGACTACCTGACGTCCCTGGCAGTACAGAGCTATGTCCTATCTCCGGAAAATCAGGAATCCAATGGATTGCTTGATGAAAAACCACTATAAATAGAAGACTTCGCCACTTCAATGACCCATTCACACTTTTTACATTATAACACCCTAAAAATACTCTCTCTACCAAAAAGGCGTCCTTAAGTATTTTATTAAGTGTTCTTAAGATAAATGTGAGAGAGTGAGTAGTTTGAGTGTGTTAATCATTAAAGCATAGTGAAAGAATGTTTCAGAGCGCCGTGGACGTAGGATTCACAAGAATCCGAACCACGCAATTCTCGTGTTATTTCGTTTACGTCCCAACACGTCCCGACACGTCCCAACACGTCTTAACATGTTCCAATATGTCCCAAACACGTCCCCAACGTCTCCAATACGTCCTAAACACGTCCCTTTCAGTTCCCTTATAAATAAGCACCTTATGTACGTTTTTAACTTTGTAATACCGTTTCTCCCGCTATATAAATTTTCCTTCCCCACACACATAAATTTTTTTTGATTGGGATAGCCCCACATCAATAATTATTTCCATTTTCAAAATATTACCAAATGATCCTAAAATTAATTTGCTTGGTTTTGTTGGCACCCAAGAGTCGAGACATATCACAAGTCAAAGTCTAATTCCATTCATTACACACAACACACAGCAACACGTAGCAGTGATCCATATCGCCAGTCGGTGCTTTGATATCTGTTAGGCCGATTTTATCCAACCTTGTACTGAATCAATTGATTAGTATTACCTGTACGATGAATTACGGAAGCAATAAACGAAGTAATACCGATAGACGAATTGTAGAGTTGGAACGAGAGCGCGGGAGTTCTTCAGAAAAGTCGTCAACTCAAACATGATTCAGCAACCCTAAACACTAATGTGTTTAGGGTATATATACAATGCCCTAATGGGCTAATGGACCCAATATTACTAATATATCCACAAGTCGGATATATTTACAATTGAGTCATAGGGCGTAATTAAATTACAGAACATAGACTAATAATTAAATGAACACAATTAAATTAATCTCTAACAATCTCTCCCTTTGTGTTCATTTTACGTAGTAGCGCGGTCTTCTCTTCTGTAGTAGGATTTCCTCAGATTGAGAACGTACTCGAATTGTCTGATGCTTCGGCGAAGACATAATCTATTCTGAATTTCTTCAATAGCAGTATTGCTTAGGCTGACGATTTCATCTCGGAACTGCTCGAGGCCTAAGCTTGCAAGGTCACCTTTTGAAGAATCAGAATATCTCCTAACTTTACTTCTCAGTTTTTCGATGATGATTCTGAGAGTGCCGTCGCAGTACTTCTCGACTTCTGAGAGAAACATGACTCTCTTTAGTCTATCCTTGCTGTAGACTACGGAGAGTTCAGGTTCTTTGAAGATGAAGCCATTTGGGTATGATATGAGTTCGTCCTCCATGCCGGTGAAATTTGGTCTTGTGAGGTTTACCTTCTTAGCATTATTCTCAATGGCCATCTGAAAGTCATGGCCTGTGTAGAAGGTAATGTCCCTTAGCATGTGTCTTTTAATGGCTTCATATCCCAGCTTATATTGAAATTCTCGTAGGATGAATTTCCTGTAGAGTCTTGATAGCTTGTATACTTCGCTGGGATCAATGTACTGAAGATCTCCTTCAGTGATCACGTCTTCAGAGCCGTCCAGCCGTCGCACTTTGTAGACTGGGTATTTTAGGGTGCTTCCCATTTCCTGGACGGTTACATCCAAGATCTCCTTGATTGGCGCCTTCGCTCTCATTCTCTTCTTGTCTGCATCCGTGACCCTCGAGCCCCCTTTCGTCGTCCATTTGTATAGGAAATGGTAGGCCAATTTTGTGGATCCTCCAACATGTGATAGGCCTCTCAGCTCCATTTCATTGTATGGACGAATTTGATCCCGTTCTCGCCAGATTTTATCTCGAAGTTCCTCTTGAAATGGAGTTGTTATCTTGTCCCATGGGATCTCATAATCACATGGCGTTTCTTCGTAGTCTTCTCTATTTCTGATCTCGTCTGGCGCCATTCTGAGGCTCGTTTCGACCGCCGCCCAGATTAATCCACTGACATTGTCCAGTCGCTCTTGAAGGTCATCTCCTGCGGGATGATCGCTGTAGCTTTGAGATCCCCATCCCTGATCGACAAACTCATTGAGCTCAACCAGAGGATCAGGGATAATCATGTCTGCGACTGGAGGTAGTGGCTCATCGATTTCCTGTGGGGGTGGGTCTGGTCTGAAGTCGGATGGTAATGGGGGTAGGCCTTTTGGTAGGTTTAGATGGGAAGAGGTAGTAGGTTGGGGGTTTGTGGATTCTGGTTGGTTTGAGGTGGAGGGCTCTGGTTGGTTTGAGGTGGAGGGCTCGGGTTGGTTTGAGGTGGAGGGCTCTGTATCGAGGTTTATTGCCTCGACCCGCTGTCGCTTTTCCTCCCCCTCAGGACGACCGTCGCCATCAGGGTCGTCATGTCGGCGCTTGTGTGAAGGCGGGTCGTAGTGGCAATGGTAAGGTATTTGAAGGCGGTGAAGGAGCTCCTTATCCTCATCATCGAGGCTGTCGACCTCGCTAAGGAGGCGAGCGAGTAGATTTTGACGAAGCTCCTTGATAGTGGGGGTAGGTGTAGGTGGTGGTTGGGACGAGGAGGATGTCAGGGCCTCGACTCTCTGTAGGATGGAGGCCTCCATCTGCTTCATTTCGTCGCGTAAGGTGGCGACGCTCTGTGCGAGGCTCCTGTCGAAGTGGGCGTGGGTGACAAAGGGTGATAACTCAACAGAGCCACGAAGGCGTTCTGTTGTCACGACATCAGAATAGAGTTCTGTGTCGCGGCCCACAAGCACTAAAGAGCGCGTGGGACTTGAGGGACCGGGGCCACCGAGGCTCACCGTTTGCATCGTCGATAAGACAAGCTCATCGAGATGGCCTGAAGTCACGGGGGCAGTGATGTTGCCCGTGTCAGGTCTTCCATCCGATCGTCGAGTATCATCAGTAGATGATGTCTCTACGGACGTTCTGGACTGATCACTAAGAAAAGTCGAGAAAGGTGTTTGTGTCCTAGCAAAATCGAAAAAATTTGGGAAGGTGGACACTAGACTCGATGTGGTAGAAGAAGGGGCAGCGACGCGGGGCTGGGGGTCGCTGACTTGTACATCACTTGCCTCCGAGCGAGACAAGGATGGCTGAGATAGTTCCCCGTGAGCTGTTGAGGCATCAACCTGTTGGGAGGTTGATGAATGGGAAGGGCTGGGTTGTGCATGCGCCGTTGAACCAGATGCGGCGGCTTCTACTCGGAAGCTGATTAAATCAGCTCCTGTTCCTAGGGGTTCGGTTCTGGAAGATGTAGTGAGGAGGGGAGGTGCGAAGTCGACGGACACCGGAGGAGGCGGTCGTCGGTCGTGTTTTCTCTTTGTGCGTACTTCGCGTTGTCGCTCAGGACCCTGTCTCACACTCGAGCTAGCCCCGGGGTTGGATACGGTGGGGTTTGACCGTATCGTAGGGGCAGGAAGGTTCTGGGACTGCCTATATTTGATCACCTCGGCATCCGTAGGATCAGCGAGGTCCAGGAGGTGTCGTGGGATAGGCATGCCTTGGAGTGTCGATCCTTCCTTTGATTTCTTCAGATAGTTGAACTTGGGGACTCCTAGGTATTCTGTCGCTAGACGACGAGTGATCTCTGGGTGGATTTCCATGTAGTGATAAATCAGTACTTGGAACCATCTGAGATATGGAAGGCCCTTTCTCTTGGACGTCTTGAGGTGATCCCTGGTATAGATCTGGTCCACTATTTCTTGCGTGAATAGGGCAGCGTAGTCGTAGCGTTTCCCGAAGATGACCCCGTAGAAGAGAGTGAGGATGCTGAGGTTGCAACGATCGTAGCCGGTGTGTTTCGGCGATAAGCACTTGTTGATCAGCATGAACAGAGCATTCCATGGACTGGGTATTTTGCTGAAGGAGAATGCTGAGACTTGTGTGAGAGGTGGAGAGCAACCTAGTTCCAGCATTCCATTTAGGATTTCTTGAGCTGTGGGAGGTGGATCGAGCTCATCGAATGTTGGCAGTTGTAGGATCGCCCGCAGAAGATATTTGTTAAGAACAACCGAAGTATTCTCGATTTGACTTTGCAATATGATCTCCTCGGTGTCTTGAACTTGATCCATGAGACCCCAAAATTGTTGCAGGTAGACTTGGGGAACGCTCGCCGTGAGTGTGAATGCGGGGAGCAGAAAATGATTTTTCAGAATGGCGATGATGACCATGTCCGAGCATCTGAAGGCCGTTGTGTCCAATTGATAGTTGTTCTTCAGCGGCTCGATCCATTTGGAGATCGGGTAAATCGTATCACGGTTTGGAATCTCCATAATCTGAAAAATATGATCAAAAGGTCATTAGACATCGAATATTCCATCGTTGCCCTCGCTCAGTGTGCTTCTTTTTCCTTCCTCCTTTTTTTTTGTTTTTTTTTTGTTTTTTTTGTTTTTTGTTTTTTTTTTTTTTTTTTGTTTTTGTTGATATTTTGTTTTTGATAGATATATATATATATATATATATAGATATGTATAAATAGATGGATATATATATAAATATAGATAGATAAATATATATAACTATATAATATGTAGTGATAGGTAGATATATATGAGTGGAGTGAATTTTCGTTAAGTAGCAAAAAGGCCCGTTCAAGGGATGGAATTTGTGTTAAGTAAAAAGTGCCCAATTGAAAGTGATTAAAGAGGCCCAATATGCAAAATGTCGAGGCGGCCCAATTTGGAAGATGTCGAGATAGCGTGATTTGTCGATAAAGTCAAGTTAAACTTAAAAATGTCGAGATCTTTTGAAATGTCAAGAAAGCCAAATAGGAGTGAAAAGATGTCGAGATTTTATCTAGTAAAAGATGTCGAGATGGCCCATTTTAAAGATAAGTCGAGAGGCCCAATTCGAAGAGATTTCGAGAGGCCCAATTTAAGTAAAATGTCGAGAGGTTCAAGAAAATGTCGAAAGGCCCAAATGAGGTAACAATGTCGGGATAGTTTTAAAATGTCGAGAAGGGCAAATGTCGAGAGGAAGAAAAATGTCGATATCGCACAGTTTAATTTAAATGTCGAGAGGAAAAAAAATGTCGATATCACACAGTTTACATAAAAAATGTCGACAGGTAAAAATGTCGATATCTCACAGTTGAAATAAAATGTCGAGAGCCCCATTTCGAGAGAAAATGTCGAGAGAAAATCAAATTAGGGTTAAAAGCTCGAGATTTGGGAAAAAAATGTCGATGCTCTGAAACGTTTCGAATATTTCAGAGTGTAAATCAGGAAAATGTCGAGAGATTCAAATGCGAAGGAAAACAGTTTAAAATCAAGGAAACTCTCGAGTAATCATGTAAATCGAAGATTAAAATTAGAAATGATGAAAACGGAGTTTCGTCAGTGATTTCTTCGATTTTTTTAAACCTGCAATCGAAACGATTAGTAGCACAAGAATAAAATGCGAAATCTATGTCATTCTTACCAGTGAATGACGAGGATTACAGTGTAGTGATTGTAGCGAGAAATGGAGATGGTGATAATTTATCAGTTCTGTCGCGATTTCAAGATGAGGAAGACGAAGAAATGTCGGGATGAGTTATAAAAATGTCGAGTCGAAGTGAGATGTCGAAACATGTTTTAAAAAGTCGAGTTCAGCTTGGGCTTCCTAAGGCCCATATAAAATGTCGAAGCAAAATTATGTTTTGGGCTTGAATAAGTTGTTAGGCCCGACATATAAAATGTCGAGTTTGAAGAAGATGTCGAGATGTCTGAATGTCGAAATGAGAGGGGGATCTCGAGTTTTTTTTTTTTTTTTTTGGAGTTGGGCCTTGTCGAGATAATTAAGTAACAGCCCAAATAAAAGGACAACGTCGAGATCTTTGTTGGCTTGCCGAGATCAAGTTTTGGGCTTTTACTCGAAATGGCCCAAGTAGAAGAATTATGCAAGTAAGCCAAATAAATGAAATGCAAATAAAATGCAAAGAAAATAAAAATGCAAGTAAAATGCAAAGATACCATATGATAATGCGAAGGTACTGAAAAATAGGAAAATGGTGATGCTCCCCCTAGACATATACACGCATTTTTTTTTTTGTTTTGTTTTGTTTTTTTTTGTTTTTGTTTTGTTTTTTTTTTAAAGAAAATAGAAAATCTAATTCACCCTAAATCAGTGATGCAAATATTAAAAGATAGATGCTCCCCCTAGAATTATGTAAGTATGTTTCTCTCCCTAGACACATGCATAGGCTTTTCGTAAAATATGACATGGTTATGTCTGAGATGTACAGCCTAGCATGAATGTGCCTAAGTTACGAGGTAAGATTCAACATGCCCAACCGAGAGACTAAGAATTGGAATCGTTTCTCATCCAATGCTTTAGTAAAAAGGTCGGCCAGTTGAAGTTCGGTGCTAACAAACTGCATTTCTATGATGCCATTTTCAACATGATTTTTGATGAAGTGATATCGAAGATCAATGTGTTTAGTTCGTGAGTGGTGTACCGGATTACATGTTATCGCAATTGCACTCTTCGAATCACTGTAGATAGGAATATTATGTAAATCAAACCCGTAGTCCAAGAGTTGAGTGCGCATCCACAGAATTTGTGAACAGCAACTGGCAGCTGCGACGTATTCTGCTTCAGCTGTTGACGTAGAAACACAATTCTGTTTCTTGGAGGACCAGCAGATTAATTTGTCACCAAGCAGTTGTGCGCCACCTGACGTACTTTTTCTATCCATGCGACACCCTGCAAAATCTGAGTCAGTGTATCCAATTAATTGAAAACTAGAATTTTTGGGATACCATAGACCAAGATTTGGAGTTCCTTTCAGATAGCGGAGTATTCTCTTGACGGCCGTCAAGGTGTGATTCTTTGGGGTTTGCCTGAAAACGTGCACAGAGACAGGTTGCAAAGACGATATCAGGTCTGCTCGATGTTAGATAGAGTAGTGAGACGATGATTCATCTGTAGTGTGTTTCGTCAATAGGCTTGCCAGAGAGATCTGCATCAAGTTTGCATGCTGTGGACATAGGAGTCGCTATGGGAGTGCAGTTTTCCATCTTGTATTTCTTCAAGAGATCACTTATATACTTAGATTGACTAATAAAAATACCGTCTGAAAGCTGTTTAATTTGCAGTCCTAGGAAGAAGTTCATTTCGCCCATCATACTCATCATAACTTAGTGGTCATTAATTGACTGAATTCCTCGCATAATTTTACGTTCGTGGAGCCAAAGATGATATCATCAACGTAAATTTGAACTAGTAAGATATCGGAATTCTGTCTTTTCACGAAGAGTGTAGTATCGATTTGACCTTTTGTGAACCCGGATCCGACCAAAAAGGTGGAGAGAACGTCATACCAGGCTCTTGGTGCTTGTTTAAGTCCATAAAGGGCTTTATCAAGACGATACACATAGTCAGGCTTGGCTGAGTCGACAAATCCTTCAGGTTGTCCAACATAGACTTCTTCTTTCAGTACTCCATTTAAGAAGGTTGTCTTGACGTCCATCTGGTAGACAGTAAAGTCCTTATGAGCAGCATATGCAAGGAATAAACGAATAGCTTTTATACGAGCGACTGGTGCAAATGTTTCATCGTAGTCAATGCCTTCTTGCTGATTGTACCCATTTGCTACCAGTCGAGCTTTATTACGGATGACTTTGCCGTTCTCGTCTCTTTTGTTTTGAAGACCCACTTCGTTCCTATGATCGCTTTTTCCTTTGGGTTTGGGAACTAAGGTCCAAACTTGTAGGCGTTCAAACTGGTTGAGCTCATCTTGCATAGCAATTATCCAGTCTGGATCTGAAAGTGCTTCTGATACTTTTCGTGGTTCGAGTTGACTCATAAAGCACGAGAAATGTTCGTGGACAAATGAGATGTAGTCATTCGGAATTGCACTTTTCTTCTCACGAGTTGATCTTCGTAGGAGTGGTTGTTCCGTGTGAGAGTCATGAGTATGATTAGGAATTGTCGCAGCATCGACTTCAGGAGGTTGATCGTGTTGTGAGGCTAGGGAGTCAACGTTTATTTCAGTCTGAGGTGCTATGACATTTGGAGTGGGATCCTGACTTAACTGAGAGATTTCGTCCTCAGTGGCTGTGGCATTGGGAAGCGTGAAATCTGTTTCTGAGGAAGAGTGAGCTTCAATATCTGATCGCCTTGGGGAATTTCTGTCATCTGAGAAGGCACTGGATCTGAAATTAGATGGAAATCTTCAAGCAAAAAGTCTAGTGATGCCGAATTTGGATTTGAAGAGGCTGAGTCCCGTGGAACGTTCCCTGATGCATTAGAGGGTGCTTCTGGTGTTGTAGGGGATGTCTCGTCGAATGTGACGTTGGCACTTTCCCTTACAATTTTAGCGTCTTTGAGGAACACTCTAAATGCTTTGGACGTCGAGGAATATCCAATGAACGTGCCTTCGAGAGCTTTGGGATCGAACTTGCCTCTGTTGCTTCGATCATCTGCAACGAAACATTTGCAACCAAATACTCGAAGAAAAGAAATGTTAGGAGCACGATTATTGATGATCTGATAGGGCGTCTTCTCAATTTTATGAATTGATGTGCGGTTCTGTGTGAAGGAAGCAGTGGTTAGTGCTTCAGCCCAGAAGAGTGTGGAAGATTTGATTGAATTATCATCGTGCGTGCAGCTTCAACAAGGGTTCGATTTTTCCGTTCGACTACCCCGTTTTGTTGTGGAGTTCCTGCAGCTGAGAATTGTTGTGAAATGCCTTGAGATGCATAGAAATTTCTCAGCCGATCGTTTTTTAACTCCGTACCATTATCTGATCGAATGGTGCCAATTCGGGCCTGCAGTAGATTCTGTGTAGTTGTCACGAATGTTTCGATTATTGAGGCGGTCTCATCTTTACTGCGCAAGAATTTTGTCCAAGTGTATCTAAAAAAATCGCCGATGAGGACCAGAACATATTTGCGACCATTAAGACTCTCTGTTCTCATGGGACCGCATAGATCAGCGTGGAGTAGTTCTAAAGGTCGAGAAGAGCATGCAACGTGTTTGGACTTATGAGAGGCTCTTTTCATTTTTCCTAGTTAGCAGGCACTACAGAGATGTTCCTTTTGATACGTAAGGTTTGGTAGGCCGACAACTAGTTGCTTAGTGGATAGCTTATTAATGTCCTTAAAATTTAGGTGGGATAGACGATTGTGCCATAGAATGTTTTGATGATGTGAAGCTTTAGAGAGTAGGCAGATATTCGAGGATGGGGTGGTTGTTTTAAGGTCTATCGTATAGAGGTTCGTTTTTCGAATACCATGGAGCAGATCATTACCGTGACCGTCATTGATGCTGCATTTTCTTGCTTTGAAATTTATTTCGAGCCCTTTGTCGCACAGTTGGCCAATGCTGAAGAGGTTGTGGCCTAGTCCCTTGACGTAGGAGACGTCTTGGATGGTTAGATTTCCGTGATTTAGATCTCCTCGTCCTAAGATTGGGGATGACTCGTTATTTCCAAAGCGTACCTTTCCGTCGTACTTTTCGGTGTAGTTGCTCAACAGTTCTTTGTTCCCAGTCATGTGTGTGGAGCAATCTGAATCTAGATACCACACATGATGGACCTGCAATAGGAATGGAATTAGAAACGTTTCGGTACCCATTTGAGAATGGGCACTGTCCATTTCTTAGTAAAAGACTTAGCAGAACTAGTAACAGGATTAACGTTGGGTGAGTGATGGGAGAATGTCGCGTGATGTTTTTGTTTGGGCACCCAAATCTGTATAGGTTTAGTTTGATGTGGTGTGAATTTCCTGTTCGAAGATCGATTGATCGTGGGATTGCGTATGGCGTCGGCTGGACGAGACATGGGCGTTCGAGTAGTAGAACGATGCATTTTATATGCAATAGACTTATTAAAATTAGAAACATCAAATGTCTTAAGAGTCTTTAAAGGAATAGGAGATTCATCATAAGCATAAGTAGTAGGATAAGAAGTCTTGAAAGGAGCTGGATTAGATATCGATTTCTGGACCCAGGCCAACGTCGTCTTCTTCGTAGTTAATCTCTTTCCTGTAGTCAAATTAGGCATGGGATTAGGAGTTAGGTTATAGGAGGAAGAAGAGTTAACGTCCGATGAATAATCTTTGAGGTGTCTAAGAAGCGAAATTTCATGAAGCATTTTCTCCTTTTCGAATTTGAAGATTTCGTTTTGATTTGATGTTCTTTGGCTTGTATCAAGTTAATATTCTGAAGGCGTGAGAGTTCGCTTAGAAGGCTCGTTTCGTTCTTAGTTTGAGTCCTCTCCATCGGGATTGGCGAGCCTGACTTAGTGAAGAAACGTGAGTCGTTCTTGAGTGAGGTTGCCTTTTCTAGGCGAAAACGGGAATTCAAGGCAAGTGCATCGTCGTAGGAATAGTAGTGATTTGAAGGAGATGCGTAGTTTTCAAATAGCAGATCATGTCTTTTGGCTATTTCTTTCCCTTTAATTTCCTTGTAGAGTGATGCTTCTATCTTAGACTTAGCCGAATTCAATTGTGCGGAGGAACCTATGGGGTTGTTGACTTGTTTTTCAAGTGAAGAGATGATTGTCAGAAGTACGTCCTTTTCCACTTGAGAGGCAATCTTCTCGAGCTCAAGAGTCGAACGCAGATCACTGATTTCTTTAATAACTGCAGGGATATATGCACTAGAGGTACTTGCTTTTTGGAGATCTACTTCTTCTGAAGAGGGTGCATATAAAGGTAAGTAGTCATCAGATAGATCAATTTTCCTGGTTTTGTAACTTTTATTCAGTTCCTCATAGTCAATTGGAATTTCAGCCCAGTCCTTTTTATCTCTCTTTTTGTGCTCTAACTTGTCAAGCGGAGATGAGCTAGTGAAAGGCATAAGACTAGGAATATTTAAGCCTAGGAACCTGATATCATAAAGGGGAAGAGGTTTCTTTACTGTTTGCACTGAATCTGGAACGTATCATATTCCGTCACGGGGATCATAAAATTCTGTGTCTCTAGCATTATTTAAGAGGATCATTTTATCTGTTTGTACTCTACTGTTCAAAAGATCCTCAAGTTTCTTTATTTTCGAATATAGACGATTTCGTTCCTTTGTCAAAAATTCATATTGTTGAGATATCGTGTTTCGCTCTGCCTCACTCTTTTGGAAATTGTTTTCCTTTTTGAGAAGTTTTCTTCTAAATCTCTTATCTTAGTCTCATGTCTAAGGGATGTATCCTGAGCTTGTTCTAGAAACGAGGTTAGTCTAGCCTTTTCTACTAGTTCAGTTCGCAAGACTTTTTCATTGTTAGCTAACCTAGATTCTAGTTTTCTTAATGATTGGTTCTCCCTAGACATGGATGTTAGTCTATCCTGAAGAAGGCATAATTGTTCATGTAGATTGGAGTAAGATTCGTGTACCTCAGTTTCTGAAGATGAGTCGGTTGAGGGGGTGGCTGCAGTGTTGTGTCCCTCATCCTCAGTGTCGGTTTCAACGTTTGCCATGAGTGCCAGATTTTCGTCTTCACTCTCAGAGGTATCCTCGAGCCATGATTCCTGTTCAGCCATGAGTACGACAGCAGACTGTTTTTGTTTGAGAAGTTGTGCCTTTTTGGTGTAGTAGTCAACATCTTTGGTCTTAGGCAGGAAGCAGTCTCGAGCAAAGTGTCCTGGTTTGCCGCAGTTGAAGCACTTCTGATCTTTCATGGAGGGCTTAGTCTCACCTTCTTCAGTCTTTCTGTCCCGCTTCTTTGAGGAACTAGTCCTGAGTCGATTTGAGGATCTGTTCTGTGTGTAGGAATTGAAGCGTTTGGTGATCAAGGCCATCTGTTTTGTAATCTTTGCCAGCTCAGGGTCCGTATCCGCATTAGTGTTCTCATTGTCTTCTTCAGATGAGCTAGGATTCTGCACATGCTTTGGATTCTTTCTTGATTTTCGATGGCTGATTAAAGCAAGTGTCTCCATGGCGGCCTTTTCTTTTGATGCTTTCTGAATCTCATTTATGTCTTCAATATGCTGGGCGAGGCTGTCGAAGAGGCAGTGAATGTCCATCTCTTCTAGATCCTTGTTCTGACGGATGTTGCTGGCTACTTACCTCCATTCTGGCTGTAGAGCTGAGAGAAAGCGTATGTTGATCTCCTCACCAGTTCTGGTTACATTTATCTTTCTCATCTCATTTACTAAGGTCAGAAATCGTTGATAGGTCTCGTATAGTTCTTCTCCATCTTTGGCTTTGAATGAATCATAAGCAGTAAGAATGTTGGATTTCTTTGCCTTGTACCCAGATTCAGTTCGTTGCATCATTTTGCTAATCTCATCCCACATTTCCTTAGCCGTTTGCAAGCTATTGACCTGCATGAAAATGTCATTTGGGATGCTTTGACAGAGATAAGTTCTAGCTTGACGGTCTGCACGAGCTCGGAGTTTTTCGGTCTCAGTGTAGGCTGAGCGAGCTTTGAGTTCTCTTGTTTCTGGAACGGGTGGTGTATTGTCTGGATTGCCTGGAATAGTAATCCAAAATTGAGCTGGGCCTTCGGTGAGAGATTCGTACATTAGGTCTCCGTTCTCCTTGCTGTCGATGAAGTTCATGAACCTGAGTGTCCATGCTGTGTACTCGTCCCTCTTGAGGATGGGAGGTCTCGCGTCGTTTCCAAGTGAGTAGAGGTCCATTGCTTATAGTAGGTTGGATGTGGATCTTTATCGTGTTGATCAACTAAAATCTTAACTCAAGAAAGGCAAATAGGGTTAGAGAAATATATAAAATAATATAAGCACAAAAATTGATTTGAAATCGAAAATATATTATTATTTTTTTTTATTGTAGATGTCGAAAGAATGTAATAAGAATGTCGAGACTTAAATTGATTCGGATATTACAAAATGTCGAGATTTGAAAAGTCGAGATAAATGTCGAATGGAATGAGGTGCAAGATGTCGGGTCCCTTGTTAAAATGTCGAGTTCAAAGATGTCGATATAAGTGTCGAAACAAATGTCGAACTGGATAGGATGTCGAGATCGACATTTAGATAGAAAGTCGAAATAAATGTCGAGCTGAAATTAGCACAAAATGTCGAGATGTTTCGTAAGATGTCGAGCCGAAATGTCGAAGGATATTGCGAGAGAGATGTCGACAACTTCAAAGGACTTCAAATGTCGACAAGTACAAAAGTCGAGAGCTTCAAATGTCGAGATGGTTGGTTTCGAGTAAATTGTCGAGAAAGATGTCGAAGCGAATGTCGAATCCGTGCTAAATTCCGAGGAAAATGTCGAGTCCCTTGTATTTGAGTAAAATGTCGAGATCAATGTCGAGACTTCTTATTTCCTAGTAAAATGTCGAGGTAGATATGTCGAGATTTGTGCAATGTCGAGGCCAAAAAAATCGAGACAGATTCGTTCAAAAGACGATCTCGAGATCTCAATTTGAATCTTGTTCTTGTTGCGATCTGTTCTTCGGCTGGAAAGTGGAAAATTCGATCAAGAATTAAAAAAAAGAAGAATGTCTAAGCAATCTTCATAATCTGAGATGAATCTGAGCAAGTTGATGAAAAGCGATTGTTAAGACTTTAGAGAATCGGATAGAAACAAACGAATAATAGGGAAAATCTCGATGAACTCCGACGAAGAAAAAGTAGAACGAGTGAGCGATTTCAACGAAGCTTCAATGAGTTTTGATCCACGAATTCGGCTCTGATACCACTTGTTAGGCCGATTTTATCCAATCTTGTACTGAATCAATGGATTAGTATTACCTGTACGATGAATTACGGAAGCAATAAACGAAGTAATACCGATAGACGAATTGTAGAGTTGGAACGAGAGCGCACGAGTTCTTCAGAAAAGTCGTCAACTCAAATATGATTCAGCAACCCTAAACACTAATGTGTTTAGGGTATATATACAATGCCCTAATGGGCTAATGGGCCCAATATTATTAATATATCCACAAGTCGGATATATTTACAATTGAGTCCTAGGGCGTAGTTAAATTACAGAAGATAGACTAATAATTAAATGAACACAATTAAATTAATCTCTAACAATATCCATATCCAAGCGAACAGAATAACGAAAAACAACGCATAAACATAAACTCTCCTCATCGTCTCACATCCACATATTTGATAACAATACCCATCAATCAAGGCTATGCTTCTCTTTTCTATTCGGATTGTTGATAATTCAATAAAAAACCATTTTATCAAAAAACTTGATAGTTAAGCAACTATTGAAGACCAATTATTAAAAAAATTCTAAAGCCGATGTATTTAGGTTCAAATTAATAATTTATCACCAAACTAATCACCTCAAACGAACAGTTGAACTGATTTAACCTCTCCACGTGTCCCTCCAAGAAAAAAAATCTCTCCACGTGTGATAAACAAGTCAATATATATAGTAAACAAAATGATCTTTGTCTCTCATTTTCAACCTAACTAAAGATCCTAATACTGACTCATGTTTCCATATTTGCCAGCAAAGACAGATTCATCATGCTATACTACAATTCAAAGCCTCATTTCCCATTCATAAACTAACACAACTCATACAGAACAAACACGTAGTGTAGTAGTAATCCATCCATCTATCTATCCAAAGTCGGCGCATAGATATCTTTGTATCCCATTTATATCATCACCACGCGCGTGTGCTCATCAACCGAAGCAGAAAAGTACAAAAAAACCTACGCATACACATAACAAACTCAAAACTCTCCTCCCAACGTATGAACATAGTCTCTCATACGTATCTCCTCTTATTTTTCTCCTCATAACACCGTTCAGAGGAAAAACCCCAAGAATAAGAAGAAGAAAGAGATCACATGGGTGTCTTAGATCGTCTCTCTAACGTCCTCGATCCCTCGGATACCCGCTACAAGCTCGGAAAGAAGAAGAAACCCTTACAAGTAAGATCAGTTCTTCAATTAATTTCTCGCGCCTTTAATTTTATTAAGTCGAATCGAATATTTTCTCTTCGAAGATCTGTTCCTTCTCTTCGGGATCGGAGACATTATATGTGCAACATTCTTGTTACAATAGACAATCTTAATGTTAGATAATTTATTGCCAACACTTAATAAGTCACACCCTTGAGAAGAGATTCGGTAGCTTATAAGTAGATGTTATTCTTTGACCAGCCAAGTGGTTTTAGGATGAAATCCCATTAACTCATGTGAGCCGATGTTAGGTCCAACAACAAAATCTAACAGTTTTTTCTTTTATCTTAGACGGTTGATGTGAAGGTGAAGATGGACTGCGAAGGTTGCGTGAGGAGGGTACGAAAGTCGGTGGAGGGCATGAGGGGAGTGACGTCCGTCGAGGTTTTCCCGAAGGAGAACAGGCTAAGCGTGACGGGATACATAGAAAATCCCGAGAAGGTGGTGGCTCGAGTGGCTCATCGGACGGGAAAGAAGGTCGAGCTGTGGCCCTACGTGCCGTACGACTTGGTGGAGCATCCGTATGCGCCCGGGGTTTACGACAAGAAGGCTCCTCGGGGATACGTTCGAGCCGCAGAGGACCCACGGCTCACGCAGCTCGCGCGCGCGAGCTCGGCAGAGGTGCGGTACACTACCGCTTTTAGCGACGAGAATCCCAACGCGTGCGCCGTAATGTGATGATCGGAGAGATATTATGGGGCCGTTTGCAGCAATGTGTAGTAGAAAAAGAAAAAAAAAAACACACGCGCAGAGATGCATAGTTGTACTTGTTTATGTAGTCTTTAGTTTATAGGAGGATTGGAGTAGACGTTTATGTAATAACATCATATATGGACAGGTTGTGTAACTTTTGAAAGCACCTCTTTTTTTTTCTTTTCTTTTTATGACTGTTAGGATATGCGGAAATCCCCGATAATTATTTTGCCCGAAATATGACGATAATAAATGAAAGAGACGAAAAATAAATTTGGACAGTGACACGAGATTTACGTGGTTCGGTCAGAATGACCTACGTCCACGGGCCGGAGGGTAGAACTTCCTTATTATGTGGAGAGATTATAAACACGTACACTGACGTGGTACAAAATAGCTACAACAATATTAGGAGTAGGCTATAGAAAATAATCAGAGGAGAGGAGAAGATCTGTATGGCTGTGGTGTGTTTATTTGCCTTCGATGAGTATGCTATTTATAGGTGAAGCCTTTGTATCAATTCCTTATGTAAACATAAGAAAAAGAATTGGGCGTCCCCTTTGCTCAAATAAATCGGCTTCTGACTTTGACTATGCCTTAGCAGCCCATGTGAAGAATACTTTTTCTTCTGTTCTTATTTGTCGACATGTCGGTCATTAACAAATCTTCACCTTGACCGTGATGTCGCAAATCCACATTGATTTAGTAATCCTTAGTCTGTCTCTGATAAACGCATTTCAATGCGTTTATCGTAGTATTTAATTGGGATATAATAAGAGCTTAGCAATCAATTTATGTGTTTATTCGTTACATTTACACTCATTTTGTTATTGAAGGAGCTTTGGACGAGTTTCGGGCGAAACGGAGCGAAAACGAGGCAAAACGGAGCAAAAACGACGGAAACAGGCATGTGTCACGGCCGTGACACATAGTGCACTAGGCCGTGACGTTGGGCAGAGAGTTGGAATGAAGATGGTCACGGCCGTGACACTTATTGCACCAGGCCGTGACCCATAGGAGCAGCAACATTAGAAAATTCATATCTCTCAGTCCAGATCTCGGGTTGAGAATCCCTTTGGTCAGAATCAATATTGGCGAGTCTTCTATCTATGGTTAAAATTTCAGGTCAATCGGACATCGTTTACTCCTCCATCCGAGAGAAATACGAAACTGCCGCAAACGCATTTCACTGCGTTTATCGTAGTATTTAATTGGGATATAATAAGAGCTTAGCAATCAATTTATGTGTTTATTCATTACATTTACACTCATTTTGTTATTGAAGGAGCTTGGACGAGTTTCGGGCGAAACGGAGCGAAAACGAGGCAAAACGGAGCAAAAACGACGGAAACAGGCATGTGTCACGGCCGTGACACATAGTGCACTAGGCCGTGACGTTGGGCAGAGAGTTGGAATGAAGATGGTCACGGCCGTGACACTTATTGCACCAGGCCGTGACCCATAGGAGCAGCAACATTAGAAAATTCGTATCTCTCAATCTAGATCTCGGATTGAGAATCCCTTTGGTCAGAGTCAATATTAGAGAGTCTTCTATCTATGGTTAAAATTTCAGGTCAATCGGACATCGTTTACCCCTCCATCCGAGAGAAATACGAAACTGCCGCAAAGCTGTTGAGTGGGTCACAGCCGTGACACTGCTGCACCAGGCCGTGACGAGCGGCAGTGAGCTCAATTTTCACCCCGAGAGTGTCACGGCCGTGACCTGTCTTGTCCCAGGCCGTGACAGTGTCGAATTTCACTATAAAAAGCCCAAATTCGACCCAGAAATGAGAACCGATCAGAGATCAACCCTAATCCCTCTAGAGACGAAAAATAGCACATAAGAACGCAGAATCGCGTCCCGGAGCGCAATAGATGGATCATCGACGAAATCACGCCCAATTGAACGAAGAACGAAGAATCATCGACGCTTCCATCGCAAATCATCCGGATATCAAGAATATGAATTCTTCGCCTTTATTCCTTATTTCTTTCGTTGTTTTCCCGTCTATTATGCGTAGCTAATTCTCCTTTGTGTTTGGGATCAGATGAACGCTAGGATGATTCGTAGTTAAGATTTATAATTATGATGACTATGTGTTTTGACTATTTATCATTCTATGAATTTGTTTCGTTGCTTTAATATGTCTATGTGTTAAAGTAATCGTATGGAAAAACGTTTAGGGCGACAGCTAAACAACGTTTAGGCCGTTCGTAGAAGATAGGAATCGAGTATAGGGCGAAAGCAAATACTCGATCCTCGCCGTTAGTAATTACTGAATCTTAGATCCCCGCGAGCGTTTAGGGCGACAGCAAACTCGCGAGCGGGTAGGATAATTACTGCGATCTAGTCAATATCACGTAGGAACGATTTTATTGTCTTAGTCGATAACACCTAGCGGGATTCGAATCCCGAGCACATCTTTATTATATGAAGCTTCGTATCAGTTTTAAGCGTGTTATTTGAATCTCTAGTTGAGTTAGAAGTAATTTGTTAGGTTAAGTCATAAAACAATCTGCGTATTTTATTTAGGCTAAATATCGAGTCGATAGGTCACTACTAGTACTTGATTTATTCCTTGTGTTCGATACTCGTTTACTCACTTTACTGCACTACAAAAGATAGGTCCACTGCCTATCGCATGTCGGTGATAGTAATTAGGTATTCGTTTTAATTATTACTTGTCGCACTTTTCATTCACACACCACGTGTCGATCAAGTTTTTGGCGCCGTTGCCGGGGAATAAATTGATATTAGGAACACCGTAGTTCGGTAATTTAGCCATTTTTATTTGAAGTTCTCCTTTTCTTTTCTTTATTAATGTTGGCGTTATTTATTCTTCTAGTTATTGTTATTTTCGTTATTTCTTTTACGAGTCGATTTCTTTTAGTCCAGAAAGTAGATATGACGGACCATAGAGTATCCGTCCACGAGGAGGAGCCTTCACTACAGGATCTCCTCAGGAATGACGCGCTAGGCAGTACTGAGTCGGCGATTGTCATCCCGCTGATCGAGAACAACAATTTCGAGCTGAAGCACTCTTGGCTTCATATGATCTTCCAGACAGTCCAGTTTGAGGGCAATCCCGATGACGATCCCTACTCCGATCTGAAGGCTTTTCTGACGGTGACTGACACCATCAAGATCAACGGGGTCTCGGGCGATGCAATTAAGTTGATGTTGTTCCCGTTTTCCCTGAAGTTCAGAGCGAAGGACTGGCTGGAGATGTTGCCACCTCGCTCAATCACTACATGGGAGGAGCTGCGAGCCGCGTTTATGGACCACTATTTCCCGCTGACGAAGGTGCTAAGGTTAAAGACAGAGATCTCCCTATTCCATCAGTAGGACTCAGAAAACCTCTACGAGGTGTGGGAGCGATATAAGGCGCTACTGAAGAGGTGCTCACAGCACGGGATGTCGAAGGCAGCTCAGATCAACCGATTTCACGAGGGGCTCAATGACCAGACTGTCCATATGCTAGACGGAGCCGCAGGAGGAGGACTCGTGAAGCTCAATGCTACCGACGCTTGGAATCTGATCGAGGACTACTCGAGGAACAGTTTCATGAGGGGCAATACCAGGATGAAGACGACAGGCGTATTTGGAGTGAGCGAGGAGACGGCCACTAACGCTAAGATCGAGGCGCTCCAGCAACAACTCGCCTCGACGAACTCTCAGTTGCAGACGGTGATTGGTGCATTGCTTCCCAAGTCCGGGCAGACCCAGCCCGTGAACGCCGTGGCCACCACCACACCGACACAGCACAGGGCTTACGTACCATTATGCGGGATTTGCGGCTCAGCCCACGAGACCTCAGATTGCCAACTTGGGCAGCCGCTGGAACACGTAGATTATATGGGAAATTACCAAGGCGGCCAGCGAAGTTTTCAGCCCCGGGCACATCCAAACCTGGCGTACGGGAATCAGAACCATCAGGGCCAAGGACCGTCAGGATTTCAGCCCCGACCATCCGGATTCCAAAATGGGCCACAACGACAGTACCAGAACGCGCCCGCAAGAGGATCCGATGACATGAGGGAGATGAAGAATATGATGAAGACGCTCCTCACGAACTTCAGCAGTACCACCGCAGCCCACGAGAGCCGAATGACGAAGATGGAGGAGTACATGGAGGCGAATGACATCCGTGCTCAGAATACAGACGCCTCGATCAAGAGGTTGGAGCAACAAGTGGGGCAATTAGCAAAGCAAATGGCGGGGCGAAATCAAGGATCACTCCCGAGCTACACCGAGACAAACCCCAAGGAGTATTGCAATGCGGTAATCCTGAGAAGCAGGAGAGGATTACAAGAAGCTCCTACCAATCAGAATTTAAAGGAGAAAGTCGATTTCGAGGGCCACGACGAGCCAGAAGTGGAAGAAAGTAAGGGCGACGGACTGGTGAATTTCTGCAATAAGGCCTTCAACTGGTGAATTTCTGCAAGATTCTTAGCCGCAATGAGCATGTCATCAACATATAACAATAGAGAAATGAACGAACTGTCATTTAACTTCCGGAAGTAAACACAACTATCATACTTGCTCCTGGAGAAACCATGACCCAACATGAAAGAATCAAACCGTTTATACCATTGTCTTGGAGACTGCTTTAATCCATATAAGGATTTCTTCAGTAAGCAAACTTGGTCTTCTTTTCCTTCAACTATGAAGCCTTCAGGTTGCTTCATATAAATCTGTTCATCTAAATCACCATGTAAGAACGCTGTCTTGACGTCAAGCTGTTCTAACTCCAAATCATACATAGCAACGAATGCAAGTAATACACGAATAGAGCTATGTCTAACGACATGTGAGAACACATCATTAAAATCAACACCTTGTACCTGACTATAGCCTTTCGCGACTAATCATGCCTTATACCTTGCATCGTCAGAACCAGATAAACATTCTTTCTTCTTGAAGACCCACTTACATCCGACTATTTTCTTTTTCTTCGGCGGCGACACAAGAATCCACGTTCCATTCTTGTGCAGAGACTCCATTTCTTCATTCATCGCTACCAGTCACTTATCAGTATTAACATCGCTAATTGCCTCCGAATAGGTAGAAGGTTCGTCGCCTCCAACTGTTTCTTGCGCCACTGATAAAGCGTACGAAACTAAATTTACGTACCGTTGTGGTAGTCGAATCTCCCGTCTCTCCCTATCTCTGGCTATAGAATATTCCTGCTCGGTGCTTTCATCTTCAACAGTATCTGAATCACGTTCTGCCTCATCCTCTTGATCTGTTGAACTCGTAGCAGGATCATCTGAAACATCTTTGCTGATCTCGAGCTCCACCTCGCTTATCCTTCTTTTCTTCATTAGAAGAGTTAGTAGACTCGTTCGAAGGATGTAACATAGAAGACTCGTCAAAAGTAACATCTCTGCTAATTATAAATTTGGATGACTTGGGATCATGATTATATAATCTATATCCTTTCACCCCTGAAGCGTAACCGAGGAAAATACATTTCTTAGCTCTAGGCTCTAACTTTCCCTCGTTTACGTGCATATAAGCTGGGCACCCAAATATTCTTAAGTTTGAGTAATCAGCAGGAGTACCTGACCACACTTCCTCAGGAGTCTTGAAATTGATCGGTGAACACGGTGAATGGTTGACAATATAACATGTTGCGGCGATAGCTTCAGCCCAAAAGTCATTTGTCAACCCAGCATTGGAGATCATACATCGAGCTCTCTCTAAAAGTGTTCGGTTCATGCGCTCGGCAACACCATTTTGTTGAGGCGTCATTCGAACAGTGTGATGTCGAGCAATTCCTTCATTCTTGCAGAATTCGTTGAACTCGCTTCCGCAAAATTCTAAGCCATTATCTGTCCGCAACCGCTTGATCTGTTTTCCTGTATGCTTTTCAATCAAAGCTTTCCATTGTTTAAATGTTAGGAAAATATCACTTTTCTGTTTAAGAAAATAGACCCAGACTTTCCTTGAAAAATCATCAATGAAAGTCAACATATATCTTGCACCACCTTTGGACGGAACACGAGAAGGACCCCATACATCAGAATGAATATAGTCCAAAGTACCTTTCGTCTTGTGAACAGCTGGCGAATTGAAGCTGACTCGTTTCTGCTTTCCAAAAATACAATGTTCGCAAAAGTCCATCTTACCAGTACTTTGACCGCAAAGTAGGCCCCGCTTGCTTAAAATCGTCAAGCCTTTTTCTCCTATGTGTCCAAGTCTCATATGCCATAATCTCGTGGTATCAACCTCCGGGGATGTCGAAACTGCAGCGGAACCTGTAACAGTAGTTCCCTGCAAAATATATAAATTTCAAGACCTGCAAGCTTTCATTACGACAAGGGCACCTCTGGCAATTTTCAAAACTCCACCTTCACCTGAGAACCTGCACCCTTGAGATTCAAGTGTGCCTAAAGAGACAAGATTTCTCTTCATATCTGGAACATGTCTGACTTCTGTGAGCGTTCGGATGATTCCGTCGAACATCTTGATCCTAACTGTGCCTTTACCAACAACTTTGCACGGAGCATCATTTCCCATTAAGACATATCCACCATCAAAATTTTCACATGTGGAAAAACAGTCCCGACTCCGACTTATGTGGTAAGAACGACCCGAATCTAAGATCCACTCATTATCAGACCTAACAATATTTGCAGTTGCTACAAAAATAGTTCCATCGCTCTCATTAGCAGCTAAACTAGCTTCGGCGGGTTTATTAAATTGCTGATTATTTTTCTCCTTATTTTTTAGTTTAAAACAATCAGCTTTAATGTGTCCCTTTTTCTTGCAAAAATTACAGACTTTATTTCTGTACCTGGATTTCGACCTTTCTTTAGATCTGCTACTTTCAGCGTCTCTCCGTTCTGGTCTTCCCCGTGCAAACATGCCTTCTGCCTGGCTACCACTTGTTTCTCCCGTAATATCCATGTCTATCTGTTTTTTCGATTGTAACGCGGATTTGACACTAGAATATGATATTGTGTCTTTTCCGTATATAATCGTGTCACGAAAATGCTTTAAAGACGAGGGAAGGGAACACAACAATATTATGGCCTGATCTTCGTCCGTCACTTTGACTTCTACGTTCGCCAAATCAATAATGATAGAATCAAATTTATCGAGATGCGAGAGAATAGAAGTACCTTCCGTCATTTTCATACTGTATAGCTTCTGCCTTAAATAAAGCCGATTCTCCTTAGTCTTCTTCATGTAGATCGCTTTTAACGCATCCCACATACCCATGGCCGTCGTCTCCGTGGCAACTTCTTGTAAAACCTCGTAAGAGAGATTTAAGATAATAGCCGATCTGGCTTTCTTGTCCAATTCATTAAATTGATCGTCCTTCATTTCGGTTGGTTTCTTCTTTACGCCTTCAAGCGCCACCTCGCAACCGTCTTGAATGAGTATGGCCTCCATCTTGAGACTCCACATTGCGAAGTTGATATTTGTGTCGAACTTTTCAATTGACATTTTTGTTATCGTCATGGTGGCTAAAAAATAAATCGGGGTTGGCTCTGATACCAATTTGTTAGGATATGCGGAAATCCCCGATAATTATTTTGCCCGAAATATGACGATAATAAATGAAAGAGCCGAACAATAAATTTGGACAGTGACACGAGATTTACGTGGTTCGGTCAGAATGACCTACGTCCACGGGCCGGAGGGTAGAACTTCCTTATTATGTGGAGAGATTACAAACACGTACACTGACGTGGTACAAAATAGCTACAACAATATTAGGAGTAGGCTATAGAAAATAATCAGAGGAGAGGAGAAGATCTGTATGGCTCTGGTGTGTTTATTTGCCTTCGATGAGTATGCTATTTATAGGTGAAGCCTTTGTATCAATTCCTTATGTAAACATAAGAAAAAGAATTCGGCCGTCCCCTTTGCTCAAATAAATCGGCTTCTGACTTTGACTATGCCTTAGCAGCCCATGTGAAGAATACTTTTTCTTCTGTTCTTATTTGTCGACATGTCGGTCATTAACAATGACAATTGGTGATTTTTTAAGTCTGATCAACCACGCGTCGACACGAGTTCTTTTCTGTAAAAGTTAACGGCCATGAAAAGGCGGGGACCATATAGTTCACATTGGTGACCATTTTAAGTTTTTGTCACTAATATCATCATCATAAATATTGTGTAATTTTTTAAAACACTTTGTGTAATCTGTAAACTGATTTTATTGTTGAGGCCGACGTTATGTCGTCAAGATGATATTATGATATGCTTACGGAGTACGAACAGGTTGTTTTTCAAGATACAATGACAAACTTGTTGTAAGTGGAAGATTACCAATTTTGGAGTCAGATCAAACTTATCGATGATTTTCAGACCTTCATCGAATTTTGATTTTGAGGCAATTCGTAGGGAAGGAACGAAATGGAACTTGAAATTAGTTTCTAGTTGGTTGATTGAAGTATTTATACAAGGAAAGAGAATTTGGCTTTGTTTATACTAAAAAACTAAGGAAAATGAATTTCTTCGTCAAGCATACATTGCACATTTATGCCGTAATAATCAAAACCACAACTGTCCAGCGTGCGCATCGTCAACGTCGTAACACCATGATTTTGAGCTGAAAAGGAGGTGACGCTTCTATTTTGATTTACTTTCTGATTCATCCAATAATATTGATGGCGTTTCGGTTTTTTTCCCCGAATTTCCATTAGCAACTAACAACTCATAACCCTAAAAATGCCACCGCTAACAGGTTATGTTCGTCATCCATCAACTGAGAAAGCGTTAAAACATAAAAAAACAAAACAAAACTCAACTCATTAATCGATTCCACCAATTAATCAGCTGCGTAGTTGATTATTGACACGGTGGATGCCGATTAGCTCATCGGCCCTTTAGTCGTTTCTAACCATCTTCACGGAGGTCTGAAAGAGGGATAACGACGATTATTCATGATGATTATGTCTATTAGATGACTGTCCTAATACTACTAGGAACGATCCTGCGTCATTTAATGATGCGATGACCGTTGGAAGAAATGAGCCAAAAAACTATTGATGATCAAAGTGAAGAAATCGCATGAGATTTACTAGGTGCTGAACCAACTCTTTGATTTTTGGTTGAGATGGATTGAATCGTTGATGAAGAGAATGAATTGTTTGGAAGGCCAGAAACAACCCGAAGGCTCAGGATAAAAGGTGTTTTTCCACTTATGAGTGTTACAACGTTTTCATTTAGTTAGAGGAGCTCGATGTACAACCTGGCTAGCGCAAGGTACAAGCGGCCGATGCTGAGGCAGTTGAAGAGCAAGCTGAAGCTGTTAAAGAGCAGTTTTACCAGTGATCATTCTAGCATGATTCTGGAATTCGTATCTTGTATATAAGTGCGAGTTAGCGTAAGGTGTAAAGAGAGCGATTAGAGAGGAATCCCAAAAAGTTTCCAAGTTTCCTATTGGCGGTAGACGTAAACTCAAACAGAGTCGAACCACGTATATAGGTGTTCTTGATATAGTTTTCTCGGCGTTTGCTATCAAGATCGAATCTTTCGACTTGATCATCACTTACCCACAAAGGAACACTGAGCCGAGAACCTAAGAGCGCCAAATTCTCAACACCAGCAAAGGTTGATTATTTTAATTCTTTTTCAACTCAGCAACCGAAAACATCACCACAATAGATCATCAACAAGGCTGCTTTCACATGAATTTCGCACACAGCTTTTATACCAATCGATTAATGTTTTCCAAAGACGAAGACAACTAAAAACAAACAAACAAAAAACAGAGAACACACACAAACACAATATCACACATCTGATAAGCCATGATCTTCTTCTTCGTAATGAAACACGACCACATCGTACCGAATCACGCCGTGGGTGTGCGCATCGTCGACCGCATAGGTGCTCGTGACGGCATACCCGCGGGCCATCCTGAAATAACCCGACCCGCCGACCACGGGCACCTCGCGGGTCGCCTCATCCAAAGGGTTCCTCCCCAGAAAGCTCAGAGTGCTTCCCTTGTACAAGCCACTATCGTTGAACACGACGTTGAGAACCATGAAGAGAGACAGCTCGTGAAAATCCGCTTGACCGATGAGACCCTGAATCCGACCCAGTTCCGGGGAACCCGGATCCGGCCCGGAAGTAACCGGGTTGTCCAGGATGCTGACCAGCCCGAACCCGGTGGGCAGGTGGTCGGTTATGTTGGACCGAGCCACCTCCCACACCGTTGGCTTGTCGCCGCCGACCCAGTCTTGAACGTAGAACCGAAGCTTCGTCACCTTTTCCTTTCCGAGATGGCTTCTAATTCTTCGTCTTAGGTTATTACTGTGGTCATCGTCAGCTTCCACCGCCGCCGTTGCGAACAAACTCAGAACTAGCATTAGCGTTAATGCTGATGTCATCATTCTCATCGAAGCTCTTCTAGGCTATTCTTCCATGTGATAGTATGACGACTGACTAAGCTTTATGTATCTATTAATTCGCAACCCCCCCCCCCCCCCCCCCCCCTCTCTTTCTCTCTCATCTATTGAATATAAATCTAATCTCTCCGCCTCAGTTTTTAAATAATTATTCTCTCTCCCCCTCGCTCTCTACTATATATATATATATGTGTGTGTTTCGTGTATGTGTCTGTATAACATACTAAAATAATAATAAAGATAGCTTTTAACTCGCGGCATTCGTTCAGAATACGTGGTGCTACAGTGGCCATACTGTACGGATTGAAGCTTCGATCTGTTGCTTGACATCGGATACAATACAGATGTTTTTTTTTTACTATAAATATATACATGCACTACTCCCTCCGTCCCACTCATTTTATCACACTTTTTCATTTCGGGCGTCCCAATAATTTTATCACCTTTCCTTATTTAGCAAAAAAACTATCACAAACAACCAATATAATAATATTAAATATTCTTAAAAGACGTGTCAAAATATACACTTTTTACCTTTTCATTGTACTATATTATTATAATAATGCCACCTTAATTTGCGTGCCCGGCAACTTATGTGATAAAGTTATCGGGACGGAGGGAGTATTAAACAAGGTTAACGGGAAGGCCGGTTCAAGGCGGAAACGATATCGGCCGGAACTTCAGTCCGATTCTGGTTCAGTTAAGATTTTAATTTAAAAAAAGTAAAATTAAAAATAGAAAATGTAATACCTAATAAAAATATAGATTAATATTCAAATAAGTTATCGTGGCCCAATGGTTATATATGGGCATGCTTAAGGTATTGCATTCAATTTTTTTTACATCATTAATAAATTTAATCCTAAATTATTTTTTCGTACCCGACATATAATTTGTTTTTTATCTCTCTCAATATAAATTTCTCTTTACCCATTGGCCTAGTGGTTGAGGGAGGTCTCAAAGTGCATATGGCTAGGAGGTCAAGGGATCGAATTCTAACTCTCACATTTCTTTGAGAAGTATCCATGGATTTTACTCCATGACTATCGTTGTCGGATGGGTTTGAGACGTATCTATCAGGCCCCGGGATTAGACCCACCACTGAGAGTGTGTGACGATTAGCCTACAACTAGGCTATGTGAGGCTACCTCGGGAAAAAAATATAATTTTCTTTTCTTTCATTTTTGACTCCTATTTTATAAATGGGGAATCTATAGAAAAGTACCCATTTATATAAAAAATCGCAAGTCAGACCCTTTCAGATTTTTTTATATGTAGGTACCTATTAGAAAAAATATTTTGCACCAAGTACCTATTCCGTCGCAAGTACGTCATAGAATACGTTTAGGTACCATAGAGAAACATATTGTGGTACATAATACAGTGAGAAAAAATACATCGTATAACACATTAAGGTACCATGTAGAACGTATATAAGTACTATATATTTTTGAAAGGGTGACTTCATTTCATCAAACCAGATGGACATAAAGTTACAATAAAGCAATAACCAAATGTTACAACACAATTGACTATTTCTATTGCGTACTTGACCGGTGAAAGCACAGACGTCCGTTCTCAAAGCCCCAATAAGGGGAAAGAACCCCGAAGGGGACTCCACAAAGAGAGGGAAAAGCTCCCACGAGGGGAGGATAAAAACTCCCACAAAGGGGAGAAAAAACACATACGTAGGGGAGAAACTCCTAGAAGGAGGAACTCCCCCGAGGAGAAACGCCACAGCACAAATGGCCGAGGGTACCGATGATGGCTGCGACAGCGAAGACAGCGGCGGCCCCTGATCCCCACTGACCCCGCCTGATTTTGGCAGCCCTCTACTGAACCCAGCGGCTCCTCATTTGAGGGTCAGCGCCGCCACGTCGTAGGCATCGGCGGCCATTTCCGGCGAGAGGTAAGTCCCCAACCATATCCTCGTGGCTCTCTTTGCAGGCTCGCGAATCTCAGAGACCCACTTGCCGCTACGGCTTCTTTTGCCTCTGAAAGTGGGGTGCTTCCACCGCCCTTCTCCGGCAGGCTGGTGGAGGTTGGAGCGGCGCCTGCGGCACGCAGAAATCGGTGGGGGCGGGGGCATTTTTATTTTTGGAGAAAAAAGAAACAGAAACAAACAAAGCAAAGCTCCCCCTGCCTCCATTAATGGAGGAGGGGGAGGAGGGGCGGGAAAATGTTGGGCGGCGACTGGCAAAAGATTATATAGGTACTATATATGAATACCATATAAACGCGTGACATGGTGCGTCATTAAATAGGTACGTTCAAGATTGGGAAAATGGTACACGCAATCGAACGGGTTTTTATATAAAAGATTTCTAACGGGGGTAATGACTTGCAAAATTTTAATATAAATGGGATTCACCATTTAAATTAATTTTAACATCTCATTTTACAATTACTTTTTAGATACGTAACATATATTTGATTGATTTATTCATAAGATATGGCTTTGTCACTTGAGCGTAGAAGCTGAAGCTAAGCTTGGTCACTTTTTCTTTCCGATATGGCTTCTAATTCTTCTTCTTAGGTTATTAGTATTGATATGGGGCTCTCCCAATCAACGAAATTTATATGTGTGGGGAAGGGAAATTCATATAGCCGGAAAAATGATATTACAAAGGTAAAGATGCGCGTAAGGTGCTATTTAATGAGGGATGTGAAGGGGACGTGAAAGGAACGTATTTAGGTCGTTGGGGACCTGTTTGGGACGTTGGGGGACCTGTCTGGGACGTTGGGACGTGTGGAGACGTATTTGGGACATGCTGGGGATGTAAATAAAGGGACACAAGATGTACGTGGTTCGAATCCTTTCGGATTCTACGTCCACGAGGCGTTGCGGAACTTCTTTTCACTATATTTTGGAGATTTACACACTTAAACTACTTATCCCTCACATTTCTCTCAAGAACACATAAGAAAATAGCTAATGGGACGTCAAAGATGTTGTGTTTAACGTGGAGAGAGAATTTTCTAAGTGTTAAGAAGTGTTAGAATGAGAATTGGGTGCAAAAATGATGAAGTCCCCTTTATATAGGAAGCTCCTGGATATTGCCTGAAGGTACGTCCCTAGCTCTTGGATATTGCCTGAAGGTTTAACCCGAGATCCCTGGTGACAAGACCATCTGGGACAATGTGAGTAGCAGTGTCACGCCCCCAAGTCCCTTAGAATTTTTTTCGAATCCAGGGAACCTTTGACGCAACACGGCAGCGACTTAGTATGACCGTACTAAGCCGCCTAAGCCTGATGCGGAACGATCGTACGAGAGGAAACTCTTCTTTTTACTCAACTCACGAAATTGAAGCTAATGAGCGTATCTTCGTTAACCCCGAGTTCGCACCAATGAACTCGACCAAACTTAGAATACCAAGAATTACGGGAGCGAACTCCCAACCCAATCCTATAATTAATCGGGGGCCCCAAGTTATGGGGAAGTACAAGCTAAGTCCGTAGACTATTGTGACTCGTACTAAGACTCGACTAGACGCACACACACAAGCACAAAGGCGCAAGCTACAAAGCCAAGTGAACTACTAAAACACACTTCTACCAACTAACTCCAAATGAGCTAAGTGAGTGGCTTTATATAGAGTTCAATCGGGCTTGTAAGTGGGCCTCCAATGGACCGGCCAGCCAGCTTGGCCAATCGGCGGGCTGACGCACCGCGCTGGCGGTAGAGCTGTCAATGGGCCGGGCCGGGGCGGGCCTTCAAAACCGAAGCCCAGCCCGGCCCGCCAGCGGGCCGGGGGCCTGGCGGGTCAGGACCGCCCGCCATGTATTAATTAATAAATGCATCATTAATTAGAAATAAAATCATTAATTAATTCCTCTACTTAAATAAATATATATTTAATTTATAAAATGAATTTATAAAAAAATATGGCGGGCTAGCCCCTTTAAGGCCCGCCCTGGCGGGCCTTAAAAATCCCAGCCCAGCCCGCCCGATAGGCAGGGAGGGGCGGGCCGGCCCGCGGGCCGCGGGCTATTTTGACAGCTCTAGCTTGCGGCCTGGCGCGGGCAGACCTGGCCTGGCAGCTTTGCTTGCTTGGCTGGGCTGTCTTGTCGCCGGCGCCATGCGCCAATGGTGGCCTGAGGTGTGCAATGATGGCCTGCCTTGGGGCTGTCCAAAGCTGGCGCGTCGTGCAAGTGACACGCTCAAATACTAGCAAGTGTACTAGGTCGTGCAAGTAGTAAAACGGACGAGTCCGAGTATCGATCCACGAAGATAGCTCGATTAATTCTAAGATATTAAACCTCATTCTAATTTAGACTACGAGAATTTTTATAGTTTTTGATGATTAAATTAAACGAGATAAAAGTGCAAATAATAAAATAGACGCAAATAAAATAAATGAGATAAATATCAAATCACGACGAACGTGATCAAGGCACATATTCAGCAGGGATTAATCCTACGTATTCATGCAATCAATATTTATTTAATCAATATAAACTAGTTAAGGTAGAAATTCCTAATATACGCGCTACCCGTTATTCACGTAACTAGCGACCCTATGCGATAATGACCAATCTCTATATTCCTATAAGACTGCAATCACTTCACACGCCTTCCGCTTTGTGAATTTCCCCGAGTTTAGACGCTTTCGGCGCCTAAGATCTCGAAAACCACACGTACGAAACCGAATTCCATCTCTGGTCGATTTTACGTCGTGGTGTCCTATATTTATTATTCTAATCGGTCTAATCACTTTTTAAGTCTCATAAACCAATCAAAAATCATGCACATGGTGATCAAGCATACGCAAGCATTAAACTCAAATATAGAACACGTAACTATATTCATACGATTAAAATAAAATACTAATAGCATTACTACGAATTCATAATCCGGCCTAATACGGCCTCAATCACAAGTGAACTTAAGCTAGCATATTAATAAAATAAAAACATAGAATATTCAAAGACATAGTAGAAAAATAACGTAAAAACTTCGCTTTCACGCCTCGAAATAATCTCGCTCGGCGCTGCGCTCTGTTTCTTTTCAGCCGCCCTAAATCTGCTCCGTTATTATTTTCTGTATTCGGTAAGCTCCCCTTCTTTTATTTTATTCTCAGCTCTTGGTTTTGGGTCTCCTCTTCATTCGCTGTACAGCTCCTCTATTTATACATGTAGAAGCCGACTTAAATCTTCATATCGAATATTTGATTATTTCTTTAAATCTTGAATCTCTTCCATAAGTCGTGCGCTATTCTTGGCAATAAAATAATCTCTCCTCAAATTGCTCTACACGTCATATAGCTGCCAAAAGAATAGAGAAATCTGGTAAATTGCAGTGTTGGGCCAAATAATGTTAAAAATTACAAAGATCCCCTAAGATTCAAATTATTCCAAAAGTTCCCATATTTTCCCGTTGTCGGTCTCTTTTGCTCGGAAATAAATTCAAACATAAATATAGGATATTCGAGAGAAATTTGGTGAATAGCGATCGGAAATGCGCTTTTATGGATAATAAAATTACATAAAATCCTAACTTATCAACAACCCCCAAACTAGCTTCGATCGTCCTCGATCATAAAAGCGAAATAAAACCAATTCAAGTTAGGATTTTAAAACATCAGTCAATGAAATTCTCCTATTTCATCTCAGAAAACGTAAAAGCATATAAAGTCAAGATAATCATCAACTAGTTAACGATCTAGTCAAGACACGAGGTATGAGGTAATAGGTCGCAATCTTATCATAGCATGAAAGACATTTCTAGAATTATACCACGCATCAATCCACAACTCTCACAAGGATCGCTCAAGTTGCTCGAAGTTTTTTTTTCAAAGGGATCTGTATAAAGACGCTCAATTAACGACATGAAAGGATATTACTCTAGGCTTGGAAATATATCACATCATAGTCACATAGTAGAAATTATGCACGAATCAAAGGGTCTTTCATCAAGGGTTGACGGGGCTCGGGTTTTTAAAAGGTGCGTCATATGGGAAAGTGAGCTAAAGTATCAAACGTGTCAATCATCGAATCGCTCTTCTATAGCTGTGCCTATTTTTCACTCGACTCGTCTTTTTTCCTTTTCTAACTCTTCTCGCCGGCTTCAACTTTTTTTCATTTTTTTTCTCTTTTTTTTTTGAACCAGCCCCTCCTATATTTTTTTTGTACGTCTCATGGGAGAGGTTTCTAGTCCGCTGTAATATTACGACGAGAGATCTATATCATAGGACGAGATCATAACTAACAAGCATCGACTATTAGCTCATTCTTAACCAACAAGTCACTTTTCACGATATCGATAAATTAACACGTTGATTCGGGTCGTATAGGCTAAATTTGAGGCCAATCGGGCTAAATATCTGGGCTCCAAATCAACAAATAAGTCAAATAAGGCTCAAGGGGGCTCACTAAGTGGTAATTACGTAAGGTAGGGAAATATTTAGGCCAATGATCAATCCTAGTGCCCTTCTCATTTTCGCACAAAAGATCCACATAGTAACCATGGACATGCATAACAGAGCAAGTTCGAAAATATTCAGTCCATGCGTGTCACACAAGAATAAACACCGAGCATAATGAGTTGCTCTGAATTTTTCTGAAGGCTCAAGAACTCACATATATAACTGGGTTTGTGCTTCATGATACGCAATACTCTCCTAAAGCAGTCAATATAGCCAGATAATCATGCTAATATCACGACAATGCAACATGTAAGACTATCACACTCAACTCGTCGAATCATATCACGACACGATAAAATTTTTAAAAATTTTCATCATAGACAGGAGATTCCACAGACGACGTTCAAATCGCAACCTTCATCAGTTATACCCCCTAAAAAGATCGAAATACGTCGAAGCCTAAACATGTGAGCATATTAAATCTAGCATGTGTCACATCCCACCCACAAACTAAATATCACATTGTCCTCAATGTGTAAAATAAAAGCAAAAGAGAGAGTAGAAGTGACACTGCCCTGAATTTTATGACGATCGATGTAGAAGACTTCGTTGGTCCGCAGTAAATAAGCAAACGCAGAACGGGCAACCCCCAAACTAGTTATGAGCCTGCAAGAAAACATGACTAGGTGCACCGTGAAAGCGAGTTTTATTAGACGAAAGAATAAGTACTTAGAGTAATTGAACTAATAATAATATAATATATATGCGTCGATAATACTTGGGTCGCCTCCCAAGAAGCGCTGTTTTTAAAGTCGTTAGCTCGACTCTCGAGAAGATCAAGGTGGCTCTGTTTGTCGGCATGCTTTGTTGCTCTGGAGGTCCTTCAGCTCGCTGGTATTCTCTCCAGGCGAGGTGTTCCTGAAAGGCACAGAACAACTAGAAGCATAAAAATCAGAAATTACGGGTTCCACGAGATATACCGATGTTGTTTCGCCAATTTTTCCTTCGGAATACAGCTTTAGCCGTTGTCCATTGACTTTGAGAGAGTCTTTTCCGTTCATAAGAATTTTTACGGCTCCAGATGGAAAGACTTGCTCGACTATATAAGGTCCGCACGATTTACTCTTTAATTTATCGGGAAATAGGCGTAGCCTTGAATTGAATAGAAGGACACGATCGCCGACTTTGAACTCCCTTTTTATGATCTTCTTGTCATGCCATTTCTTTGTTCGCTCCTTATACAACTTAGCGTTCTCCTAAGCATTCTGGCGAAATTCTTCCATTTCGTTCAGCTGAAGCAACCTATTTTTACCTACTTCAGAACAATCAAAGTTAAGCTTTTTAATAGCCCAATATGCACGATGTTCTAACTCAACAGGTAAATGGCATGCTTTTCCATAGACTAGACGAAAAGGCGAAGTCCCTATTGGAGTTTTATATGCAGTGCGGTACGCCCATAGTGCGTCATCTAGCTTCAACGACCAATCTTTTCTAGAGGCATTCACCGTCTTTTCCAAGATCTGCTTAAGCTCCCTGTTGGAAACCTCCACCTGTCCACTAGTCTGAGGATGATACGGGGTTGACTGTTTATGCTTAACACCATATTTAGATAGCACATTATCAAATAATTTATTGCAAAAATGAGTACCCCCATCACTAATTATTGCCCATGGTGTACCAAAACGACAAAATACATGTTTTATTAAGAAAACGAATGACGACTCGAGCATCATTAGCCCGACATGCTTCAGCTTCTACCCACTTAGACACATAATCGACCGCAACAAGGATATATTTATTAGAGCATGAAGTAGAAAACGGTCCCATAAAATCAATATCCCAAACATCAAATAACTCTACTTCTAGCATGATATTTAAAGGCATCTCATGTCTCCTAGATATGGTACCAGTACGCTGACAGCTATCACATGAGGTAACATAAGCATGCGTATCCTTAAACAAAGTAGGCCAAAACAAACCCGATTGTAATACTTTAAATGCAGTCCTAGTGGGTCCATGGTGTCCACCTGTCAAACCCGCATGACAATGATATAAAACCGAGCTCACCTCTTCGGCGGGTATACATCGCCGGATTACCTGATCAGAGCAAATCTTGTATAGGAATGGATCGTCCCACAGGTAGTGTTTCGCATCAGAGAGAAATTTCTTCTTCTGATGAAAACTCAAGCCTGTGGGAATCTCACCTGTAGCAGCATAATTTGCAAAATCCGCGAACCAAGGAAATGATGTATCGACCAAAGCAAATAATTGTTCGTCAGGAAAATATTCGTCAATAGGTAACTCCTTATCATGCTCATGTGAATTGCCTAACCTAGATAAAATGATCAGCTATCACATTCTCAACACCTTTTTTATCACGAATCTCTAAATCATACTCTTGAAGCAGTAAGATCCAGCGAATCAACCTAGGCTTAGCATCTTTCTTAGCATAAGTATCTAAGTACAGCATGATCCGTGTAGATGATTACCTTATTCAACACTAGGTAAGAATGAAATTTATATACTGCAAATACCACTGCTAGTAACTCTTTCTCAGTAGTAGCATAATTTCTCTGTGCATCGTCCAGAGTTTTACTAGCGTAGTAAATGACCTGAAATACCTTATCCTTGCGTTGTCCTAAAACTGCACCTACCGCACCATCGCTAGCATCGCACATTAATATAAATGGGAGTGTCCAATCTGGTGCGACAATCACTGGGGCTGTGGTGAGTTTCTCCTTTAAAGTTCGAAAAGCCTGCAGACAATCATCAGTGAAGTTAAAAATAGCATCTTTGACAAGTAAATTAGATAATGGCTTAGCTATTTTTGAAAAATCCTTTATGAAGCGTCGGTAGAATCCTGCGTGTCCCAAGAAGCTTCGAACCCCCTTCACTGACGTGGGTGGTGGCAACTGCTCAATCGCGTCAACCTTGGCTCGATCCACCTCAATTCCTTTGTGCGATACCTTGTGCCCGAGAACTATACCTTCCTGTACCATAAAATGACACTTCTCCCAATTTAAGACAAGGTTAGTCTCTTCACATCGTGATAGAACAGATGCTAAATTATCAAGGCATGTATCAAATGTAGACCCAAATACAGAAAAATCATCCATAAATATCTCCATAAACTTCTCAACCATGTCATGAAAAATAGCAAGCATGCATCTCTGAAAAGTAACTGGAGCATTAGATAATCCAAATGGCATTGCAAAAGTACCATAAGGACAAGTAAAGGTCGTCTTTTCCTGATCCTCAAGTGGTATGGAAATCTGATTATAACCCGAATAACCATCTAGAAAGCAATAAAACTCATGTCCAGCTAGTCTTTCTAACATTTGATCAATAAATGGGAGGGGGAAATGATCTTTACGGGTGGCGTCATTCAATTTCCTATAATCTATGCATACACGCCACCCCGTAACAGTCCTCGTGGGAATCAACTCATTAGAGGCATTCTTTATAGCGGTCATACCTCCCTTTTTAGGAACAACTTGGGTCGGACTAACCCACGTGCTATCAGAGATAGGGTAGATAATACCTGCGTCCAAAAGCTTAATTACCTCCTTTTTCACCACTTCTTGCATCGCTGGGTTTAGGCGTCTTTGTGGTTGTGCGACAGGCTTGTAGGAATCTTCCATCAAAATCTCGTTTGTGTTCTCTTAGCACCCTCACTAGTTTTTCCTCCATTAGATCTCTCAAAGTGGAAGAAATAATCACTGGTAAAGTATCAAGAGCACCAAGGTAAACATATTTAAGATGACTAGGTAAGGGTTTAAGTTCTAGAATCGGAGGGTCCTCGATTGATGGTCGAGGTTGCGTGGCTGATGATCGATCGAGACGCTCTACTTTTAGCTTGGCCGACCTCCGATGAGGTGGGTTTGCTTCTAAGCTTGCTACAGTATTGTCCATTTCGCTAGACTCGTCTCCGACTAGGCATGCTTCCAATTTTTCCTTATTCCTGAAAGTTTTAAAATACTCAAGAGCACATGCGTCAATACTATCAATAAAAGAACAAGAATCATCATCTAGAGGGTGTTTCATTGCCTTAGAAACATCAAATATAACTTTTTCATCCCCAACCTGTAGGATGAGCTTACCATTACCAACATCAATAAGGGCTCTTGCCGTATTCAGAAATGGTCTTCCTAAAATAAGGGGCATGTCGGTATCTTCTTCCATGTCTAACACCACAAAATCGGTTGGGAAGTAGTGCTCTCCAACCTTCACTAATACGTCCTCCAATACTCCTCGTGGGTATGCGATCGATCTATCTGCTAGTTGGAGGACCGTAGATGTAGGCTTTGGCTCACCAATCCCTAGCTTTTTCACAAGTGAAAAAGGTAACAAGTTAATACTCGCCCCTAAATCACAAAGAACATTAGTAAATGATAATGAGCCTATAGAGCAAGGAATAGAAAAACTCCCCCTATCCTTGAGCTTTGGTGGTAACTTTCTTTGTAATACTGCAGAGCATTCTTCGTTAAGGGTTATCGTGCCATATTGCTCTAGCTTGTTCCGGTTTGATAGCAACTCTTTGAAAAATTTGGCATACTTCGGAATCTGTAAAAGAGCTTCACAAAAAGGAATGTTAATTTCTAACTTCCTAAAAATATTAATAAAGCGCTCGAAGTGCTTATCCGGCTTTCCTCTTCGTAATGCCGCGGGATATGGAGGTCGAATCTTGACTGGTGGGAGTGGGTCGACCTTCTTTTCCACCGCGAGAGAATCCAGCTCGGTCTCGACTTCTTCGGCCCGCTGGTCCTTCCTATGGTCGTGATGAGCTGCGTCTGTGGTTGTGACCTTGCTTTCATCGTCATTTTCTGCCTCCTTTGCTTCCTCCACTTCATCGGCCTCCTGAGTTGATTCCAGCATCTTCCCACTCCTCAGCTTAATGGCCTTGACGTACTCTCGAGGGTTCTTTTCGGTGTCGCTTGGGTGTGCCTGGTTTGCGCTCTGACACTGTATTTGAGAGCTGTCCCATTTGAATTGTTAAGTCCTTTATTGCAGCCCGTATATCAGCCTTCATGAACTCTCCCTTCTAGACCCTGAAATCTCTCCTCCGTCTTGCGGTTTTGATCGCCCTGAACCGCCGCCATTTTCTCCAAGGCTATCTCCCAATCAGCTTTCTGTTTTGTTGGTGGCCCACTCTGTTGGTTTTGAGCTTCTGGAGGTTTTAAGTAGTGCGAGTTTCCGTACGACAGATTCGGATGACCTCGCCAGCTTGGGTCTTATGTGTTGGAGTATGTATTCTTTTGCCTATTGTGGATGTAATTCACCGCCTCAGGATCCGTGGATTGCATCAGGTCTAACCTTTTATGTATGGCTTCGAACTGCGCCTCCAACGAGCTACTTATCTCATGTACTCCAGCAGTCCTTCGGTCCAGATCATGCTCAGTATATCTTGCAGGGTAGGCTGCGATTCGCTCGATGGCTTGGAGTGCTTCCTCGTCGCCTAACTCCATAAAATTTTGTGCGCACCCGCCGTCGACGATCCTTTTATTTGGTGTGCTCAGCCCTAAAAAGAATGACTGCATCTGAACGCTCAGAGGTATGCTGTGATTCGGGCATTGTCTCAGAAGGCTCTTGTATCTACTCCATGCATCGCTTAGAGATTCGCCACCTTCTTGTTTAAAGTTTACTAGTAAGCTCCTAATCTCGCTTGTCCTTGACAATGGGTAATATTTGCCTAGAAAACATTCCACTAGTTGCTCCCAACTAGTGATGGATGCATGTGGCAATGATGAGAACCATTCAGAAGCCTTACCTGTCAAAGAAAAGGGAAAAATGTCAGTTTTATCACTTCTGTAGAGACGCCGGGATATTTAATAGTTCTACAAATTTGAGTAAATTTCAAAATATGTGAATTTGCGTCCTCGTTTGTAAGCCCATTGAACTGTGCTGAACCCGTGACCATCTGTATAGTAACGGGTTTAATCTCGAACTGATTATTCGGTCCTGCGGGGATGGCAATCGGGTCGCTGTCATCGAACATTCCTGGAAGCGCTCGACTTAGTAAAGTGGGCCGTGGCGGAACCATCTCGTTATTGTACTGTTCTACCTCGTTTTCTTGATTCTCCATTCTCTATCTATGATTTCGATTGTTACGCCGACACGTCGCTTCGATTTCTGCGTCAAATAGCAATGGTACGTTCCTCGAGCTCCGTGTCATGCACTAATAGGAATTATCTGCAAAAGATGAAAAATCGATGTAAGCGAATTGGCAAAAATTAAAAACAAAAAAATAATAATAATAATCGAGAAATAAAATGTCTAAACTAAAACGCAGAATAAATCCTAAAATTAATAGTATAGCTATCCCCGGCAACGGCGCCAAAAACTTAACACGCTCAAATACTAGCAAGTGTACTAGGTCGTGCAAGTAGTAAAACGGACAAGTCCGAGTATCGATCCACAAAGATAGCTTGATTAATTCTAAGATATTTAAACCTAATTCTAATTTAGACTACGAGAATTTTTATAGTTTTTGATGATTTAATTAAACGAGATAAAAGTGCAAATAATAAAATAGACGCAAATAAAATAAATGAGATAAATATCAAATGACGACGAACGTGATCAAGGCACATATTCAGCACGGATTAATCCTACGTATTCATGCAATCAATATTTATTTAATCAATATAAACTAGTTAAGGTAGAAATTCCTAATATACGCGCTACCCGTTATTCACGTAACTAGCGACCCTATGCGATAATGACCAATCTCTATATTCCTATAAGACTGCAATCACTTCACACGCCTTCCGCTTTGTGAATTTCCCCGAGTTTAGACGCTTTCGGCGCCTAAGATCTCGAAAACCACACGTACGAAACCGTATCTCTGGTCGATTTTACATCGTGGTGTCCTATATTTATTATTCTAACCGGTCTAATAACTTTTTCAGTCTCATAAACCAATAAAAAATCATGCACATGGTGATCAAGCATACGCAAGCATTAAACTCAAATATAGAACACGTAACTATATTCATACGATTAAATAAAATACTAATAGCATTACTACGAATTCATAATCCGGCCTAATACGGCCTCAATCACAAGAGAACTTAAGCTAGCATATTAATAAAATAAAAACATAGAATATTCAAAGACATAGTAGAAAAATAACGTAAAAACTTCGCTTTCACGGCTCGAAATAATCTCGCTCGGCGCTGCGCTCTGTTTCTTTTTAGCCGCCCTAAATCTGCTCCGTTTTTATTTTCTGTATTCGCTAAGCTCCAATTCTTTTATTTTATTCTCAGCTCTTGGTTTTGGGTCTCCTCTTCATTCGCTGTCCAGCTCCTCTATTTATACATGTAGAAGCCGACTTAAATCTTCATATCGAATATTTGATTATTTCTTTAAATCTTGAATCTCTTCCATAAGTCGTGCGCTATTCTTGGCAATTAAAATAATCTCTCCTCAAATTGCTCTACACGTCATATAGCTGCCAAAAGAATAGAGAAATCTGGTAAATTGCAGTGTTGGGCCAAATAATGTTAAAAATTACAAAGATCCCCTAAGATTCAAATTATTCCAAAAGTGCCCATATTTTCCCGTTGTCGTTCTCTTTTGCTCGGAAATAAATTCAAACATAAATATAGAATATTCGAGAGAAATTTAGTAAATAGCGATCGGAAATGCGCTTTTATGGATAATAAAATTACGTAAAATCCTAACTTATCAGCAAGCTGCCCAGTCGAGACGGGCGGCACGGCATGATGGCCTGACGGGTTTGGCCAAGGCTGCCAAGGCTGCCGGGCGATGATGTCCTGACCCGGGCTGACGCGGCCAATGGGTTGCAGCCGCGGCCTGGCCCAGCGCATGGCTGCCACGCGGCCAGCGCCTATTGCCTCGCCTGGAGCGGGCGGCCTGAGGCCGTGCCACGCGGCCAAGGCTCGGCTGCCACGTAAGCCGGCGCCGCCGAGCCTGGCGGCCAGCCGCCGCCCGGACCAAATTTTCCGGCGAGTCTCCGTCGAGCTCCGGCGAGACTCCGGCGAGCCTCCTTTTGTCGCTTGCCGCGGGCGTGCCATCCGGCCGGCTTCGTCTCCGGCCACGGCCAACGGTCAACTCCGATCAACGCCTGACAATCCTCCCCCGTTTGAGCCGTCGACACCCTCGTTGACGCAGAGGGTGCTTGCTGGCTTAGATAAGCTTCGATGAGCTGGTTGGATTGCCACAGGTCCTCGCTGTGCTCCCATGTGTTGTCGATCCTAGGCTCGCCCTTCCATTGGATGAGAAAATCGACCGGGGTGCAGGGTAGGTCGTCGCGCCGCCTATGCACGATGACGAGTTCGACCTCACGGTCGAACTTCTTCCTCGGCGCCGATGGGATGCTTAGCTCGGGCCTCCGTTCGGGTCTGGGTCTTCATGAAATTTCTTCAAGAAACGTACATGGAAGACGGGTTGGACGCGGTATTTAGGCGGTAGCTTCAAACGGTAAGCTACCGTACCGATCCGTCGAAGAACCTCGAAAGGCCCATCGAACTTGGGCATCAAGCTCCTCGACCTCGCATGGCACTTCTGGAGTTGCGGGGTGAGCTTGAGCCAGACCTTCTCACCTACGTCGAACTCCACGGGTCGGTGGCCTCGATCGTAGTACTTCTTCATACGTCGGCTGACCTTCTCCATGCTATCACGAGCCTCGTCCCATAGCATTTAGCGGCCGCGGGTGAACTGGTAGGCTGCTGGGCAGTCCCCATGATTGCTCATGGTCACAGCTTGCGGCGTTAATGGCTGGAAGCCATAAACAACTTCGAAGGGGCTCTTCGTGGTTGCTGAAGACTTGTGCAAGTTGTAGCAGAACTGCACCGACTCGAGGAGACTAGTCCAATTGCATTGGCTAGCGGTGACATAATGTCGATGGTATTCCTCGAGGAGTTGGTTCGCGCGCTCCGTCTGACCATCGGTCTGCGGATGATAAGCTGACGAAAATCGTAGCTTGGTGCCGAGTATGCGGAAGAGGGCGGTCCAAAAGCGGCTCGTGAATCGGGTGTCGCGGTCGCTGATAATCTCTTCCGGGATGCCAAAATGTTTGACTACATTGCGAAAGAACAGGTCGGCCGCCGTGTTGGCCGGGCACTCATTGGTGGCCACCATAAAAACTGTCATTTTCGAAAATCTGTCAACGACTACGAAAATAGACGAGTTACCTTCGCTCTTAGGTAGGCCCACGATGAAGTCCATGGAGATCGATCTCTGCGGGCTTGTCGGGACCTGCAGTGGTCGTAGGAGGCCGGCGGGCTTGGCACGCTCCGTCTTGTCCCGCTGGCAGACGAGGCAGGTGCGGACGAAGGCCTCCACGTCTTGCTCCATCTTGGGCCAGAAGAAGCCGGAATGGCCGGCCCACTGCGGCTCATGGTGCTCCTTGAGGAGCTCGCGCCTGAGCTTTCTGGCAGGGATGAAGTAGCGATGGCCGTGCGTGACGAGCAGGCCTTCCTCAAGCCAGTAGCGCTTGGCTACTACGGCTTCGACTTCCTCCCTGAGCTTCTTGTAGGTGGCGTCTTTTTCGGCTTCTCGTCGAATACGGTCTGCGAAATTGCTTTTGGCATAGCTAGTCGCGGCTGCAATGACACCGAGTTGCGGCATGGGGCTGAGGGCATCCGCGACTTCGTTTTGGCGTCCAGGCCTATGGAGCCATTCGAAGTCGAATTCTCCTAGGAATTCTTGCCACCGAGCTTGCTTTGCAGAAAGCTTCTTCTGCATTCTGAAGTAAGTGTTCGCCACGTTGTCGGTGACGATCGTGAACTTCGTGCCAAGCAAGTAATGGCGCCATGCTTCGAGGCAATGGATGACGGAGGTCATCTCCTTCTCGTGTGTTGAGTACCTCGTCTCAGCATCCTTGAGCTTGCCGCTCTCGTAGGCAACGGGATGCTTATCATGCACAAGAACACCACCAAGTGCCTTACCTGATGCGTCGGTGTGTACCTTGAAGGGACGTCCGAATTCGGGTAGCTTGAGGACGGGCTCACTTGCCAGGGCCGTCTTCAAAGCTTCGAACGCCTCAGTGGCGGACTCATTCCATGTCCATTTCACGTCCTTCTTGAGAAGGTCCGTGAGGGGTGCCGCTAGCTTGGAGAAGGATTTGATGAAACGTCGGTAGTTTGCTACATCGAGGAAGCTCCGACGCTCGCTCACGTTGGTGGGTGGCTTCCACTCCATGATGACTCGGATTTTGGCCGAATCCATCTTGATCTCCCCGTTCTCGACTACGTGGCCGATAAAGTTGATCCGTGAGCGTCCGAACTCGCATTTCTCCTTCTTCAGGTAGAGCTGGTTGGCTCTTAGCTTCTCGAAGACTAGCTTCAAGTGCGACACGTGGTCCTCCAAAGTGGCCGAATAAACGACGATGTCGTCTAAGTAGACGACGACAAACTTGTCCAAGTACTCGTAGAGTACGTCGTTCATAAGGTTGCAAAATATGGCCGGGGCGTTAGTTAAGCCGAAAGGCATAACAAGAAACTCGTAAGAACCGTACCTCGTCACACAAGTCGTCTTGGCCTCGTCGCCTTGGGCTATCCGGACTTGCCAGTATCCGGATCGGAGGTCCAACTTGGTGAAGTAATGCGCCGGGACAAGTTTGTTGAAGAGGTCGAGCGCGTTAGGGATTGTATACTTGTTCTTGATGGTGACCTTGTTCAACGCCCGGTAGTCCATGCAAAATCGGAGGGTATCGTCCTTCTTTCGTTGGGTGAGCCGAACGGTGGCTTAGAGGGGCGGATGAGGCCGGCTTCTAGCAATTCATCAAGTTTCTTACGAAGCTCCTCTAATTCGGCTGGGTTCATGCGGTAGGGAGCCTTGACTGGGGCCCTGGCTCCGGGTTCCAAGTCGATGCGGTGGTCTACGGGCCGCCGCGGTGGAAGTTGCCTAGGAAGCTGGTCCGGCATGAGGTACTCGTAGGAGGCCAGCAACTTCTTGACTTGGGCAGGAATCTCTCCTGGCCCGGCCTCGCCTTGGCCGTTGAGTACCGCAATGAAAGTGGCTTCTCCGCGCGCCACGCCACGCTTGAGCTGCGTAGCCGAGATGATGGTTGTGTGGCGTCCGACATAAACTGGGCCTTGGCCTAGTCGATGATCGTGGTAGGTCGGGACTTCGCATCGTTGATCCGGGTCATCGATGAAGAATAGGGCTCGGTGTGGCACGGGGTAGGCGTGGACGTTCATCATGAACTCCATTCCAAGGATGACTTCGAAGTCATCGAGAGGCGTCACCATGAAAGGTTGGATGCCTCGCCATGCGCCTATGTGATGACAACCGAGGTTTGGGAACGTACCTTAACAGGAGGCGCATTCACCGTCTTCATCGAGGCTTCCTCGTCAAAGAGGATTAATCCGAGCTTCTCCGCCGTGGTAGTGCCCATGAAGTTGTGAGTTGCACCCGTGTCGACTAAAGCCACAACTTTCTGGCCCCTGATAGTACAAGAAACGTACATTAGACGATGGGTACCTTGATCGTCTTTTTGTAGGGCGCCAATGAGACGGAGATGATTGGCCTGCGGCGCGGTTGGTGATTGCGCCGAATGTAGCGGGTCTCCCGACTTGGCGCGAGAGGTGTCGCGCACATCCTTGGCCTCGGCGAGGGCCGTGGAGAGGTCGGGGGTTGGGCGGCTAGCTAACTCGCTCTGAGCCCACGTGCTCAGAGTCTTCGTGAAGTCATAGACTTCGTGTGATTCGGAGGCGTCCTTCGTGCTGATTTGTTGAAGGGCGCACGCTTGGCTGCGCGGGTGGTAGGATCCGAATCGTGGGAGGAAGTTGGCTGGGCGCGTAACTTGGAGTCCCTCCCAAGTCTCAACACGTCCTTGCCCCGGTTCGTAGGCCTCCCTTTCTTTGATTCGCCACCTTAACTTGAAGTCGCCAACGAGGAAACGAGTGGCGATGGGGATAGGGTCGTGTTCTGAGGTGTTTGGCTCCTCGAAACATTCTTCAAGGATGTTGAAGTAGCCTTGGCGTCGCGATCGCCATCGTAGGTCTCGAGTTTGGGCAACTCTGGCCCAAAGCTTGGTGTGGCCTCGTCTCTGGCCGCTATGCTCTTTAACGTGGGTAGTTCGGCCTCCGCCTTCGTGCGGTGGCTTAGCGATGCGTCGAGGTCCTCGCGCAAAGCTGGCATGGCTGCTTGCGTGCCTTGGAGTCGGCTCGTGCCCTCGGGCAGCTTCCTTTCGATCTCGTTCGTCGTGGCTTGGAAGGTCCCAAGTCGCACCTCCATGGCGTCGATCCTTGGTCGTCGTGCTGTGTGCCCTACGAGCATCTCGCTAGGGTTTGGCTTCGAGAGATCAGTCTCTGGCAAGGTGATCTCGGACGGAAAGCGTGTGCGGATGAGTCTGGCATAGCTCAATGGTAGTTGGAAAAGTTGGTGCAGAATCTTCCTTCGTGTAACGTAGGCTCTGATACCAGGACTGTCACGCCCCCAAGTCCCTTAGAATTTTTATCGACTCCAGGGAACCTTTGACGCAACACGGCAGCGACTTAGTATGGCCGTACTAAGCCGCCTAAGCCTGATGCGGAACGATCGTACGAGAGGAAACTCTTCTTTTTACTCAACTCACGAAATTGAAGCTAATGAGCGTATCTTCGTTAACCCCGAGTTCGCACCAAGAACTCGTCCAAACTTAGAACACCAAGAATTACGGGAGCGATCCAACCCAATCCTATAATTAATTGGGGGCCCCAAGTTATGGAAAAGTACAAGCTAAGTCCGTAGACTATCGTGACTCGTACTAAGACTCGACTAGACGCACACACACAAGCACAAAGGCGCAAGCTACAAAGCCAAGTGAACTACTAAAACACACTTCTACCAACTGACTCCAAATGAGCTAAGTGAGTGGCTTTATATAGATTTCAATAGGGCTTGTAAGTTGGCCTCCAATGGGCCGGCCGGCCAGCTTGGCCAATCGGCGGGCTGACGCACCGCGCGGCCTGGCCATAGGCGGGCGCTGGCGGCCTGGCACGGGCAGACCTGGCCTGACAGCTTTGCTTGCTTGGCTGGGCTGTCTTGTCGCCGGCTCCATGTGCCAATGGTGGCCTGAGGTGTGCAATGATGGCCTGCCTTGGGGCTGTCCAAAGCTGGCGCGCCGTGCAAACTGCCCAGTCGAGACGGGCGGCACGTCATGATGGCCTGACGGGTCTGGCCAAGGCTGCCAAGGCTGCCAGGCGATGATGGCCTGACCCGGGCTGACGCGGCCAATGGGTTGCGGTCGCGGCCTGGCATGGCTGCCACGCGGCCAGCGCCTATCGCCTCGCCTGGCGCGTGCGGCTAGAGGCCGTGCCACGCGGTCAAGGCCCGGCTGCCACGTCAGTCGGCGAGTCTCCGGTGATTTTCCGGTGAGTCTCCGGCGAGCTCCGGCGAGACTCCGACGAGGCTCCAGCGAGCCACCTTTTGTCGCATGCCGCGGGCGTGCCATCCGGCCGGCTTCGTCTCCTGCCACCGTTGACCCGCCGGTCAATGGTCAACTCGGATCAACGCCATGACAAGGAGTGTAGGACGTCTGTCAGCAGTCATAGCTTTTCTGCTGTCCCATCAGTCACGTCCTCCTACAGTTTTCACCCTTATAAAGCGTACTGAAGAAGCTTCGTTCGTCCTCGAGAGCTGCCAGGTGGTTCCTCAGGTCCCGAGCGCCTGTTATTAGTTCCCTGAAATCTGTCGGAGGTCCCCAAAAATCCTTTTTCCTGTTGTTAGCTCCCTTAAGTCTGGTGGAGGTCCCTAAGAGTCTCTTTTCACAATCTAACCTTATGTTTTTCCAGGAAACTCATATTTTTTACTAAGTTCTCTTAATAATTATCATGAGCTAATTATTTCCTTAGTTCAGTTATTTAGCCTGCCTAATTCCTTTCCACATCAAGTGTGGTCGTCACCTTCCGCCGCGCCGTTGCAAGCACAATCATCAGTATTATTAGCTGTAGGTATAATGATGATGTCATCGTTTTCATCGAAGGAAGCTCAGTTCTTCTAGGCTTTTCTTCCCATGTGATAGAAGACGAATTATAATGGCTTAGCTTGACCTTTATACCCTCTCTCTCTATTGGATAAATGTAACCAGCTCATCGCCTCGACTTTGTTAAGAAGTTGGACTTTGTCCACATTTTATAATTTATTGAATAAGTCTCTCCACATATCACCGATTAAGTTTAGAAAGAACTACTCAATTTCTAACAATTTCTAATAAGTCTCTCCCTCTTCCCACACACACACACACACACACACACACATATATCTACACATATATATATATATATTACTAGTCTTATGCCCGTGAATTTCACGGGTGTAAAATATAAGTAATTAATATAGCATTTTGTATAACAATAATAATATAAGTGACATAAATATACTAATAATAAGAGTAATTGGAAATGACGAGAGAAGGCCGAGGAATGTATTCGTAGGAGAATCAAGTCGTAAGGATGAACCTGAGTCCCCAACTCGTGAACGCGTCTGACTGAATTAATCCAACGCTAGTCAGGCCACATCAACGACATGATCAATCATCGGAGCTCATCTGAGCCGTTCTTCCCCACAGCCCGATCGTGTTGAAATTATTGGGGAAAGATTCTTGAAACTAAACCCCCCCAACGTTTGCCGAGGCCACTAACCTTGCGGTGGCAGAAGATTGGATCGGTACAATCGAAGATCTGTTTGTTTGTAGTCGTGTGCCAGATAATGAGAAGGTGCTATGTGCCGTTTCCTTACTTCGGGAAAGCGCACGTTTTTGCACCGTAAAGGTGTTAGAAGACCCTGCTGATATGACGTGGGAACGCTTCATGGAGCTCTTTTACGACAAGTAATTCACTGCTCACGATCAGGAGCAGCGAATGCACGAATTCATTAATCTGGATCAAGGCCGCATGCCAGTTGCAGAGTATATCTGCAGATTCGAGGAGTTGTCTCGTTTTGCACCTCATCTCATAGCAACGAATACGCTGAAAGTTACGAGGTTCCTTTGGTGGACTAACACCCGAGTTCTATCGCGATCTAAGTGTAGCGGATGTGAGACAGCTGGAATTCTGCCAAGCGAGGGAGCGCGCGTTGATGGCAGAACAGGCTGAATGGTGAGAGAGGCCCAGGAAGCAAACCGAAAGAGGGAGAGCCAGCAAGGAGGAAGTAGCTAGAAACGGCAATTCTTCGGCAAGGGCCAAAGAACAAAGGCAACCGACCGAGTCAGCAGGTGTGGCGCCCGAACGCTTATCAGGGACCGGCCAACGTCCCCAATCGACCACCGATGCCAGCGCCCCGATGCCAGCAGTACGGGCGGAACCATTTTGGCGTTTGTTACGGAGCACGACCAGTGCAGACTCTGCAATGTTTCTAGTGTGGAGACCGGACACGTTGCCAGGAATTGTACGAGAGCTCAGCCTCTACTGCTGAGTAAGCCACAAAATTTGATCCGACCACCACCCGTGCCTGCACGTGTTTTCACACTGACGAACAAAGAGGCGAAAGCAAACCCAGCCGTGGTTACCGGTATGTTGAATATCTTTCACGTACCGTCTTCAATTCTGATTGATTCTGGAGCCACACATTCATTTGTGTCGGCTAGTTTCGTGGCCAGGGCGGGAATCTATCCCACCTGTTCTTTATGCAATTATGTAATATCCTTACCCTACGGAGATCCAACTCGAACGAACTTAGTTGTAGAAAATTGTCCCGTTAGTATTGAGGGTAGGGAGTTGAATGTTGACCTAACAGTAATCCCGATGAATGATTACGACATCATATTTGAGATGGATTGGCTCTCGAAATACGGGGCCATCATTGATTGCTCGAAGATGGTAGTTAGGTTTCGATCACCCGAGGGAGAGGAATTTGAATTTCAGGAAAGAAGAATAGTAAGTCAATCCCTCGGATTTCTGCTTTGAAAGCTCAGCGACTCGTAAATCCGGTTGCGAATCATTCCTAGTTTTGCGGTGAAAGCTGAGGAGCCTTCTCAGCCGTGAGGAGGTTCCGATAGTGAGCAAATATCCTGACGTGTTTCCCGAGGATCTCCCGAGATTACCTCCGGATTGGGAAATTGAATTTGTTATTGATCTTGTGCCTGGAGCTGCCCCCATATCTAAATCTCCGTATCGGTTAGCACCGAACGAATTACGAGAATGAAGGAGCAATTGGAATAATTGTTGCAGAAGGGTTTTATTCAACCCAGTTTCTCACCATTAAGACCGATGTTATTTGTGAAGAAGAAAATCAGAACGATGAGATTGTGTATCGATTATCGTGAGGTTAATAAGATCACGATTAAGAACATTTACCCGTTGCCAAGGATAGACGGTTTATTTGATCAACTTCAAGGGGCGGCGGTATTCTCGAAGATCGACCTACGTTCCAGTTATCATCAGTTGAAGATCCGTGAGACGGATGTTCCCAAAACCGCGTTCAGCAAGAGGTACGGCCACTACGAATTTCTGTTCATGCCTTTTGGGATAGCTTTTGAAAGATTTAACAAAATAGGGTAGTTGTTGTTTAATACACACAACGTCGTAATGGTGCGACGTCGCTACCATTAGGGTCGATGCCCTCTTTTAATTTTTTTTACCTTTTTTTGTTATTTGAGTCGCCCCCAATAGGCGAGACATTCTCTTAATATTTTTTTTTTTTAATTTTACCTTATTTTATATTTATTAATTATATCATCCACCAAATCATAAAATCACCATTATTCCATGTTATTTACATAATAAAATCAACAAACACATCTAGTTTATTGTTTCTTTCACAACAGATGATATGCATATCCTAGATTTTTCGACATTCGATTTCTTTTCTATTTTTATAAATTAAAATACTTAAATTGGAATTAATTTAAAAAAAGGGATAATTGCTAATTTAGTCACTGACTTATCAGGCTATACCAGTTTTAGTCCCTCAATAATAGATGTCCCTCAGTTTTTGTCCGTTAATCAATTTTAGTCATTTCCGTCAAATTTGATCGGGTTGACCGTCAAAACTAACGGAATTGACCGTTAATGGCATTAAATATTAGAAATAGAAAAAAATTGCTTAAATAATAAAATAAAAACTAAAGAAGAAATTAAAAAATAAAAAGAAATTAAAATACAAAATAAAAAATAACTAAAATAAAAAGAAAAATAAAATAAAATAAAAATAAACAATTAGCTTCTTTCACGATCAATCCTCTCTCTCTAAAAAATTAATCTAATTTTAGTTTCTTTAGTTAATTTAATTTTAATTTAATTTTAGTTTCTTTTAATTTAATTTTTACTATATTTTAATTTTAATTTAATTACGTTTTTAGTTATAATTTTAATTTATGTGTATCTTTATTTTTAATTTTGAAGTTTATATTAATATTAATATTTATTTTAAATATATATTTTTAATTTTTTTAATTTTGATTTATCTTTTAATTTTTTATTTTAATCCCATGTTTAGTTTTTAAATATTATTTAAGCAATTTTTCGTTTTTTCTAATATTAAACACCACTAACGGCTGATTCCGCTAGTTTTGACGGTCAACCCAGTCAGATTTGACGGAAATGATTAAAATTGATAAACGGACAAAAACTGAGGAACATATATTGCTGAGGTGTGTTTTCGATGGACTAAATCTGATATAGGCTGATAAGCAGGGGACCAAATTAGCAATTATCCCTTTAAAAGACAATTAAATATTTACGATATTCTAAAATAGAATATATCCATATCATTTTGATCGTCGTGAAACAAACAATAAATTAAATGCATTTATTAATTTTTATTATGTAAATCAGATGAGCGTTGCCCTTCATCCAATTTCTATATGAGCGTCGCTCCTCATTGAAAATATTTAATTGATTTTTAAATTTATTCCAATTTAAGTAATTTTTAATTTATTAACTGAAGAAAAATATTCTCAAATATAGAAACATAGATATGCATATCATTTTAATCGTCGTGAAACAAACAATAAATTAGATGCGTTTGTTGATTTTTATTATTTAAATCACGTAAAATAACGATGATTTTATATTTTAGTGAATTTTTTCAATGATAAGTAGCTTTTCATTCCACAAAATAGTACAACGGCTAAACAGCCAACACAGCCCCTCTGGTTACAACAGACATCCAGAAGGGAAAACGCCTCCAAAGGAGGAGAAAAGCTCCATAAAGGAGAGAAAACTCGGCGAGAAGATCGATCCAAAATGGAACGAAAATTCTCCCGAGACCAAACAAAGAACCCAACACACCTAAACATAGAAAATTAAGGATTGAAAAAATCGATACGATAAACCAAGCACTACCTGAACTAAAACTCCATGAATAATATGGCTATGAATTCAGATCTACTTAAGATATCATATTTGTCAATTTCTTCACCCAAAATCTTCGAATGTTTTGGTGACAAAACGCCCATAAAGAGTGATTCAGTGACAAAACCCCCATAAAGAGGGACTCTAACACTCCATAACGGAGACAACTAACTGACCAAAAGGGAGAACACTACGAACAAACTAAAACACAATCGGCCGAGCGGGTAGGTGGTGACGTCGGCGACAGGTGCCAGGCGAGCCGGCGTCGGGGTGGGGGGAGGGGTGCTCGGCTGGATGGGAAGGCGCGGCTGGCGGAGACGGGCTCGGTGGCCGGTGGCAGACATGGAGGCGTATGCGGCTGACGTAGGTGGAGGCAGGCGTCCGGGCGGAAGGAAGCGGTGGTGGTCGGCCAATTTTTTTTTTCAATGACAAAACAGAGAGAAGAAAACAAGAAAAGAGCCCCCCTACCTCCATGTTCCCCCTACCTCCATTAATGGAGGTGGGGGAAGAGGGGGAGGGCTGGCTCCGTGTGAGGAGTTTAGGGTTTTAGTGAGAAGGAAGAGAAAAGTGGGGGAGGAGAGAGATAGTTGATGTTTCTGACGGTTCGAGAAAAAAAAAAGAGGGCATCACCCTATGGCGACGTCGCGCCCCGTCGCGGCTATTAACTGCGAACTACCCTATTTTGTTTCATCTTCCAGAAAATGACCCTAATTTATTAAATATTATTCTTTTTCACATTATTTAATTGAAAAAGCCTAGAGCTTCCCAAGGTAGACGCATAAAACCTATTAAATTATGTTGTATATATTCATTCTTCTCAGCCCTAAAAGCTGACGACGCATTGTCGAATCGTCTACATACATTTTGTCTTAAACGTTCCAGCGTGCATGGGGAACAGTGAACGTAGTGAATTGGAACTGCTTATATTTATATTTATGCTCATATAATATAATAGAGATCTTGCAAATGTCATACGTGTGTTTAACCAATACTTAATAAAAAATCTGGATTGCTATTCACCGCCCCCTTTTTCCTAGTCACCGCCCCCTAAAGGACTGAAAAAAGACTATTTTGCCCTTTCTAATTTAAATTTCTTTTTAAAGTCATTTTCCTTACAACTAATCTGATATCGCAATCAGACATCCAAATCAGATTCAACCATAACAAAAAATTAAAACATTTCAATGAATCGTCTATTTTCGAAATTGAAAGGTCAAAAGAAAGTGTCTACTGTCACGGATGGTAAGCAAATTCTCGTAAATTCCGTTCGTATATACGTGAATTCTCGAACTTACATTGGATTGTATCGGAAAATACAGTCCGACCGAACAATAATTTCGGTCGGCATAAGAGGCGACCGAACAACAATTTCGGTCTACTCTTGGGCTGACCGAACGGTCAGCCCAAGAGGAGACCGAAATTGTTGTCCGGTCGCCTCTTATGCCGACCGAAATTATTGTTCGGTCGGACGTCTCCTGACCGAAATCGGATTTCGGTTACCTTAGATGTAACCGAAATCGAGTTTCGGTCGCCTCTTAGGGTAGCCGAAATCCGATTTCGGTCATTGTTTTTTTTTTAATTTTTTTTTTCCAGACTCGGAGATTGTCCCGGAGGATTCCACGGGTGACGGGATAAACTACAGTGAGCATTTCCGCGAAGGAGGACGATTTTCGACCGACGTAGAAGCCATTAACTGGGCGAAGGGCGTCGCTATTGGTCTTGGTTTCGAGTTGATAATTTCGTCGCATAAGAAATGTGGAACAAAAAAATTGATTAGATGTTCTCGCGGAGAACGTTATAGAGGCAAGGAGGATGAATTGGAGAGGATGTCCAAGTCTAACAAGTGCAGGTGTCCGTTTGTAGTCATAGCCCAGCAGGATCCAGCTACTAGGGAATGGTACATTCGTACGGGTGCAACCGAGAATTCCATACACAATCACCCTCTGATACAGTATCCCGAGGGACACCGCCAGACGAGTGGACTGAGCAGCCAGGCAAAGAAGGTCGTAGAGGAAATGACTGCTGCCCAAGCGAAACCAGCACATATCCTCTCAGCGATGAGGGCTCGACACAGCGTAGATAACGCGGCGATCCGACATGTATATAATTACAGAGATCGTTTGAAGAAGCAAAATTCTGAGGGTCGAGACGTGGTGAGCCAGTTGATGCACCAGGCGACAGAGTCCGGATATTTTGTTGAACGCTGAGAGACGATGAGACTAATGCGCTGACACATGTCTTTCTCGCACACCCGGAGTCACTCGCACTGCTGAGGACGTATCCTTATTTTATTGGTATTGACTCGACGTACAAGACAAATAGATATAAGATGCCTCTAGTTGAGATTATAGGGATGACTCCCTGTAATCACAACTTTCTGTGTGGGTTTGCCGTCATGGAGGACGAGACCGAGAGAAGTTACGGGTGGATGTTGCAGTCAGTCAGGGATATTCTAGGGCCAGATGTCGACCCGTCCGCGATTGTCACTGATCGTGAGGTGGGCCTTCTTCGACCGGTACATATGGTATTTCCACATTCTCACCATCTTCTGTGCACGTGGCATATTTATAAAGATGTGGAGAACAAAATTTATTGGTTGGGTGGGAGGAGCAAAAAGACCGCAGCTCACTTCACGCACAAGTCCTGGAAAGCAGTCGTGGAAGCTCCGACGGTTGACGAATACGAGAAGGCAGTGAATGACATGCGTCTGCGTTGGCTACCCGACTCAGAAATCGTTACTTATGTTGAGCAGACGTGGTTGGTGCGTAAGGAGAAGTTCGCCAAAGCTTGGACGAACCAGGTGCTTCATTTCGGAAACACCACTACATGTCGTGTGGAGAGTGCTCATAGCGAGCTGAAAGGATGGCTGAACTCCGCCACTGGATCCCTTGACACCGTATGGGTGAAGGTGCACGAGCAGATTCAGAACCAGTTGATTCGCATAAGAAAGGTAAATACATTACTATTACGTGTCAGTGTTCCTTATGTAATAATTTTGTTGCTGTGGGCATGCAGACACTTGAGGAGTCCCGGTCGAAACGACCTATTCCGATGTCAGTATTTCCATTCCTGACATTATTATACAGAGTTTCACACCATGCAATATTAATTATGGGACATGAGCTGCGACGGGCGAAAGAGTTGTCGAATGAAGTTTACTCCAGGTGCGGATGTGTAGTACGACGTACGCACCAACTACCGTGTGCTTGCGAGCTTCAGCAATGCGTGGACAACAACTATGGAGTTTCGTTAGAATGCTTGCACGACTTCTGGAGAACACTGACAATCGGCGTCTCAGTAGTTCCAGATATTTCTGAGCAGGAGCGCTTTTACGACCTCGTGCGTGAGGCAGAAACGCGCGACCCCGCCGTTATGCATGGCCTCCATCGAGTAGTTCACGAACATCTGTATCCCGAGGCGCAAGAGTGGAATGAGCCAGTTGTTAAGACATCTGTAAAAGGCCGACCAAAGAAAAGAGACTCGACGAAGCGTGATCGAAGTGCTTGGGAGTACGCACTCCCAAGGGGGGGACGCAGCGCAGGGCGCAGCAGTACAAGCCGTAGCAGCCAGGGTGGTTCCAGTCATGGCCGTACGTCATCTTCGTCTGCGAAGCGCTCTCGTACTTCTACTACGGATACAGGTACGGCTATCTTTCACCCCTGTATTCATGCGAACATGGATAAATCCTCTAGACTTGTAAGATGCTTTGTACAGGTGAATCCAACTTCTTCCACACCCGCTTGCAGCACCACGTAACATCAGTCATCCATCCGTATATAGTTAGTTATAAGGATGTGGTGGCGGACGGCAACTGCGGATTTCGCGCTATCGCTTCCCCTATTTACAATGACGAGGAAGAATGGGTCACCTTAAGGAATAACGTCGCGAACGAAATCGAGGCCCATTGGGATCTTTACTCGCCATTGTACTACGGTGATTCACTAGAAATGCAGCTGGATCGTATACGTTGGGAGGGGGGCCTTGCTTGGCAAACCACTGGGTGTTGACACCGTGCGATCTGTGGGCTGTGGCGACAATTTGGAACGCTGTAGTTACCCTCTACGGGTACGGCAATGGAAAGACCATCAACATGCATTCTTTCACGATACTACCACTGCGTGCCCCCAGACTGCCAATGGACCGAGCCGAACTATCGTCATAGCGCACCTTGGAGACGAGTACCCGCATTATATAAGACTGAATTTACGTCCAGACGTTCCTATGCCCGTCTTGCATCCATATTGGAGTACGTATCGTGATCGTCGACTTGATGGGTGGGAACTTAGATATCAGAGCAGAATCGAACACTGGTTGCACCTCATGCGTCACAATCATATATTGTAATTCCGTTTGTATTATTAATTTCATTTGTCATTATTATTATTTTGTTGTATTATTTTTTTATTAATATTATTTTGTATTCTTATTATCATTAATATTATTTTTAAGTTATTATTATTACTATTATTATTATTATTATTTGTTAAAAATATTATTTTGTATGTTATTATTTTGTATTCTTATTTTTATTAATTAGTTATTATTATTTTTTTTATTAATATTATTTTGTATTCTTATTATCATTAATATTATTTTTAAGTTATTATTATTACTATTATTATTATTATTTGTTAAAAATATTATTTTGTATGTTATTATTTTGTATTCTTATTTTTATTAATTAGTTATTATTTTTTTTATTATATTATTTTGTATTCTTATTATCATTAATATTATTTTTAAGTTATTATTATTACTATTATTATTATTATTATTATTATTTGTTAAAAATATTATTTTGTATGTTATTATTTGGTATTATTATTTTTATTAATTAGTTATTATTTTTTTTATTAATATTATTTTGTATTCTTATTATCATTAATATTATTTTTAAGTTATTATTATTACTATTATTATTATTATTATTTGTTAAAAATATTATTTTGTATGTTATTATTTGGTATTCTTATCATTATTTGTTAATAAAAAAAAGTACGCGTTCGATAGTTAGGAATAATATAAATAACAAAAGTACGCGTCCGACACATAAAAGAAAGACAAATAAAATACAGCCACATCACGGGGCATTGCGCCAGCGGTCGTTCATGTCGTGCAGCCTGTCTCTGTAGCGCTCACCCTGCTCCTGGTTGTGGAGCTGCAGCGTAGCTAGCATCTCCGTGCTCAAGGCATACATCGAGCTGTACCACTGCACACATAATTGATACATATAAAATTTGATTAAACATACAAATATTTAAAATCCAAATCACATTAAATTACGTACGTAGTCGGTATGGCTGCGCGGGGGGATGCCGCCCGAAGAGGATCCTGACTCCGACGAAAACAGACGAGGATGAGAATGCCGCTCGTACCAGTCCATGTAACCTTCAACGGTCTCACCAAGGTACTCTAAGGTACTCCGGCTGATGTATGACAGGTTGAGGATGTACGCGTAAGGGAACTGCCGCCAAGCAAATTCTGCTGCATCGCCAGAATGGTGCACCTTATACCTCGACGGGTCCGATGGCATATAAGCCTTCTGCGGCGGTGTCATCGACGGCGGGATGTGCTGCACGTAACCCAGCTGGCGCAACACTCTAGAGGGTACGTAGGGCTCCACGATGTCGCGATATCTAACCCAGCCCACGAAAAGAGTCCTCAGGTGCTGCGCCGCTGGATCGGGACCGTACGGCAACCAAGCAACCTGATAACAATTTATTTTGTATTATATAAGCGCACATAATATGGAATATAAATTATTAAAATACCTCGCTCGTTGTCATCATGTCTAGCTGACGGCGGATCTCAATTAACCGGTGTCCCGTCCGCTCAACCTGAGATACGGACCACATGCGTGATCGTGCATGGCCAGGCTCCACATGATGGGGTAGACGGTGTGGGCGGAAGCATGGGAAGTACTCGTAGATCCACGCCTGTAGTAACGACAGGCACCCAGCTAAACCCCTTGCATCCGCTCGGCTTGCGAGCCCAAGCTGGCGATAGAGGTAAGCAAGAGCGGTCGAACCCCACGAATAACCACTGGCAGATGGCAGGGAGCGATAGAACTCGTGCATGATGTCGGGCTTCACCCGATTCCCGCTCTTGTCGACGAACAGGGTCGACCCCAATAGAATCCACAGCCAAGCGATGGCCTGGAATCCCGCCGGCCGACCCTCCCGCATCCTCTGCATCACGTCTTTCGACGCAACCGACCCTGCTCTCAAAATCCCCTCAGGGCGTCTGCGGAGATGCCCATAATCTCCCTCGCCGTGATCTGCTGGTCGCCGGCGTCCGGGGTGCCCGAAACCATCGTCCCGTCGATCGGGATACGGAGGATCTGCTCGACGTCGTGGAGCATGATCGTCATCTCCCCCCACGGCATGTGGAAGGTGTTCGTGTCGGGGTGCCATCGCTCCACAAAAGCGCACAGAAGAGGCTGGTCCAAGTGTACGAGCATGGCATCTGCTAGGTGTAAGAGGCCTGTGCCATCGATCTCGCTCTGTGTCTCCGGCGGGAATTGGCAGTACCACTGCTTAAGCTGCCGAAGCACTAACGCCCGCCCCTCGCACTTCAGCACGGGCCTCTCCTCCTCACCCATCCAGATGCGGGGCGCGATGTGCCCCAAGTAACTAGGGATCACCTCGCCATCTTGCGGACCACCTGGCTGTGGCCCCTGCACCCCCCAGGAATCGTCATCTACGACCCTGGAGCGCTTGCTCCCTATTTTATTTTTTAGGAATACCACATAAATAAATCTAATTTTTGCTACGATAGTTAAGACACGACATCGCAAGTTAGTTTATAATGAAGGAGGGATGTACCTGAGGAGACCGGTATCGCATCGTCGTCGGATGACTGGAACGATGCCGCATCGTATGGCACCTCCTCATCCGCATGCGCCTCCTCCTCTACGTTCGGATCGTATTCCGTATACACGGAATGCGAATCACCCGCTCGCTGCCGCCTCGCCTCCTCCCGTTCCCTACGAACGGAAGCATCAACGCCGCGTGCCCTCGTAGGACGCTCTCCAGATCCCTCCAACGAGGGGGATCTGCTGCTCCCTCCGAGCAGGGACTTCCCACCCAGCGCCTGCAATTAGATAATTTTTTAAAAAAAAAAATATTATTGACCGAAATTCTACTTCGGTCAGATAACGGCCGACCGAAATCGGATTTCGGTCGACGAGTTTCCGACCGAAATCAGATTTCGGTCGGTACCAGCACGACCGAACAATTATTTCGGTCGGCCAACTACCGACCGAAACATGATTTCGGTGGTCCAGTGATTTCGGTCACGACCCCGGCCGACCGAAATCATGTTTCGGTCGTGACTTGGCCGACCGAAATCTGATTTCGGTCGTGCCGTTTTTCGCCCGAGTTCGCATCCGATCAACCGTTTTCCGGCCTATTTCGACCCGTTTTCGACAATCTATCTAAATACGAATGAATTTTACGACAATTTTCTTACCAATCGTGAGAGCACCCCCTTTCCCTTTCCCTTTCCTTTTCCTCGTTCCATTGCGATTTGCAAATTTCTCTGTTCTTTTGTTTGATTTGGATGTGTGATTTGAAAAGTGTTGCGTAGTAAAGGACTTTAAATAGGAATTCTTACTTTTTATTATATTTTAGCTTTTTAAATTATTTTAAATAACATAAGGGCAAAATAGTCTTTTTTCAGTCCTTTAGGGGGCGGTAACAAGTAAAAAGGGGGCGGTAAATAGTAATCCCCTAAAAAATAATAGTCTTTTTAATAATTGTTCCTCCTGTGTTTCATTATGAATAAATATAAATCATCACAATGAATCATCATATTTGTGTGATTAAATGTGGATTTTTTTGGAATATTAATGACTCATGAATTTATGGTAAGATGAGGCGTATAAAAAGATTGTATTTTTTGTATAAGTTGTACAGATGACTAAATTAAATTTTAGTGTATGATTTTAGAATAAATAGGTGTTTTGAGTTACATTGTAAAATACATCAACATATAGAAATTATATTATCTCCCTCTAGATTCTCTTGTTATATAATTATCAAAATAATCATAATACAAATAAAATAATCTTAATATAATATTAATCATAATAAATATTTTATAACACGTTATCAGCACGACCATGCTCCGTCGGCGAGATCAACCTCCGCCTTAGAGATCAACCTCCGTCGAAGTTCTTCAACGAGTTTGGTCGAGGTACCATAATTTTATTTTGTACCTAACGTTGGCTTTTTAGTTGTATATTATATGTTATTATTTTCTTGGTGTACGGATGTTCCTGTTACTCATTACTACTTTTAAAATTTATATAATCGAAGTATAACGAAACGCATACGCGCGAGTGGTTTCGCGGATTATCGTCACTGCATGTGGTGTGGGGGGTCCAAACTTTGATTCCCAATTGTGGCATGTGAAAATTTTTTTGACAAATTTTACGAAGAACATATTAAAACAATTTTTATTTATATTTTTTATTCTATTTCGTAATATTTTAATTTTGCGAATTAACTTACTATGGTTTTAAATTTTATAGAACCATGTCGCCATGTGGATAGTATTTTTACGCATTTTCCAAAATATTATTAATTGTAATTTCCCTAATAAAAAGTAATTTTCTTTAATATTACTATTACTGAAAAGAAATTGAAAATAATGATAATGAAGAGAGCTCGATCAATTACGCCAAAGAATGGAATTACGTGGAACCGAGATGAAGTCAACGTTGACGATAAATTCTCATTTACATCAAACCCTAACTCGCACTCTATCGAATGATATGAACGCTCAAAAATCTACTACTTCACCACTGTAATCTGCTATTTATAAGAACTCAGCAGATTAGCTTCAGCCTTGTACCAACGGCCTAATCCTTCAGTTATAAAACGTGTAGCAACTTTATAAGTGACACAGCAACTAATAATCTGAGCCATTGATCATTAACCCACCAATCCAACGCTTCAGATTTTGAACCTTGGCATACTAGAACAGATTCAGGCCAAAACTAGTTTCTCCTCAGCTCCTAAACTCCATCATTCGATGATCAGAACTGATGAGCTTATTCAGTGGCTTTACTTCTCAACAGGTTAAAAGTAATAAATTATGTTATTTGATTAGGGTTAGGTCTTTCTTTGATTTTTTTGTTACTCCTTGTGCGACATAGGGTGTCGCGACGACACATTTCAAACATTTCATATTTATATGCCTTTTTTTTTCAGCACGCCGTTGATTTCTTCAAGCGGTATTATCATTATAAATACCCATATAGGTTTCTAGGATCGGTGCACAGCAACATTCATAACTAAAGCGGTACAATCCAAAAAGCAGAGCTCCATTCATAGAAGACTAAAACTAGTTTAAGATGGCAATCTCAGGCATTAATCTCATGAGTATAGCAATCGTTGCTTTATTAACTTCGTCAACCTATTATTCCTTGTTTGTTTATGCTTCTGATCCAAGCCCACTTCAAGACTTCTGTGTAGCAGTTAATGACATCAAGGCTTCTGGTAAATTTTGTTAATAATGATTATAATTATAGGAAGGTTTAATATCATATATATATTCACCATGATCCATTGCTTAACATAATAATCCAAATTATAAAAACTTGAACAGTATTCGTGAATGGGAAGATCTGTAAGAATCCAAATATGGTTTCGGCGGATGATTTCTTCTTCCCGGGATTAAACAAGCCCGGCAACACATCGAATGCATTGGGATCAAAAGTCACACCCGTGAACGTGAACCAGTTGCCTGGGCTCAACACGCTTGGGATCTCTTTGGTCCGCATTGACTATGCACCTTATGGGCTAAACCCGCCTCACACCCACCCTCGTGCAACTGAGATTCTTGTTGTTGTTGAAGGAACTCTTTACGTTGGATTTGTCACTTCAAATCCCGCAGATCCTAACCAGAAGAATAAGCTCTTTACCAAGACATTGTATGCCGGAGATGTTTTCGTTTTTCCTGAAGGGCTCATCCATTTCCAGTTCAATGCCGGGGGAACAAACGCTGTTGCTTTTGCTGGTTTAAGCAGCCAAAACCCGGGCGTTATTACCATCGCCAACGCTGTCTTTGGTTCTGATCTTTCCATTTCCATTTATGTTCTTACCAAAGCCTTTCAAGTGGATGCCAATGTGATCAAGTATCTTCAGGAACAGTTCTGGTACGACAACAACTAGCCACGGAAATCAAGTTTTCATGTATGAATATCGTTTTCACTAATGCTTTTGTTTTTCAAATCCTAGTAATAAGTAACGTCATCTGTCTACTTTGTTCCACACGTTATTGTAATAATGATGGTTGTTCTGGTTCTTGAATACGATTTCTTTACACCGTGTAGTATCAATTTCATTCAGATGCTTTTACTAATTTTCCAAGTTTTACCGCTATACAAGCATGGATTATGTATGACGGGTACTAATTAATAATATCATACTTCCTTTAGTTGAAATAAACCCTACCTTCAAATTATTCTGTGGCATAGTTATATGATGACGACGCATGAAATTCATCAAAAGTCAAATATCTAGGTTTTCGACGTATACACAGTTTGATATAGTGATAAATACCTAGCCCAAAAAACCAGGCACACCTACATTTCTACACTAATATAAGATATATATATATATAAGATATTTATATACTTCAAAACATTTAATATCGATAGTTGCATAGTAGCTATTCACAGGAAAACCAACACTCAAAACCATATGGGAAAAATCCAATTCCATGGATCAAATTCTATTTTATATATATTGAAGTGGTCCCGGTACTATATGGATGTAAAATACTAAGTTCTAAAACTGGTGACTGATATGTTGAACCTAATGTTGAATCAACACTACTCTCAACACTAGATGCACAGCGGAATAAAAAGAATACTCAGCGACGAAAACGTAAAGACACGAGATGTTAATCTGTGCAGTAAGTTACAAAACTTGCTGCGTGCCTCAAGGAGAAATTCCACTACAGCAATGGATGCAAAATAACTATCCGAAGATAGTAAAAAACAAGCCTAGAAAAACTACGAATCGACACGATCCGGAAAACTACGAAGTACTAAGACTTCTGAAAACCTACAAAGTCCTAAGACTTTTGCAAAAGAAATACTAGGCTAAAAGACAACTTTCGTCCTCTATAGAACTCGCTCAAACTCGATATGTGTTTCGCTCAATATGTCGCTCAAAGTGGCTCCATGAAAAGCTCTCTCGAAAGTCGTAATGATGCCAGCTCGAAATCTTCTTATTTTATAGGTCTTGGCTGCCTCTTGAATTGATATGAGATCCCTTGATAATCTCCCAAAATATCTCCTTGAGACTAATTCTCTTTTGATCTTCAAATCTTCTATTTTTAGTAAGTGCACTCCTATTTTCGCTCCAGCTTATCCACGCGATTTCAACACGGTTTGAACCCTTCCTATCCTTATTCAAGACCTGGACAATACTAAGAAAATATCCCGTGATTAATTTAAATAGGTTTTGGGCATGAAAGATAAAACTGAAGGTTGACCAGTTCTCAGCCAACAATGTCGACTGGAATGTGAGATCAACATTATTGTCAACATTGAGCTAGTCAACATTAACAATCTCCCCCTTTTTTATCTTTCTTCCCAAAACCCGTGCAGAATTAAAAGTTCCAAAACTCCCCCTGAAGGCAAAATCTACTCAACCACAAATATTAAAAGATGGTTAGAGTAAACGCAAATAGAATAGCGATTGAACTATTCAAAGTACTACGAAATAGCACATAGCCATAACAAGGTCTAAAGTTAAACATCTGCAAAATATATTCGGCAAGTAAGCAGGCAAACATGTAAACATACCGGAGAAACAAAAAATCAGAGAATCAATTACGCATGCAAAAATAGAAAGGATCAGAGCTTCACTCTCAATGGAGTATGGAGTTTCCTTCTGATGCTTTCTCGGCTGCTTCTCCTTCTTGGTCAGCTCCCCCTGTTTGTTCGGCTCCTTATTCTGCTCCCCTGACACCAATCTCCCCCTTTTTATCTGCACACCCTTCTCCCCCTTTTTGGGAAGAAAGAAAAAAACTCAGAGAACTTCTCTGTTAGCCAACTTGTAGATGTCGAGGCAAATGTGGGACTAACATCTGGTCCAACATTATGAGACTCAGAAACAAGTTAGTTCGCCATAAAGTAGTCAACGATAAATCCAAATATAATAAAATGGGAGCAGAATGAGTAACCCTCTATTATATCAACCACAATCAAGAACAGAGAGTAATTTCAGCGTCAAGTTCGAACTATGAAATAGGATATGCGAAAGTGATGAGAGCTTAGTCGAACCTAAAAAAATATCCAACGACACAAATAAAACGGTCACTCAGAATAGGGATAAATCGCGGCGTAAGTGAGTGAAGTAAACTAATCGTTGGTATGAAGAGCATTTAGACAGTTTGAGGATGTGGTCGAATTAGGTCAAACCTGTCTAAGTAAACATGGAGCTAAAAACAGTATATGGAGGCATCGTCATGTGAAAATATAGGAGCAATTCAGATCATGATTCAACCAAAAATACCAAGTCAAGAATCATAGTAGGATCGAGCGAGACTAACCGTTTGAGCGTCGATGATGAGCACTTGAGACAAGCGTAACGAGCTGTTCTTCGAGGATTTCTAATGCAATTCTGAGAGATATCTAAACTAGACACACGAAACTGACACATGCTGACTTAAAAACTAATCCACATAAACGAAAGCACAAAAAATATAGCATGATCAAACTGACAGTCACATATGTTGCCCCAACATAAGACTCAACATTCTACTCTGAAATTCGAGACTTTTCTGTTCAACACCCTAAACTCAATTCCCTTTCATTTTCTGCCCTACTTACCTCAATATAGACTAGTAATATTAAGCACAGCCCTTATAAGATCCTTATCATCAAGGTTAGGATTTTTGTCGCAAAGAGTGCATCGTCACCGCGAATGCCGTGCACCTAGGGAAGCTTATTACCTGAACCTGTATCTTGAAAAAGGATCACGAGTTTTTTTTTAAGGAAGAGGGTCATTTCAAGGAACGTTCTAGGTGAGTCAAATCATTTCACAGAATAACACAGAGAACATTAAATCAAATATCAAAGCAGTAACGATCAAGTTCGACTTCTGCTATGTTGATCCAAATGTTGGACCAACATTCAGATAGACTGATGCAGACCTATGGACTTTTTCAGGTCCGAAAACCTTTCAAAATCCAATGCTTTCGTGAAAATGTCAGCTAACAGATGTGTCGTGTCTATATGCTCAATGCGCACTAATTCTTTCTCTACCATATCTCTCAGAAAATGATGCCTTATATCTATATGCCTCGTGCGTGAATGCTGGATAGGATTCTTAGATATGTTGATGGCACTAAGGTTATCACAATACATGAGGACTGACTCGCACTCTAAACCATAGTCACACAACATGCTATTCAACCATATTAATTGCGTACAGCAACTACCCGCAGCAACATACTCAGACTCAGCAGTAGATAAAGACACACAGTTCTGTTTCTTACTGTACCATGCAACTAAATTGTTACCTAAGAAGAAACAGCCGCCACTTGTGCTCTTGCGATCATCCTCGTCGCCTACCCAATCAGCATCGCTGTAGCCTACAAGACTCATATTAGTATCTTTAGAGAACCATAACCCTAGGCTACACGAACCACTTACATAACGAAGAATACGCTTAACGGCATTAAGATGGGACCTTAGGCTCAGACTGATATCTAGCACATACACATACGCTATACAAGAAGTCGGGTCTACTAGCTGAAAGATAAAGCAAACTCCCTATCATGGATCGATATAATGTTGGGTCAACATTCTGTCCAACATTGTCCTTACATACCTTTGGTGATGAACCCATTGGAGTTTTCATTATCTTTGCCGTGTCAAGCCCGAACTTCTTGACAGTGTTCTTCGCGTATTTCTCCTGAGACATCCCGTCGCTGCTTTGCTTAATCTGCAAGCCTAAAAATAAGTTAATTCCCCGATCATGCTCATTTCGAAAGTGGAGTTCATGGCCTGTACAAATTGATCTAGCATAGATTGTGAGCTCGAGCCAAAAACAATATCATCAACATAAACTTGGGCAATTAAAATATCAGAACCGACCCTTTTTATAAAAAGAGTGAGGTCTGCCTCACCTCGAGTAAACCCAAAATCGAGTAAAAATGTAGCTAACCTACCATACCAAGCTCGAAGCGCTTGCTTCAGTCCATATAAGGCTTTCTGCAGCTTAAAAACATGGTTAGGAAAATGCGGATCCTCAAATCCCTTAGGCTGTTCAACATAGATTTCTTTATCAATATATCCATATAAAAACGCACCCTTAACATCCATTTGGTGTAACGTGATGTTAAGCCAACATGCAATAGCTAATAACAACCTAATTGATTCTAACCTAGCCACGGGAGCGAACGTCTCATCAAAATCTATGCCCTCAACTTGTGTATAACCCTGAGCTACTAGACGTGCTTTGTTCCTAACAACTCTACCAAGTTCATCAGATTTATTCTTAAAGATCCACTTCGTGCCTATGACATTAATGTCCTTCGGCCGTGCGACTAAGGTCCATACTTGGTTTTTCTCAAACTGCAAGAGTTCCTCTTGCATCGCATTTATCCAGAAATTATCCTTGAGAGCTTCAAGGACATTCTTAGGTGCTATCTCAGAAACAAAACAATTAAAGCGTACCTCAGCGTATACCGTGTTCATGCATACGTTTCTTACCATAGACTTATAATCCTTGCGCGGCTTATCTCTGGTTTTCCTACCTTCGTTCGCATCTCCAATAATTAAGTCTGTGGGATGATCTTTTTGAATCTTAGCTGGCGGGTCTCTACGAACTTCACTGGGTCCAGCCTCGCTGTTCTGTTCTGGCACAGATGTTGACTCAGATGTCGGGTCAACATCTTCCTCCACATTCTCCTCTGGTTCGTCCACAGCTTGTATAACATCTGAAATATCAACTTGAGGAGACACTTTGCTAAGATCAGTAGCATCATCAAACACAATATTTACCGACTCCTAAACAGACTTCAAGCGCAAGTTATAAACACGATAAGCACGACTATTAGGCAAGTATCCAAGAAATATGCACTTGTCACTTTTTGAATCAAACTTGGTCAAATACTCACGATCATTCAACATATAACAATAGCATCCAAAAACATGAAAATACTTGACAGTCGGCTTTTTCCCATTCAATAATTCATACGATGTCATTTTAGTACCATGACGAAAGAAAACACGATTAGATATATGACATGCGGTATGCAAAGCTTCAGCCCAGAATCTTTTAGAAATACTCTTAGAATGCAATATAACACGCGCCATTTCTTGCAATGTCCTATTCTTCCTTTCGGCTACCCCATTTTGTTGGGGCGTCTTAGGAGATGAATACTCATGAATAATACATTTCCTATCACAGAATTCATCGAACAATGGATTCTCAAATTCCCTACCATGATCAGACCTAATACGAAATATAGGAGCACTAAAATTATTCTTAACCATAGCACAAAATTTTTTGAAAAAATCGAACGACTCAGATTTTTCCTTAAGAAAGTAAATCCATGCATATCTAGAGTAATCATCAACAAGCACATAAGCATATCTCCTACCACCAATGCTATCTACTTCCATCAGACCCATCAAATCCATGTGAATAAGCTGAAAACAATGAGAAGTTTTTAAAATGTTGGGCAGCATGTTGGTCCACATTATGGCTAGCATGCACTTGCTTACCCTTCAAACATGACTCACATACCTTACCAAACTCCTTAAGTTTCGGAATGCCTCTGATTGCTTCGTGTTTGATAAGTTGCTCCAGCGTTCGATAGTTGACATGGCCCAGTTTGTAATGCCAAAGGATGACATCGTCCTCGGCCTTAGAGAGTTGGCACACGTCCTTCACACCAGATTTTTCACCGACTAGATAGCAGTTGTCACTCGATCTTTTTCTGCCATAACTCGAACACCATTGCTGTTAAAAACCTCACAACATCCCTTATTAAATCTCACCTCAAGGTCGTCGTCGCATAGCTGACTTATGCTAATCAGATTATCCACAAGTCCGTCGACGTGTAGAACGTTGCTCAGCTTTGGAAAATCGGGCACGTTCAATCTGCCCCGACCGAGAATCCGTCCTTTAGCACCCCCTCCGAACGTCACAGATCCACTCCTTAAAGGCATGTACTCACTAAGATATTCTTCGGTACCCGTCATATGTCGGGAACACCCGCTATCGAAGTACCAAGAACCTGTCACGTTAGCTCGCAAAGAGGTATATACGACATTGCACTTATAAACTGACTTCTCTACCCAAACTTTCTTAGATGGTAAAACAGCATTTGGGTTGCCAGAATTCGAAGGTGAGCCAGCTGAATTATCTCCAGACATACTTCAACACTGATTTCTCAATGTTGAGCGGAATGTTGGAGGACATTTCAGCCGACATCGATTTCTTTGCAGAAATCTCCCCCTTCAATTTCCAGCAATACGGCTTTATATGACCAGGCTCCGTGCAGTGACGACATTTAAAAGATCTATCCTTAGACTTTACGGCAGCATACTTAGGAATTTTCGCAACAATGGCAGTTTCACTAACATTACTCGAAGCATGTGATTTTTCTTTAACAAAAACTATCTTCGGCTGAACATGCGACACGGGTTTAGGGATTCACAAGGGGGCTGATTACAATATCCTAGACCCTGCTTATCATAGATACCGAGAGATAATACCTCATCAAGGGTTGATTTACCCTTGTTCATTCTTGCAAACGTCTCGTCAGCCTTATCCACTCGCTTCTGTAGCAGTTCGATTTCTCTGTCCTGCGGTGTTAGCACAGCTTCCATGTTGTTCATCCCTTCAAGTAGTCCTTCGATCACCTTTTCGTTCTTTTCATTCTCCTCGGACAGAACTTCCACGGCAGCTTTGAGTTGTGCATTTTTCGCCTTCTCTATTTCATATTGTTCGGACAGTAGCTTCAAGGCTGCACAATCATCTATATCTAGATCTGCATCATCAGAACTCAGAAAACCATCAAAACAGTTTGAGTCATCATAATCAAAAATAATCTGTTTTTCAGATGCTGAGACAGATGTTGGTTCAACATCCAGATCAACATCTGTTACCGCAGTGAATCCAATCTGTTGATCTTCGTCGTCTGAGAAGGATTGAATGATCACTGATGATTGCTTAGTCTCCTTTGCACACTGTTCTTCCTCTTCATCATCGAAGAGGTCGACCCGAAGTGATTTCCCACGCTTGCGAAGAGTGTTCGCGCATTCATTGGCATAATGACCCCAGCCCGAGCATGCATGACATCTCACTGAATCCAAGTCAATCTTCTTCTTTCCGTCAGTATTGCGTTTGAAGTACGGAGGTGCAGACGAAGGTTCTGTTTTGGCATTCTGGCCCTTCCTGAATGTTGGGCCAACATTCTGCTCAACATTCTTCTTCTGAATGAACTTTGCACCTTCATCAGTTTGCACCTTGGATGACTGACTGACTAGAGCAATGCTTTTGCCACGTGATGCCCTCTTTTGAACGTCAAGATTGGTCTCGTAATTCTTCATGATGTTCATCAACGTGTTGAACTCCATAATGGCCAAGTTGTGTGCTTCCTCGACCGCCCTACCTTCACATTAAACTTTTCAGTTAGCGTACGTAAAGCTTCAGAAACTAGTACCTTATTAGCAATAGGATCTCCGAGGCTAGCACACTCGCTTGAGTCAAAATCTTCCCGAAGTATGTGGTGATATCCTCGTCTTCCTTCATTCTGAGATTTTTGAACTGATTGAGGAGGTAACGTAGCTTGGTTTCCCTCACACTCGCATCGCCTTCGCAGTACCTCTGAAGAAGATCCCAAGCGTTCTTTGCCGTCGAACAATTCTGAATGATCTTGAACATAAATATATCTACGGAAGAGAAAATGGCATTAAGAGCTTTGTCGTTATGCTCGGCCGCATTCTTTTCAGCAATGGTCCACTCCTCGATCGGTTTGTCAACGACTTCGCCATCAGCATCTGGAGGAGATCGGGGTGGAGTGTATCCGTTGAGAACAGCTTCCCACGCACGCACATCAATGGACTTGATGCATTGTCGAACACGAACCTTCCAATAGGCATAATTGGAACCGTCTAACACAGGGACTTTGCCGAGATGGTTTGAGCTTGTAACATCCATTGTAGATGAATCTTTGCGCTTAGTAACGTCAAGCGTAGGCTCTGATACCACTTTGAAGTGGTCTCGGTACTATATGGATGTAAAATACTAAGTTCTAAAACTGGTGACTGATATGTTGAACCTAATGTTGAATCAACACTACTCTCAACACTAGACGCACAGCGGAATAAAAATACTCAGCGACGAAAACATAAAGACACGAGATGTTAATCTGTGCAGCAACTTATAAAAACTTGTTGCGTGCCTCGAGGCGAAATTCCACTACAGCAATGGATGCAAAATAACTATCCGAAGATAGTAAAAAACAAGCCTAGAAAAACTACGAATCGACACGATCCTGAAAACTACGAAGTACTAAGACTTTTGCAAAAGAAATACTAGGCTAAAAGACAACTTTCGTCCTGTATAGAACTCGCTCAAACTCGATATGTGTTATATGTCGCTCAAAGTGGCTCCATGAAAAGCTCTCTCGAAAGTCGTAATGATGCCAGCTCAAAATCTTCTTATTTTATAGGTCTTGGCTGCCTCTTGAATTGATATGAAATCCCTTGATAATCTCCCAAAATATCTCCTTGAGACTAATTCTCTTTTGATCTTCAAATCTTCTATTTTTAGTAAATGCACTCCTATTTTCGCTCCAGCTTATCCACGCGATTTCAACACGGTTTGAACCCTTCCTATCCTTATTCAAGACCTGGACAATACTAAGAAAATATCCCGTGATTAATTTAAATAGGTTTTGGGCATGAAAGATAAACTGAAGGTTGACCAGTTCTCAGCCAACAATGTCGACTGGAATGTGAGATCAACATTATTGTCAACATTGAGCTAGTCAACATTAACATATATTACTCCAAAATATTGAATATCAATTAAAAGTTACATAGTACGTGTATGCACAAACCAACATTCAACCAAAAAGTATATCTACATTGTCTCAACGGCACCATTAAAGAACTTTTATATATTATTTAACAATCAAAACTCAACGTTTCTATCTATGTATATACATACATGTATATACTCTAAAATATTTAGTCATATACTACATATACACAGAAAGCAACACTGAATAAAAACTATAAATGACTCACCTTGTTTTTTTTATGTATTGTTACCAAAACACCCAAACCCTCGATTCTATTATATATATATATATATATATATATATATATACTAGTTTATTGTCCGTGCAATGCACGGTTTCAAATATTTATAATTATTATTAGTTTTTATCAGCAAATTTTCGAAGCGTATCCATTCGAACAAAAAAATATACATGAAGAAAAACAATCAATAGTTGTTATGTCATTGTTCAAGTTCTTAATAGAAGAAAACTCATTTATCATAAAGATTAAGATGGGTAGAAGAAGAAAAAAATGGAGGAAAAGAAATGAAAGTTTGTAAACAATTCATCAATATTATTAGACATTGATTATCAGATATATAAACATTAATAGTTACTGTTACAGAAAGAGAAAAATAATACTTTAATAAGAAGTTTAAATATGTATAATTAATGTAAATTGGTATCAATCAATCTAAACCCAGTTTATATATTGAAGTTAAAAATAAGCTAGAAGCATCTCCATCAGAACCAAATCATACTCATGAGGCATATGCAGTACCCAACCTCTCAATATTCCACGAAAGTTAGCATGACTCTTTGATCTACACCGGGAAATACATTCGGTAATGCATGAGGACAAGGTGTTTGTCCATCAACCACTGATCGTAAGTGAGATGGGAATTTATAAATAAGGTTTATAGCCGAATACTCCACTCACAAAATAGGCCCAACGGCCCATCAAGAAAAAGCCTAATTCGCACCTATAAATACTAAAGTTGAGGTAATTATTAAGGGGGGCTGAATAATCTGCTCCTAGAACACGCTCCCTAAGTATGCTCCCAAAATCGGTTCCCTAAGTTCGTCCCTCCCAATTGTGCTCCCATTATCTCCTACTTAACCTAGGCATTTGGGTTGCTCCCAGGAACCTGTCACCTAGTATTTCTCCCATGATCTCAAGTTGGAGCTCACCTCGTTTGATTCGTGTGAACCGGATCAACTAGAACACGCTCCCTAAGTATGCCCCCAAAATCGGTTCCCTAAGTTCGTCCCTCCCAATTGTGCTCCCGTTATCTCCTACTTAACCTAGGCATTTGGGTTGCTCCCAGGAACCCGTCACCTAGTATTTCTCCCGTGATCTCAAGTTGGAGCTCACCTCGTTTGATTCGTGTGAACCGGATCAACTGGCGCCGTCTGTGGGAACAACCAACTTGCATTTTAGGGAGAGGGAAATAAATGGGAATTCATTATCTAAAACCTAAGTATCTTTGGGAGCCGCCTCATGCAACGCTCGACGGCCGACGTAGCGAGACGTTTGATCAAACAAATTTTCTTTAGAGTGGTTTCAGTCGAAGAGAAGTCGAACAATTTTTTAATCTAGAGTTGCAAATTAAAGGTTCTCGGTCGAACAGAGTCGTCGTCGAACAGTTTTTGATCGAACGGATTTCCTAAAGAGCAGTTTCAGTCGAATGCACTAGCAGTCCAACAGTTTTCAATCAAGAGTTGCAGTCGAACGATTTAGAGTGGAACAGAATTTCGATCAGTGTTTTCGATCGAACGGATTCTTGATAAAATCGGTTTCTGTGGCATTCTTCCTCAAACGTGGGATCGAACTAGCTCCGCTTTTCTTACAACTTGCAATCACGTCCGACTGATAGTCAAACGAGACATTTGGGAGCGCAGACCAAGTCCTCCGTAGAGAGGTGATCGAACGCCAAGTCCTCCGCAGAGAGGTGAACGACTTAAGTCTTACGTAGAGAGGTATTCGAACGCCTAGTCCTCCACAGAGAGGTGAACGGATTAAGTTCTCCGTAGAAAGGTGATAGATCGCCATGTCCTCCGCAGAGAGGTGAATTGCATAAGTCCTTCTTATGGAGGCAATCGAGCGCCAAGTCCTCCACAGAGAGGTGAACGGCTTAAGTCCTCCATAGAGAGGTGATCAAACACCAAGTACTCAGCAAAGAGGTGAACAGCTTAAGTCCTCCATAGAGAGGTGATCGGTGATCGAACACCAAGTCTTCCGCAGAGAGGTGAACGGCTTAAGTCCTCCGTAGAGAGGTATTCGAACGCATAATCCTCCGCAGAGAGGTGAACGGCCGCAGAGAGGTGCACGGCTTAAGTCCTCTGTAGAGAGGTATTCAAGCGCCTAGTCCTCCGTAGAGAGGTGAACGGCTTTAGTCCTCCGTAGAGAGGTGATCGAGCGCCAAGTCCTTCACATTGAGGTGGAAAGCGTAAGTGCTACTTAGAGATGTGATCGAGCCCTAATCCTCCATGGCGAGGTGAACGGTTTTAGTCCTCCGTAGAGAGGTGATTGAATGGAAGCTTTGATCGTTTGAGTTCAAATTTCCGAAAATGAAAGTGTATCTGTTGAACAAAAATATTCACTCGAACGTCACCATCTTCAGTGAAATGTGCGCTCCCAATATAGTGAGTGTTCGCTCCCAAAATAGCGTGTTCCCAGTATAGCGTCATCTCTTACGTAGTGTCCGCTCCCATTGAAGGAGCGTAGCGGTTGCATCCGTCATAATGTTTTGAAATGGTGTTTTCTCCTAGTGAAGCATCCGCTCCCATGCGGTGTTGCTCCTTGCGTAATGCTCGCTCTCATTGAAGCATTCGCTCAATTGTAACGTGCGCACCTGTGTAATGTGTGCTCCCGAGCACAATGTTCGCTCATATCATAAATTTTTGGTGATTGTTTGCTACAGTGAAGCGTTCGTTGGGAGAAACGATCACCATAATTAGGATAACATAGGTTGAGTATTAAGTAAGTTAATTTATTTTGAGTAAGCCTAGAACACGTTTTACGTAGCGCTCTCTCCCCTTGTAGTGTTTGCTCCAAATGAAGATCACTCTCACGTAGCGTTCGCTCCTTGCGTGGTTTTTACTCCCAATCAAGCGTTTGGTCCCAAGTAGTGATCGTTCTACATAGCGTTCTCTTGCGTAGCATTCACTGTCAATGAAGCATTTGCTCCTATTGAACGTTCACCCACTCTGTAATGTGCGCTCCCGTGCGTGTTGTACGCTCTTGATGTAGTGGTCATCTGCTCCCTTTACGGTTTTGCTCTCGATACAACATTTGCTCCCTCCGCGCTCGCGACGTAAGTTTCACCCAAGCATGTGCTCCCTACAAAGTGTTCGCTCCCAGCGTAGCATTCGCTCCAAATATAGTGTTTGCTTTCAATATAGCGTTTGCTCCATGTAGCGTCCGCTCCCGGGCGTATTGTTCATTCTAGGCATTATACTAGCTAGCAACGTTTCTAAGTAGCGAACGCTCCCTCGCTCCCGAAGCAACAACGGTTCGCTAAAGTAGCGTTCCCCAAGTCGCGAACGTTCCCTCTTGGTAAAGTCGCGCTCCTTAATTAACAAACGCTCCCTCACTCCCGAAGGAGCGATGACTCGCTAAAGCAACGTTTCTAAGTGACGAACGCTCTCTCATCCCCGACGCAACTATGGTTTGCTAAAGTAGCGTTCCCTGAGTAGCGAACACTCCCTCGCTCTCGGAGCAGCGATGGTTTACTAAAGTAGCGTTCCTTTAGTCGCGAAGGCTCCCTCGCTCCCGAAGTAGCGATAATTTGCTAAAGTAGCGTTACCTAAGTAACGGTGACTTGCTAAAGTACGCTCTCATTATCGGCATTGTGTTCACTCCCATAGCGGTGTTGTCCCACCACGTAGTGTTCGCTCTTATTGCGCTCTCGGGCGCACTGTCCGCTCCTTGCATAGTGCTCATTCCCATTGAAGCTCTCGCTCTCGTTGTAGCTTTCTCTACAACGTCGAATGTGTTTCCTGCATAGTGGTCACTCGCCACGTAGCGTTCGCTCACAAAGAAGCTTCGCTCCCTAACTAGCGTTCGCTCTCTACTAGCATGCACTCCCTGCATAGTGTTCGCCCGCGAAGTAGCGGGGTTCACAAAGAATCTTCTAACTAGCATGCGCTTCCTGCATAGTGCTTGCTCGCGACATAGCTTTTGCTCACGAAGAATGTTCCCTAACTAGCGTGTGGCGCTCGCTTCCAGCGTTATTTCACAAAGAAGCTTCACTCCTAAGTAGTAGCATTCGCTCCCTGAGAAGTATTCACTCCTTACATAGCGCTTGCTCCCAAGTCCCACGTATCATTCACAGCCAAAGTAGCGTAATGTTTCCTGATGTAGCGTTCTCTCCCAGCATAGCAGTCGCTCCCGAATTAGTATTTACTCTCTTGTAGTAGTGTTCGCTCCTTGTTTGATGTACACTTCCAGCGTAATGTCCGCTCTCGATGTAGCATTTGAACCATCGCTCCCCAAAGTAGCGCTCGCTCCCGTTGAAGTTTCGAACCTTTGTAATGCGCACGCCCGTCACGCCCCATTGCAGTGTTTATAATTGAGCATAGTGTCTGCTCTTTTTTCTTAATGTTCGCACCCAGCGAGGCACTCGCTCCCATGTACCTTCGCTCCTAGCGTGATGTTCACTCCCACTGTAGTATTTGCTCATGTTGTAAAATTCGCTCCCTATGGAGCCTGTGCTCTAGGGGGTAGTGGTCGCTTCGTCGTGTTCTTCACTCTTGAAGGCATTGCTCTTGCGAGGTGTTTTCTCCCGGGAGTCATGTTCGCTCCAAATAAGGGGCTCGCGTCACATAGTGTTCGGTAGCACGAAGCGTTTACTCATTGTGTAGTGTCTGTTCCCTGGTGTGGTATTCGTCTGTTCCCTTGGATTTTCTTTCTCAATGTGGTGTTTGCTCCCTCGCTAGCGATGTAATGTTAACTCGCAACGTATCATCGCGCCTCACTTAACCAACGTAGTGCTCACTTTGATGAAGTCGTTGAATGAATAAAGCGGGAACACATTGTTAGTGGAATCCAGTGTGATAATCAAATATAAATGTCGTTCACGGAACCAGTCAATATATTGTTTGCTCCCAATAGCGTTCTCTTACCAAGAAGTGTTCACTCCCACGAAGCATTCACACCATTCGTATTGTTCGCTCCCACGTAGCATTTACGCCATGCATATTGTTCGCTCCCACGTGGCATTCACACCATGCGTATTGTCCGCTCATGGCGAGTGTTCGCTCCTAAAGTAGCATTCGCCCTCTCGCTCCCAACTTAGCGTACGTTCACGACAAAGTGTTCCTTACTAAGAAGCATTCACTCCCCCCATATTGCTCGCTCGCGAAGGAGCACTCTTTCTCCCCACGTACCGTTCACACCCAAAAGCGTTGTTCCCTACGTAGTATATGCTCTTGCATATTGGTTCCTCCTAGTGTAGTGGTCGCTCGCGAGCACTGTTGTAGGATCATACCTTAAACACGCTACAAAACCATGGTGCACTCAAACACTAACGCGTGGCAAGCGCATTAGCGCAACATTATATCTGCACATGAACATGTCATGAACAAGTCTACACCACCACACGAGCAATAAACTTGTCGAAGAGCGCTAGTTGATCGAAATTTAGGGGAATGTCGTAACAAAATTCAACAAGTATTAAACGTTCTCCAACATACATAAAAAATATTTGAAGGATGAGTCAACTTTCAATACTTTCCCAGCCTCAATACTTGAAACTGGGAAAGCGGGGGACTAGTGATATGGGAATTTATAAATAAGGTTTATAGCCGAATACTCCACTCACATAATAGGCCCAACGGCCCATCTAGAAAAAGCCTAATTCGCACCTATAAATACTTAAGTGAGGTAATTATTAAGGGAGGCTGAATAATCTGCTCCTAGAACACGCTCTCCCTAAGTATGCTCCCAAAATCGGTTCCCTAAGTTCGTCCCTCCCAATTGTGCTCCCATTATCTCCTACTTAACCTAGGCATCTGGGTTGCTCCCAGGAACCCGTCACCTAGTATTTCTCCCGTGATCTCAAGTTGGAGCTCACCTCTGTTGATTCGTGTGAACCGGATCAGTAAGGATATTATATATATAAAAAAAAGGATTAAGCAATAGACCACTTTCAACTCGTAATACACTGAAAAATACACATTTTTGTTGTTACATGAGAGTATATGCTTTGCACCGAAATGAACGACTTCCGTAGTTTACGGGTACACGAAATGAATGGCTGTCATTCCTGGTCAAGCTTGAGTTATCAGGTAACATTTGTTCTTATCGAACAAATAATACAATACAACAACTATGAACATGGGCCAACGGGTTCTTCTCCCCATATACAGCCCTACATATAGTAGGAAAGTAATAAAATTGATGTCCCATGCCTAGAAAATCATTAAGATCCCTCAATGCGTCCACAAAACGTAAAGGGTCAAGCGTACGATGTAGAGTGAGCTCAGAAACTCGACATGGGCATCAAAGAACAAACAAAGTCTTTTGAATAAGCATGTTAGTAGGCTTTCATGTCAACCTCTCTGCAAGATCCCTATTCCGTATCGGAATAATCAATGTGGATGCCATTTCCAAGAATTTGATAAAGGAACTCCCAATCAGATCAGTAAGAAAGTAAATGGATGGTCGGCAAAAAAACTGCTCGAAATTTATCAAACGAAATGCACCTATCATCAAATCCTAAATCATAATAGCAATGCGTCGATAAGAAATTATAAATTATCCCAACAAATAATGCCGCCTTAGACGAAACTAACCAGAATCAATCGAGACCTATCACATGCCAACCACAGAGACGGCAGACCAAGCAAAGCATCTCACAGAAGTGATGATCATCAGAGCAGCATCAGTAACAAATAAATCACATCAACACCCTATTTCAACATGACTCACCTCTCCGCTTCTTCGAGATTGAAATCCACATATTCACATCGCGTGCTACTCGCCTTATCAATTACATGTTCACGGCTCATGTTCAACTTGTACTTCATATGAATCTTTCTGTTTGCCGTGAATGTGTGAATCATCGACCTCTTTGCTTGTTTCACGGCCTCTCAAGCCCGGGATATGTCACCCTCATTACCTAGAGTTAGAGTGAGCCCAAAAATCACAACAACGTGTCCATCCGCAACGTGAGCACCATCATATTTGAAGTAAATAATTTGAACAATATTTTATAATCCGTGCATCGCACGGGCAAAAAACTAATTAATTGTAATAAACAAATGGCTTTGACTCCCTGATTACATATTAATTGTAAACACCTGTTAACATTAAGTGAAAAAATATTAAGGCTTATCAAACATCCTGCCGTTAATTAATTGTAATATGTGACGGAGTAGTGGTGCATCATACTCTTGAGAAGATTTTCGAGACCATTTGTTAGCACACCACATCATTAGCTCCGTTGGCCCTACGTTTTTGTGTATGGCTAAATTGCACATTCGGAGTGAGCTCAATATCCTGTACATTAGTAAAGTCAAATACTTCACTTCGCTGTCAATTTTACTCATTACGCGCTTGCTTGGTTGCGTTCTTTTCTTTTTATGATTTGGTGCTGATTTCTTTCTTGAATTTTAAGGGTTATGAGGTTATTCAGTTTTCCTAATTCTGAAGCTGGAAAGTAGGCGATGATGAGCCTATTAGACTACTTGGTTTTACTGTTAATGAATTATCTGCATTTTATTTACTTGGTTCAGTTAATATGATCGTATTTTCCAAACAATTCTCATTACCTGCTTCACTATCGCCTACACTTGTCAAATTTATTCAGTGAAGCAGTTTCAATAGATTAAATGTTTTATGTGGGAACAAAATTTTGAGCTTAATAAATCTTTCTCGAAATGCACTGGTCAACTTTTGATTTTCCTTTCTTTTTATCGGTCTTTATGTATTCAAATTTAACTTCCTTCATGAACAAGTGTGATTCAAACAATCAAACTGTTATATGTGCTTTTGTGGAATATGATTTTATAGAATTATGTTTTTGTTCTATTGATCGCATATATTTATGGTGTTTATTTATTGTTGATTTTACTCCCATATATTGTATCGGTCTACATAAAGTTAAATTTAATTACTTCGTAAAAAGAGTGTAATTCAAAGCCATCTTATGTGCGTTTTGTTGATTTGTTTTGTTAAAATATTTGTTTTTTGTTCTACTGCTCACTTGGTTAATAAACACGATATTTAATTTGTTTTTTGTTCTACTGCTCACTTGGTTAATAAACACGATATTTAAGTACCGAACCGCGTGCACCCTCAGGTCCATGTGGCACATTACATCGATGGCATTGAAGGTTTTGAATATGGTGTGGCCGTGTCAAATCAACAGTATGTTGGTACGTGTGGACCCATCTTACAGTTATCTATGCATGTTTCATTTCTTGAGTTTATTTTTTCTTTCTGATTCGTCTTTGATTTTATATCTTTAAAGGATATTTGGAATGAAATCCCAGTGTGCGAGTGTAGTGTGGATCTCATGCTTAATATGTAGTTTCCATATCTCTCAAGGTACAATTATTGTGTGTGAAACTCTATATTGAGGTCCACTATTGCTTTGATTGAGGTCAGGTTGACAAATTACAATGCAAGAAAAAGCATAGATCTAACTTAAAGAAAAGGAGATGTACTTGGAGATTGACAACCTCAAATAGAAGATAAATTAACCGGTGCCTTGGAGCGTGGATGGCCACTCGTAATCTCATTTCCCTTCAACTTTCATATGCTCGAGCATAATTACTTCATATTCTATGTTTATTGGATTATGGAGTCTTACTTATCTTTCCGTTATTAATACATCAAGTGTTGAGACTACCATCATGATTGGTGACGTAATGGCCTGATTTGTTTGCTTTCATTATTATTTATGTAAAAAATTATTTTCCGCAAATGACTCATGATGTTAACTATCTATTTTCTAGGTCAAGCATTTTCTTCCATTGGGAGAAAAGATGCGGTTTTGAAGCAAAGTTAAGAATATGATCTTCTCCATTAGCAGATTTGAAACAACTATTTGACTTTGCAGATCTCTTGAGATCGGCAAATGCGGCTGTTTCCATATCTGGTCAGAACAACACAAAAGGCAAGCATATTTTCTATCCCTGCTAAGCTCAGTTAGAAGAGTTTGGAGTATTTGTCAAATTCATGCTTAAATGAGATGTGGCTCATTTTAAACAAACTTGACAGACGGTCGAAGAAAAACTACCATGCTGAAAATGGAGGGGAAGTGGGATTTTAGTGATTCATCCGAATCAAGAATTGGCTCATGTTTAATAAATGGAGAGTTGAGCAATGTAAGCGAATTAAACGATTTCATGTGTTTGGTGTGAGTTAGCGATGAATTGACGATGAGATTAATAAAGTTTTGAATTGCTACGATTTCATATAGAAGTCAATTATGCTGGATTTCAGATTAGCAAGCTGAGGAATTTCTCACGGTAGTATTATCCTTGGTGATATCAGTCTTTTTTCTTTGTGTTGTATAAGACTTTCTTGGCAGTGTACCTTATTAACTCCACAAACCCACACATAATTATTGAATATGATATGATGAATTTAAATTACTTAGAGATATTTAAGATAGTGCATTTCACGGGCAAAAACTAGTGTGTGTGTGTATATATATATATATATATATATATATATATATATATATATATATATATACGTATGTTTAGTTTGGCAGAGAAGTTCCATTTTGATTATTGGTTGTGAAAATAGCAGTCGATGCTTACACGAGTAGTAGACCTGAGGCCGACTCCCATGCTTGGATTTTTTTTATTATTTGTTTAGTGAAAAATTCACGGGTTAGACTGTATAGGGTTGGGCTTAAAACCTTCACTGACCCCTCAGCCATTGGATGCTGGGTCCGCCCTTGCGGGCGGCGATGCCGAGGTAGATTTCTTTTATATTAAATTTTTAAATATTTGAATTCCATCAGGCTTTGAAGCAGCTCTTGGTCTCTTTTCGCCCTTGAATTCATGTACAGTTGAAAATAATAAATACCTTTTAAAAAGAATACGCCGGTACATCTTTTGCAATGGTTTGTAACAGTTTGCTTAGCGGCGACTCGTTCCCATCGAAAATCATCGCAAACAGTGATTTACGACGGAATCGCTCCGTCGCTATTTTGGTGTTTTGTTTGCAGTCTATCTACCGCCTCCTCCTTGGTGTCATCTGGAAGTTTCAGCTTTGGCAAAGAACATATTTCGATAAAGGAAATATATATTGACCGAGGAAAGGGTTTGACTGTAGATTTGTTTACACGGGGATTTTTGTTTTGTATTCGTACAAATCACTTAATCTAGTGATAGTTGGTGGTGTAATTAGTTTGAAAACTTCTGCAGTTAGCAGTTGAACATTTGAGCCCTTCTTGCGACTAGAAGCCATGCAACTTGTGTCCTTGGACTAGGAGTAGTATTATGTTATAATTAATCAGTGACTTGATAAGGTTATGTAGGGATTTCGACCTCCAAAGATTCGTACCCAACCTATTTTCGTGGGTGTATGTGAATTGGATCAAGAAATTCGATCTTGAAAGTGATCAAATCGAAAAACAGCGTGAGAACGAAAAACAGAAAACACTCGATGTAACGTGGTTCGACTCTGTTTTGAGTCTACGTCCACGGACCAACAAACGCTCTTTATTCCAAACCACGAATTGGGATTACAAGCTCTCAACTTTCTCACCAACTCTCTAGTTTACATCAAACCCTAACTCGCACTCTATCGAAAGATACGAACGCTCAAAAATCTACTACTTCACCACTGTAATCTGCTATTTATAAGAACTCAGCAGATTAGCTTCAGCCTTGTACCAACGGCCTAATCCTTCAGTTATAAAACGTGTAGCAACTTTATAAGTGAGACAGCAACTAATAATCTGAGCCATTGATCATTAGCCCACCAATCCAACGCTTCAGATTTTGAACCTTGGCATACTAGAACAGATTCAGGCCAAAACTAGTTTCTCCTCAGCTCCTAAACTCCATCATTCGATGATCAGAACTGATGAGCTTATTCAGTGGCTTTACTTCTCAACAATCTCCACCTTAAAGCCACAATCTTAATCGCCCTCATGATCTTCAAGCTTTCCAATCCAAACGAGGTAGCTAAACTCATTTAAACTCAGCCCCAAAAACAGAATTTTCACAGCTTTGAACTCATGCCTTAACCTTTGCATCTTTCCTTCGATTTCCAGCACTTTCTCAACCAAGCTCCACCTTGATTTAGTGCCCCTTCTCAGCTTTGTTGGTCCTTAGTTTCCAGCCCTTCAGAACTTGGCAGAGCACCTCATCAACCTCAAGCAGGCTTGAAATTTCCTGCTAGAAGTCGACTTGGTGCTCTTGCAAGTCGAGCTCTTCTCATCCAAGATTAGTTCCGTTGCAGCTAATCTTTCTTCCTTTCTAGCTTCATGGACTCTCTTTCTAATCCATTTGCAGCCCAAGAACCCTTACCTCTTGGTCTTTTTCGCAGCCAAGACTTCTGCTTCTACCAATGACGTCTCATCTCCACACATGGTTCTATTCGAGCTTGAACCATCGTCATGTTGCTCCCAACATTCTAAACTTTCAGCCATATTTAAAACATACCTCCCAGGTGGTCTGGAAATATCTCTGTCCCTGCCAAGAACCTGATCGAAAGGCTCATTTTCAGAATCTGAAGTTTCGGCAGATTCTGAAATTTCAGCAGAATCTGAAATTTCAGCTTCAACTGAAGTTCTTGGACGTGTCTTCTTCACCTCAAAATGAGGTCTTTTTGATGTTTCTTGAATTACATTCAACTCTCCATACTTCCTAGTTGTCTCAGACTCCCTTGTCTCCACGGAACAACCATCTAACACATAGATACCGTGGCTTCTATACCCGCACAGAATCAGCCTCCTCTGCTTTAGGATTTTCATCTTTCCGCCTGCTGTTTGGGTGATGAACCCTCTTCGATCCAATGCCCCGATTGAAATAAGATTCCTCCTCATCTCTGACACGTACCTTACATTCTTGAGAACCCCGAAATCTCCAGATTTAAGCCTCAAGCGAATCGAGCCAATTCCAGAAACTTTACAGCTTTTGCCATTTCCAAGCTTGACAGATTCCTTGCTTGTTTCCCTCAAATCTTGAAACCAATCCTTGTTGCAAGTTACGTGGAATGAGCACCCAGAATCAAGAATCCATTCCCTCTTCATTTCTTGCCCTGAAACTGTCAAGATTTCAGCCGACTCATAATCTTCTTGATAAGCAACATCCGCTCGATCTTGATTCCATTTGTGCGGTGAATTCTTTAGTTGCGGACAGAACCTCTTTATGTGTCCCACTTCATGGCAGTGGTAACATCGTATAGGGCTTCTTGGCTTTGATCTATCATACTTCAGCCTTTCTTGAGCTCATTACTCGAACTACTCCTCACATGAAGCATCTCGGCTGGATTAGATGCAATTTCAGCTTCCCTTTTGCAGTTTAACTGTCTAGAACTCAGGGCGGTCTGAACATCAACGAGTTTCAACGCATCTCTGCCATAGAGCAAGGTCTCCTTGAAGGTGTTGAACACTTTAGGCAAAGCACAAAGCAGTAGCAGCGCTTTGTCTTCTTCCTCGATCTTCACCTCAGCGTTTTCAAGATCCAAGATCATTCGATTGAACTCATCGAGTTGATTTTCAATGCTCCTTTCCTCTTGCATGCGAAATGAATATAACGATTGCTTCAAGAAGAGCCTCTTCGCCAGCGTCTTCACCATGTACAGATCCTCGATCTTCTGCCACAAACCATCAGGCGTTGTATCTTTCGAAACCGTTCTCAGAACTTTATCCCCAAGACAAAGAACGATCGCAGTATGCGCTTTGGTTCGCATCGCCTTCTTGGCCGCCGGTGTCATCTCCGAAGGCATATCCTTCTCAGCTTTCAGAGCTTCTTCAAGCCCTTGTTGAATTAGCAAGGCCTTCATCTTGATCTTCCACAAACCGAAGTCATTATCCCCCGTAAACTTCTCAGTTTCGAATCTTGTCGCCATCTTCTTCAGTCGCTTGTCGTCCGCGACTCGCCGCACCAATTGTAGGGATTTCGACCTCCAAAGATTCGTAACCTAACCTATTTTCGTGGGTGTATGTGAATTGGATCAAGAAATTCGATCTTGAAAGTGATCAAATCGAAAAACAGCGTGAGAACGAAAAACAGAAAACACTCGATGTAACGTGGTTCGACTCTGTTTTGAGTCTACGTCCACGGACCAACAAACGCTCTTTATTCCAAACCACGAATTGGGATTACAAGCTCTCAACTTTCTCATCAACTCTCTAGTTTACATCAAACCCTAACTCGCACTCTATCGAATGATATGAACGCTCAAAAATCTACTACTTCACCACTGTAATCTGCTATTTATAAGAACTCAGCAGATTAGCTTCAGCCTTGTACCAACGGCCTAATCCTTCAGTTATAAAACGTGTAGCAACTTTATAAGTGAGACAGCAACTAATAATCTGAGCCATTGATCATTAACCCACCAATCCAACGCTTCAGATTTTGAACCTTGGCATACTAGAACAGATTCAGGCCAAAACTAGTTTCTCCTCAGCTCCTAAACTCCATCATTCGATGATCAAAACTGATGAGCTTATTCAGTGGCTTTACTTCTCAACAGGTTAAAAGTAATAAATTATGTTATTTGATTAGGGTTAGGTCTTTCTTTGATTTTTTTGTTACTCCTTGTGCGACATAGGGTGTCGCGACGACACATTTCAAACATTTCATATTTATATGCCTTTTTTTTTCAGCACGCCGTTGATTTCTTCAAGCGGTATTATCATTATAAATACCCATATAGGTTTCTAGGATCGGTGCACAGCAACATTCATAACTAAAGCGGTACAATCCAAAAAGCAGAGCTCCATTCATAGAAGACTAAAACTAGTTTAAGATGGCAATCTCAGGCATTAATCTCATGAGTATAGCAATCGTTGCTTTATTAACTTCGTCAACCTATTATTCCTTGTTTGTTTATGCTTCTGATCCAAGCCCACTTCAAGACTTCTGTGTAGCAGTTAATGACATCAAGGCTTCTGGTAAATTTTGTTAATAATGATTATAATTATAGGAAGGTTTAATATCATATATATATTCACCATGATCCATTGCTTAACATAATAATCCAAATTATAAAAACTTGAACAGTATTCGTGAATGGGAAGATCTGTAAGAATCCAAATATGGTTTCGGCGGATGATTTCTTCTTCCCCGGATTAAACAAGCCCGGCAACACATCGAATGCATTGGGATCAAAAGTCACACCCGTGAACGTGAACCAGTTGCCTGGGCTCAACACGCTTGGGATCTCTTTGGTCCGCATTGACTATGCACCTTATGGGCTAAACCCGCCTCACACCCACCCTCGTGCAACTGAGATTCTTGTTGTTGTTGAAGGAACTCTTTACGTTGGATTTGTCACTTCAAATCCCGCAGATCCTAACCAGAAGAATAAGCTCTTTACCAAGACATTGTATGCCAGAGATGTTTTCGTTTTTCCTGAAGGGCTCATCCATTTCCAGTTCAATGCCGGGGGAACAAACGCTGTTGCTTTTGCTGGTTTAAGCAGCCAAAACCCGGGCGTTATTACCATCGCCAACGCTGTCTTTGGTTCTGATCCTTCCATTTCCATTGATGTTCTTACCAAAGCCTTTCAAGTGGATGCCAATGTGATCAAGTATCTTCAGGGACAGTTCTGGTACGACAACAACTAGCCACGGAAATCAAGTTTTCATGTATGAATATCGTTTTCACTAATGCTTTTGTTTTTCACATCTTAGTAATAAGTAACGTCATCTGTCTACTTTGTTCCACACGTTATTGTAATAATGATGGTTGTTCTGGTTCTTGAATACGATTTCTTTACACCGTGTAGTATCAATTTTCATTCAGATGCTTTTACTAATTTTCCAAGTTTTACCGCTATACAAGCATGGATTATGTATGACGGATACTAATTAATAATATCATACTTCCTTTAATTGAAATAAACCCTACCTTCAAATTATTCTGTGTTATATGATGACGACGCATGAAATTCATCAAAATTCAAATATCTAGGGTTTCGACGTATACACAGTTTGATATAGTGATAAATACCTAGCCCAAAAAACCAGGCACACCTACATTCTACTCTAATATAAGATATATATATATATATATATATATATATATATAAGATATTTATAGACTTCAAAACATTTAATATCGATAGTTGCATAGTAGCTACACAGGAAAACCTACACTCAAAACCATATGGGAAAAATCCAATTCCATGGATCAAATTGTACTTTATATATATGACTCCAAAATATTGAATATCAATAAAGTTACATAGTACGTGTATGCACAAACCAACATTCAACCAAAAGGTATATCTACATTGTCTCAACGGCACCATTAAAGGTCTTTTATATATTATTTAACAATCAAAACTCAACGCCTCTATCTATGTATATACATACATGTATATACTCTAAAATTTTTAGTCATATAGTACATATACACAGAAACCAACACTGAATAAACAACCTTTGTACAGAAATGAACGACTTCCGTAGTTTACGGGTACACGAAATGAGTGGCTGTCATTCCTGGTCAAGCTTGAGTTATCAGGTAACATTTGCTCTGATCTAACAAATAATACAATACAACAACTATGAGCATGGGTCAACGGGTTCTTCTCCCCATATACAACCCTACATATAGTAGGTGTTAATGACCTTGCTTTTTGACCATTCTTCAAGAGTTGGCCACGTGAGAATTGCTATGAAAAGTCGTTTATCATTTCGGCTACGCAAATGGAAATGTGTGCTGCTTTATTTCTTCTTGAGTTCACAAGGAAATTAAGTACAATGCCTCATCTATAGAAGGGCTTCATTCATCTAAGGAGAAAATCACCGAAAGGTCACAGACACCATCATAAAATCGTCAGCGAGGGTTTATTCCTCGGTCACCTCTTCTTCGATATTTCTTTGTAGTTTTGATTCTCTGCAGTTGTTAACTGCTTTTGTACCACGTCAGTGTACGCGTCTGTAATATCTCCACATACTAAAGAAGTTCTACCCTCCGGCCCGTGGACGTAGGTCATTCTGACCGAACCACGTAAATCTCGTGTCAGTGTCCAAATTTATTTTTCGTCTCTATTATTTATTATCGTCATTTTTCGGGCAAAATAATCATCGGGGATTTCCGCATGTCCTAACAAATTGGTATCAGAGCCAACCCGATTTATTTTTTAGCCACCATGACGATAACAAAAATGTCAATTGAAAAGTTCGACAGAAATGTCAACTTTGCAATGTGGAGTCTCAAGATGGAGGCCATACTCATTCAAGACGGTTGCGAGGTGGCGCTTGAAGGCGCAAAGAAGGAACCAACCAAAATGAAGGACGGTCAATTTAATGAATTGGACAAGAAAGCCAGATCGGCTATTATCTTAAATCTCTCTTACGAGGTTTTACAAGAAGTTGCCACGAAGACGACGGCCATGGGTATGTGGGATGCGTTAAAAGCGATCTACATGAAGAAGACTAAGGAGAATCGGCTTTATTTAAAGCAGAAGCTATACAGTATGAAAATGACGGAAGGTACTTCTATTCTTTCGCATCTTGATAAATTCGATTCTATCATTATTGATTTGGCAAACGTAGAAGTAAAAGTGACGGACGAAGATCAGGCCATAATATTGTTGTGTTCCCTTCCCTCGTCTTTAAAGCATTTTCGTTACACTATAATATACGGAAAAGATACGATATCATATTCTAGTGTCAAATCCGCATTACAATCGAAAGAACAGATAGACAGGGATATTACGGGAGAAACAAGTGGTAGCCAGACAGAAGGCATGTTTGCACGGGGAAGACCAGAACGTAGAGACGCTGAAAGTAGCAGATCTAGAGGAAGGACGAATTCCAGGTACAGAAATAAAGTCAGTAATTTTTGCAAGAAAAAGGGTCACATCAAAGCTGATTGTTTTAAATTAAAAAATAAGGAGAAAAATAATCAGCAATTTAATAAACCCGCCGAAGCTAGTTTAGCTGCTGATGAGAGCGATGGAACTATTTTTGTAGCAACTGCAAATATTGTTAGGTCTGATAATGAGTGGATCTTAGATTCGGGTTGTTCTTACCACATAAGTCGGAGTCGGGACTGTTTTTCCACATGAAAATTTTGATGGTGGATATGTCTTAATCGGAAATGATGCTCCGTGTAAAGTTGTTGGTAAAGGCACGGTTAGGATCAAGATGTTCGACGGAATCATCCGAACGCTCACAGACGTCAGGCATGTTCCAGATATGAAGAGAAATCTTGTCTCTTTAGGCACACTTGAATCTCAAAGGTGCATGTTCTCAGGTGAAGGTGGAGTTTGAAAGATTGCCAGAGGTGCCCTTGTTGTGATGAAAGCTTGCAGGTCTAGAAACTTATATATTTTGCAGGGAACTACTGTTACAGGTTCCGCTGCAGTTTCGACATCCCCGGAGGTTGATACCACGAGATTATGGCATATGCGACTTGGACATATGGGAGAAAAAGGCTTGACGATTTTAAGCAAGCGGGGCCTACTTTGCGGTCAAAGTACTGGTAAGATGGACTTTTGCGAACATTGTATTTTTGGGAAGCAGAAACGAGTCAGCTTCAATTCGCCAGCAGTCCACAGGACGAAAGGTACTTTGGACTATATTCATTCTGATGTATGGGGTCCTTCTCGTGTTCCGTCTAGAGGTGGTGCAAGATACATGTTGACTTTCATTGATGATTTCTTAAGGAAAGTCTGGGTCTATTTTCTTAAACAGAAAAGTGATGTTTTCCTAACATTTAAACAATGGAAACTTTTAATTAAAAAGCAGACAGGAAAACAGATCAAGCGGTTGCAGACAGATAATGGCTTAGAATTTTGCGGAAGCGAGTTCAATGAGTTTTGCAAAAATGAAGGAATTGCTCGACATCACACTGTTCGAATGACGCCTCAACAAAATGGTGTTGCCGAGTGCATGAACCGAACGCTTTTAGGGAGAGCTCGATGTATGATCTCCAACGCTGGGTTGACAAATGATTTTTGGGCTGAAGCTATCGCAGCAGCATGCTATATTGTCAACCGCTCACCGTGTTCACCGATCAATTTCAAGGCTCCTGAGGAAGTATGGTCAGGTACTCCTGCTGATTACTCCAACTTAAGAATATTTGGGTGCCCAGCTTATATGCACGTAAACGAGGGAAAGTTAGAGCCTAGAGCTAAGAAATGTATTTTCCTTGGTTACGCTTCAGGGGTGAAAGGATATAGACTCTATAATCATGATCCCAAGTCACCCAAATTCATAATTAGCAGAGATGTTACATTTGACGAGTCTTCTATGTTACATCCTTCAAAAGAGTCTACTAATCTTTCTAATCAAGAAAAGGAGGATAGTGTACACAATGAGGTGGAGCTCAAGATCAACAAAGATCCTTCAGATAACCCTGCTACGAGTTCAACAGATCAAGGGGCGGAGCCTGAACCTGATTCAGATCCTGTTGAAGATGAAAGCACCGAGCAGGAATATTCTATAGCCAGAGATAGACAGAGACGGGAGATTCGACTACCACAGCGGTATGTGAATTTAGTTTCGTACGCTTTATCAGTGGCGCAAGAAACAGGTGGAGGCGGCGAACCTTCTACCTATTTGGAGGCAATAAGCGATGATAATTCTGATAAGTGGTTGGTAGCGATGAATGTAATACCCGTAAAAATTTAATACGGGATTTTGTTGTAATTATCTGTATAATTATCTTCTTATTAGCAAATTTGAATAACGATTTAAGTCATACAATGAGATTCAACATTTTAATGGTACATATCTATTTCGAAATGTATCCAAATAATTAAAATACATTTTATGTAAATTTTGGGATAAATTAGTTGGGTTACACTTAAGGATTCGAAAATAAAACCCAACATAATAATGGGCTATACTTGAGTATTTAAGTAAGAGCCCAACAAGTTCTATTAAAGGTAATAAAGCTTATCACATTGTTACTTGGGTTAGGAGGAAAAATACGTCAGTTCCTTTAAGGGGTCTAATCACTCATCAATTTCGAAACCTTGAATCTATCTAATAAGCATATGCATATCCTGAATATCAAACATGAAACCAAATAGAAAACGAAAAGCAAGAACTGAACGAAGCAACGAAAGAAGCTAACTCTACAATCTTAACAAGCTCGAACGTGAGGTATATAGATCTATCTTTAACATATTGTTTTAATACAGCATATGTGCTTATCCTAGATGCTTAAGATAATTTAAGAGAGTGGTGTCGTGATCATGTATGTCTGAATTTAAAATCCTAGACTTCGAATTTATTAAATTCACGCTTGTATAGTAATCGATGTTAGAACTCATACTATATCGTTCAGAGATGTGGGCAGTTACGGTTTTTGGAAGTCTCTTCTGAATATATGGTAGAATTATTCTTAGTTATAAAGATCATATAAGAACCTTAAGTTTAGTGTTGTTAACATATTAGAGTTTTCGATTTTGTGGACAATTACTATGAAGACTTTAGAAACACAGCATAAAACTCGAGATGATTTCGATATGTGATATTTATTCTCTAGGAATTCGAGATTCAATAAGTCTATGCTAAATAAATTTCGAGGTGTGTGTTGTAAATGAGATGTCGACAGACTTCGACATTTGATACTTAGTAAGGGTTTTAACATCAATGTCTCGATATTTAATAAGCATGGCCTCGGTATTTGTATGTTAAAGTTTCGACATTTACTTCTCAAAAAGATCTCGATAAAGCTTATATAGATATCGACATTTGTTATTCAACCAAAGATTTCGACACCCCAGAAATTCTTGATAAAGTATCAGAAGAGAGTTGATATATTATAATGTAGGATATCGAGATGTGTCATGCAAAAGTGTCGACATTTAACCCCACTAATAAACTCCTCCCAACGAATAATTTATTATTATAAAGTTTAGGTGATTCAATGAGAGTTCGACTTTTTCAGGAACATTTCGACATCTTCATATAGGTCTCGACAAGCTTATATATGAAGGATCTCGACATTTGTTGTATAGAAGAGCTCGACATTTTATTAGATAGCTCGACATTTATAGTTAGAAGGTCTCGACTTTTATTAAGTCTTGAGAAGTAATAGCAAATAGCTCGACATTTGTATTCGACATTTTGGCAGGAATAGATCTCGACATTTTTATGTCTCGACATTTTGAGGGATAAGATGTCGACATTTATGAGATTTCGACATTGTGTTTTAATTAATAAAGTTTCGATATTTTAGAATTTTCGCTGTATCTAGGGTTTATTTATTTTTAGAAATATCATTATTTTTAGGTTTTCATAAATTTTAGGGTTTTTTATAAATTAGGGTTTGGAAGCTTGAAAACTTATACGGTTTAACAAATATACTGATATGATAATATTTATTTATTCAGAGGATCGACTTATACGGATTCCATCAAACCTCTTATTTAGCGATAGCGGGAGGACAGGTAGGTGGATTATCCATCTACAACACGTAAACACAATTATGTGTTTCATGTGATTATGTGATTTACGTGACTTATGTGACTTATATGTTTTACGTATGCTTCAAGTGGATCATGCTTTTATACGTTATCACGTTTATATGCATGGCATATGCATATTATATCACAGGGGTGAGATATTTACACCGTATTGAGACGGTTGTTTTGAGATATTGTCGAGCGGGGTAGAATGAGATGTTTGTGATTGTTGTTGTTGACTCGTTGAGGAGTCGAGGTTGGTACTCGTATGACACCTGACGGCAGACAGGCGTGATCGATCTGTCTACTCGGGCGTGAACGTCCAGAGGTGCAAAACCGTCGTGATTATATTTTCAGCGGAGGGAGCGACCTGACAGGGCAGTTGCGTGATCGTCAAAACGCTGTCGGCGTAGGCTACCGCTTACGGAAGAGCGACCTAGCAGGGCAGTTGCGTGATCGTCAAAACGCTGCTAGTGTAAGCTTCCGTATGTTATTATTATGGGCGCGCGAGGTGTCGAGTCTGACCTAGGGCCCTGTGTTGAGTAATATGAGACAGGATTGTGAGAAAAGAAAGAGTGAACATTGCATTTGTGAGATATTGGGATCGGGAATGAGCGTTCACGTGCATACATGCATTTTTATTCACCTACTGGGCAAATCGCTCAGTGTTTACGTGTTGTAGGTACTGAGTCTGACGCCGACGCGCGTCAAGACTGAGGCGGCTGGTGGCGGTGCTCCACGGACTTTTGAGGGCGGGGCGGTACATGGATGAAGACCTGTGGAGCGGTATTAGGGCTTTTTGGTTCTTTTGATATTTTGGGGCTTCGGCCCATATATATAGAGATTACGATGTAGACAGATTTTAATAGTAATGTATATTATTTCAGCAAAAAAAAAAAAGAGTTTTTGTTAGACGGGTCTTCCGCGACTTACGTTGCGAAAATCCGCCAATAAACCTAATTAGAAATGAGGGTCGTCACAGGTGGTATCAGAGCGTAGGCTCTAGATTCTGAAGACTGTCCATGTACTGTCGCTCAAAAGCCTGGAGAACCAGCCTGGCCTGTAAGTTAAATGCTTGATTATGTGATTATGTGTTATCTGATATGTGCTTTATATGAATTATTGTAGATAATAGTTGAAAAATGCCGAGAACTCGTAGTGAACATGTGGGTGAATCCAGCCGTAGGGCTGAACCCGATTCCCCTCCCCCTGAAAGGGACTCCACTATCCTACGACTGACTGAATTACTTCAGCGTCAGTCTGATCATATCAATCGCCAATCAGATCAAATCGACGAGCTACTTCATCATCATAGCTCGTCTGAACATCGTCCCTCCCCTCAGCCTGCACGTGTAGAAATTATCGGGGAACGTTTTCGAAAGATGGATCCCCCAACATTTGCGGATGCCACCGATCCCGCAATAGCTGAAGATTGGCTACGGACTGTAGAAGATATGTTTATATACAGCCGCGTACCTGAAGATGAAAAGGTTCTGTGCGCCGTTTCTATGCTGAGAGGAAATGCCCGCTTCTGGTGGGACACTGTGAAGGTCTTGGAAGACCCAGTGGTAATGACGTGGGAGCGATTTAAGGAACTCTTTTATAGTAAGTACTTTACAGCTCATGAACAAGAACGACGAATGCAAGAGTTTATGAGTCTGAAACAAGGAGCAATGCCGGTGGCCCAATATATTCGTAGGTTCGAGGAACTATCCCGTTTCGCTTCTCATATGGTCGCAACTAATTCGTTGAAGGTGACGAGGTTCATTACTGGCCTCAAACCGGAACTTTATCGCGACCTAAGTATCTCAGGGGCCCGACAGATGGAATTCACCCAAGTAGCAGAGAGGGCCATGATAGCTGAGCAGGCCGAAGCTCAGATTTCTGAAGCTCAGGAGGCAAAGAAGAGGAGGGAGAGTCAGCAAGGACCTGGAAATGACCGTAAACGCCAATTTTTCAACAAAGGCCAAGGAAATCGCCAGGGCCAACAGAACTGGCGCCCGGCGCTGAATCAGGGGCCTGTAAATATCCAGAGCAGACCTCCAAACCCAGCACTCCAATGTAGACAGTGTGGCCGTGACCATGTCGGCCCCTGTTATCAACCCAGACCCAACCCAAATCCACAGTGTTTCAGATGCGGAAGAATGGGGCACTATGCAAGGAACTGTAACACAAACATGCCCCAAAACCCGACCCGAACACCAGTTCGACCTCCACCGGTTCCTGCACGGGTTTTCACGCTTACCAATGAGGAGGCCGAAGCGAACCCTTCTGTTGTGACGGGTACGTTAACTATCTATAGCGTGCCCACTTCTGTGCTAATTGATTCTGGAGCCACACATTCATTTGTGTCGGCTAAGTACGTGGCGAAGGTAGGAATATCCCCTACCTCCTCTGAATGCAACTATGTAGTTACTCTACCTCATGGGGATCCGACGCATACCAACCAAGTACTGCGAGGATGCGTCGTAGTTATTGAGGGTAGGAACTTGAGTGCCGACCTGATTGTAATCCCGATGAACGACTACGATGTCATCTTCGGAATGGATTGGCTTTCAAGATATGGAGCCATCATAGATTGCAACAAGAAGGTCGTTAAATTTCAACTGCCCGAAGAAGAAGCATTCACTTTTTCGGGTAAATCAGATAAGAATAGTATTCCAAGAATATCGGCTCTAAAGGCTCAACGACTCTTGAGGTCAGGTTGTGAGTCTTATCTCATATATGCAGTGAAGGCGGAGGATTTACCTCAGCCGAAACTAAAAGATGTACCTGTAGTTAACGAATACTCTGATGTATTTCCCGACGATCTCCCGGGGTTACCCCCTGATCGAGAAATACAATTCAAGATAGATCTGATGCCAGGATCAGCCCCAATTTCTAAAGCCCCTTACCGTTTAGCACCGAACGAGTTAAAAGAATTGAAGGAACAGCGGGAAGACTTACTATCTAAGGGGTTTATTCAGCCGAGTTTTTCACCGTGGGGAGCACCCGTTCTTTTTGTACGAAAGAAGGATGGGTCGATGCGACTCTGCATCGATTACAGGGAGTTGAATAAGATCACGATCAAAAATAAATACCCTTTGCCAAGGATCGATGATCTGTTCGATCAATTGCAAGGAGCTTCGGTATTCTCGAAAATTGACCTCCGTTCGGGATACCATCAGTTAAAGATCAGGGAGGCAGATGTTCCGAAAACTGCGTTCAGTACGAGGTATGGCCATTACGAGTTTCTGGTCATGCCTTTTGGACTGACAAACGCCCCAGCTGCTTTTATGGACTTGATGAATCGAGTCTTCAAAGACTACCTCGATCGGTTCGTTATCGTCTTTATTGACGATATTTTGATCTATTCTAAAACAAGAGATGAACACGAAAGCCATCTACGAACCATCTTAGGAATTCTGCGAGAGAAACAACTCTACGCCAAATTCAAGAAATGCGAATTTTGGCTTGAGCAAGTAGCCTTCTTGGGACACGTGATTTCTGGAAATGGAATCTCTGTGGACCCGAGTAAGATCGAAGCTGTGAATAACTGGCCACGACCTACGATTCCTACCGAAGTTCGAAGTTTTCTGGGACTTGCGGGATACTACCGTAAGTTTATAGCGGACTTCTCTAGTATTGCCTCTACATTAACCAATTTGACGAGGAAGAACGTTCCGTTCAAATGGACCGAAGCATGCGAACAGAGCTTTCTAGAATTGAAGAAACGTCTTACCTCTTCCCCAATATTGACAATACCATCAGGGACCGGAGGATTTGCGGTATACAGCGATGCTTCGAAGAATGGCTTGGGATGCGTGCTGATGCAGAACGGAAAGGTGATTGCCTATGCTTCGCGACAACTAAAGGAATACGAGAAGAACTACCCAACCCATGACCTTGAATTAGCACCAGTGGTCTTCGCTCTGAAGATCTGGAGACATTATCTCTACGGAGAGAAATGTGAGATCTTCACAGACCATAAGAGTTTGAAGTATTTCTTCACTCAGAAGGAACTGAATATGCGACAACGAAGATAGTTGGAACTCGTCAAGGACTACGATTGCGTCATCAGCTATCATCCGGGTAAGGCAAACGTAGTCGCAGATGCGCTAAGTCGAAAAGCGGTGAATGCAGAGTTACATCAGCTTGGAATAGAGGTAGTTAATTTGGGCGAAGTTGAGGCAAGACTAGCAGCGCTAACTCTCCAACCTACGCTGCTAGAACAGATCAAGAAGACGCAAGAAGAAGACGAACTCTACCTAAAAATGAAAGAGGCACTACCCGAAGATTTTAACATCCGAGAGGATGGAGCTTTGCTACACAAGAATCGTCTTTATGTACCTAACAATGGGGAGTTGCGACAAATGATAATGAAGGAAGCACACACTACCACATATTCGATACACCCAGGATCCACGAAAATGTATCAAGACTTGCGAGCAACATACTGGTGGCCAGGAATGAAGAAAGACATCGCAACATTCGTAAACCGATGTATGACCTGCCAATTGATTAAAGCGGAACACCAGCGACCCGGTGGAACCCTACAGCCTCTACCCATTCCGGAATGGAAGTGGGATCATATCACAATGGATTTCGTCGTTGGTTTACCCAAAACGACGAAAGGCCACGATGCTATTTGGGTGATTGTTGATCGCCTGACCAAATCGGCTCATTTCCTTCCAATTAGTTCCATTTTTTCCATGGAACGCTACGCTGAATTGTATATTCAGGAAATCATCCGCCTCCATGGAATTCCAATTTCTATCGTCTCGGATCGAGATTCGAGATTCCTATCCAACTTCTGGCAGAGCTTACAAAAAGCAATGGGTACTAAACTCTCGTTCAGTACTGCATATCATCCCCAAACCGACGGGCAGTCTGAACGGACGATCCAGACCCTTGAGGACATGTTACGAGCGTGCATACTAGACTTCAAGGGAAACTGGAGTAAGTACTTGCCGCTGATCGAATTTTCTTACAACAATAGTTTCCATGCTACGATCGGGATGGCACCGTACGAAGCATTATACGGACGCAAGTGCCGATCCCCAGTCCATTGGGACGAAATAGGTGAACAAGCTTTACTAGGACCCGATATGATCCGAGAAACAACAGAAGCAGTGACCAAGATCCGAGAAAGAATGCGAACCGCACAGAGTCGTCAGAAGAGTTATGCAGATCATCGCCGACGACCCTTGGAGTTCGCAGAAGACGATCAAGTATTTCTAAAGATTTCTCCAATGAAAGGAGTAAAACGTTTTGGAAAGAAGGGCAAGCTAAGTCCCAGATACATAGGCCCCTTCAAGATAGTCAAACGAGTCGGCGAGGTTGCGTATCAGTTAAACTTACCGACTTCCCTATCACAAGTTCACGACGTATTTCATGTATCGACGTTACGAAAATACGTCGCGGACCCGAGTCATGTGATTCAGAACGAGCTTCTTTATCAACAGCTCAAGCCTGACTTGAGTTACGAAGAGAAGCCTGTAGAAATTCTGATGTACGAGTCGAAACGACTACGGAATAAAACTATTCCGTTAGTCAAGGTCTTGTGGCGAAATCAATCAATTGAGGAAGCCACTTGGGAGCGTGAAGATGAAATGAGAGTTCGTTATCCCGAATTATTCCAGTCGGCGTAATTTCGGGGACGAAATTCTTTTAAGGGGGGGAGGATGTAATACCCGTAAAAATTTAATACGGGATTTTGTTGTAATTATCTGTATAATTATCTTCTTATTAGCAAATTTGAATAACGATTTAAGTCATACAATGAGATTCAACATTTTAATGGTACATATCTATTTCGAAATGTATCCAAATAATTAAAATACATTTTATGTAAATTTTGGGATAAATTAGTTGGGTTACACTTAAGGATTCGAAAATAAAACCCAACATAATAATGGGCTATACTTGAGTATTTAAGTAAGAGCCCAACAAGTTCTATTAAAGGTAATAAAGCTTATCACATTGTTACTTGGGTTAGGAGGAAAAATACGTCAGTTCCTTTAAGGGGTCTAATCACTCATCAATTTCGAAACCTTGAATCTATCTAATAAGCATATGCATATCCTGAATATCAAACATGAAACCAAATAGAAAACGAAAAGCAAGAACTGAACGAAGCAACGAAAGAAGCTAACTCTACAATCTTAACAAGCTCGAACGTGAGGTATATAGATCTATCTTTAACATATTGTTTTAATACAGCATATGTGCTTATCCTAGATGCTTAAGATAATTTAAGAGAGTGGTGTCGTGATCATGTATGTCTGAATTTAAAATCCTAGACTTCGAATTTATTAAATTCACGCTTGTATAGTAATCGATGTTAGAACTCATACTATATCGTTCAGAGATGTGGGCAGTTACGGTTTTTGGAAGTCTCTTCTGAATATATGGTAGAATTATTCTTAGTTATAAAGATCATATAAGAACCTTAAGTTTAGTGTTGTTAACATATTAGAGTTTTCGATTTTGTGGACAATTACTATGAAGACTTTAGAAACACAGCATAAAACTCGAGATGATTTCGATATGTGATATTTATTCTCTAGGAATTCGAGATTCAATAAGTCTATGCTAAATAAATTTCGAGGTGTGTGTTGTAAATGAGATGTCGACAGACTTCGACATTTGATACTTAGTAAGGGTTTTAACATCAATGTCTCGATATTTAATAAGCATGGCCTCGGTATTTGTATGTTAAAGTTTCGACATTTACTTCTCAAAAAGATCTCGATAAAGCTTATATAGATATCGACATTTGTTATTCAACCAAAGATTTCGACACCCCAGAAATTCTTGATAAAGTATCAGAAGAGAGTTGATATATTATAATGTAGGATATCGAGATGTGTCATGCAAAAGTGTCGACATTTAACCCCACTAATAAACTCCTCCCAACGAATAATTTATTATTATAAAGTTTAGGTGATTCAATGAGAGTTCGACTTTTTCAGGAACATTTCGACATCTTCATATAGGTCTCGACAAGCTTATATATGAAGGATCTCGACATTTGTTGTATAGAAGAGCTCGACATTTTATTAGATAGCTCGACATTTATAGTTAGAAGGTCTCGACTTTTATTAAGTCTTGAGAAGTAATAGCAAATAGCTCGACATTTGTATTCGACATTTTGGCAGGAATAGATCTCGACATTTTTATGTCTCGACATTTTGAGGGATAAGATGTCGACATTTATGAGATTTCGACATTGTGTTTTAATTAATAAAGTTTCGATATTTTAGAATTTTCGCTGTATCTAGGGTTTATTTATTTTTAGAAATATCATTATTTTTAGGTTTTCATAAATTTTAGGGTTTTTTATAAATTAGGGTTTGGAAGCTTGAAAACTTATACGGTTTAACAAATATACTGATATGATAATATTTATTTATTCAGAGGATCGACTTATACGGATTCCATCAAACCTCTTATTTAGCGATAGCGGGAGGACAGGTAGGTGGATTATCCATCTACAACACGTAAACACAATTATGTGTTTCATGTGATTATGTGATTTACGTGACTTATGTGACTTATATGTTTTACGTATGCTTCAAGTGGATCATGCTTTTATACGTTATCACGTTTATATGCATGGCATATGCATATTATATCACAGGGGTGAGATATTTACACCGTATTGAGACGGTTGTTTTGAGATATTGTCGAGCGGGGTAGAATGAGATGTTTGTGATTGTTGTTGTTGACTCGTTGAGGAGTCGAGGTTGGTACTCGTATGACACCTGACGGCAGACAGGCGTGATCGATCTGTCTACTCGGGCGTGAACGTCCAGAGGTGCAAAACCGTCGTGATTATATTTTCAGCGGAGGGAGCGACCTGACAGGGCAGTTGCGTGATCGTCAAAACGCTGTCGGCGTAGGCTACCGCTTACGGAAGAGCGACCTAGCAGGGCAGTTGCGTGATCGTCAAAACGCTGCTAGTGTAAGCTTCCGTATGTTATTATTATGGGCGCGCGAGGTGTCGAGTCTGACCTAGGGCCCTGTGTTGAGTAATATGAGACAGGATTGTGAGAAAAGAAAGAGTGAACATTGCATTTGTGAGATATTGGGATCGGGAATGAGCGTTCACGTGCATACATGCATTTTTATTCACCTACTGGGCAAATCGCTCAGTGTTTACGTGTTGTAGGTACTGAGTCTGACGCCGACGCGCGTCAAGACTGAGGCGGCTGGTGGCGGTGCTCCACGGACTTTTGAGGGCGGTGCGGTACATGGATGAAGACCTGTGGAGCGGTATTAGGGCTTTTTGGTTCTTCTGATATTTTGGGGCTTCGGCCCATATATATAGAGATTACGATGTAGACAGATTTTAATAGTAATGTATATTATTTCAGCAAAAAAAAAAGAGTTTTTGTTAGACGGGTCTTCCGCGACTTACGTTGCGAAAATCCGCCAATAAACCTAATTAGAAAAGTAGGGTCGTCACAATGAATGAAGAAATGGAGTCTCTGCACAAGAACGGTACGTGGATTCTTGTGCCGCCGTCGAAGAAGAAGAAAATAGTCGGATGTAAGTGGGTCTTCAAGAAAAAAGAAGGTTTATCTGGTTCTGATGATGCAAGGTATAAGGCACGATTAGTCGCGAAAGGCTATAGTCAGGTACAAGGTGTTGATTTTAATGACGTATTCTCACCTGTTGTTAGACATAGCTCTATTCGTGTATTGCTTGCATTCGTTGCCATGTATGATTTGGAGTTAGAACAGCTTGACGTCAAGACGGCGTTCTTACATGGTGATTTAGATGAACAAATTTATATGAAGCAACCTGAAGGCTTCATAGTTGAAGGCAAGGAAGACCAAGTTTGCCTGTTGAAGAAATCCTATCTCCAAGACAGTGGTATAAACGGTTTGATTCTTTCATGTTGGGTCATGGTTTCTCCAGGAGCAAGTATGATATTTGTGTTTACTTCCGGAAGTTAAATGACAGTTCGTTCATTTATCTGTTGTTATATGTTGATGACATGCTCATTGCGGCTAAGAATCTTGCAGAAATTCACCAGTTGAAGGCCTTATTGAATGGTGAATTTGAAATGAAGGATTTAGGTGCAGTTAAAAAGATTCTTGGTATGGAGATTAGACGTGATAGAGGAGCTGGTAAGTTATACCTGACCCAGGAAAGTTACCTCAGAAAGGTTTTGGAGAGATTTGGCATGAGCGATGCCAAACCAGTCAGCACTCCTCTTGCTAGCCATTTTAGGCTAAGCGCTGCTCAGTCACCATCATCAGATGAGGAAGAAGCGTACATGGCACGAGTTCCCTACTCGAGTGCAGTCGGCAGTATTATGTATGCAATGGTATGTACACGTCCTGATATTTCACAGGCTGTTAGTGTTGTTAGCAGGTATATGGCTAATCCAGGGAGAGAACACTGGCAAGCAGTAAAGTGAATTCTCAGATACTTGAAGGATACTCTAAGCACTTGTTTGGAGTTCGGCAGAAACAGTGATACTCTCGTTGGCTTCATCGATTCAGACTACGTAGGTGAACTCGATAAACGACGATCACTTAATGGTTATGTATTTTGTATTGGAGGTTGTGCAGTTAGCTGGAAAGCAACTCTACAGCATGTAGTGGCGTTATCTACTATTGAAGCAGAATACATGGCGATTACTGATGCGATCAAAGAAGCTTTGTGGTTGAAGGGTTATTCAGCGAATTAACTCAGAATCAGGGAGTTCTTACTATTTTCTGTGATAGTCAAAGTGCGATTCATTTGACCAAGGATCAGATGTATCATGAGAGGACTAAACATATTGATGTTAACTATCATTTTATTCGTGAGACCATTGAAGATAAGAAGGTGTTTATCAAGAAGATCAACACGATGGATAATCCTGCGGATATGTTTACGAAGGCTCTTCCAGTTTCCAAGTTCAAGCATTGCTTGGACTTGATCGGTATTTCAGAAATGGTGAACTAGCCCGTCGGGGCTATGGCCGGAGGGAAATAGAGACAGAGGTATTACTAATTAAGGTGGAGTAATTTTCGGAATCAAGGTCAAGGTGGAGATTTGTTAATGACCTTGCTTTTTGACCATTCAACAAGAGTTGGCCACGTGAGATTGCTATGAAAAGTCGCTTATCATTTCGGCTACGCAAATGGAAATCAAATGTGTGCTGCTTTATTTCTTCTTGAGTTCACAAGGAAATTAAGTACAATGCCTCATCTATAAAAGGGCTTCATTCATCGAAGGAGAAAATCACCGAAAGGTCACAGACACCATCATAAAATCGTCAGCGAGGGTTTATTCCTCGGTCACCTCTTCTCCGATATTTCTTTGTAGTTTTGATTCTCTGCAGTTGTTATACTGCTTTTGTACCACGTCAGTGTACGTGTCTATAATATCTCCACACACTAAAGAAGTTCTACCCTCCGGCCCGTGGACGTAGGTCATTCTGACCGAACCACGTAAATCTCGTGTCACTGTCCAAATTTATTTCGTCTCTATTATTTATTATCGTCATTTTTCGGGCAAAATAATTATCGGGGATTTCCGCATGTCCTAACAGTAGGAAAGTAATAAATTGATGCCCCATGCCAAGAAAATCATCAATATCCCTCAACGCGTCCACAAAATTTGATAACGTAAAGGGTCAAGCGTACGATGTAAAGTGAGCTCAGAAACTCGACATGGGCATCAAAGAATCTTTTGAATAAGCATGTTTGTAGGCTTTCATGTCAACAATCTCTCTGCAAGATCCCTATTTTGTATCGGAATAATCAATGTGGATGCCATTTCCAAGAATTTGATAAAGGAACTCCCAATCAGATCTGTAAGAAAGTAAATGGATGGTCGGCCAAAAAAACTGCTCGAAATTTATCAAACGAAATGCACCTATCATAAAATCCTAAATCATAATAGCAATGCATCGATAAGAAATTACAAATTATCCCAACAAATAATGCCTTAGACGAAACTAACCAGAATCAATCGAGACCTATCACATGCCAACCACAGAGACGGCAGACCAAGCAAAGCATCAGGGCCGGATTTGGACATGTGCATCCAGGCCTACAACATAGGGCCACAAATTCGGCCCAGTGCACAGAGGGCCACATTTTTATTTTATTTTAGGCTGCTTTCACTTTGTATGGGCCATATGCAAAAAGAGCTATTTGGACACGTGTGTGGTTCACTCGTAGGGCAGCGATAACATGTTGTTAACGGCCCAATGTATATTTTCTTTTTGCATATGTATGCCAAAACAAATTATAGAAGGCGAAATTATTTTAATAGGGTTAAGGGCCAATTTTTATATGGGCCGAGTACGTAATAGGGCCACCAAAAATAAAAAAGGCCCTGCAAAGCATCACACAGAAGTGATGAATCTTTCTGTTTGCCGTGAATGTGTGAATCATCGACCTCTTTGCTTGTTTCACGGCCTCTCAGGCCCGGGATATGTCACTCTCATTACCTAGAGTTAGAGTGAGCCCAAAAATCTCAACAGCGTGTCCATCCGCAACGTGAGCACGATTATAAGCCGCACGCACGATAAGCTGCCTCGTCAACTTCAGACTAAGCATGGAAGCCATCCTCAATAATACCAACGCCCGCCCAATCGAGCGAGCTTATGGTGACATCAAGCTTTTTCAATAAAATAAATTCGACACTATCAATTGCATGAACATTGGTGAACATCGAAAGGTTGGCAAGTTCACGGAACATACCAAAAGAATGAAGGGTGAATAACTTCCTGAAAGAATCAGTGCACCCTTCCCCGCCCAGCGATAGAGCAATGCCGGTGAAAATCGCAACATGTCGGACGTCATCGTGTGCTCTCTTGGCACAAAGACTCTGTGTACTGCTTTGTCCATACTTCGAAGAAACCGGATCGAGTTTTTTTAAAAATAAAAATAAATAAAACAATAAAAAAAATAAAAATTAAAAAAAAATTAAGATAACAAATGGGTTGGGCCGTTCACTTTAGATTTAAACATAAACAATGGGCTGGGTTCACTTTCGATTTAATATTAAGTACTATATGTTTTAATTTAATAGATGTAATGTATTTTTACTACTAAAAGAATTGAACAAAGAATTATCTTTGTTCTTCATCAATCGGATCACTGTCCGCGATCTAATATTCTATTTATCTTCAATCCAATCCTCATTACGTTTTTTCTTTTTTTGTTTTATCAATGAATTTAGATCTCTTTACTTGTATGACTCAGATCTCGTATTTCTCGAAAAAAGTTATTCGATTGATGGGATTTGGTATGGGATTGATGATATCGATGAGATTGATATTCAAATATTACGAAATTCGGTAATTCAGTTCGGTACGGTATACCGAACCACTATATCCGTACCGATCAAATTACCGAAACTTTAGTTTTTTTTAAAACCAAATAAGGAACCGAATTTTCAGTTCTGTATTAGTTGGTACCGAGTTTTTATTATTCTGTCTTTTCGGCCGATATACCGAATTGCAAACCCGATCTCACGGTTCAATAACATTTATTCCCGCCATTAATGAATTAAAGTGGGATTGTCCAAAGGTTCTTCGACCCTTTTAGGTCTTCTCTGCAACCCTCAGATTCCAAGGATATCCTAAATGGAATTATTACTACACATTAATAATATTTGGTATTGATATTTGTTGCGGAAATTGCCACCTCTCGATGAGGATTCAATGTATTATCAATGTTTGCAAGTGTTTAGGATCGATCTGAGCTATTTGGAGCTCGATCGGATCGAATTTGCACACAAAACTCACACACACTTGAAAACAGATTTACGTGGTTCGGCTGAAACTTCAGCCTACGTCCACGGATCAACCGAGCCTCGTTTCGTATTAATCCCAACACGAGAATTGTACACCGCCGTGCCTTCTACAACTTTCGTGTTTGTGACTCACTCAGATTTTCACCCTAGAGAGAAATACGAACGCTCAAAGATCGTCACTCGAAACCCAAACACTGATTTATATAGAGCTGCAGTCATGTGCAAAGCATGTTGCGCGATTTGTCCTGGTCGTCCGATTAATTCGATCCAATGCTCCAGATTTAGCCACGTAGACAATGCATCTCTCGTGACCCAGCATGAAAGGCATGACGCCTTTGTAAGTAAAAAACCCGATTTCATTACAAGCCGTCCGATTTCAATCCGACGGTCTTCATCCGTCATCCGCACCATCTAAGCTAAATCGATCTGGGCCATTGATCCATCTTCGCGCGCCATCCTACGTTTCTCGTTTAATCCACTGACTTCAAATCTCAGCCCTTAGATTTGGCGCGCATCGATCGGGCGGTGACTGCTCGACGCGATTTCCTCTTCAGCTTTTCTTCTTCATTTCAGCCCCAACTTGGTCAGCTTCGACCTAGCTCATTTTCAGGCGAATTCCGGCGATCTCCGGCGAGTTTCCGGCTCGACTTTCCCAACAAACTCCACCTCGAGACGGCAAACTCGCGAACCTAACTCCCTGAATCCTATTTCCTGCCCAAACACGCCAAGAAATATCGCCTCAAAGTTCACCAAAAAACCAGTCATACCTCTGTTTCATTTTCTGAGAATCATCTTGCCGAGCTTCGAAAACCCCCTCAAAGTGTTGGTCCAGCCACTTGTAGCCAGCCAAAGAAGAACGCCCATCAAAATTGAAAAGAAAAAAAATAAAATAATATTATTAATATTATATTATAATATTATTTTATATATATAATAAAATAATGAACGGCTGATATTGAAGGGCGACGCGGCGCATTCCTGGCCACCCATGTTGAGCGGTCCAGAAGAGCTGAAGACATCTATAAATAGGCTGATGATTCTTCAGTTATTATCATCACAAGCTCATTCGAGTTTTACTATATATAGAGAGAAGTAGTTCGAGTGAATTGTGAGGTTATCAGTTCAGGTAGAAACTGATAGGGTTCCACATCCACAGAGAGGTGTGAGGTAAACACGAGTGGTAAAAGTGAGATAGTAAAAATTCGAGGGTTGTAATTTTTACTATAGTGAAGATTTTGCCGACTCGGCCGTGGTTTTTCCCTCTTCGTTAACAGAGGGTTTTCCACGTTAAAGTTCTGGTGTTCTTTCTTACCTTACGGTAATTTTATTTTTACCGTGGTAGTTACTGTGCGGGTCCCACCAAATTTACCCCGTGGGTCCCACTTCTCCCGATCGTCGTACCGAGCCAAACCGGGACCAGTTCCGCTGCGGGGCCCACTTACCACCGCGGGGCCCACCACCATTCCCAACAAGTGGTATCAGAGCCTGATAGTATTCTGAGTATGCTCTGTGGTTGCAGCTTTGACTGATCTTCCACATCAGAAAAGATACTAGTAGGTTGCTGGTAGATTTTGACGGCCATGGAGAACGACGGAGGAATGATCAAGCTGACAGTAACGAATTACTCCATATGGAAATCAAGGATGGAGGATTATCTTTACTGCAAAGACCTCCATGATCCAATCGAAAATGGAGGCAAGATGCCCGAAGGCGGGAATGCTGACCTTTGGAAGAAATTGCAAAGAAAGACGCTAGCTGTGATCCGCCAATGGGTGGACATTAGCCTCTACAACCACTTCCGAAATGAGACAGACCCCTACAAACTCTGGACGAAATTGGAGGGTATGTACGAGGTGCAAATGCGCTGAGCAAGGTATTCATGATGCGGAAACTCATGAATGTGAAGCTGAACGAGGGACGATCAGTTGCTGAACATCTGAACGACTTTGAAGGGCTGGTAACTCAACTCACAAGTGCCGGTCTAGTCCTTGATGATGAGCTACAAGCATGTCTACTATTGGGATCTCTACCTGATAGCTGGGATACGTTGGTGGTATCGCTCACTAACTCCGCACCAAGTGGTAAAGTCACGATGGAGATGGTGAAAAACAGACTCTACAATGAAGAGCTGCGACGGAAGGATGCCGCCAGTACTAGTACGGGAAATCAGGCCCTTGTTATGGAGAATAGGGGTCGGAGCAAGAGTAGAGGACCAAAAGGATACAACAAGTCGAAAGATAGATCCAAGTCCAGGGAGATGAGGAAGTGCTACCATTGTGGAAAAATTGGCCACTTACAAAGAAATTGTAGACTTCTCAACGGAAAACAGAAACAAGACGATGACAAGAACACGTCTGCAATCGCCTCCAATGATAGTGGAGAGGTTACTCTGGTGAATGAAGCAGACTGCTGTCATGTTGCGGATGCAAGCACCGAATGGGTAGTGGACTCTGGTGCCTCCTACCATTGTGTTCCAAGGCGTGAATACTTCTCCACGTATAAGGCGGGAAACTTTGGCACTACCAAGATGGGTAACCAAAGTGTTTCTAAAATAGTGGGGATCGGTGATATCTGTATCCAGACGAGCGTAGGGTGCACATTACGGCTGAAAGATGTGCGACACATTCCAGACCTGCGTCTCAACCTGATTTCTGTGAAAGTGCTGGACAATGAAGGATACTATAACGAGATGGCGAATAGCAACTGGAAACTCACCAAGGGATCATTGGTGGTAGCGAGAGGAAAGCTATGCTGCTCGTTGTACAAGATGCATGCAACGATATGTGCTAACCAACTGAACGCAGTTGAAGATGATGCTTCTCCAAATTTGTGGACAGACGGCTGGCGCACGTAGGAGAGAAGGGGTTGAATGTCTTGGCTAGAAAGTCCCTCATACCAGTAGCCAAGGAGAAAGCGCTGAACCCCTGCGATTATTGTTTATTTGGGAAGCAACATAGAGTTTCATTCGCGAAGAACTCAACCAGGCGAATGAAGAAGTTGGAGTTGGTACACTCTGACGTATGTGGACCCATGGAAGTCGAATCTCTGGGAGGCAGTAAATATTTTCTGACCTTCATTGATGATGCGTCTCGCAAGACCTGGGTATATCTGTTGCGGATGAAGGACCAGGTTTTCTATTATTTCAAGAAGTTCCATGCGATGGTGGAAAGAGAAACTGGAATGCCGCTAAAGTGTCTACGCACAGATAATGGTGGTGAATACATCTCTCGGGAGTTCAGAGATTATTCCACGAAGCATGGCATTAGGCATGAAAAGACAGTTCCCGGTACTCCTCAGCAAAATGGTGTCGCTGAGAGAATGAATCGGACAATTATGGAGAGAGTCCGAGCGATGCTCAAGATGGCTAATCTATCTAAGTCATTTTGGGGGAAGCTGTCAACACTGCAGTCTATCTTATCAACCGGCTACCTTCATCGGCGTTGGATTTCGATGTACCAGAGAAGGTGTGGACCGGTAGAGACATCTCATATTCCCATTTGAGAGTGTTTGGCTGCAAGGCGTTCATGCATGTGCCCAAGGAGCAAAGATCGAAGCTTGATGATAAATCAAATCCTTGCATCTTTGTTGGGTACGGAGACGAGGAGTTCGGCTACAGACTTTGGGATCCAAAGAAGAAGAAGACTGTTCGAAGTCGCGACGTAGTATTCCATGAGCATGAGAGCATGGGCGACTCAGAGGTGGATGCGGCGAAATCCACAGATGGCGGTGTAGACGATTATACACCAGTTAGCATTCCACATGACGGTGCCACGGAGGAAGGAATGCAGCAATCAGAACCTGAACCAGAAGAGCCAGTCATTGATGATGTTGAACCTGTCGTAGATGAACACACTGAAGGTACTGAGCAGGGGGAGCCTTCAGATGTGCAAGAAGCAGTTGAACCTCATCTGAGAAGGTCAACTAGGGAACGCCAACCATCTACGAGGTATCCGAGTTCTGATTATATTTTGATTACTGACGAGGGGGAGCCAGAGAGCTTCCAGGAAGTACAATCTTGTAGGGACAAAGATTGTTGGACAAAGGCCATGCAAGAGGAGATGGATTCTCTGAAGAAGAATGATACGTACGAGTTAGTTCGATTGCCGAAAGGAAAGAAGACACTCAAGAACAAATGGGTGTACAAATTGAAGAAGAATGATGGCAAGCTGGTCAGATACAAGGCTCGATTAGTAGTCAAAGGTTTCACTCAGAGGAAGGGGATCGACTTTGACGAGATATTTTCACCTGTCGTGAAGATGAGTTCAATCAGAGTCATACTGGGACTAGTTGCTACCATGGATCTTCACTTGGAGCAACTCGACGTGAAGACCGCATTCCTGCATGGTGATCTTGATGAGGAGATATATATGGAACAACCCGAAGGGTTCGAGGTTAGAGGTAAAGAGGACATGGTCTGCCGGCTGAAGAAAAGCTTGTATGGTCTTAAACAAGCTCCACGGCAGTGGTACAAGAAGTTTGATTCTTTCATGGTGCATCAGGGGTTCAAGAGAACAGATGCAGATCCATGTGTTTACGTCCAGAGATACTCTAACGGTAAATTTATCGTTCTTCTCCTGTATGTGGATGATATGCTAATTGTCGGACAAGATGCAGAGATGATTAGCAGGTTGAAGAAAGATTTGTCAAAGACGTTTGACATGAAGGATTTGGGTTCGGCAAAGCGGATTCTCGGAATGGAGATTACCCGAGATCGGAAAGCTGGGAAATTGTGGTTATCCCAGGAACGCTATATTGAACGAGTTCTAGAGAGGTTCAATATGAAGGATGCTAAGCCAGTTAGCACGCCACTTGCCGCGCACTTTCAGTTGCGAAAGAAATCCAGTCCATCAACAACTGAAGACGGAGAAGATGTCCCAGATGTTCCATATTCATCGGCGGTCGGAAGTTTAATGTATGCCATGGTGTGTACGAGGCCAGATATCGCTCACGCAGTTGGCGTTGTGAGTCGATTTCTATCGAATCCCGGGAAGTCACATTGGGAAGCAGTGAAGTGGATCTTGAGGTACCTGAGAGGAACTTCCAAATTATGCCTAACGTTTGGAAGTGGTAAATGTTTTCTTACAGGCTATACGGATGCTGATATGGCCGGTGATCTCAACAGCAGAAAGTCAACGTCGGGATATATATTTACATTCTCAGGGGGAGCTATCTCATGGCAGTCGAGGTTACAGAAATGTGTTTCTTTATCAACTACTGAAGCAGAGTATGTTGCAGCAACGGAAGCTGGCAAGGAGATGCTCTGGTTAAAGAGATTTCTTCAGGAGTTGGGAATTCAACAGGAGGAGTACATAATATTTTGCGATAGTCAAAGTGCTTTGGACTTGAGCAAGAATACTATGTACCACTCGAGGTCGAAACACATCGACGTTCGATATCATTGGCTCAGACTAGCTATTGAGGAGAAAGCGTTCAAGCTGCAGAAGATCCACACAGACAAGAATGTTGCGGACATTCTGACGAAGGTTATTCCCAGGGAGAAGACTGAGTTCTGCGCCGGGCAAGCCGGCATGGGCTATCGCTGAGGCGGTAGGAGATCTCTCCCGCAAATAATGAATGAGGCTGGAGTGGGAGAATTGTTGGTCCAGCCACTTGTAGCCAGTCAAAGAAGCACGCCCATCAAAATTGAAAAGAAAAAAAATAAAATAATATTATTAATATTATATTATAATATTATTTTATATATATAATAAAATAATGAACGGCTGATATTGAAGGGCGACGCGGCGCATTCCTGGCCACCCATGTTGAGCGGTCCAGAAGAGCTGAAGACATCTATAAATAGGCTGATGATTCTTCAGTTATTATCATCACAAGCTCATTCGAGTTTTACTATATATAGAGAGAAGTAGTTCGAGTGAATTGTGAGGTTATCAGTTCAGGTAGAAACTGATAGGGTTCCACATCCACAGAGAGGTGTGAGGTAAACACGAGTGGTAAAAGTGAGATAGTAAAAATTCGAGGGTTGTAATTTTTACTATAGTGAAGATTTTGCCGACTCGGCCGTGGTTTTTCCCTGTTCGTTAACAGAGGGTTTTCCACGTTAAAGTTCTGGTGTTCTTTCTTACCTTACGGTAATTTTATTTTTACCGTGCTAGTTACTGTGCGGGTCCCACCAAATTTACCCCGTGGGTCCCACTTCTCCCGATCGTCGTACCGAGCCAAACCGGGACCAGTTCCGCTGCGGGGCCCACTTACCACCGCGGGGCCCACCACCATTCCCAACACAAAGCTCCACCTCGATCAATACGCTCTTGCTCGGTTGATCAACCAGCTCCCCTAGGAGCTGCGAGCCTCAAGAGTGAACTTGCCGACTCCAAGTAGGATTGAAATTTCCCACTTGGAATCAACTCTATACTTTGAGCTCATTTCTTCCGTTCGGCTTGAACAATCCTCCACCCTAGCCACTTGAGCCGCCTCATGGACTCTTCCTTGGCTAGAAAACATCTTCACCTTGCCCTTCCTCGCAGCCAAATCCGCATCTGAGCTAAAACCTGCAAAACGACTTTCATCAGTTTTTTCAGAAACTGATTTTTCCTCCCACTTTGCAGCCGAGTTTTCTCCAAATTCTTCCACAAAGCTTGAGCTATTCTCCACCGCAAATCCATCCTTGCCATGTGGTCTTGAGGTTCCTTCATCCCTTGGCACAAATAGCTCCATCTCGGGCTCGGAAACATCGTCCAAAGTCACCATCTCGGCCAGCTTCAAAGCTGTAGTAGCAGGTTTTACTTTTGCAGCCGCGAGCTCCAGTTTTGAGCCGCCTGTTTCTACCTCTTCCCGAGCTTTATGGGGCATCTCTCCCACACCATTTGAACCACCATACTTCCTAGTTTCATGATGTGCCTTTGCCTCCACAGAACATCCCTCTAGCACGTAGATACAGCGCCTCCTTTGACCCTGCAGAATCAGCCTATTCTGCTTTTTCACCTGAATTTTTCCGGCTGCGATACTTGTGTTGAATCCTTTCCTATCCAAAGCTCCGATGGATATAAGGTTCCTCATCAACTCAGGGACATACCTAACATCTTTTAGGACACTCAAAACCCCGTTAGCAAGCCTCATTCTAACGCACCATAACCATATACATCGAAACTCTTAGCATCACCTACCTTAACCGTTTTACCTTTTAGCTCCTTAAACTCGTGCAACCACTCCTTGTTGCAAGTTATATGGAAGCTAGAGCCTGAGTCTAGGATCCATTCTTCCCTCCTCTCCTCCTCGGAAATGGCTAACACCTCGGCATACTCGAAACCATCATCAACGTGACTAGTTTGGTTGGAACTTCCCCGAGCTTGCAACTTTGGGCAATTCCTCCTAAAATGACCCACCTCATTGCAATTGAAGCACCTCTTAGGCTCAGCAACCTCCTTCCCCTTGTTCTTCTTCCACCTCGGATTGGATTTATGTTGAACGTTGAGCATTTCGGCCGAATTTGGCTCAACCTTTGGAATGATCCTCGTGTTGAGTTGCTTAGTGCTTAGAGCTGCCATCACATCCTCCATGCTAAGCTTTTCTCTTCCATAAAGAAGAGCCTCCTTGAAGTAATCATGGCTCTTAGGCAACGAGCATAAAAGCAACAACGCTTGATCCTCATCCTTAATCTCCTCTCCAACGTTTTGCAAATCCAATACGAGCTTTTGGAAATGGTTAATCTGCTCCTCAATAGCAGATTCTTCCTCCATTTGAAATCGATAGAGAGCTTGCTTGAGGTAGAGCCGTCTAGCCAACGATTTGGTCATGTAAAGTGCCTCCAATTTCTTCCACAATGCCTCGGCTGAAGTCTCACTTGCCACCTTCCCAAGAACACTATCCGAGAGGCTGAGAATCATAGCCGAGAACGCCTTCTCCTTGATCCTCTTCTTTTGAGCCGCGGTTAAGGTTGATGGCTCCATTTCGGCATCCGGTTTCAAGGCTTCGTCCAAGCCTTTCTCCACAAGCACGGCCTTCATTTTGAGCTTCCACAGCCCAAAATCATTAGCTCCATTGAGACCTCCATCTCGAGCTTGGTCATCGTGGCCATTTCCCGGGGATCCGAGCTCTCGTCCACGCTCACCGCACCACTTGTTGCGGAAATTGCCACCTCTCGATGAGGATTCTGATAGGCCAGCCGCCCATGAGGGCAGCCGTATTTGAAAAGAAGAAAAAAAATAATAATAAAATAATATTATGTAATATTATAATATTATTTTATATATATATAAAGAAAAAGAAAAATCTTAAAGATAAAGAATGAGCGGCCCATATCAACTGGCGACGCGGCGGATTCCTGACCACCGGTTTCAAGTGGTCCAGAAGAGCTGAAGACATCTATAAATAGGCTGAGGATTCTTCAGTTATTATCATCCCAAATTAAGTGAGAAGTTCAGTTAGAGAGTAATAGTGAGAGGTAAACTTATCCGGGTGGATAAGGGTGAGAGCGAGTTTTTGTTTTACTGGGGTAGTTGGGAATAGGTACAAAAACATTACCCGGGTGGGTAAGGGGTCTCGGGTTTGGGTTTAAACACGAGCGTTATTTTGTACGGTGTAATATTCTCAATATAGTAAAGCTGGTGCTCTCCGTGGAGGTAGGCGGTATTGGCCGAACCACGTAAAAATCTCGGTGTTCTCTCGGTGTCATTTCGGCTTTAATCCCAACAAAATTGTCGTGTGCCCGAAGAATTACCGCTCAACCCCAACAAGTGGTATCAGAGCCAAGCCTAATTGATATTCTGAGTATGCTCTGTGGTTGCAGCTTTGTCTGATCTTCCACATCAGAAAAGATATCAAGAAGGTTCGTTACGGGGGAGCCACTGTCGGGCCAAAGCTGTTGAATCTCTGCAAGGATAATGGCGACGGAGAGCAGTTTCAAAGTGCGGCAATTTGATGGTACGGGGAGTTTCACTCTGTGGCAGAGACGAGTGAAGGATATTCTTGTTCATCAAGGGTTGGCTAAGGCTTTGAAAGGGGAAAAGGGAAAGCCGGAGAAAATGACACAAGAAGACTGGGAGGATTTGGGGTCAAGATGTGTCAGCACAATCCGTCTGTACATTGCGGATAACATTATTAATAATGTTGTTAATGAGGATTCTGCACCAGACTTGTGGGCGAAGTTGGAGGAGTTGCATCTCGGGAAGAACTTAACCACAAAGTTAGATCTGAAGCGGGAGCTGTACCGGCTGAAGATGGAGGAAGGTGGGAATCTCATGGATCATATTAGCGTGTTCAACGGACTTGTGGATCAACTTATAAAAGTTGAAGTAAAGTTGGAGGAAGAAGATAAAGCCCTTTTACTTCTTACCTCGCTTCCTGATTCTTATGATAATTTGGTCACAACCATCTTGTACGGAAAGACGACGGTGAAGATGGTGGATGTGCAGTCAACTCTTTTGGCGCATGAAAAGAGGAGACGATCAAATTATGGGGATAGTCAAAATTCGACGTTGGCTATACACGGGGAGAATCGTAGAGGAAGGTTTCACGCCAGGGAATTTGGAGGTAGCAGCAGGTCCAAATCAAAGAATGGCGGGAAGGGAATCATGTGCTACAAGTGTGGTGAGCCGGGACATATCAAGAGGAACTGTCCGACTTGGAAGAAGGACGGGAATGGCGAGAAAAATTCCACAGCCATGATAGCACAGGATACAGATGATGTCGTAGACGTTCTCACAGTCTACAATGATGACGCTCGTTCTCAGGATGAATGAATATTGGATTCGGGGTCGAAGTACCATATTTGCTCGAAAGAAAATATTTTGATACGTTCCAGAAGATACGAAGAGGTTCGGTTTCCATGGCTGATGGATACCGTCATGCGGTTCGTGGTGTTGGAACTGTGAAGATCAAAATGACTGATGGAGTGGTGCGGGCTTTGGGTGGTGTGATCTTTGTCCCAAAGTTACGGAAGAATGTAATATCTTTGAGCCAGTTAGATTCCAAGGGCTATGGGAGTTTCATAGCAGGGGGAGTCTGTAAAATCACACGTGGCGGAAAAGTCCTACTGAAGGGAGAAGAGCGTGGAGGTTTGTATCGTCTGGAAGGGAGTGTGGTACAAAATACTCTGACTTCGATGGGTACACGAAAATCGCGCGCGCGTGGTGGAAAGGCAGACGATCGTGAGAAGGAAAGTCCTGCTGGAGAAGGGGTTGCGTCGAAGTCCCTCTTCAGAATCGACGGGTAGAGTCGGTTCGGCAGCTGCACATAGGATTGGCCGTAGGTGAATCAAGTTGGTAGGACCTGATTCGGTTATGTGTAGCTGGTACAAGGAAGGCCAATGGACGTTCGTGACGAACGGGTTACTCTAAGACAGACTCGCTGGGATGAGTGTTTTACGGTGCTGAAGACGATGCTCGGATAGATGTCGAATGCGGCTGGCGGGGGAGAATTGATAGGCCAGCCGCCCATGAGGGCAGCCGTATTTGAAAAGAAGAAAAAAATAATAATAAAATAATATTATATAATATTATAATATTATTTTATATATATATAAAGAAAAAGAAAAATCTTAAATATAAAGAATGAGCGGCCCATATCAACTGGCGACGCGGCGGATTCCTGACCACCGGTTTCGAGTGGTCCAGAAGAGCTGAAGACATCTATAAATAGGGGATTCTTCAGTTATTATCATCCCAAATTAAGTGAGAAGTTCAGTTAGAGAGTAATAGTGAGAGGTAAACTTATCCGGGTGGATAAGGGTGAGAGCGAGTTTTTGTTTTACTGGGGTAGTTGGGAATAGGTACAAAAACATTACCCGGGTGGGTAAGGGGTCTCGGGTTTGGGTTTAAACACGAGCGTTATTTTGTACGGTGTAATATTCTCAATATAGTAAAGCTGGTGCTCTCCGTGGAGGTAGGCGGTATTGGCCGAACCACGTAAAAATCTCGGTGTTCTCTCGGTGTCATTTCGGCTTTAATCCCAACAAAATTGTCGCGAGTCCAAAATCAACCTTCCGCTGTGCCCGAAGAATTACCGCTCAACCCCAACAGATTCAATGTATTATCAATGTTTGCAAGTGTTTAGGATCGATCTGAGCTATTGCTCGATCGGATCGAATTTGCACACAAAACTTACACACACTTGAAAACAGATTTACGTGGTTCGGCTGAAACTTCAGCCTACATCCACGGATCAACCGAGCCTCCTTTCGTATTAATCCCAACACGAGAATTGTACACCGCCGTGCCTTCTACAACTTTCGTGTTTGTGACTCACTCAGATTTTCACCCTAGAGAGAAATACGAACGCTCAAAGATCGTCACTCGAAACCCAAACACTGATTTATATAGAGCTGAAGTCATGTGCAAAGCATGTTGCGCGATTTGTCCTGGTCGTCCAATTAATTCGATCCAATGCTCCAGATTTAGCCACGTAGACAATGCATCTCTCGTGACCCAGCATGAAAGGCATGACGCCTTTGTAAGTAAAAAACCCGATTTCATTACAAGCCGTCCGATTTCAATCCGACGGTCTTCATCCGTCATCCGCACCATCTAAGCTAAATCGATCTGGGCCATTGATCCATCTTCGCGCGCCATCCTACGTTTCTCGTTTAATCCACTGACTTCAAATCTCAGCCCTTAGATTTGGCGCGCATAGATCGGACGGTGACTGCTCGACGCGATTTCCTCTTCACCTTTTCTTCTTCATTTCAGCCCCAACTTGGTCAGCTTCGACCTAGCTCATTTTCAGGTGAATTCCGGCGATCTCCGGCGAGTTTCCGGCTCGACTTTCCCAACAATATTTGTAACCAAGTCCAAAACGAGCGTGTTAATCAGCCGGCAAGGTTTTGGTGGATTCATCATTCATGTGTGCGGTATATATAGGTTAATTATTTTAAACTATTTAAACACATACCTTTATACAAGAGGTTCAGATCCTCTGTTTCCACCATCAATGTTCCACTACATCTTCCACATAATAAATTTATAAAAATATTGATTTATAAATTTCAAAAAATATAAGAATTATATCAATTTGATCATAATGAATGAGATCAAATATGTTTTTTTTGTTTTTATCGTATATCACCTGAAATATTATGATTTGATAGAATATACATAAATTTAGTGAGAAAATTAAATATATAAAATAAAGGGTAAATTACATGTCAGCCCACTTAACATATTTTCATTAGATTTTAGAACCCAATAACGTTTGAAATAGAGATAAGGATCTATTTGAAGTTTGGTCTTAGAGATAAGGACCAATTTTGAGAAAAATGCCGCATCCCTGCCTGTGTGCGGAAATTACATAGAATTGCCATCGCCTTCTTCAACCATGAAGAAGTGGTATACACTGTACATGAAGTGGTACTGTAGACCCATGAAGTGGTACGGGTGAACAGTGAAGTAGTAATGTAGACTCATGAAGTGATAATGGGGAACAGTGAAGTGGCACGGTAGATCCATGAAGTGGTACTGATGAACAGAGAAGTGGTACAAACATTTATAGACCCATGAAGTGGTACTGTTGACCAGAGAAGAACTGGTACGAGAGACCCATGAAATGGTACTGTTGACACAGAAAAGTGGTACAACATTTTGTAGACCCATGAAGTGGTATTGTTGAACGGAGATGTGGTACATCAGAATTCTTAAGTGTTTCTGCAGAAATCGGGTAAATATTTGCACAAGAAACACATAAGAGTTCTTCTGTACCGCTTCTCCATTCGCAATACCACTTCATGGGCCTACAAAATGCTGTATCACTTCTCTGTGTCAACAGTACCACTTCATGGGTCTCCCATACCAGTTCTTCTCTGGTCAACAGTACCACTCCATGGGTCTATAAATGTTTGTACCACTTCTCTGTTCATCAATACCACTTCACTGTTCACCAGTACCACTTCATGGGTCTACTAGTACCACTTCTTGTTAACCCGTACCACTTCATGGGTCTACAGTACCACTTCATGGATCTACAGTAACACTTCCTGTTATGTGATAACATATAACACTTCATGCGCGCTGGATACCACTTCATAACTATTCTTTTATGAGGGTATTTTCGTCAGTCAACCTTTATTCTTTGTTAAATTCTTAAATAGGTCCTTCACACTAAATTAATTCTGATAGGGGCCTGAATTCTATTTGCAAAAATTATGGGGGCCTGAATTCAAATCGGCAGAATTTGACACATGTCATCGTATGATGAGTTGGAACAGATATTGAAATCCTTGTCGTGCAACTAATTTGCGAAAAAAGGTCACACGCGTCACCTCCATTTACCGATCATATGATTTCTTCATCGAGAAAAAAGTAGGTCGCAAGTATCCTTTGATGCAAAATGGTTTCTTTATGTGATCTTTCCTAATATATTATACACTACAAATGAACAAACTTAATTTTAGGAGCACGTGCATCACTAATAAAACAAATTAACGCATTTTAAAAATATCACCTTTTGTCTAAAATTTTTTATTTAGTGTCGAAATAATACACTTAAACATCCATAAATTATAACCAGCAAAAACTACTAAAACTCAACCATTATTATTCTCCCTCAACTACTCTTCACCATGACGATGATGGTAGACGACAACATCGTACTGATACACTCGGTGAACCTCCGAGTAGACGGCGTAGGTGCTCGTGACGACATACCCGCGGGCCATCCTGAAATGACCCGACCCGCCCACGATGCTGAGCTCGCGGGTCTCCTCGAGCAAGGGATTCCTCGCAAGGATGTTCAGAGTGCTTCCCTTGTAGTAATCCTCCGCCGTAAAGACGAGGTTGACGAGCATTGCTAAGGAAACCTCGTGGAAGTCAGAGAGGGCGATGAGACCCTGGATCCGACCCAGTTCCCGTGACCGACCCGGATCCGGCCCGGAAGTCACCGGGTTGTCCAGAACCGCCACGAGCCCGAACATGCTTCCGGGCGGGCTGCCCATCGTCAGGTTGGGGCGGGCCACGGGCAGGACCGTCGCGTTGGGCCCCCCGATGAAGTCTTGAACGTAGAAACGGAGCTTCGTCTCCTTTTCTTTCGCGAGGCAGTGGCCTTCCTCGGCTTTCGCCGAGCCTAAGAACGACGACGATGCGCTCAACGTTATTACGAGAAGCATCAGATTCACCGTGGATGATGACGTCACGCTCTTCTCTGCCATGACTTGTAATAATAAGCTAAGCTTCGCCTCTCTCTCTCTCTCTCTCTCTCTCTCTCTCTCTCTCTCTCTCTCTCTCTCTCTCTCTCTCTCTCTCTCTCTCTCTATCTAATATATATATACACGCATACACTATACAGATGAAGTCATTAAACGCCGTTTAAAAAATTGTTACATATTTGTGATGTGCTTTTATGAACGTATATTATTATCCTACGTGTATGCATTGTGAACCTCAAGCGATCACACTGAAGAAGAAGCTGGTGGGAAGGTAGTCGCTGGTGCAGTAATTAGGGCTACCTACTTCTTCATGCAGCTTTAAAAGTAGAAAGATATGATAATTTTTTTGTAATTAACACAAAAATTTTAACCCAGCCAAGGCTTTTGAAATCAATCCCAAATGTCATGTTAATTGTATGTCAATGTTATTGCATGCATGCGGTTGATATGCGGAATATGTGCGTAGAAAGCACGATGGAAAATTAAGTTAGCGCATCGATCGAACAATAATGCATTGCGGTTTCTACCGTCGTGCGTGACCTACAGCCTTTCCTAGCCTCGACAGTGCGGCCTATGCATTGCTTCAAAGTGGCTTTCTCGATAGAGCCGAGAATATGCTGCAGCTTCGTTCGTCCATCTGATAACGGCTCTCGCGGATTCCTTGGGGTTGCTCAGTGAGTAGTTTTATCGAACATGGCAGCTACGCTGTTAAGCAACTTCATTCTCAACAAGATTTCTTCTATGACAGTCAGTACCACAAGGCGTGTAATAAGCTTTGCAGGTGGATTAGAGGATGTCCTTTTAACAGATATTATCAGTGATGTTTAGCACAACAACAATCAAACCAACCCTTCATCCAACTCTTTCCAGGCATCATCATCATCATGAATTTCTTGCAGCTAAACTAACAATCTTAACAAACTCAATCTTAACTGATCTGATTCCTTGCTAATAAAGAATATTACCAATGTTGGCAGTGTATATATAGATGGGCTTCATCCCAACTGGGGAGACATCATCCAACACATTATCTTTCCATCCAACCATGGGAAGTGAGGGAAGAACCACCATCTGCATAAGCTCTAACAAAGCTGCCATCCTTTCGCTCGGCAAGGCTTTCCCTCACCAGCTCGTCATGCAAGACTTTTTGGTCGACGGCTATTTCAAGAACACCAACTGCGACGATCCCGACCTCAGGCAGAAACTCACCAGACTCTGTCCGTAAATCAATCTCTCTCTCCCTAAATCAAAATCTCTCTCTCTCTCTCTCTCTCTCCCTAAATCTCATGATATGGTTATGATGAATGTTGATTTTTCCCAGGCAAGACGACCACTGTAAAGACGAGGTACGTAGTGATGTCCGAAGAGATCCTAAACAAATACCCCGAGCTGGCAATCGAGGGCCTCCCAACGGTGAAGCAAAGGCTCGAAATCTGCAACTCGGCCGTCACACAAATGGCCATCGAAGCCTCCCGAGCCTGCCTCGAAAAATGGGGCCGACCATCCTCGGAAATAACACACTTAGTCTACGTCTCGTCCAGCGAGGCCCGTCTCCCCGGCGGAGACCTCTTCCTCGCCGCGGGCTTGGGCCTAAGGCCCGACGTCAAGCGGGTCATGCTGTACTTCTCGGGCTGCTCGGGCGGCGTCGCGGGCCTGAGGGTGGCCAAGGACATAGCGGAGAACAACCCGGGAAGTAGGGTTTTGCTAGCCACTTCTGAGACTACAATAATAGGATTCAAGCCGCCGAGCGTCGACAGGCCCTACGACTTGGTGGGCGTGGCCCTTTTCGGGGACGGGGCGGGTGCCATGGTGGTCGGGTCGGGCCCCGTTATAGGGCCCGAGAAGCCGCTGTTCGAGCTCCACGCTGCTATGCAGCATTACTTGCCAGGCACAGAGAGGGTCATCGAGGGGAAGCTGACCGAAGAAGGGATAAGCTTCAAGCTAGAAAGGGAGCTGCCTCAGATTATCGAGGACAACATCGAAGAGTTCTGCCATGAGCTGATGGGATTTGCGGGCTTTGAAGGGAGGGACGACTATAATAAGCTGTTCTGGGCAGTCCACCCGGGCGGGCCTGCGATCCTCAACAGGCTGGAGAAGAGGTTGGAGCTTCTGCCCAGGAAGCTTAGCTCGAGCAGAAGGGCTTTGGAGGACTATGGGAATGCTAGCAGCAATACGATCGTTTACGTGCTCGAGTATATGCTTGAGGAAGAAAAGGAAAAAGAAGATGAAGATGGAGGTGGTGAGTGGGGATTGATACTGGCGTTTGGACCTGGGATTACGTTCGAAGGGATTCTCGCTCGGAGGCTCACCGTTTGACTCTCTAATCCTACGCACGCTAGCTTATGATTCCCTATTTATTCAAATGCTTCTCTACTGTAGTACAGAATCTTGCACACCTTACGTAAGGCGAATTTGTTAAACAATCAAAATATTGTCTCGAAACAGCAAAAGAAAAAGAAGATAACCTTAGGTTTTCAATTCACGAGGAAACTGATACAGTTGATGGCCTAACAACACTTTCTCTTTTCGGGAAACTTAAAAAAGAACAATGATATTATTATCAAAGGGCAAAGCTAACAGCTCAAACCACCACATTTTGCACTAAAAGAAACTCTATTAAAAGCTAACAGGTAACAGACACCGTATCTTTTATACTACTCCAGAAGGAAGCCGCAGCACAAGTTGTCCTCCGAAAACACTAAATATCGTAAGACTTACGTCAATCTATCTCTATGTAATAGAGAAAAATGTCAGAACATAAGAATAAGCAAAAAACAAACGAACCTTTTAACGTAGTAATAGCAGAAGTCGGCCAGGATAAAAGTCTGAACGATTTCTGACACAAGAACCATAATGGGCCAAAGTCCATAACCCAATGCCACGAGGAGACGGCCCCGTGTGTCCATAACCTGAATTGTGGATTCATCAGTCATTCAATCCTGGGACGACTTAAGCACATCAGACAGGAAAAAAAAAAAGAAAAAAAAAATATATATATAAACCTGGAGAACCCAATGGGCACAGCTCAAGAACCTTGCAACACCCAATGCGAATACGTAATGAGCAGTGAACGGTTCAACAATCTGCCACAGATTCAATAAAAGGACTTTTTACACGAAATCGAACGTAGCATTTCAAACACTAACATGTGAACTCAATGAATGACACCTTTGTGTTTTGCATGACGCGCAGTTGAGGCAGCACAGAAACGGCTTCCAAGTAAACACAGAAAGCCCAGGCAATCCTATTTACAATGTTGTGCCTCGTCGAAGGGTGCATTAGCAGAGCTAAAACAGCACAAGGGGCCAACTGTACACAAGGGAATGTTTCAAGTTTCTTACACAAGTACAGGAAATCTAAATGTTTTTCGTATCAGAAACTGCAATCTAAGACTCACCACGTAGTAATGAGCGAAGTTGTCTTTATCCTCCATGTAACTCGATTTCAAGTTAAAACGGATCATATAGATGACCCAGACAGTGGTGCCCAACGTCGTCAAGTCGAGTAAAGTGTGTATGTCGTATTCCATGACGAAGCTACAGTACAATCTAACGGCTAAAAATATAGCTGTGAGCTCTTGGGATTTGAGCGAAAGCCCTGCAAAAATATGTCAACAAATGGGAGTAGAACACATCAGAAACGAATTCGTGCAAGGAAAGAAATGATATCAACTATCGACTGACTACTTATGCCACCCAAATTAAAGCACTAGTCCGGGAAACGAGGGGAAAAAGGTCATAGCCAAGACAAGAATGGAATCGCTTACGTATTATTAGAAAAGCATAGTCGATAAAAATCTGGAAACCCACACATCTCCATCTCAAATACATAAAAATTTGATCTTCAAAGTCCCATATATAGGGCGAAACATGAATGAGGACCACATCTTAACCGGGAAAAAAAAAATACAGTCTCCCAACGTCTAAAGCAGCTAAAGATGCAAGAGAAAACAGAAATCCTTGGGAAAAGCATCCACCCCACAATCAATCAATCACCAAAAAGAAAGGAGAAAATCGAATTTTTCTCAACTAGGAGCAACACACAGAGCCCAAAACATCCCCGCCAACAACACAGCTTTCCAAACATAAATTAAAAGGAGATAACGAAAACTATGAAGAGGAAGGTCGAAAGAAGACGAACCAGCACACGTTTTCTCCTTCATCAGCTTATAAATCAAAACGCAAATTCCAATGGAGTGAACAGCCTCGGCGGCAACGAACAGATTGTCGTGATCGTGGACGATCGCACGGAGGACAACGATCGCCATCATTCCGGCAATCACCGCCAGGAAAGCCTTCACCTTCGGTGGCTGACGGCGAACCCACGACGACACCACTTGGATTGGCCTCTTCGCTGGCCTCATCTTTCAAAACTTTCTACTAGGTTGAAACTGGAGATCGAAATGGTATCGTTGAGCAAGCTTTGTTCCTTCCGTCGTCCGAAAACACCGTAGTAAATCTCTTTCCTCTCTCGTGTCGTGCCTGGAATTAATTTGTGATATGGGAAGGGAAGGTTGAGAGCGTTGAATCATTAAATAATGTATTGACAAAAAATTTTCACACAACTTAGCCGTAGAGTCAAAACGCGTCTATTAGTAACAACAATATTGGTCTAAAACTAAAAATAGTTACTCGAGATAATTGTACTTAATTACTCACATTTATAGTTTTACCAGCATGTCGATAGCAACAAATTAACTTAAGAGGGATTGATAGATAGAGGACACACAAACTATTCTCACTTATTTTGTACAAAAATGATTGAAATTTATTGGGACCATTGTATAATTACAAGCATAAGATACTATTGTCTGTCTTAAACCGAAAATACATACTCAGCAAAACACAACTTAGATTTGGGTCTCCCACCGTTGTTGGGGTGGAACAAAAAGAGGTGTTCTCATATATCACGAATCGAATTAAGGACAAAGTCAAGGGTTGATCGACGAAATTATTATCACAAGCAGGGCGGGAGGTGTTGATGAAGTCGGTCATTCAAGCAATACCGGCATATGCGATGAGTTGTTTCCTTCTACCGTCTCACATTATCGACAATATTCATGGGCACATGTCCTCAATTGGTGGAGCTCATCCGATAGGTAAACTTCACTAGATTGCAAGGCACAAACTTACTGCGCATAAACGGAAGGGGGAATGGGTTCCGTGACATAAGGCTTTTCAACGTGGCTTTATTAGCTAAACAAGCTTGGATAATCTTAACGCAACCAGATAGCTTTCTATGTCGGATTTTAAAGGCTCGATATTTCCCAAATGATAATCTTGATCACAATGCTTCCTCAACCTGGCGAGGCATCCTCTCGGCTCGCCCTCGGCTCCTTTCTGCCATTCGGTGGCAAGTTCACTCCGGTGATGATGTCAATATATGGTTGGATCCGTGGCTTCCTCGGCCTACATCTTTTAAACCAGTCTGTCCATATCAGCCGTCGGAGTCAGTATCTAGAGTGGCAGACCTATGTACTCACCCAACAGGGCCATGGAACGAAAGTCTCACCTCACTGATATTCGCTCCTATTGACGCATAATTAATCCTATGTGATGCTGTCGAAAAATGACCTACCGCGTAAAATAGCAGACGAGCTTCTTTCCGCCTGAATTTCGCCGCGTACTTAGTCCGAAAACTGTTGAAACAGGGTTAGGGGTGGGGTATGTTTTCCCTCTTGCTTTAGCCAAGAGGGTTGTTCCTTTTTCATGTTAAGTGAACAGTAGAAAATTGAGTGTAAAAATGGTATCGAAAACTGGTAAAGAATGGTAAAGTAATGGTGTTGGCGAATGGCGCACCCTAGGGGTGACCGACGGTATTTATGGCATTCTAAGACCATCTCCAATGGACACCCATTTTCCAACTCAAACACAAAAATTGCTCCAATGGACACCCATACTCATTCCCATAATGCGTTTACAGCAATTTCTCTCATAAAAAACGCATCTTTGCGTTTACTGTGCAACACATCGCATATTTTTTTAAGATATTACAAAAGCCTCCCTCCTAATATTAATAATTATTATTTTGGTTTACTGTCCACCAAAAAAGGCTTCGTTATCACAATCTTGCAATGTTGGCCTTCATACACGGCACACTACATAAATCGAATTACTAGCTTACTCAGCTATCATGATACTTTTACCTTGTAATATTTGTCGAAATACGTGTTTTGCACGGAAAAGGGCTCCCAGTGCCTATTTGAAGCTTGGATTATGGGAAGATCCGACGTGGCAACGGCGGAGTCGTCGGATTTGAGGCGCTTCAAAACATTTTCACTGCTCTATCGGAAGTGGTTCCTCTGAGTAATTCCTTCCCTACCTCCCATTTCCTCGAAATATGATCCTTTTGGCTAATCCTCGATTGGCAACAACTCAACTATAGATGTTGAGTAACGGCAGAGATGAGAAGTGAAGCTTGTTCTTGTGTGTTTGAGGAAGAGCGACTTACTGAAGGTGGAAAGATTTGGGGTTTTACTTCGATGGGCCAAATGTAATTTCAATAATCCAATCCCGTCTTTTCACGAGCCGCTCTTCCAAAATTTTATTGTTGATTTTTATTAAAATCTTTCTCGAGCAAATTAAAACTATATACGATCTAATTTGTAAACCTGCAAAACCCGTGGGTGGTATTGAATTTTGTAAAAATTAGTGTGAAAGTGAATATTACAAAACAAGTCTTTTGAGTTTGAGAATGAGTTTAACGGTTGGAGAAGAATTACTGCATTTTGGGTTTGAGAATGAGTTTGAGTTTGAGAATGCGTTTTTCGATTGGAGATGGTCTAAGAACATACTTGGTCTCGGCGGTTTCCTGGCGGTTCTTTCCCACCTTCCGTGCTTTTCGGGTTCGAGCCCATCTTATCCCCACGGTTTCCCACGCTCTCGCGTTCACCTTGCTCACTTCCTACTCTTCCACATTTGCTGAGTTGCGTGCAAGGGATGGATCGCGTGCTCCGACAATATCGCTTTGTTTCGGTTCTTCCCTACCTGGAGAAAGCTCCTCCTCACGCCTCGGGCATTTCCTCCTACGGAATCCTTCCCTTCATACCTCGGGAAATTTCCTTAAGAGCTGAGCTATCTTGCTTTCCTCTTTCAAGTCTTCGGCCTATTTTCATGGAGCTGTGGTCTCGGGCGTTCTCCATGCCGGACTCCTGAGGGGCCCTTACGCCTCCGACGGAAGAGAATAACTTTGGGACTCCTTGGGTTCGCATTCTCCGGGCAAAACGCCCAAGGTGCCCTCTTCGGTTCTGGGCCTCCCTTTTGATCAATCCTACTGATGGAGCAGGCCAATCCAGCCATGGCTATCCTCCAGAGGGAGGTTAAGTTTGTTCTAACAGTTCGAGCATTTTTGCCGCGGAACGGATAAATCCGAGGGTAACACTAGGAATCTCTTAGTTCATCATTGCGTCTAGACAAACTGATATGGCATTACTCGAAGGATGGAAAATACTCTGTAAAGTCTGCATATGTGTTGGCCAAGTCTTCAGAACCTTTAGCTTCTGCAAGTTTGAGCTCTGGAAAATCATGGGACTTCATATGGAAAGCTCGAGTTATCCCGCGGGTTCGAACGTTTATTTGGCGTCTCTGTCACGAGGCCTTACTGACATCGATCAACCTCGTTAAACGTGGATGCTTTTTGAACCCACTATGCCAAAGATGTGGTCGTGTTAATGAAGATAGTTTCCATGTTTTTTTGGGTTGTCCAATTACGAAGGAAGCTTGAAAATCTCAGGATCCTCGCTGGATGTTCGACGAATTTTGGCTGGAGACTCAGTCATGGATCTGGAATGCTTATGAAGGTCTAGATGCGGAAGAGTACTCAAGGTTTTTTGCATTATTGTGGGCTTCATGGGATTCAAGGAATGAATGGGTTATGAGGCGTCAAACAGCTCTACCAGAGGAGATCGTTGCAAGAGCTTTGGATGTGCTACAGGATTTTCCTTCACCACCAACCAATCAACCTCAGACATTGGATAGGGAGCGCTGGAGTTCGAACTAGGGTTTCGATTGGGGTCATTGCTCACTATTTAGGCAAGGTGTTAGGATCTAATGCAAAGGGTGGAACTCCACCTACACAGGTTTTAGCTTATATCATGTACTCTGACCTACCTTGATCATATTTTTAAGGTCTTTTTCAAAAAAAAAAATATGATGTACACCTCCACGTTTGAGAACAAATGGGAATGCTATATTTGAGATGGAGATAGATGAGGTGAGGATATCCTATCTATTCTATTATATTAAGCGTGAGGGGTGGCTATAAACTGTTATTTTAGTATGTCAATTTAAAAATATTAAATACTAAAATAATTTATTCTATTGTAGTAAGCGTGGGAGTGGCTATAAACTGTCATTTTAGTCCGTCAAAATCAAAAACATTAAATAGTAAAAATAAGAAAAAACTTTGTTACACTTTATTTATTATTTTAGTTAATTAGTACTTATACTTCAATTTATAATTTGTATATATTTACATTTAAATAATAATTTGAATTATTTTAAATTAAAACAAATTTAATATTATATGCACATGCATTTGAGCGTGCAATTTATTTATTATAGCACAAGCATCATTTGAACGTGCAAGAAGTACTACAATGTATAATTAGCACTAACATACATCGTGTCACTCGATCTACTAGTTTATTATCTTTTTATTTTTTTTGTTTCTTAATGAACCCAATAAACATACAATCAATCATCATCATCATACCCACATTAGAAATCTAATGTAACATAGTGTGTCCGAGATTTCATGTTGATGAGTCACCACATCTAAGGTAAAAAGGCAGAGCAGATTCAAGAATATAGCAAACATCACCGTAATACCAGAACAGGGCAAAAGCTCATCATCAAATGGTCCATGAAGATGATCTCTTCAGCATAGGCTTCATCTGCTTATCTTCTTCAATAGCCACCATTCCCAAGTGCGAAGGATCTTCGAGCATCATCTTCGCCACCAAATACCCAGCGACCGACCACGTCTGATGCTTCCGGGCCTGCTTCCCCACATACCTACCGAGCTTACCATCGTAGTACTCGGGCCAACCGTCCTTCGACAGCCTACCCTCCGCCAGCTCGAGGGCCCGCCTAGCAATCTGAGGCCTGCCCGACTTTATGCAAGCCGCCGTAAGTAGCCACAAAAGTACTACAAAAATGCCAAAGAATACACACGATTGAATCAACTAACGAAGAATATTTGTTAAGAATGGAAAATCCTATCCCACATGTTATCCCACTAGCATATATACACGTTGATGGGCTGCTCAAACCTATCACCAATTGGTCTTAGTATGAAACTTCATCAAGCTTATTCGATCACCTATCCTTCTATGTGGGACGGCGTGTAGGCCCGATAACGAAATTTCACACTATTCTCAAGGACTTCATAAAAGATTTCCTCTCTCTATCTTACCTGGCCAAGAACCGCCGTTGTGGTAGCTCCACCTTGTGTTCTTCGGGTCGCAGCCAGTGACTATCCTCCACTCGTGGTTTTCGATGGCTGGGTAGCAGACCTTGAGTGGCATGTCGCCGACCAGCTCGGTCCAGCGTGACTCGATGAGGTCCATGATGGCTGTGGACTGCTCAGGCGTGGCCAAGGAAGAGAGGATGGCGATGCAGTTACCAAGGCAGAACCATCGAAAGTCCATGTTCGAAGGCCCGACGTTGCCCACGAAGTATCCCCCGCCGGGCGGCATAAAGTCGAAGACCCACTCGGGCAATGAGTCGGGCATGATGTTGAACTTGTTGACCGCTGTGTGCGAGTACTCTTCAGTCTTGTAACGGTATATGTCGTTGAGCTGCTTCAGGTCAAGCCAAAAGTAGCTCCTCATGTGGTAGCTCAGTGCGTGGAGGCGCTTGACGATTCTTTCCAGGATTTCCTTTCCGTGGGCGTCAGGTTTCAGCAGAATCATAGCGCACCTCAGGGCCATGAAGAAGAGTGCTTGTATCTCTATAGGGTAGCCGTACACCCCCTAAATCATCAAAGGAAAAAAAAAAAGCCATGATGATGCTAATGTAAGGGAAGCAACATGGCCAAGATGATAATGTCAAGGGAAAAACAAAGCAAAGATGATAGATAAATCAGAAAAGGGCAAAGAACGTAAGCTCACCATCCTACGATCGATCATACAGCATCCATCAGCAGATTGTTAATAATGTAAAAACAGAGCAAAGATGATAGACAAATCAGGAAAGGGCAAAGAACGTAAGCTCACCATCCTACGATCGATCATACAGCAGCCATCGGCGCAGAGAAGCGTCGGGAAGGTGTCAAAGCCCTCAGAGAGGCACAAGCTGAGTATCAGCCCTATGCCCCTTTGGCACTCGGGCAGCTCAGCCAATGAAGTGTCTCCTGTGGATTTGGTGTAAGCCCTCAGCAGTATGATCCACCAGAAGCCTGAGTCGACGGGGGCAACTCTGCCTATTGCGCTCTCGCCAAAATCTGCGATGAGCGTCTCCTTGTTTCTCTTCGGGTCGTGCAGTACCTTGAAGCTCGCCGGCATAACCCCAGCCCCAAGCTGGAAACGATCGATCTTCTTCTCCCACGATTGGAGGCGGAGAGTTTTTAGGAGGAAGTTCTTTACTATCTCTGGCTCCCCATTCATTAGAAAGGCTAATCCGCTTGGAATGAAATCCCTCACAAAGACCTGCTCTTAGAATTTGGATTGAAATAATAAACGGGGCATGGATATAATGTCTGAACCCACACACACCGAAAGTACAATTATATAACGATCCGTGAGGATAAAACCATAATACTTGGCACAATTCGAACTGCAGAGTTATGAAATTAATTCAACAGAAGACAGAAGCAATTCATTAGACAATTGATAGACAGACAAAATCGATCACCTGATCATAGTTGAGCTTTTCATCGGAGCTGTCCAGTGCGGCGATTGTCCCGACGGGCTGACCACGGAAGAAAACCAAAGTACGCCTCAGGTTATCCCAGGCCTCCAATACGATGGCGCTCGGTTCATTGGCTGCGGTGTAACCGAACAGTGACCTAGGTGTATTTAGTCCCGACATTCTTCCAGGCGAACCCAAGTTGTCGAACGGTCGGTAAGAGTTATCTGCTCTTGAAGAAGGGTGAGGAGACATGGCCAGTGACAGATCGACGAGCGACCTTTCATCGTATGAGCTCTTTCTTTCCAGATTTAAATGTCTGGGTCGTTCGGGCAGCCTCGAAAAATCGAATTCATCCAATTCTCGCACGCTGCTCGATGAGTCTACGTTCTTGATTGTTCCATTCTGTGACACTTCGTCCTCTGTAAGTGAGGACATAGTTGCCAGAAGCTTACCTGCCTACAGCTCACAGCAACAGCAAAGCTTATGTATATCTGCATCATGGAAATGCAGTTTTCATGACTTAACAGACACATTGCACACGGTAAAATCGAACAACTAAGTGCAAAAGTACGATTAGAGACGAGAGACAGAAAGGGAAAATGAAAAGCCACCCAGAGAAAACCAAGGATCACGACGAGGGTTTTGAAGTTTTCACGAACTGTGATTCCTCTCGTTCCTCTTCTTCACGTAAAAACGAACGATTAAAGAATCTCAGAAAACCTAATCACGTCCCAAAGAATCTAAAAAAAACGCGCAGAGTAGCAAGAAACGAAGCAGACAGAAACGAGAATCAACCAATCAACCTATTCGAAGGATACGGAGCACATGAAAAGAAGAATAAATCACCAGGACGAAACTTCACGATTACTCACTCATTTCCTAACCAAACAGGTCGAAAAAAGAATATCAAAATCCACCGCCATGTACACATACATTTATTCACATACACCGCCTCGTCAACCAACTAACCTACATCTGTATCATCATCATCAACATCAAGGATTTGCGAAACGTACCCTTGTGTGTGTGTCGCAGTCCTCACGGGTATAACGAGAATCTCACCAATGTGATTTGTTACTTCAATTTCTGGGAAAAGACTTTAAATTGTTGGGTTAATTAACGGGTGGCGTTTTGCATAGGCGTTCAGGAAAAAATTGCTGCCAGCATTAACAAGGCGTCACTTGCCGACACGTGTTAAATTAGATTTTTTAGTATTTCGATGGAATCTGAATTAAATATTAATAGCTATAATCAGTAATATCCTTTAATAGCCAAGAAGAGTTAATTACGTGAGAGTATGCTTTTTGTGTTTGTTTTTGCATGAAAGGAAGGCGTGGGGGTGGCTAAGAACAATAGATGCTCCTCGAATTTGAAGTTGACATTAATTACAATTTACAATCAATTACTGTTGTCATTTGATGGATGTTTTAAAGATTGCTTACTTTGTCCTTGTCAAGCGTTTTAGGTCGAAACAAGCACAATATTGGGTTCAGTAGGCCCAACAACTTGACCTCTATACTCGAAATAATGTCAAAGAAAATGGCGTGACCTTCAATAGGAGCTGCCATGAATATTTTTTAGGGCCTTTTATACTCGCATATATATATATATATATATATATATAGACATACATATAATATATTAATACAAGTGTGTATGGCAAAATGAATAGGGAATTTTGTTCGTAATCTACTTATAGGGCCTGATAAGGCAGTGATTATTACCTTAGGGAACCATTATATATTATATAAAAATTGATAAAAAAAAAAACCGATTTGCTCAGCTATACATATATATTATATTAACAACCTTTTCTACTACTGGTATATGAATTTCTATATTTTATATTTCGTTAATAATAGTACATAACAAATATTATTTTTGTTTATTACTTATAGTCGCCAAATGCTACAGTTAACGGGTTGTAGTATACTTTTCACATTCTTCATGTTTCTTTGGGTAATAATTTGACTATACTTTGTGTTTAACATCCATGTTTAGTCTTTGTTATACTATAAATTAAAGTTCTTTTACGTTTTAATTTATTTGAGTTTTTTTATATGGTTTGCATGTCTAGGTAATGTCTAATTATTATTATTTTTTTTTTTTTCATTTTTACATGTTTTTTTACATCTTATGTGTGATGATGTAATTAGATTATTTCAATAATTTATAATCCATTCTTTGATATGTGCGACAATAATTTTGATTTTACGTTTTCTTTTGTATATGTCAATCACCGCAAGAAAAATGACACCGAATCATTTTATGCTTATGTTTTGTGAGAAGATACTCATTGTTACCATTTAGTTTTACGGTAATATGAACTAATCATAGCCAACAATGGATTGCCTTGAAATTTAGCACATGACCTCGTTTAATGTATTTATATTGTTATATTCTTTCAAATTACCATTATTCTTTCTATGCATAAAATGCCATTGTTTACATGAATACCTAAAGAGAGTTTGAAATTAGATGTTATATTTGTAGTAAATTATATCATTTTTTACCTCATTGTGTCTTGTAAGTTATTTTTTGATAGCTTTTAGTATTGTGAGAAATTTGTCAAATTGAAAGTAAAGTTGTGTCTGTTTTTGAATTTAATACGAATTATTGCATTTGCAGAAATGGATCATGCTGGACCAAACCTCATAAGAAGATATCAATATTCATCTATGGATCCAGAAAAACGTAACGAGTTATTGACTCAACGTAATCAAAATATGATGGAAGCACATATGTAGCTTAAACTTTGGGGTAACTTCATTAAATAAACTAATTAAACGTTTCACAATCAGTAAACTGGATTTACTGTTAGAACCCAAATAATAATAATAATAATAATAATAATAATAATAATATTAATAATCATCATATTAATAATAACATTAAGAACAACAATAATATAAATGTTAATAGTATAATATATGAGCATTTATCGCCACGCCTTGTAGGCGGCTTCAAATATCTAGTATATGTAAATATACGTGTGTGTGTATATATATATATATATATATATTATAGTAGGTCAAATTTTATTATTTGTATTAGAAAAAAATTCTGATTGATGCTGAGAAGAAAAAAAGTAATTTGGTCATATCCCATTTTATAACTTGAGATGAGATGAGATGATTTTTTTTAATTAAATCTTAGTCAATTGCCCACTTTCTCTCTCTCTCTTTTTTTTTTTTAAATATGTTTCTCTTTATTCTCGTCATAAGAAAAGCATATTAAGCTTCAACATGATATCTTGACCATTTTCATTAATTCCAAGTGGTTTTCTTTTTCTTTTTCTTTTTTAAGTGACTCTCTTGAATGGGCTAGCAATGTTGTCAATTTAAACAAAGGTGGTCGAACAATGTAAGATCCCGGCCGTAATTTGGTCGGTTTTTCATTTGGGATTTAGTCGAACATCTGGTACGCAATTATATATAAGGAAAGCGAAAGAGAATTCGAAAGAAATTGGTAGCGAAGAAGAAGAAGAAGAAGAAGAAGAAGAAGAAGAAGAAGAAGATATAGATTTGAGGAAGAAGAAGAAGAGTTGAGATTGAGATAGGAGAGATCGACCGAAGAAGATGAGAATTAACTGTGATTTTGCTTAATGAAAATATAATAACAAGAACAACTTATACAGAGGAAAATATGCAAAGGTGTCTTCCAAATCATGTGTACCACAAACCGATGTCACACGAAACTTCGGGCAAAAAAAAAAAAACGATGCCGCATCACCTGCCTAGGTTCCTCACTATAAAACAGTTTAATTAGCGACGGCGGAAATTTTCCATTGCTAACACCTTCGATCCAAAAAACACTTGCAATGACATTTTGTATTAGAAATCGAGGGGACCTTCCTAAAAATCAATTGGTGATAGGAGGAGAAGGCCTCTTATACATATAGTGGATAGAAGAGCTTGACTTATTCGATGTGGGACGAAAGCCATATTTTATAATCTCAACACGCCCCCTCACGTTTGACATGACTGGCCTAACACCAAATACAGTTTCGAAAGTCATTTCGCGAAAATGGATTTATGAAAGCTATTAGCGTGAAAATTTTCTATGATGCGAAAATAATTTTCGAAAGTGATGTGCGAAAATATTTTTCGAAAGCCAATTGCGAAAATCGATTTTTGAAGTTTTTAGTTCGAAAATCATCTTTGTGCGTCAAGTGCAAAAATACTTTTCGAAAGCTAGTTGTGAAAGGATTTTCGGAAGCTTTTGTTCGAAAATCATCTTTTTGCTTTCGCGAAGCGAGCCGAAAGGTTTAAACTTCAGGGATTGACCCGAGTATATTTTAAATTTGCAGATAAACGTTAAATCGCACGTGAGACAAAAATTGATAGCAACATTGGCAAAATCGGTTTCGCAAACACAGAAATAAGGATTAAAACACCTGAGTTATAATCAAATGAACAAAAAAAGACTCAAAAATAATAAGAGCATTTTTTTCTATGGAAGGCGTCTCTAGAATCCCCGTTATAAGACTTGTGCCTCAACTGAATTTCTTTGGGTATTTGTTTTGCTTTTAGTATTATTATTATTGTTATTATTATTATTATTAATTGAATTTCATGGTTCATTTGTTTCTCTGTTGTGATTTTTTTTCTTTTTTATTTGGATAATGTCGGTGGTTTTTCGTTTGGCTACGTATAGCTAGATCGATGGTTAATCATTGAAATCATTCGACCAAATGGTTCTTTTCTGTTGAATTTTTCCCTGATCAGTGGAATAATGGCTGCATTTTAGCATCTTGTCTGATCGTGATTTGTGTTCACCAAGGGCGACCAAAACTTGCAGAACTCATCCGATTACGTAACCGACCCTCATATTCCATTCTACTGGCTCAAGTTTGTCGTATTCGATGGTGAATAGATAATGATGCTTTACTCGTCATTTTGTTTGCTGCTATTTCCATTGATTCAAAGTCAATCTTCAATTGTAAGAAATCTCTCTGATATATAGCGAATAACATTTCAGTCAATCTACAAAACGTAAAACTAGAACAAATCTAGAAGTTCATCCTAGAAAGCCTCACAAGGCTAGAAATTACCACACAAAATCATGAAGTATTTCTATTCATGCCTGTTGGTCCGATTTAATCCAACCTAGACATGATTCATATAGTAGGTATTACCTTAGACGATGAATTATAGATGACGATGAAACGTAATACCACTGAACGGATTGTAGAGCTTGAACGATGATGAACGAGCGTAGATTTTAGCAAATAGTGCAACTCCAAGTACGAATCAGTAACCCTAAACATAGTAGTGTTTAGGGTATATATACAAAAGCCCTAACGGGCTATTGGGCCCGATATAACTAATACTCACAAGTTAGGTATATTTACAATTAGGTCCTAGATTAAGGTAAACTACAGAACATAGTTATAAAACTAAAATGAACACAATAAGATATCTGTAACAATCTCCCCCTTTGTGTTCATTTGTCGTTGTAGCACGGCCTTCTGTCCTGTAGAAAGATTTTCTGAGGTTGAGAGCGTAGTCTGATACTTCGGCGAAGAGATAGTCTATTTTAAATTTCTTCAATAGCTGTTTTGGACAGGTTGACGAAAGTATCTCGGAAATTCTCAAGACCTAAGCTCACAAGGTCATTATTTTATGGCTCAATGTATCTTCTTAATTTACTTCTCAGTATCTGAAGGATGATTCTGAGAGTCCCATCGCAGTACTTTTCGATCTCTAACAGGAACATGACTCTCTTTAATCCTTCAGAATTATTGTAGACTACTGAGAGCTCGGGTACTTTGAAGATAAAGCCGTTTGGGTATGATCCTTCTCCATGCCGGTAAAATGGGGACAGGTGAGGTTGACCTTCTTGGCGTTATTCTCTATTGCTATCTGAAGGTCGTGGCCCGTGTGGAAAGTAATGTCTCTCAGCATATGTCTTTTGATGGCTTCGTATCCCAACTTGTATCGAAATTCTTTTAAGGTGAATTTCCTATAAAGTCTTGATAGTTGATATACTTCATTGGGATCGATGTACTGCAGGTCACCTTCAGTGATGAGGTCTTCTGAGTCGTCCAGTCTTTGTACCTTGTAGACTGGATATGTTAGGTGTCTTCCCATCTGCTCGCAGGTGACATCCAATATGTCGTTGATGAGTCCCTTTGCTCTCATTTTCTTCTTGTCTTCGTCTGTGATCCTCGAGCCTCCTTTCGCCATCCATTTGCATAGAAAATGATAGGCCAATTTCTTGGATCCTTCAAGATGTGATAAGCCTCTCAATTTCATTTCGTTGTATGGTTGAATTTGATCACGATTTTGCCAAATTTTACTTCGAATTTCTTCTTGAAACGAGGTTATGATCTTGACATTTTCCCAGGTGCTCTCAGATGCTTCTGGGGTCTCTTGAAAGTCTTCCCTATTTCTGAGTTCTTCTAGCACCATTCTGCAGCTGACTTCAACTGCTTGCCAGATCAGGTCACGAACGTTGTCCAATCTCTCTTGAAGTTCGTCCTTGGGAGTAGCATTTCCACCGCTATGAGATGTCCACCCTTGATCAATAAATTCGTTGAGCTCTGTCAGAGGATCAGGGTAGGACATTTCTTGAATTGGAGAGAGAGGGACGTCGGTTTCCTGTGGAGGTGGGTCTGGTCTGAAGTCGGAGGGTAGCGTGGGTAGGCTCTTTGGAAGTTTGATGGTTGTGTGGGCTGAATGGGTTGTAGTGGGTTGTGGATTGGTGGACGTAGAGGTTTCTGTGTGGGTTTGGGTTGAGGCGGATGGTTCGGTGTGGGTGGTGATTGTTTCGACCCGCGGACGCTTCTCCTCCTCAGGAGACCGCCGTCATCGGGGTCGTCATGACATCGTTTGTGTGAGGGCGGGTCGTAATGTGAAGGCGATGAAGGAACTCCTTATTCTCATCAGATAATGTGTCCGCCTCGCTGAGAAGGCGGGCTAAGAGGTTGTCGCGGAGCTCCGTAATTGGACGTTTGTAGGTTAGTTGGGTTATGGGTTCGGGTGTTTGGGAGTGGTGTTGTGGAGAGTGGGGTAAGGTAGGTGACTCACGCTCTTCGACCATTGGTGCTTTGCCCCTGTCTTGAGCTGTTGAGAATGTAGTAGCACTAAGTTTCTAAGGGAAGGAGGCCTGCATCTGCTTCATTTCTTCGCGTAGGGCTCGGAGCTGCTGGTCGAGCTGAGTTTGAGTCACAAAGGGTAATAACCCAACAGATCCCTGAAGGCAGTCTGTTGTCACGACATCAGAATAGATTTTTGTTTCGAGGCCCAAAGGTACTGAGAGCACTCGAGACTTGAGGAACCGGGGCCACTTAGGCTTATCGTTTGCATCGACGATAAGGCGAGCTCATCGAGATGGCCTGATTGCACGGGAGTTGTGATGTTCCCCTTGTCAGGTCTTCCGTCCGATCCCCGAGTATCATCCTTGGATGATATTTCTACAGACTTTCTGGACTGATCACAGAGACTAGTCGATAAAGGTGTTTGTGTCCTAAAAATGGAGAAAAATTTGGGAGAGTGGACACTAGACTCGATGTGCAAGTAGAAGGGACAGCGACGTGGTGCTGGGTGTCACTGATTTGGACATCGATCGCCTCCGAATGAGGCAATGATGGTTGAGATGGTTCCCCGTGAGATGTTGAGACAATAACCTGTTGGGAGGTTTTCGAATGGGAAGGGCTAGGTTGTGCATGCGCGGTTGAACCAGATGCGGCGACTTCTACTCGGGAGCTGATTAAATCAGCTCCTGTTCCTATGAGTTCGGCTCGGGGAGTTATAGTGAGGAGGGGAGGTGCGACGTTGACTGACACGAGAGGAGGCGCCGATCTGTCATGTTTTTTCTTTGTACGTACTTCGCATCTACGCTCTGGACCCTGGCTCACACTCGGGCTGGCCCCGGGGTTGGATACGGTGGGGTTGACCGTATCGAGGGCGGGAAGATTCTGTGACCTCCGGTAAGCGACGGCGTCGGGATCCGTGGGACTGGCAAGGTCAAGGAGGTGAGTTGGAAGAGGCATTCCTTGAAGAGATGTACCATCCTTTGGGCATTTTAGATAATTCAGCTTTGGAACCTCTAGGTGCTCCGCAGCTGGTCAGTGAGTGATTTCAGGGTGGATTTACATGTAGTGACGGATAAGGACTTGGAACCACCGCAGGAATGAAAGCCCTTTCTGCTTTGATGTCTTCAAGTGATTCCTGATAAGGATCTGGTCCACTATCTCTCTCATGAAGAGTTCCGCATAGTCATACCGTTTCCCGAACGCGATGCCGTAGAAGAGTTTGAGAATGGTGAGATTGCAGCGATCGTGTCCGGTGTGTTTTGGAGATAGGCATTTGTTGATCAATGTGAAGAGTGAGCTCCACGGGCTTGGTAGTTTGGTGACTAAGAATGCTGAAATTTGAGTCAGCTGTGGAATGCATCCTAGTTGTAGCATCCCATCAAGAAGTTCTTGAGTAGGGGGAGTTGTATCAAGCTCGTCAAAGGTAGGAAGTTGGAGGATTGCCTTCAGGAGGTCTTTGTCGAGAACGACTGAGGTGTTCTCGATCTGACTCTGGAACATGACCTCATTTGTATCTTGTACTTGATCCATCAGTCCCCAAAATTGTTGCAGGTAGACTTGAGGAACAGTCGCCGTAATTGTGATGCAGGTTGCAGGAAATGATTCTTGAGTATGGCGATGATGACCATGTCTGTACATCTTAACGCTGTTGTGTACAGTTGATAGTTGTTCTTCAGTGGCTCGACCCATTTGGAGATTGGATTGTATCACGGTTTGGGATATCCATGATCTGAAAAATATGAACCAAGATTTTGTTAGTGTTAGGAATATTTCATTGTGTTCAATTAAATTAGGTTAGCTTAATCTTGTAGTTTATTTTGGCCTAGGACCTAATTGTAAATATACCTAACTTGTGGGTATATTAGTAATATCAGGCCCAAGAGCCCATTAGGGCTCATGTATAAATACCCTAAACAATGCTTTGTTTAGGGTTACTGATTCATTAATAGAGTTGACGTACAGATGAATCGCTTTCGTAATTCATCATCTAAGGTAATACCAAATCATATGAATCACGTCAAGGTTGGATAAGTCAGCCTAACAAGTGGTATCAGAGCCGAAGTCGTGGATCAAATTAATCGAAGTTTCTGATATTCTTTTTCTCGGTTCTGAATTTTTATTTCTTTCGCACTGTGTTTCAAAAAATTGTCAATTTCTTCTCATCCAAATTCCCAGATTTTTCTCGGCTCATGGAAAACTTATAGGTGCATATCTGCCTTCTCATAATTCTTGATCGAAATTATCATTTTTTTTTCAGCCGCAGATTCAATTTTGACGACGAACAGGAAAGTTTTCCAAGAAGAGATAAATCTCGAGACCTCTCAATTTTTAATTGCTCGAAATCTGCCACGAAGAAGAGATAAATTTCGAGAATTTTCAACTTTGATCACTCGAAATCCGCATTTAATTTCAAATTTGGCACTTCTCGATATATTTCACGAAATCCAGCTTTAAATCTCATAGCAGCTCTCGATATTTAGCTCGAAGTCCAAATTCTCGAAGTTAGTGTTAGGATATGCGGAAATCCCCGATAATTATTTTGCTCGAAAATGACGATAATAAATAAAAGAGACGAAAAATAAATTTGGACAGTGACACGAGATTTACATGGTTCGGTCAGAATGACCTACGTCCACGGGCCGGAGGGTAGAACTTCTTTATTATGTGGAGATATTACAGACACGTACACTGACGTGGTACAAAAGCAGCTACAACGACTAGGAGAAAGAAGCTAGAAATATAACGATGGGAAGAAAGATCAGAGGTGGTGTGTTCTTCTACTGCTTCGTAATATGCCTATTTATAGGCGATGAAATCCCTTAATCTCCCATGTGAATTGAGGAAATAATATGCGCAGCTTTCGTCTCCTTTTTCCTTTTCTTTGTATTGTTTGTCAGGCGCCGAATAATGAGAACAGCTATTCATAGTTTTTTTCTTCACGTGGCCACCTTTATTTGAATGGTCAAAGATTATGTGACACAAGCTCACCTAACAAATCTCCACCTTGAGCTTGATTACGAAAAATTACTCCACCTTAATTAGTAACACCTTTATCTCCTTCTGACCTTAGCCCCTGACGGGCTACTTCACCATTTCTGAAACACCAATTAAGTCCAAGCAATGCTTGAACTTGGAAACTGGAAGAGCTCTCGTAAACATATCCGCAGGATTATCATTCGTGTTGATCTTCTTGATAAACACCTTCTTATCTGCAATGATATCACGAATAAAATGATACTTGACATCAATATGTTTAGTCCTTTCGTGATACATCTGATCCTTGGTCAAAACGAATCGCACTTTGGCTATCACAAAAATAGTAATAACTCCCTGATTCTGAGTTAATTCGCCGAATAACCCTGTCAACCATAATGCTTCCTTGATTGCGTCAGTAATGGCCATGTTTTCTGCTTCAGTAGTAGATAACGCCACTACATGCTGTAGAGTAGCTTTCCAGCTAACTGCACAACCTCCAATACAAAATACATAACCAGTAAGAGATCGTCGTTTATCGAGATCACCTGCGTAGTCTGAATCGACGAAGCCAACGAGAGTATCACTGTTTCTGCCAAACTCCAAACAAAAGCTTAGAGTACCCTTCAAGTATCTGAGAATCCACTTCACTGCTTGCCAGTGTTCTTTTCCTGGATTAGCCATATACCTGCTAATAACACTAACAGCCTGTGAAATATCAGGACGTGTACATACCATTGCATACATAATACTGTCGACTGCGCTCGAGTAAGGAACTCGTGCCATGTACGCTTCTTCCTCATCTGATGATGGTGACTGAGCAGTGCTTAGCCTAAAATGGCTAGCAAGAGGAGTGCTGACTGGTTTGGCATCGTTCATGCCAAATCTCTCCAAAACATTCTTGAGGTAACTTTCCTGGGTCAGATATAACTTACCAGCTCCTCTATCACGTCTAATCTCCATACCAAGAATCTTCTTAGCTGCTCCCAAATCCTTCATTTCAAATTCACCGTTCAATAAGGCCTTCAACTGGTGAATTTCTGCAAGATTCTTAGCCGCAATGAGCATGTCATCAACATATAATAACAGATAAATGAACGAACTGTCATTTAACTTCCGGAAGTAAACACAACTATCATACTTGCTCCTGGAGAAACCATGACCCAACATGAAAGAATCAAACCGTTTATACCACTGTCTTGGAGACTTTTTTAATCCGTATAAGGATTTCTTCAGTAAACAAACTTGGTCTTCTTTACCTTCAACTATGAAGCCTTCAGGTTGCTTCATATAAATCTGTTCATCTAAATCGCCATGTAAGAACGCCGTCTTGACGTCAAGCTGTTCTAACTCCAAATCATACATGTCAACGAATGCAAGTAATTACACGAATAGAGCTATGTCTAACGACATGTGAGAACACATCATTAAAATCAACACCTTGTACCTGACTATAGCCTTTCGCGACTAATCGTGCCTTATACCTTGCATCGTCAGACCCAGATAAACCTTCTTTCTTCTTGAAGACCCACTTACATCCGACTATTTTCTTTTTCTTCGGAGGCGGCACAAGAATCCATTTCTTCAGTCATCGCTACCAGCCACTTATCAGAATTAACATCGCTAATTGTCTTCGAATAGGTAGAAGGCTCTCCGCCTCCACCTGTTTCTTGCGCCACTGATAAAGCGTACGAAACTAAATTCACGTACCGCCGTGGTAGTCGAATCTCCCGTCTCTCCCTATCTCTGGCTATAGAATATTCCTGCTCGGTGCTTTCATCTTCAACAGGATCTGAATAAGGATTTGGCTCATCCTCTTGATATGTTGAACTCGTAGCAGGGTCATCTGAAGGATATTTGTTGATCTCGAGCTCCACCTCGCTGTGTACACTATCTTTCTTTTCTTACTTAGAAGGATCAGTAGACTCTTTTGAAGGATGTAACATAGAAGACTCGTCAAAAGTAACATCTTTGCTAATTACGAATTTGGGTGACTTGGGATCAGGATAATATAGTCTATATCCTTTCACCCCTGAAGCGTAACCGAGAAAAATACATTTCTTAGCTCTAGGCTCTAACTTTCCCTCATTTACGTGCATATAAGCTGGGCACCCAAATATTCTTAAGTTGGAGTAATCAGCAGGAGTACCTGACCATACTTCCTCAGGAGTCTTGAAATTAATCGATGAACACGGTGAACGGTTGACTATATAACATGCTGCGGCGATAGCTTCAACCCAAAAATCATTTGTCAACGCAGCGTTGGATATCATACATCGAGCTCTCTCTAAAAGCGTCCGGTTCATGCGCTCGGCAACACCATTTTGTTGAGGCATCATTCGAACAGTGTGATGTCGAGCTATTCCTTCATTCTTGCAGAATTCGTTGAACTCGCTTCCGCAAAATTCTAAGCCATTATCAGTCCGCAACCGCTTGATCTGTTTTCCTGTCTGCTTCTCAATCAAAGCTTTCCATTGTTTAAATATTAGGAAAACGTCACTATTCTGTTTAAGAAAATAGACCCAGACTTTCCTCGAAAAATCATCAATGAAAGTCAACATATATCTTGCACCACCTTTGGACGAAACACGAGAAGGACCCCATACATCAGAATGAATATAGTCCAAAGTACCTTTCGTCCTGTGGACTGCTGGCGAATTTAAGGTGACTCGTTTCTGCTTCCCAAAAATACAATGTTCGCAAAAGTCCATCTTACCAGTACTTTGACCGCAAAGTAGGCCCCGCTTGCTTAATATCGTCAAGCCTTTTTCTCCCATGTGTCCAAGTCGCATATGCCATAATTTCGTGGTATCAACCTCCGGGGATGTCGAAACTGCAGCGGAACCTGTAACAGTAGTTCCCTGCAAAATATATAAATTTCCAGACCTGCAAGCTTTCATCACGATAAGAGCACCTCTGGCAATCTTTAAAACTCCACCTTCACCCGAGAACCTGCACCCTTGAGATTCAAGTGTGCCTAAAGAGACAAAATTTCTCTTCATATCTGGAACATGTCTGACTTCTGTGAGCGTTCGGATGATTCCGTCGAACATCTTGATCTGAACTGTACCTTTACCAACAACTTTACACGGAGCATCATTTTCTATTAACACATATCCACCATCGAATTTTTCATATGTGGAAAAATAATCCCGACTCCGACTTATGTGGTAAGAACAACCCGAATCTAAGATCCACTCATTATCAGACCTCACAATATTTGCAGTTGCTACAAAAATAGTTCCATCGCTCTCTTCAGCAGCTAAACTAGCTTCGACGGGTTTACTAAATTGCTGATTATTGTTCTCCCTATTTTTTAATTTAAAACAATCAGCTTTAATGTGACCCTTTTTCTTGCAAAAATTACACTTTATTTCTGTACCTAGATTTCAACCTCTCTTTAGATCTGCTACTTTCAGCGTCTCTACGTTCTGGTCTTCCCCGTGCAAACAGGCCTTCTGCCTGGCTACCACTTGTTTCTCCCGTAATATCCCTGTCTATCTGCTCTTTTGATTGTAAAACGGATTTGACACTGGCATATGATATCGTATCTTTCCCGTATATAATAGTGTCACGAAAATGCTTTAAAGACGAGGGAAGGGAACACAACAATATTATGGCCTGATCCTCATCCGTCACTTTAACATCTACTGTTAGGTCCTACGATTAACAACTCTAAGATCCTAGGCAGGAATACAAAGTAATTCGACGATTATGATCAACATTAAGATTCGATCGAAAAACTCAAGTTAAGAACGGGAGAGAGAATTCGATTAGAGTGAGAAAGTTACTGTTGTTTCTCTCTCTAGAAATTGAATTGCAAGCCCCTCGGATCAATTCTCTAAACTTTCTCTATTCAGCTCAATTGATTTACATGTATTTATACCAAACAAACTTGGAATAAAAATAAAACTAGTCCTAAACTAAGGACTACTATACAAAACGCCCCTAATTACAAAGACTAATAAACTCTAGCACAATTCGAAATGGTATTCTACATTCTCCCCCTTTGTGCTTGATTGCGATTCCGCGCTATTCGTCCTTGTCGGGCGTAGTATGATCTGCGCAAGCCCAGCGCATACTCATAGTCTCTAATGGTTTCCCTGAGGTTCAGGCGCTCCTCTATGTCATCCAGCAGTTCCATCAGGAGCGGCTGTTCTCTCACGAACCGGTGGATCCTCAGCATCGTGTCTCGGTTGATCTCTTCCAACCTCTGCTCGATATTTCTCCTGATGACCTTGAGCGTTCCGTCGCAAAACTTATGAATCTCAGTCTTCAGCATCAACCTAGTCTTCTTGGCAAATTGTTGTAGGTGATGCCGATGACTGAGCTGACATGCACGTGATTGCTTGGAAGCCCTTCGATCTCAGGTTCTTTGTTGAGTGGTTCGGCCAAGTTGACCTTCTTCATGTTGCTCTCCAGAGCCATCTGAAGGTCGTGCGCGGCGAAGTACTTGACTTGTCGCATCATGAACCGGTAGAGCCCTCGAGGCCTTCTTTCTTGATGAAGCCCTGAGGACCTTTGTACTTCTCCACGTATAGCTGATAAAGTTGGTATACTTCATTAGCGGGGAGGTACGGCAGGTCGCTCTCGCTCAGTTCCTCTCGGGTTCTGTCCACTCGCTCTATGATGTAGTGAGGTGTTGGAAGTCCTCCTTTGGAACAATAGACACTGAGGAGTTGGCAAATTGGGGAGAGTTCCTCGAATGACTCTTCAGTCGTTCCTTTGGAATCCCCAGCCTTACGTCCGGTCCTAGTTGGGTCAGCATCCATAGATATGTTATTCTTTTCTGCAGATCCCAGTGAGAGATCCCTCCCAGCTCGAACTCATCCGGCTTCTTGACTCTATCCGGTGACCTCCAGATATTTTCTCTGTCTTCTTCTAGGAAGGGTATCTCTATTCTGATATTTTCCCACGACGTGTCGATCCGAACGGTCCCTGGCATTAGTCTTGTGGGGGAACCCGCTCGTTGCGCGATCAACTCTGGTAGTCTTGGGATATCTCTTTGATAATCTTCACCTTCCAGAAGTTCGTCGTCTTCTATGATGACGAGGTCAATGGATGCTTGTTGTAAGAAGCGGCGGACATCCTGAAGCCATTGTCTCTGATGCTCTTCGGGCATGGAATGGGTCATCCACTATCCTTCGAAGATGTACTTGTCTAGGACCTCGTGTGATTGACACCATGTCCTGAGGGGCCCGGTTGGTCTTGAGCGTCTGAGGGAGTTGCTTGGGTAGCAGCTAGAGCCACGAGCATTGCTGCACTTGCTTATTCTTCCGGAAGCAAGGGGCTTGAGTAGATCGGCGGTGTGAGCGGAGGCGTCTGAAGGATAAGGGTTGGTGGGTCGTTTGGTGGTAGAGTGGCTGTGCGGTGCGTGGTGTGGGTGGTTTATGTTTGGGTTTCACCAGCTCCAGCGCTTGTCTGAGCGGCGCCCGAGCCTTGTCCTTGGCCAGATTCAGATATCCTCGGCCTCTTCTCCCCCTCATGAGGGTCCTGATCGTCAGGATCGTCATGTCTGCTCCGGGAGTGGGAGCTTTGGCCTCGGCACGTGTCCGTCGGTGGCTCAGGGTGATCCACCAATCGCCGAAAGAGTGATTCTTCTTGAGGCGATCAGATGGGAAGGCCTATTAATCTGGCGAGTAAAATGTCGTGGAGCTCGGTGAGAGGTATAGTGTATGGGTTGATGAGGATGGGGGAAGTGGCTAAAGGGTTAGTGGGTGTGGGTTGTGGAGGTGTGGGATTGGTTTGTGACGAAGGGCCTTCAGAGACAGGTGCTTTCCCAATATCTTCTCGGGATGTCTCGATGGCTTGACGTACTCTCTCCATTATTTTGTCTTCCATGGATTGTACAGCGGCAGAGAGAGCGGCTTGGAACTGCTCGTTCGTCACAAAGGGTGTGGACGCCTCCGCGGATGGACCAGGATGACTGATGTTGCCTGTTATTAACCCTAGAGTAGACACCGACTCTTCAGGTTGGCTCACAGTCACTTGAGGTTGTGACTGTATGAGACTTCCACCCAATCCTCGAGTCGAATCTTTAAGATTCGCCTCTATGGGCGTTGTGGCAGGCTCAGGTTGCGCCTGCGTACCAGACACCACGATATTTGGTTGCGGCTCAAGATTGAGCGAAGAAGTGCCAGCAACCCTTGTAGATGTGGTCAGTGTAGTATCTGGTGCGGTGGTGACGGCCGGGAAGTGGGACTCCAGCTGAATGCTAAGTCTCCTGGGAGTCCGTCTGATCAGGCTTATCTCCTCATCGGACTCCGTGTCGGACGAGGTGGCTGTGTGGGGAGTGGGATCACGTTCAACATCCCCTCGAGCCTGATCCGTCACCAGTGGAAGTGAGCTTTGCCCCATTTCAACCTCGGGCAGTGCTACTGGTGGAAGAACCTCCTCAATGGTTTCTTCGAGCACGCCAACATGGACGGGCACTTCCACTTGGTATTCGTGTTCAGGAGCCTCAAGCACCATCTCTATTAGGGTATCATCTACGTCGGGCATTGGCTCTTCGACCAATGGAGACTCCTGTTGAAGCTCCTGAGCGACAGCATCTATCATCGTGTCGTCAGGGCTTGGTTGGTGTTCCGCTTGGGTAGGGCTCATATGTACATCTGCCGGGGGCCCTCTCATCATTTGTTCGGTTAGGTTGTTGTCCCGACAGAATCTCTGATACTCAGCTCCCGCGGGGTCGGCGAGCCTGAGTAGGTTAAGTGGAATCGGCATTGACGGTTGGTCCAAGTCCGTGAGCCGTGGATTGTGAAAAAATTTGAGTCTTGGCGGCTGATAGTTTCCACCAGGAGGCAGCCGAGGGATGTTCTCCGAGTGTAACTCCATGAACTCCCTGATGATCACGTTGAACCAGCGAGCATAGGGCACGTTCTTTGATCTTCGGTTCTCCTTCAGTCGTATCTGTTCAGCTAGATCGTTCCAGATTAGCTGTGCAAAGTCGTAGTTTCTGGCGAAGGCGAGACCGTGAAAGATCCGCAGTATGTTGCCGTTGCCCTTGTCGAAGCCAGCGTGTTTGGGTGATAGACACTTGTTCACAATCCCGAACAGTGTCTTCCAGGGATGAGGAATACCGCTGCTCTGGACCTGAGCTAACTTGGTGAGCTGCGGTTGATATCCCATGTGCATGAAGTCATGGACCATTTCTGCGTCCGACGGGAGCGGGTCGTAACCATCGCTGTGGGGCAAGTCCAGTATCATCCCAAACTGGTTCTTGTCCATATGAATATGCCGCGTCCCGATTCTAGTTGTAAAGGAGAATGCTCCATTTGCCACTACTCCTTGTATACATTCCCAGAATTGCTGGAGATAGACCATTGGCACTGAGGCGGTGACTGTCAGCGCGTACCATATGGGGTGGCCTCGTAGGATAGAGACCATTATCTCGTCCGGGCATCGAAAGGTGCTCAGATCGAGGTGGAAGTTTGTATCTTGGACCTTCAGATACAGATTGTGGTCGTATATGTGATTGTATCGAGGGTAGCGATCCATCTGAAAAGCAACAAAGAAATATAAAAGTTTATGAGTTCAATTTTATTTTCAGTCGAAGTATGAATTAATATCATCAAACTATAGTGATAAAGCAAATAATAGGACGTTCGACGATTTTGGAATTGAAATCGTATGAAATGCATAGTGTATGTTCAAAATCGTAATGGCATGAATGTAATTTCGAATGAAACATATTTCGCGTGAAAAATAGTTATCTTAATCTTGTAGTTTATTTTGGCTTAGGACCTAATTGTAAATATACCTAAATTGTGGGTATATTAGTAATATCAGGCCCAATAGCCCATTAGGGCTTATGTATAAATACCCTAAACAAATTTGTTTAGGGTTACTGATTCATTAATAGAGTTGACGTATTTTCCCTGAAGAACCCGTGCGTATCATCGTTCCAACTCTCTAGTGGTATTACAGATCAATCGCTTTCGTAATTCATCATCTAAGGTAATACCAAATCATATGAATCACGTCAAGGTTGGATAAATCCTAACAGTTAGGAACCACGTAGTGATGGACTGCGATATAGATTTCCAACACTTGTCGCCCCATCTCTTTATATATATATATATACATATTTATATATATGTATCTAGATAAATGTAATGATCAATAAAAATTTGAGAATGATATATGGAAGGAAATTGATTTCGAGAAATAATGTTGTACTGTGAAAACTTTAAAATCAACTGAGATTTCTAAAGATTTAAATCAAGAGTGTGAGAATACGTTCGAACTTGTGCAATTTAGTGATGAGTTAGAAACCGTGCAATGTCCTTTGAAATCGTGATCTTGTAAAATTGGCATTTGATGTCGAAATCGTGCAATTTATCGAGAAAGTTTGACAAAAATGATTTCGAGATCGTGTAAGATTTGCATAGGATGTCGAGATAGTGTGATTTGTCGAGAAAGTTTGACAAAAAAGATTTCGTCGTGCCACGTTTTTAGTTATCGAAAAGACGTAGATTATTGTGCAAATAAGTCATGCGAACTTCCAAAATACGTCACATAATAGAATTGAACACACGATAACGTAAAATATAAACGTTAGCTTTCGAACGATAAAAAACCTTGACTATGTAGTAGGATCTTCTTACTAGTATCATAGTAAGTAGAAGACAGTTGGGGTTTCAACGTAATAATCCCTAATTTTAAATATTAACCCACAAATATTGATACCAAATTATCACTAAAGTATTTATAACTATGGTAACATAGTCCGGGACCAAATATAATTCGGACAGCGTCGAATAATTCTCCTAAAATTGTAGTACCAACATACATATGTCTGTAGTACCAACATATAGATGTTTGGGGTACCGTATCGTGAGCTAGTGTAGTGCCATACGTAGGTTACTTGTAGTATCTGTCCGCACCATGTGTAGCTAACGAGACTCCTATCCTAAAAACGCTCGTAGTACCAATATACAGATGTTTGTAGTACCAATATACATGTGTTTGTAGTACCATAACATATGCTAGTGTAGTACCATGCGTAGGTTACTTGTACTATCATTACGTTTTTAATTATCGAAAACACGTAGATTATTGTGCAAATAAGGCATGTGAACTTCCAAAATACGTCACATGATAGAATTAAACACACGATAACATAAAATATAAACACTAACTTTCGATCGATCAAAAATCTTGACTATGTAGTAAGATGTTCTTACTAGTATCATAATAAGTAGAGAAGAAAGTTGGGGGTGGGTCCAATGTAATACTCCCTACTTCTAAATATTAACCAACCAATTTTGATACCAAATCATCACTAAAATATTTATAACTATGGTAACATAGTCCCGGACAAAAAATAATTCGGACGTCGTCGAAACATTCCTACCCAAATTTGTAGTACCAACATACATATGTTTGTAGTACCAACATATAGATGTTTCCGGTATCGTATTGTGGGCTAGTACAGTACCATACGTAGGTTACTTGTAGTATCTTTCCGTACCATGTGTACTATCGAGACTCCTACCCTAAAAACGCTTGTAGTACTAATATAGATGTTCGTAGTACCAATATACAGATGTTCGTAGTACCATAACATATGCTAGTGTAGTACCATGCGTAGGATACTTGTAGTATCATTTTCGTACCACGTTTTAAATTATCGAAAACATGTAGATTATTGTGCAAATATGGCATTCGAACTTCCAAAATACGTCACTTAATAGAATTAAACACACGATAACATAAAATATAAAACTAACTTTCTATCGATAAAAAACCTTGACTATGTAGTAAGATCTTCTTACTAGTATCATAATAAATAGAAAGAAAGTTCGGGTTTCAACGTTATAATCCCTAATTCTAAATATAAACCCAACAATTTGATACCAAATCATCACTAAAGTATTTATAACTATGGTAACATAGTCCCGGCAAAAATAATTCGGACTGCGTCGAAAAATTCCTACCCAAATTTGTAGTACCAACATACATATGTTTGTAGTACCAACATATAGAGGTTTGTGGTACCATATCGTGAGCTAGTATAGTACCATACGTATGCTAGTTGTAGTATCTTTCCGTACCATGTGTAACTTTTGAGACACCTACCCTAAAAACGCTTTTAGTACCAATACAGATGTTTGTAGTACCAATATATAGATGTTCGTAGTACCATAAAATATGTTAATGTAGTACCATGCATAGGTTACTTGTAGTATAATTTTCGTACCACGTGTTTAATTATTGAAAACACGTAGATTATAGTTCAAATAAGGCATGCGAACTTCGAAAATACATCAAATAATAGAAATTAAACATATGATAACATAAAATATATACACTAACTTTCGATCGATAGATTATGTAGTAAGATCTTCTTACTAGTATTATATTAAGTACAAAGAAAGTTGGGAGTTCAACTTAATAATCCCTAATTCTAAATATTAACCAACCAATATTGATACCAAATCATCACTAAAGTATTTATAACTATGGTAACATAGTCCCGGACCAAAAATAATTTGGACGACGTCAAAAAATTCCTACCCAAATTTGTAGTACCAACATATATTGTTTGTAGTACCAACATATAGATGTTCGTGGTACCGTAACGTGAGCTGGTGCTATACCATACGTAGGTTACTTGTAGTACCTTTCCGTACTATATGTAACTATCGGGACTCCTACCCTAAAAACACTTGTAGTACCAATATACAGATGTTTGTAGTACTAATATATAGATGTTCGTAGTACCATAACATATGCTAGTGTAGCATCATGCGTAGGTTACTTGTAGTATCTTTCCGTACCATGTGTAACTATCGAGACTCCTACCCTAAAAACGCTTGTAGTACTAATATACAGATGCTTGTATTACCAATATATAGATGTTCGGAGTACCATAACATATCCTAGTGTAGTACCATGCGTAGGTTACTTGAGGATCATTTCGTACCATGTTTTTGTAGTACCAATATATTGATTTTCGTGGTACCATATCGTAAGATAGTGTAGTACCATACGTAGGTTACTTGTAGTATCTTTCCGTACCAGGTGTTAATTCATCCAACAATAGTATTGATATCAATATATCGACAAAATTAATATCATCATCCACCAACAATATTACTATCAAACATATCGACAATATTAATATCATTTAACTATCAACATTGTAATAAAAAACATATCGACGTAAGAATGTGTTAGGAATATTTTATAGTGTTCAATTTCATTGTGTTTATCTTAGTTGGCTTGCATTTAATTTACTTTGGGCTAGCTTGTAATATTCTAGCTCTTTGTTACTATGGGTATAATATACCAACTCATGTGGTATATATACCCCCAAACCCTAATTCATTAGGGTGTGTGTTTTTGGTGTAGTATGTGTGAGTGCGTGTGTGTTGAACAGTAAAAGAAAGCATTTTCAAAGCATTCATAGTCTACAGTAACCCACCCCACGTTTGATCTTTAAATCTTTCATCATTAGTGTGGTAAATCGTCCTACGTTAGTATTGTTGGACTAGAATAGGGACCAACAAGTGGTATCAGAGCATACACGTTTGGATTTCAGTGAGATTTCTGAAATTCTTGGGGTATTTTTGTTGAGTTCGAATTTCAGCTTGTTCTTGAGTTCTTGTGTTGATTTTACTGATTTTGCAAACTCTAGAGCTAAATAGGTTGATTTCGAGTGATCTGAAGTGTTTTCCCAGCATTTTTCAATTGATGTGAGTGACTTTTAGGTAGAAATCGAGTCTGAAGTTCGTCATTCTGCCCAGAAATTTTTCAGACAGAATCACGCAATCGGGCGAATGTGCACCAAAAACTTAATTTTGCCCGATTTGAGTTTCGCCCGATTTGATTTCGATTGATTTTGTTTTTCGCCGCATTTGAACAGTCGCCCGATTGATCCAATCACCCGAAACTCATTTGAATCGATCGAAACTGAAAGTTTTAAATCCTTTTATAATTTTAAACGGAGAAACTGATAATCGCCCGAAACTAAGTCGAATCGATCGGAACTAACATTTTAACCCCTTTGTGATTTTTACTCGGCGAAACTGAGACTCGCCTGAAACCAGTTTCGATCGAAACTCATCCTATATATAGTGTTTCGCCAGAAACTCAATCATTTCTCATCAAATCGCCCGAAACCCCCAATCGACCGAAACTGAGCATTTCTTTTTCTCGGCGAAACTGAGTATCGGCCGAAACTTATTTGCATCGATCGAAACCTTAAATCGGGCGATCCAAACTCACTCTTCATAAAATCACACTTAAACGTTTTCAATCACCAAAACTATTGGACCCCTTGAATAAAAATATTTTAAGTTTCAAAAAAAAAAATAACACTTTTTGAGGAAAATTATTTTTTCATCATTTGATGAGAAGAGCATTCTGAGTCCAACGGGCATAGTCAATTCTAACGTCCGTTTATAATTTTCCTTCCGGTCCAAAATTTTTTCGGTGTAGACTGCTTTTCTGTCAAATTTGAAAGCAAATCCACAAACGTGTCAACGATCAATTATCCAATAATCTAATTAGGACGAATTGGCATATTATAGTAAAAGTTTTGGTCATTCTCTCGAAGTTTTCGTCATCATCACAAAAGTTTTTTGGTACACACCAAAAAAAAAAAAAAATCGACGCTCATTCTCTTCGATACTTCACGATACTTCTCAAGTAAACCAAACTTTTTCGACACTGAATTTACAAAAGCCATTTTAATTTTAAAGTTAATTTTAATTAATTAATCAATATCATATCAATTTAAATAGATGCTCAAGCTAGGAAAATTGAGGAATTAGAAGCAAGACTTGCTAATAATTACTCCGTGTTGTTTAAGCAACAAGAAAGCCTAGCTTATGCTAATGAAGATTTGACAAACGCAAAGTCAAATATAATTATCTTAGAAACTAAGTTAGAAGAAAGTGAAAATAGGGTCTGCGAGATGACTAAGAATTTACGTTCTTGCGAAGCTGAGCGAAATAAAGTCTCATCAAAATATGAGATAGTCTTAGAGGAACAGCATATGCTTTACTCTACGATTAAACGATTAGAGACTGATATTTCGAATTTAGGTCCAATGGACAAAAACTCTCCTTCTAACTTAATTTCTAACGGGGAAAATAATATACATGATCAAAAACCTACCCTATGTACTCCAGAGACTCTTCGTAAATTGAAAGATTTACAAGAAACTTTGGACTCAGAAAGGATAGGTTTTGGAGCTGAAATGGGAAAGCTTTTAAAGGATATTTTATATCTCAAAAATTCCTCGTCTTTATCTGTTTCTAATGACTCTTCAAATAATACATCTACCTCAAAACAGGTAAAGAAAACAAAACCAAAAACAAGAATCCTTGTTCCTAAACTGAGAAAACGTTTACTAATCATTCTAAGTCAATATTGACTGAAGCTGAAACGTTAAGTAAAAGTAGGGCTTTAAAATTAGTTAAGGAACAAATTAAAATTAGGAAGGAGAAAGGAAAATCGACATTAGACTGTAAAGTTAAGCTAAAAAATGATCAATAATTTTCCACTCCTATTCCTATTAAAAGAGAAAGGGAAGTGTGCAGAGAAGAAGTTCCAAGCTTAAGCAAGCCAACTTCTCAAATCCCGCACAGTCATCATTATAGAGTGAATGATGTGAACTCTCGTAGGCAATGCGACTCATCATCCAATGACGCATATAGCGCCATAATTCATATTCCTACTTGAAATACCCAGTCCAGATTCATTCCAGAAAGCATCTTATGCGACTGGCTAGGGTGAAAATCTTTAGGTCTTCTAAACCTAGACACACATTCAACGGTGTTGAATTGTCATTTCCCTTTAAAGGATGATTTAGGATCAATATCTGAACCAAATGTGCTTAACTTGTTTCCTGCTAACAATGGAGGACCCATCCAAAAATGGGTACCAAAGTCCCGATAAAGTTTTTGCAGTCTCCCAGCATGGGTAGGTACTAAGAGAGCTGCTCCACACTCATGACTGGTACGCGACGAGGGCAGCCAAACATCCAGCGTCTATGGTATCTCGGGTTGTTCCACATACACGGCTGGTTAGCGATGCGAGCAACCACACGAGGGTACATTATAAACATGCATGACTCAAATGTACTTTAAATGTTAAATTTTCGCATGCATATGAGCTAAAATGTATAATACCCTCTGATAGGTACATTTTCATTACGCATACATATTAAAAATTTTCAAGCTTAAACATTCACGTATGCGTATAAGATGAATCGTTAAAATACCTATCTTAAGTGTTAAATTGCGAAAAACGTACATTCTAATGCATTTTTAAAGAACAATAATTCTTCAATTTGCATCTGATCTCGAATAGATAAATACGTTCACGCTTATTTAATTGGGAGAGGACTTATATGTTTTAATGTGCACGCCTTGAGGGGGAGTATCACTCCATATTTACGAGGGGAGAGTATATTTTTTAGGAGGAGTACATCTTAGGTGCAAGATTTGAGGGGGAGAAACTTAATTCCCATATACATATATGTATACATATACTTATATATTACTATTACGATAATACATATATACTTATTTCTATATATATATATATATATAGAAAGAAAGAAAAACCCTCTCCGGCGCTTCCACATCCCAAGACGGACTTCAAACAAGCAACCCTCGAGAACTCAAGAATTTCAAAAAGGTGAAGGTGACATCCTCACACTAACAAGAAGACGACATCAACTGACCTGCTCCGACCTGCTGATCAAGCAGCACTCACCAAAATTGACGGACGCATGGATTCTAAGTTCCCATGGTTCAGTTCAGTCAACCCCGGAACGTAGCCGAGTGTTAGTAAAGATAGTCCATAAGCCACATTCCCATTTGGCAATTCTTGACAATACCAAAGTACGGAAGATACAAAAATCCCCCACCTCACATAATATTCGAGCCATCCCATATAGGTGCAGGAGTTGACTTTTCTCAGCTCCCGGGTAGAAGTCGCCTCATTTGGTCCAATGGCGCATGCACAACCGAGCCTTACCCACTCATAGATCTCCCAACAGACCGATGTTTCACTAAATCACGGGGAGCCACGTAATCTATCACCGCTTCACTTGGAAGTGGGAGATATCGAATTAAATGGTGATGAGCCCCACACCACTGAACTTTCTTGAACACATCGAGTCTAGGTGTCCTCACTACCTAAATATTTTATATTTTCAGGACTCATACACTTTTCTTATCTGGACTTCGTGACCAGATGAGAACTTCCATAGACACGTCTCTCGAAGATGTGATTCCAAAATTGGAAGGAAGTCCTACCGTTGCAACATCAAAACAACAACGGTTTCAGGCCATCGTCTGCGAGCTACGCTCCTAGATCGATGTTAACGGGACGCCTATGTGGCTCCGATTATAAGCCCTGTCCTCACAGGCCACGTCTCATAGATTATCTCTGAAGTCGTGTCGATGGATTGCCTTTGTGGCTCCGTCTGGTTATTACCCGCACCGACCTGTCGTTTGTGTCCTTTTTCAGCTCCTATACAAGCATGCCGATCTCGTTAACATGAATCGCCATGAGGGGGAGAAGGGAATACGTATAAACAAACGAGTCGGACCACTCACCAACTTCCGCCGCGCGTACCACTATAAAGCCGGGCTCTCCTGCACTCAAACGTAAATTCAGAAGGAGCCTTGGTACATTTTATAACACATCCCACGCTCACCATCAATATTCCGCCGCTCTTACCACGATGAAGCCGAACTCCACTGGAACTTACAATGTCACATTCCAAAGGAGCTTTGGCACATGTTAAAAAGACACCCCACGCATACCTTCTTCTGGAGCCAGATAAGCTTCCTCGAGGCCGAACCAGGCAACTTCCTTCGACGAAGACGAATTTGGCGCTGAGAAGAAGAAGATTGGAGAAGACTTGACGACTTCAAAATACGAAAAAAGACAAGGACAAGATGCAAAGAAAATTTCAAAGATCTGCGACATCATCTAGAGACGAATATCGGGGCGTGGATCACAGCATACATCCGATCTACAACGTATAGCGTCAAGACAAGAGGGTTCTAGCTAAAACTCCATTTAAATCCTCCACATGAAGAGGAGATAGCCTTTGCAGGGGAGCAAGGGGGAGATTGTTAGGACTCAAAGATTCTCCATGTGCCCAACAAAGATAACCCACGCTGAATTGAAGATTGAACACTAAAGGGGAGATTGTTAGGAATATTTTATAGTGTTCAATTTCATTGTGTTTATCTTAGTTGGCTTGCATTTAATTTACTTTGAGCTAGCTTGTGATATTCTAGATCTTTGTTACTATGGGTATAATATACCAACTCATGTGGTATATATACCCCCAAACCCTAATTAATTAGGGTGTGTGTTTTTGGTGTAGTATGTGTGAGTGCGTGTGTGTTGAACAGTAAAAGAAAGCATTTTCAAAGCATTCATAGTCTACACTAACCCACCCCACGTTAGATCTTTAAATCTTTCATCATTAGCGTGGTAAATCGTCCTAGGTTAGTATTGTTGGATTAGAATAGGGACCAGCAGAATGTGCGATACCTATCGGCAGCATACCGAGAAAAGAACGTGCCATAACCTATCATTTCATCCACCTGTAAAACGACACACAATTACCATATGATACTGCTAGAAGCTTCAAAATGTACTTCATACAAGAAATGTGGGTACTGTATTTAAACATACTTTGGTACTGCATATAATAGATTGCTTTAACCAATAAATTAGCCGAATTTTAACCAAATACTAACCTCCCTCGACACACACAGTATGCTATTCATAGAAAACATGAGGAAAATTCAATTTTTTACAGCCCGACACCCAAATCGCAACACCCACAGCTCGACACACAAATTGCGACACCCACAACTCGATACCCAATTTAGATCAATGCCACTGCCACAAACGTTCATAGTACAACTAACCGGAGTGTTCTCTAACTCAAATTTGTTCGATCGAGGTCAAGAATCTCGAAGGGTAACCCATAGTAAAAAAATAACAAAAAACCTATCTCAACTCACCTAGACCGAGAAGCCCACGGTAGATTAGGTAAGGTCGAAGCTTTTTCGGCGCGTGCAAGGGCTTTCCGTCGCCGGCGGGAGCTCTACCAGGTGGAGATGGGGGCAGAAATAAAAAAGCTACGTGGGCGATGGTTTGGAGAAGAAAGGATTTAAAAACTAATAAATGAGGGGCAAAATCGTCCATATGTGTAAGATTGTTTTGATTTAGGGAGATTGCTAATAAATAATATGAAATTGGGAGTTAGTTGATAGAAAATAAGGAAAGGGAGATTTAGTTGAGGTTGCCCCTTTAGAATAAGGTTTTTGGTTGCAGATTGTTTAGTAAGATGTACTTAATTTATAGGAGAAAATGTATATTGGATCACATGTTAGATTGCTGCAAGACCGAGAAAAGTGGCAGATCAAAGTGTGCTGCAAAAAATATACGAAACAAAGATAAAATACGTGTAAAAAAATTTCAAGCTGTTGTTTGCATTGCTAAGAAATAACTCGTGTCAAGTGAATACTATGGGATTTGATGGGAAGAGCAAGCTACAGTAAATATTTGATGAAGAGATGGTAGATGTAGAAACATAAAACACAATATTCCAGAAATAGTCTATATGAGCAGCCCATAAAATACGCTACATATAACCATTGTCGGGCTTCGACTCTTCTTCTGTTATGATATATCCAAGGCATTGTATGCATCACCCTGTATGTGCTTTTAATCAGACTTTGTGTTTGGTATTAATCACATGGAAAAAGAGGAGAAGATGGTAATGCAATTCCTTAATCACTTGGCAATGCAGTTCAGTCATATAGCCCACCCTAGTGCATATGCCAATATAGGGCAAACACACATCCATCGTACCTGAGCAACTTCTTCGCTCGTTAGATTAGAAATTCGAACATATCGTAGCCATCATAGAATAAACTAAGGATCTAGAAAAAATGACGATGGAGCAACTATTGGGCTCATTGCAAGCCCATGAGGAAAATAAAAGGAATAAGGAAGGGATCGTAGAACAACTACTTAAGTTGCAAATTGATTCTACAAAGGAAAGGGAAAATGAGGAAAATATCAAGGACGAGACTACAGGCAAATATATAGAGGAGAGCGAGGCGAAGGCCATGGACACAAATACGAACGAGATTGGAGATCGGACAACTACGACCAAGATAATCATCAAAGAAAAGATTATTCGACAAAAGGCTACTGGAGAGGTAACTCAAGACCAAGGTACGAGAAATCACATATTAAGTGTTATAACTGTCAGAAATTCGGGCATTATGCTTCCGAGTGTCGAGCTCCTAGGATCAACAAAGTCGAAGGGAGAGCTAACTACGTTGAAGAGAAAAATCAAGAAGAAGAGATTCTACTACTAGCCCATAAGGATGTTGAAGTAGGCGAATGCAGTAACTGGTCCCAGACACCGGTGGGAGCAAGCGCATGAGTGGAAGCAGAAGAATGGCCATGGAGTTTAAAGAGTTAGTGAGTGACGGCATTGATTTTGAAGAAGAGCATAATATTTCGGTGGAAGGTAATACTAATAATCTCAGTCAAGATGTGATACTGGACGAAGAAGAAGAGGATTAGAGTATTCTATATGTCGAAGAAAATAGCATGAAAAAAGCAATGGAAGAGCAGACAAGAGAAGAGCTCAATACTCAGTTAGCTTTACACCCTACGAGATCTCAAGATGACGCAAATTCACCTGAGAGAGCGTCGCACTTCAAGAGCCATCAAGAAATACTCAAGGTAACTGAAAATCAAGATAATCAAACTCTCTTTTGTCTCTTTCCAGATAATAGGCCGATGAGCTTTCAAGATTATAAGAACAAGAAAGATATCATTGATGGGAAAATTAAAGCTATCGAAAAAATTGACATGAGGGAGTTAAATGCAATTGAAGAGGAGCATAAAGGAGAAGTTGAAAGAAATACGACAACATTGATGTCTGAAGGCTACTGTCAAGAAGCAGATATCAGCTATGATGAAAATAATGAGATAATACAGCAAATGGATATTAAATCTACCCACCTGGATGGAGTTCTCGAGAATACGTACACGGAGTATGAAGTGACAAAAGAGAATAATAAGATTCTGAAGTTGAAAAATGCGCTCGGTGGATTGGAAAAGGCAGCAAGAGCTTGGAACTCAGGAATCAACAGGTCGGCAATAACACTAGCTAAGAATCCAGTCAGCCATGGCCGAAGAGAGCGCATTACACGGAAGGAAGTGAAGCTGGAATATGTGAAGTCTAAGGATCAAGTAGCCGATATCTTCACCAAGCCATCAATGAAGGAAGACCTCTCGACTATGAAGTTTGCTCGGAATACCAAATCAAGTTTAAGGGGGGGTGTTGAAAATATAAACTTAATTTGAGCTTGAACTATTAAGAGGTGGATTTCCATGGAACTCTTTAGAAACTTATAGAATTAGATATTATTATAGAGTATTCTAGATTAGTGTGTTGGTTAAATCTTAGCCACACATTGAAGATGTGTTACTACTATAAATAGGGGTGAACCCCTTAGCATTTGTATGAAGCAAGTGAAAATCAAATCAAGTGTTGTAATAAAACGTCTTTTTCTCTAAATGCTAGCCTTCCATATCAAGTTCTTCCCTTTCTATAAGAGTCCTAATTTCCAACAGTAGTATTGCCATTCAACCGATATGGGCTTGCGTCTCCCAATCTAGGAATGAAACTCAAACTAATCCCACATTCTTGGAACCCGAGACATCTTGTATGACAATCCACTTGCTCATTCACTTGCTCGGTACACTTTTGGGATTGATACCTAAATTGTCACTTCACCTAAAAAAAACATAAAGCCTCCAAGGGCATGGCCTATTTTAGAAGGTAATTTGGTATTTCAAATGACCAATTATGGATAGATATGTTAGGTCCAGCTTTGAAAAGTCCAAGGTGAGAAAATCAATTTGTTTTTCTCTTCTAATGACGGACGCAATGATGAAAGGTTGTTTGGTTTTTTGTTCAAAATTGCCTATATAAGGCTTGTGGCGATGGAATGAAAACCACCCCAAATTGAGTGAAAGAGAGAGCGAGTGAGGGAGAGAAAAATGAGAGGAAAAAAGAAAAGAAAAAAAATCTTGTCCGGGTGGATAAGGGTGAGAGCAGGTGTAGTTTTATTGGGGTAGTTGAGAGTGGATACAAAAACATTACCCGAGTGGGTAAGGGGTCTCGGGTTTTGGGTTGAAAACACGAGCGTTATTTTGTACGGTGTAATATTCTCAAATATAGTAAAACTATTGTCTCTCCGTGGATGTAGGTGGTATTGGCCGAACCACGTAAAAATCTCGGTGTTCTTTCGGTGTCATTTCGACTTTAATTAATATCCCGATAAATTGTCGCGGGGTCCAAATACATCTACCCGCTGGCCCGGAATTAAATATTATCGCTCAACTCCAACAAGTGGTATCAGAGCCAAAACCTGCTGGTATTCTGAGTATGCTCTGTGGTTGCAGCTGTGTCTGATCTTCCACATCAGAAAAGATATCAGAAGGGAACGTCAATCGGGGGGAGCCAGTGTCAGAGCTAGGTTCAACGAGGTGATGCCTTGTACTGAAGAAATGGTGGTACAAGATGGTTATCGTTGATGGTATGCTCGGTGTGGGCGGAGCTTGTGCGGCGGTGCAGTTTTGGCGAGTTATGGCAATAGTGTTGTGAGGTAGGTCGTTAGCCTTTCTTGGGAAATATCTGATCAGTACTATTTCGGCCGGGCTGTTAAATCTCTGCAAGGATAATAATGACGGATGACAGCAAAGTACGACAATGTGCTGGTGCGGGAGGTTTCACTCTGCGGCAGAGAAGAGTGAAGGTTGTACTCGTTTGTCAAGGCTGGGCGATAAGCTTTGATGGGAGACGAGGAAAAGTCGGAGTAAATGACGAAAACTTTGGGGTCATGATGTGTCGGAGAGGAAGAAGTAAGGCCCTGTTGCTTCTTACCTCGCTTCCTGATTCAGGTGATAATTGGATCACAACCATCCGGTACGAGACGGCGCAGACGGTGGATGGTGGAGTCAATTTTTTTTTTTTGGAGCATGAAAAGAGAAGGCGGTCAAATTATGGTGATAGTCGGACGTTGGCTATACACGGAGAGAGTCGTAGAGGAAGGTGATACGCCAGGGGATTTGGAGACAGCAGCATGTCCAAATCTAGGTGGCGGGAAGGGCATGGGATGCTACAGTGTGGTGAGCCGGGACACATAAGGAGAAATTGTCCGACTTGGAGGAAGAAGGACAAGCGGCTAGAAAAATTCCACAACGGAGGTAGCACACGGTTTATCATAGAGACGTTCTCACAGTCTCTAATGATGGCGCTCGTTCTCAGGAAGAAGGATATTAAATTCGGGTTTGCTCCAAGAGAATATTTTGATATGTTCCGGAAAATACGAACGGTTTTTCGATTTCCATGGGCCGATGGATATCGTTGTGTTGTTCGGTGTGTTGGAACGGGGAAGATCAAAATGGTTGACGGAGCGGTACACATTTTGGGTGGTGTGACGTTGTCCCAAAGTTGCGCAGAATTTAATATTCTCGAGCCGGTCAGATCCCAGGGCTATGGGGTTTCATAGCAGGGGAGTCTGGGAAATCACATATTGGCGGAAATGGTCCTACCAAAGGGAGAAGAGTGCAAAGGTATTGTATCGTCTGGACGTGAGTATGATAAGACTTCGATGGGTTCACGAAAATCGTTAGCGTGGTATAAAAGCAGACGATGGTGAGAAGGAAAATCCTGCTGGAGAAGGGGTTGCATCGAAGTTCCTCTTCGGGAATCGACAGGTCGAGTCGGTTCAACATAGCTGCACATAAGATTGGCCGCTGAATGAATCAAGTGGGGTAGGATCAGAATTCTTGATTTGGATTATGTGTAGGTGCTACAAGGAGGCCAATGGAAGTTCGTGGTATTTACGAACGGGTTACTCGCATTTTCGGGTTCGCTGGAGTGCTCTCTGGTAAAGATGTTGAATGTCGCTGGAGGGGGAGAATTGTTAGGTCCAGCTTTGAAAAGTCCAAGGTGAGAAAATCAATTTGTTTTTCTCTTCTAATGACGGACGCAATGATGAAAGGTTGTTTGGTTTTTTGTTCAAAATTGCCTATATAAGGCTTGTGGCGATGGAATGAAAACCACCCCAAATTGAGTGAAAGAGAGAGCGAGTGAGGGAGAGAAAAATGAGAGGAAAAAAGAAAAGAAAAAAAATCTTGTCCGGGTGGATAAGGGTGAGAGCAGGTGTAGTTTTATTGGGGTAGTTGAGAGTGGATACAAAAACATTACCCGAGTGGGTAAGGGGTCTCGGGTTTTGGGTTGAAAACACGAGCGTTATTTTGTACGGTGTAATATTCTCAAATATAGTAAAACTATTGTCTCTCCGTGGATGTAGGTGGTATTGGCCGAACCACGTAAAAATCTCGGTGTTCTTTCGGTGTCATTTCGACTTTAATTAATATCCCGATAAATTGTCGCGGGGTCCAAATACATCTACCCGCTGGCCCGGAATTAAATATTATCGCTCAACTCCAACAAGATATGTGGTATTCCAAATCGGAGACTATAATCGACTGCAGTAGAGACCATGACTGTTGTCGCTGGATGGGAGCTCGAGTTTCTCACATGACCTGGAGATTAGCCTCGTTGCCCATATCCGACTCATTGGAGTGTTGAATTTGTAAATGCAACGAGCGCCAAATGTGTATCGCAATTCGCAAGCCCATAATAATCGGATTGAATGGGGATACTCCGGGATTTTATTTTTATTTTTTTTTGAAGGGTGAAAGTTCAAAAAGGATCATGTAAGTTAAAACCAATTAAATAAGACAAGTTGAGCGTAGTACTAGTAGGGTAAGTCCCCATTAATGCTCTTTGTGCTTGGACAGCTCAGCTTAAGCCAGAGACAGTGTTCGAGTCAGTGCAGACGCTATGGTAGACTAATGTCCATATCAAGCTTAAATGAGTAATCAATGCCACTACCCCAGCATATTAAATCCACTTTCTCTGTACTCCCAATCATACAGAGAAAAATATCCGATCACGGCGAATTGAACCAAAACAGAAAGACCAGCACTGAAGATAAAGCTCTTTCTCAGAACCAAAGTTGATGGTAATATGGAGATTGATGCTTGCAGATAATAAGAAAACTCCTAATTTGTTACGCGTTTTAGTAACAACGATGTGCCCGAGGATTCGTTTGCTTATGCTCATCGCTTTAAGCCAAGTGCTCCTCGTCGTTGTAGCATCGTCAACAAACACGGAAGACGGTAATTACTAGTTTGATCGGCCTTTGAAATTATGTTACCATATCAGAAAGGTAGTAGTAATAATTTTTTTCTGTACGTCTTCTTGTATATGTTTATTTGGCTGCTTTGCACTGCAGCTGTGGCTCTCAAGGCACTGAGCGACATATGGAAGAACGCACCAGACAACTGGGTCGGGTCGGATCCTTGCGGAACCGATTGGGTCGGCATCAAATGTAACGACGACGGTCGAGTTGTTTCCATGTAATAAGCGTAGTAGCTGAGTTTCACATGAGACATTTCTTCTTCTTTTCTTATAATTGATTACCTTTGTCTATTTGCATGACGTCGTCAACATGTTTTCAGCACGCTAGCTAGCATCAATTTGATCGGTCAGGTTTCGTCGGACATTGAAGCTTTGTCCGAACTGCAGACTCTGTAAGTATAGCATCGTATATCTATCACTTTTCATTTTTTTCTCTTGGGAATAATTAATAAACGCTTCGAAACAAAATCAAACGCAGAGATCTGTCTTATAACAAAGGCATGACCGGCCCACTCCCTCCTGCGATTGGAAATTTGAACAAGTTATCGAGCTTGTAAGGCCACTTTCGTATTTCGCAAAAGCTTTAATCCTTAGTAATATGTTGAGGAGATGATGAGAAAAAGTTCTATTTGTTCAGAATCCTTGTCGGCTGTGGATTTTCTGGCCCAATACCCTCTTCAATAGGCTCTCTTTCGCAGCTAAAATTTCTGTAAGAACTTTGTGTCTTTGATCTGTAAACGTTTATTCGTGTATGATAGTGACGATGTTGTTTTTCCGTAATCTTTGCCTTCTTCATGGCAGATCTCTTAACTCGAACAGTTTCGCGGGGCCGATACCGTCGAGCCTCGGGAACTTGTCGAGCCTTTACTGGCTGGACTTGGCCGACAATAAGCTAAGTGGACCAATCCCAGTGTCCAAAGGAGGAATGCCTGGTTTGGACATGCTCGTCAACACGAAGCACTTGTATGTATACTTTACGTTTTCATTTTCGGTTGGAAAAGAAAAAAGAAAAGAAATAACCGTTTCGATTATTTTTGCAGTCACTTTGGTAAGAATCAGCTCTCGGGTGAGATACCTCCGCAGCTCTTCAGCCCGAGTTCAAGCCTCATACATTTGTAACGACCCATTATATCGTCTCTTCCCTTTTTTTTTCCTATTTCTTTCTTCCTTTTAACTTTCAATAGGGTTATCAGGTGTCGTTCTTGCATGCGCATATACGACGTCGTTTTTTAATATTACTTGTCATTGGACGAATAGGCTTCTCGATAATAATGAGCTAAGCGGAAGTATTCCCTCGACGCTCGGGCTGGTGCAGACTCTGGAGGTTGTGTAAGTGAAAAATATTTGTAGATATATAATCCTCGTTCGCCTATGTATCGCATCATATCATTTCCTATACAAGAACACCAAAATATTCGTTTTGTAAAAACAGAAGGCTTGATAGGAACTCCTTAACTGGGCCGGTACCGAAGAATCTGAACAATCTCACCTCCGTTCAAGAACTGTACGTAGACGCATGAACTATACGACTTTGTGGAATACTTCTTGAATAAGGAGCAAGGAAATGCATGCCGCCGTAATAATCTTTGTGGGTATTATTTGTTGTTGAAGGTTTCTGTCGCACAATAGATTGAGCGGGTCTATGCCTGACTTAACTGGCTTGGAGCTGCTTAATTACGTGTAAGTTCTCGAGCAATGAATGACTTTTCCATTGGTGGTAGTAATCTAATCCAAGTATCGCAATGAATGGCTTCTTCTTTTTGCAGGGACTTGAGCAATAATTCGTTCGATCAAACTGGCGTTGTTCCCGCTTGGTTTTCAGATCTTGAATCTCTGACTTCGCTGTACGTATGTATATATACATTTGTTACCACTATTTCCAGCCGTCAAACTCGCGAGGATGATTTCATTACTATACAAATCTGATGCAAGAAAAAATGGCCAACTTTTCAGGATAATGGATAACAGCAACATCCAAGGTCAGCTCCCGGTTTCCCTGTTTAGCCTTCCTCAGTTGCAAACAGTGTAAGCAAGTACATGATCAATCTTCTGGCTACAGTTATTTAGAAAATTATCGCAACCCTTTTTTGCGTAAAATTATTATTTAGGAAATTAAAGAACAATCGAATCAATGGCACGTTGAACCTCGGGCCAAGCTTCAGCAGTCAGCTTCAGTTAATCGATCTCGAGAACAACTTCATCGACTCAGTCACGACTCATCGTCCTGGCCACGACGTTCGCACCATGTATAACTTTTTTCTTGGCTTTTTTCGTTCATTTTTTTTTCTTTGAAATAATGTTAACCGTTCTTCGCGAGATAATCTTATTATGTGACGCACAGATTGCTCGGAAACCCTATATGCGACGAAGGTGCGTTAGAAGATTACTGCAGAAGCTCTCAGCTTCCCAACGCCACGTACTCAACGCAGCGAGAAAACTGCACGCCTCTTCCTTGCAACCAAAACGAGGTCTCAAGCCCGACGTGCAAGTGCTCGTTTCCTTACACTGGGGATTTGGTTTTTCGGTCTCCTTCGTTCTCAAATTACGGAAATGCCACTCTCTACGACAGCCTCCATAAGAAGTTGATGGATACTTTTCAGTCCCACGGCCAGCCCGTGGATTCGGTTTTTCTCAGCAATCCCACTAAGGATCTTCAAGACTACCTCGTACTAAATTTGAAGATTTTCCCTTCGGGTCTGAACTACTTCAATCAGACGGGGATTTCGAGCATTGGATTTATACTCAGCAACCAAACGTTTAAGCCACCCCATGAGTTCGGGCCCTTCTTTTTTCGTGCTGAAAGTTACTCGTATAATGCAGGTAGGGACGTATATTATTGTTACAATATGCGGAAAATAGTACATAACAATCAACGATATCAAATATGCGCATGTTCGTTTACCAAAAGGTCTCAGAGAAGGATCTAAGAAAATGGTTGGCACAAAGATCATCGTAGGGGCAGCGGTTGGTGCTTTCCTTCTGATTTTACTGTTAGCTGTAACGGTTTATGCTTTGCGCCTGAGGAAACAAGCCGAATCTGCAGCCAAAAAGAGCAATCCTTTTGGTATGTATATATTTTATGCAATCGAGAGTTATTTATTTCTAGGGTTTATAATTGGCTATGGCGATCACCACTGGTTTATATATATATATATATATTTGCAGCATCATGGGACCCGAATTCGAACAGCGGCGGCGTTCCACAGCTGAAAGGAGCGAGGAGTTTCTCATTCGAAGAAGTTAAGAGATTTACAAACAACTTCTCCAACGCGAATGACATTGGAGCTGGTGGCTACGGCAAGGCACTACTTTTTTTTTCCTTCGAGACACTTGAAACAACTAGATATAAATGTATATATTATTCGTAAGAGTTAAAGCAAAATAAATGAATTCGTTTGCACAGGTTTACAAAGGAACCCTACCTGATGGAAGATTGGTTGCAGTGAAACGAGCCCAGCAAGGATCGAGTCAGGGATCGTTGGAATTCAAGACAGAGATCGAGCTTCTGTCGAGGGTTCATCATAGGAATCTAGTGGCTCTGGTCGGCTTCTGCTTCGACCACAGCGAGCAAATGCTCATATATGAGTACATTACTAATGGAACTTTGAAGGAAGCTCTTACAGGTAATAAACTTTTTGATTTAAAATGAAGTCATTATTGTCGACGTCGTATTTATTAATAATTTTTGTTCTTGCAGGAAAATCTGGCATCAGATTAGATTGGATGAGGAGACTTCGATTAGCTCTTGGAGCTGCAAAAGGATTACAGTATCTCCACGACCTAGCGAATCCTCGCATCATACACAGAGATGTCAAGTCGAGCAATATATTGTTGGACGAGCGTCTCAATGCCAAGGTAGCAGATTTCGGCCTCAGTAAGCTCTTGACAGAAAGCGAAACGGGCCACATCACCACTCAAGTCAAAGGAACGATGGTATGTAATAAAAATCGTCATTGTTCTTGAAACTTGTCAACGCATGTTTTTCTTTCTGATTTTGTCTTCTCCATTTCATCGCACTTTAATACCGTATGTTGATATCAGAATGACTCACATGTTGCATTTATTGACATAGGTAGTCCTAATGTGTCACTTAAAAGCTTAAGCTTGCAAGGATAGTGACAATTTTTCATATATTATAATTCCAAAACGCTCTCTATCTTAAGCAGATTTCTTTATTATGTAGCCTTAAACGTGTAACTTTCTTAAAATGAGTGGTCATGATGATTCGTCTCTTTGGTCCTTGAGCCCTGATATCATGTTGAATCACCACTTCGCCTAAAAATTTAAGCTTGTAGGGAGTATTATTTTTAAATTTTATATAGTTTATTTCCAACAGAAAACCTAATCGAGTTCATTTTTTGGTAGGGTTACTTGGATCCGGAGTATTACATGACGCAACAGCTAACGGAGAAGAGCGACGTTTACAGCTACGGAATCGTGCTTCTTGAAACCCTAACCGCAAGGAGTCCGATCGAGAGAGGAAAGTACATCGTAAGAGAAGTGAAGGCAGCAATGGACAAGGCAAAGGAGATGTATGGCCTGCAAGAGATTCTCGATCACATAGTGACCTCGGCAATGCCTCCCATTGCTGTCGAGAGATTGGTCGATTTGTCGCTAATGTGCGTTGAAGAGTTGGGCGTCGACAGGCCACATATGAGCGATGTGGTTAAAGAAATCGAACAAATCATGCAATTGGCTGGTCTGAACCCTAATGCTGAGTCAGCATCAGCCTCGGAGAGTTACGAGAAGAGCCAGAAAGATTCTGGACATCCTTATAATAATGAAAACCTCGTAAACTATACTGAGTTTCAACATTCGTTGGATGAGGAACAATCCAAGTAATGTTAGTTGTGTGTGTGTGTTCTCTGTGTGCTCCGGAGAATGAGAATGACTGTATATTTTGTGTGTGAGATTATTTCTGCTGTTTATAAACATGCATGAGACATTAACTCTACATTGTCATTTCATATTTCAACCTTCTTATCAAATTGAATTCTCGAACGAAAAAACGAGTAAGTTTGCGAGGTAAATAGGGTTTTGTGGAAATTTCATTGATGTGTATGCAGTGACTGTGCATGGTTCCGACATACACAATGTTGGAATCTTTCGAACAACAAAATGACTTATTTGAGCTGTCATGGAAGGCTCTTATTTGACTCCATTTTACGTTTCTTGGTAGCAATATTCATGAATGATTTTTATCTTGGACATATAATTAAATATAGACTGTTCGGCGAAGCTGCATTGTTGACTCATTTATGCCAGATTAAGTATCACAAAAATTAGTTAAAATACAGACACTGTATAATTTCTACTGAAAGTAGAAATTGAAACAATGTTTTAAGTCCCTTCGGTAATTCTAAATGCAAATGTGTCCACTTGATATGTCGATCAAATGTGGCTCACTGCAAACTATGTCTGCTTTCGTCATTGATATCGGAGCACACCAAATAGAAATAATTAAGTGAAATATATTCGAACTTTTTTTTCTATAAAAAAGCACAAAAAATGCAGTTACTGACTCGAATGCTTTGTGTCATGCCTTATATGTGTATTTTAATTTCTGAATGAATGAAATGAACTCATGGAATTATATTTATGGGATCCTTAAAGTTGTTCCTTTTGCTTCTGAAATGAAACAACTTTAAAAATGTTTGGCCTAACCGTTGACTTTTCAATCTCGATACATA